>CM058231.1:29542941-30278393 GCA_030180135.1 Orychophragmus violaceus | reverse complement strand
GAGAGAGAAGGGTGAGGAATGATGAGGGAAGGTACTTATAGAAAATATAGTCGACAAAATACCAATAGATTACCGACAGATAAAACTGTTATGTCAAAGTAGTCCGCCATATAGCTTTTTATTATACCGGCTATAATAAAAACTAAATTAACATATCTATTAATGGCTATATGAACCAATGATTTTCCGACGGTTTCTCGACGGATATGCCCCAACGGTCTTGTTCTTCGGATATTTGTCGGTAATTATCAATATTTTTTTCCAGCAAATATGTCGTTAATTGCCATGTTTTTTTGTAGTGTTATATACTAGTGTGGATCTCTTTTAACTTCCTATGTGGGATCCTAACCGCCCTCTTGAAATGACGGTTCTTCTATTTCATTTCAAACTGAATCCCACTCTAGGATCGGCATCAAACCCTACTTGGATCACCCTACGTGGATCAATAAACGAGGCTTTGATATCATGTATATTTCATGGAATTTCAATTTAAAACCAATTGGTAACGTGGAATCCAAATAATTACCAACTCAAAGAAGTATACCCAGACATGGATTAGTTGGGATAAGTGACCACATAATTAACAACTAGAGTCTAAAATGTTCTTAATTAGCATATTGTTCCACAAACTGTAAGAAGAAATGGACATAGTACATGACATCAAGTTAATGGACTACAAGATAAACTCGCCGATCTATCAACCACGTGAAAAGGCCAGACTATGTTTCTAGTCCAGACAAAAAATCTACCGGTTTAATACAAAGCAAATTACCATGCTTTTGATACGACATATTGAGCATGCTTCTGCTTACCCATGCAAATATATATCCTCGAGCTATGTGCGGTGTCACCATTCATTAGATATTTTAAGGTACCAAATTTTTTAATTTATACATGTGCAGGTCTTGAACTCTAAAATAGCTTCTCCTTATTTCCCAAAACTGTTTTCTTCAGTGTGAAGGAATGTTTCTAGAGAATTTGCACCCTATATACACAAGTTTTACAGATATTAGATAAATGACCATTCACTATTCACCAACTTGTTTATTCAGTATTTAGCCCTATACACCGATTGAATATTTTATTTTTCTTTTTAATCGACACGACTATTCTATTTTTAATCGACGCAACGAGCAATCAAATCTTATTTTCTCTATAACTTTGTTATTCTCTCTCCTTTAATCTTCTAATATTCCTAGACACCACCGTTGCTTAATCGTTGCGCTTTGCACATAATCATCCCGTTTACATCAATGAGAATTTTCTTGTCTCCGAAGCGGCTTCAAACATGAAAATTAACAGAAAAACTTCGCTATAACGTTAAGCAAAAAATTATCAGTCAACTTATTTATTTTATTTGATATATAATAACTTGAACACGCCCTAAAAGTTAACTAGTCAATAATTGAATTAATACATGTCATAATTATGTTAACACATACCTAATTCACCGAGTCGACCCAATGAGTACGAATTAATTCATCATAAATATTTACTCGATTTCTTACCAGATCGTCCTGGATCTCGTCCAAAAAAATTAACAAATAAAAATTTTGTTATTACGTTAAGCAAAAATTTATCGATGAACCTATGTAATTGAGTGAGTCAACTCAAAAAATATACTTTTTCCAACTAAATATAAATGTTAATCTGAAATAAATTTTGTGTATATTAGAATCCTAAATTAGTTATCTAAATGGATGTTAACGAGTTAATAATATGTTTGTACCAGTGTTGTATAATGGATTAAATGATGAACACTTACGAACTTCTTTGAGTGAAATGAGAGTGAGACAGATGACCAAAGTTAACATGTTACAATAGAGGTAATTGATGAGGACGAACCAGAGGAGGGAGAGATTGGAGAAGAGGAAGGAAACATGAACGGGAAGGCAGCTCAACCTTGTCTGAAGATTAAAGGAGACAGATACAAACGTGGTTAAGAAAATAATTGCATGGGAATAAAAATGCTGCTAGAAAAGGCTAAGTAGTTTCTCGAGCAACCAACCAAGGACATTCTACCAGAAGCAATGCTGCAAAACCAGAGTGCGTTTATCAAAGGTCGTCTTCTTCTCGAGAATGTTTTAATGGCTACAGAGCTGGTAAATGATTATCACAAAGACTCCTTCTCCCCTCGTTGTGCTCTAAAAATAGATATAACAAAGGCTTTTGACACAATTCATTGGGATTTTATCATGAGTACACTGAGAGCAATGAACTTCCTGGAGATATTCGTTATAAAAGGATGCATAACCACGGCTGCATTTTATGTATGTGTAAAAAGAGAGTTGGAAGGATTCTTTTCAATTAATTTTGGGCTGTGTCAAGGATGTTCCCTCTCGCCCATACTCGTTGTGATAACCGAAATGGTCACGAGGTCGGGATGCGCGTCTTGCTAGAGAGTTGACGTGCTCGGTCCGAAGGAGCTAAGTTGTTCTTGAGAGAGAACCGACTAGATTCAGAGACAGACGAGAGTAAAAGTAGTGCTCGGGATGAACGAAGAGAAGATTGTGTTCGGGGTTCTTTGTCGAGAGTGATATGCTCGGCAACGAGCGTAGTTGGTATTCAGATTCCCGAGCAGGTCGAGAGACGTGCTCGGTTTACAATTCGGGAAATTGACTCTAGAGAGAGAAAGTAGTAAGAAGTGCACAGATCCCCCAAAAAGTTACATTAATGTACAGTGACGATTCCTATTTATAGTAAAATACGGTCGTACTTTTTACAGGCCGTTGACCGCTTGTCGAGTTCGAGCGGATTGGGCCGTACTTGGTGACGAGATGGGCTGAGCCGTACTTTCTTTTGGCCGTTAGTGTAGCCGAGCCGATTTGCTTGAGTTGAGCCGAGCCGAGCCAATAGTAATGAGCTCGGTTCTGGCGTGTGTGTGCGGGCCCTTATTGCTTGTTAGGCCATTTTGTTTTTGTTGGGCCGACCTATGCTCAAAGGATAAGTATTGGGCCTTCTAAGTGGATGGAGTGCTAAACCCATATATAACAGTAAGCCCCACCCAGTTCGTCGATCTTCGTGGTATCCGAAGTCGGCGAATTTTGACGGTGTTTTAGTTGGGCCGATATTTATCCGGTGTGGATCTGGTCGGCTTTGTTTGCTTTGTCGTTTCCGTCTCGGGAAGCGCGAAGGGTTTCTTGGGAAGCGGCTGGAATCTGAAGGGTCGCAATGATGCCTATGACTGCTGGAAGCTGAAAGGTTGTGTAGGGGTTCATCATTACGTTTACCTCGAAATCCTCCTGCTCCGCTTATATATATCCTGCTCCATTCTCTTCTGCATCTTCATTTCTCTCCTTTCGCAGGTACTTCGCTCTCCCTTCTCTCTAGGATTTACTTTCTCTCTCTAGTTTTGTTGTTGTAGTATTAGCAAGTCATGAGAATTGATTCCAGTACAGCATCATCCTCGGGTCGGGACCTCTACTCAGTAAGGTTGTCCGAGGGTAATTCTGCTTAACCTAGCTCGTCAGTTGCACAGCAGGGTTCTTCATCCAGCTCGGGGCGAACAGAGATTATCTCCCAAAATTCCGAGGGTAATCGAGCTCGCAATCCTTCTGCTTCGGGTAGTGTGCAGAGCTTCCGGGTTCCATACTTGATAGACTCGGAGGACGACGGTGCTCGGCCTTGGCTCCTCCCACCGGTTCGGAATCTAGGTTCTCTCCCAGTGAAGACGGAAGCTGTGGCCATAGTTGATCAGGCTCGGTGTGACAGGATGGTGTCGGAGCCGAGCGGGTCCAAGAAAACTCGGAAAACTCGGCGAAAGGTTGCGGATGGCTCAGAAAAGAAGACGCGTCCTGTTCGTCCTGTTCTTCCCACGAAGTGCTCGGACGACGATTTGGCTTGGTTGAGGGACAACTGTGATCCTGGGGGTGTTGCTCGGCTCGAGCTTCGTAAACCCAAGCCACACGAGAGGCCTTGGAACTGTCCGGAAGGATGGATATGCTTGTACGACTTTTGGTTCAAGGATATTCATCTTCGCTTTCCTTTGCCGAGGCTGCTCGTGGCGTATTGTGAAGAAAGGAGGATCGCCATGTCCCAGCTGTGCCCGGCTGCCGTTCAGAACCTGGTTGGTTCTATGATTCTGGCCTCCGATTGCGGAGTGGAGATGAATCTTCGGTTTTTCGAGGAGATCACAACGATTTTGACGAATCCTACAACCCTAGGGACCCAGTATGTTTGTATGAGGACCCGTTTTGGACAGAAGGTCGTCATAGGAAAACCGTCGAAAGTCGACGATTGGCAGGATCGCTACTTCTACGTTCGGGTTAACTCGGCCTCGGTTCCCGACCCGGAGAGGCCGTACAGAGTTCTTTGGAATCATCTTCATGGTAAATACTTTTGCTTTGCTCGTTCCTCTAAATAGACTAACTTATCCTCGTTCTCTCTTCTTGCAGATCGTCATTCCTTTGACCTCGCGGCACCGGACTATTTTTTGTCTGACCTTCATAGGCTTGTTGCTCGCAGCATTCAGAAGTGGCCGGACGTTCACACTAGTCAAGTTAGACGAGCTGTAGAGTGCTTGGACGAGGGTACGTATTTCCATTTCCTTTCTCCCCCCCCCTTTTTTGTTCGGGGTTCTTTAACAGTTTTTTACAGGTTGTCGTCTTCGTTCGATTGAGTCGCTGACCGAGTACAACAACAGACCTCTCGTTCCCGTCGTCCAGAAGGACAGGAAGAAGAAAATGGGTCGTATGGATCTGGAGATTGTGAACTATGTTGAGGAGAATATCACCAATCAGCAGGAAAATCTTGTCGTGGAGCAGGAGAATCCTACTGGTCCTCAGGTAAATCCTGATGCCCTGGATCCGAACCGACCATTTTCGCCTTGGGTTGGGGAGGTTCCCTCGGGGATGGTTTTTGTGAACGAGTATCATCGAGATTTGTTTCGTCAGGTATGCGAGGCGGTGGAGGCGGTCGAAGCTCGGAAGAAAAGGAAGAAAAAGAAGAGGTCGCGACCCGAGGAAACGACTGCCGCTGAGCCGGGGATTCCTCCTGTTCCTGAAGATGGTCGGGAAACCGAGGAGGCTGCTGATGTTCCTTCCTTGGTGAGGAAGAAGAAGAAAAAGAAGACCGTTGCTACCGAGGATCGGGTGATTGATGCCGCCGAGCATACTGGCGGTGGTAGAATGGATCAGGTGACTCTTCCTGAGACTGCGGATACTCAGGTCGGGAATGCTGAGGCCTAAATATCGATGAGGCGGCTCTTTTGGAACATCCGGGTGATGATCAGGTCGCTGATCAAGGTGAAGTGGATGGTCGGGAGGGGGATGAAGATTCTGATTCTCAAAACGAACAGAATATTCCCGACCTGGATGAGATTGCCGGGCTCACCTTCCTTGGTGGGCCCGGTGAGGGTGCGTTCACAGATTATGGCTTCTCTGTGAGGTACGAAGGTTCGAGGCCACTTCTTCGCGATGGGGAAGCTTGTGCGGATTTGCTTCGTTTGATTAGAGATAGTCCTCCGATATCGTTGCCTCCTGTTACGCACACGCACTTCTCCGACCGTAAACAAGCAGTGGCCAAAGATTTTGTTCGGGTGAGTTATTGTTTGTTTTCTCTTTTTGATGATTCTGCCAACATTTGGTTTTGACTTAGCTTTCCTGTTCCAGGTCTTTGCCAACTATAATCTGCTTTGTGACGAGTATGAGCGGAGGGAGGTCGATCTTGAGAGGGCGATCAGCAGTCTGAAGAGGGAGCTCGGTAAAGCCGAGAGATCTATCTCCGAGTTGGAAGGGTACCGCGAGGTAGCGGCTGCTGCGGAGGCGCTCCGATCGTCTCTCAAGGTTGAGGAGGAGAAGGTTTCAGCCTTGGAGAAGAGGGTTGCTGAGCTTTCCACCGAGAATGCTCGGTTGGATGTTGAGAACAGACAGTGTCTAGCTGATTGTTCGAACGCTCGGGCCGAGGCTGATGAGCTGATTGTTCGAGTGTCTGACCTGCAAGGTAAGCTCAAATCCGAATGCGCTCGGCTCAAATCTTTCCGTACGCGTGAAGTTTTAAAGGAGAATGAGCGCGTGTCGGTCAAAGCGCAAGCTCGGCTTTCTAAGATCAAGAAGGCCAACGAAGAGAAGGAGCTCGGGCGGAGGACCCAGATATTGATGAACCAGGCCGCTGCCGTTGCGTCTATGCTGGAGACGCTGGTCAAGGAGGGGTTTGCTATTCCTCCTGATAGGATAGCCAAGGCGTATTCCGATGCTGCTTGTTTCAAGGAGAAACTCATCTCGATTGAGTTCACAGACTTGGCTGATAAGGATTTCATAATGACTCCTCCTGGTAGCTCTGGTCGTACTGACGAGGAATCCTCGACGCTCGTTCAGGATCAGCATGGGTCGAACCAGGCGCTCGTGACTCCGGAATTGGCGGCTAACCTTCTTGAGAGCGTGGCGGGAGATCAGGCCGTGGACCGTTCTGACGAGGCTTCTTAGACTTGAATTTTTTTGCCTCCCTTTTGTAATCGGATCTTTGTTATCTTCTCGGGATTCTGTTTTTCCTTCTCCCCTTTTTTTTGTAGAACGCGCATTCTTTTATGCGAGACGGTGTTCTTTTGAACTAAGTAAATATAGCAGTGTTTGTTTATGACTTTGCGTACTTGGATTTTTGTTCTGCATATCTTAACCCTAGCCGCGCCTTTTTGGCGTGCTCGGTTTCGAATTACATGTGTAGTGGAGGGCAAGCGAAAGTGCTCGGCTTATCCTGTAGGACCGATCGGGACAGTTATGCAAAACTGTGTTCGGCTTATATTTTCTGTCAGTCGTCCTTGTGCGGGAGCTGGGCCCGGCTTACTTAGTTGTGGGGTTCGAGACGGTGCTCGTTGTACCACAGGTCGGGTGCGAGTAAGTGCTCGGCTTATCCCTAAGTTCTGATCGGGACAATATGCGAGAGCTATGCTCGGCTTATTTATTGTCGATCAGCCTTGTGCGGGAACTTGGCCCGGCTTACAAAGTGTCGAGCATCTGGCCAAGATGTCGATCTGTTCGGTGCGGTTGAAACGAAAAATTTAACTTAATAAAATTTTATTATTGATATAGCTGAGCCTTGTGAGAGGTTTCCTACGTACCCCGAAAGGGGATCAAGCCGATCGTAGTTCACTTTACATATTACTCGAGCTCGTGTATAGCGAGCTCGGTTTGGAGCGGAATGCTCGTTTTTTTTTTTTTTTTGTTTTTTGTTTTTTTTTGAGCGCGATGCTCGGCTTTTCCGTGAGCTTGTTTGCATTCCAAGAGCGTGGAATGGCTTCTCCCTTCATCGTTACAAGCTCATATACGCCGGGTTTTACTATCTTTGAAACGATGTACGGACCTTCCCAGTTTGCGCCGAGTTTCCCTGCTCGGTATTCCCGCGTGTTTTCGAACACTTTCCGGAGAACGAGGTCACCTTCCACGAAACGGCGACCTTTGACCTTCTTGTTGTAGTGTCGGGTGATTAGTTGTTGATAGTTCTGGAGACGTAGGAGCGCTCGGTCTCGTAGTTCCTCTGCTTGATCAAGGCAGTCGATGATCATGTTGTTGTTAAGGTCTTCGTGCTCGGGCGCGATACTCAGGCGTATTGTCGGGACGCACATCTCGGCTGGGGACATTGCCTCCATTCCGTGAGAGAGTGAAAAAGGTGTCTGGCCGGTTGATGTTCTCGGGGTGGTCCGATGAGACCAGAGAACGCCATCGAGCTCGTCGGCCCAGAGGCCCTTCTTACTTTCCATTCTCTTCTTCAGACCGTCAATGATCGTTTTGTTGGTCGCCTCGGCTTGCCCATTACCTTGTGGGTACCTCGGTGTTGATTTGCTCAGACGTATTTTCCACCTCGCGCAGAATCCTTCGAACATATTGGAGATAAACTGGGAGCCGTTGTCGGTTACGATCTCGTAGGGAACACCGTGACGGCAGATTATGTATTTCCAAACACACTTCTGAACGTCGAGGTTTTTGATTTCCGAGTAGGATTCGGCTTCGACCCACTTGGTAAAGTAATCGGTCATTATCAGGATGAACTTCTTTTGATGCGAAGCCGGGAGAGGTCCGACAATGTCCATCGCCCATCGCATGAATGGGTAGGGTGTGGCTGCGGTGGTGAGGAGCTCGGCTGGCTGGTGGATGCTCGGTGCGTGCCTCTGACATTTATCACATTGGGCCACGTAGCTTTCGCAATCGGCGATCATGGTCGGCCAGAAGTGGCCGTGTCGCTTAATCTTTGCGGCTAATGCTCGGCCGCTTATGTGGTTTCCGCCGGCTCCTTCGTGTGTTTGCTCGGTGACCCACTGGATTTCTTGCCCGTTGATGCAGCGCAAAAGAGCCCTGGATGCACTCCAATGGAAGAGCTCATCCTTCATTATTACGTATTGCGCACAGCGGGCTTTCAGTCGGCGATCTGCCCAACGATCCTCGGGAACCTTTCCGGTTAGTATGTAGTCCTTGATCTCGTCCCTCCAATCGATAATGTCGGTATGCTCGGGGTTATTGTCCTTGATAATTTCTTCGTTGCTTTTGTGAGCGTTGTCCAGCCCCTCATCTTCCTCGGTAATAAGCAACACGACTTCGTCTGGTGTAATGCTTGGTCGGGCTATGCATTCGACTGGGATGATTCGACGAAGGTCGGGGTCTGAAGTCGAAGCTAGAGCGGCTAGTGCGTCTGCGGAGGAGTTGTCGCTTCTGGGGATCTTGGTTAGCGTGTCCGACCCGATTCGTGCGGTGATTTCCTGGACGAGCTTCAAGTATGCATCCATGCGTTCGTTTTTTGCTTCGTATTCCCCGTTGAATTGATTTACGACAAGCTGCGAGTCGGCAAACGCATCTACTTGCTTTGCTCCTACTACTTCGGCTAGTCGTAGTCCAACGAGCAGTGCTTCGTATTCGGCTTCGTTGTTTGAGGCTGGAAATCCTAGGCGGAAGGACTGTTCGATTAATTTTCCGGTCGGGGATGTCAACTTGACTCCTACACCTGAACCGTTTCTTGACGAAGAACCGTCTACGAATAGAATCCATTTCTCCTTTAGAGGCTGAGCTTCGTTGAAAGTGAGCTCGGGTGGTAGCTCGATGAGGAAGTCAGCCAGAACTTGTGCCTTCGCGCTGGTTCGGGGTTTGTATTCGATGTCGTACTCGCTTAGCTCGACCGCCCATTTGGCGATTCTCCCTGACTGGCTCGGACTATGCAGGATTGTTCTGATTGGTTGGTTCGTGAGTACGACCACCGAATGTGACTGAAAATAAGGGCGAAGCTTCCGAGCTGAGACGACGACTGCTAACGCGAGTTTCTCGAGTGTGTTGTAGCGCATTTCCGCGTCGTCGAAGATTTTGCTTGTGTAGAAAATGGGTCTTTGGTCGCCTCGATCGTCGCGGACGAGCACACTGCTGACTGCCGAGGTTGATACAGAGATGTATAAGTACAGCGTCTCTCCCTCCTCGGGTTTGGCCAGAATTGGTGGGGTGGAGAGGTAGGTCTTTAGCTGTTGAAATGCGTCCTCGCACATAGCGTCCCATTCGAATTTCTTATTCCCTCGCAAAAGATTGTAGAAAGGGAGACACTTATCCGTCGATCGTGAGATAAATCTATTCAAGGCCGCGACGCGCCCTGTTAGGCGTTGGACTTCTCTGGTGTTCTTTGGCGATGGCAGTTCGGTGATTGCCGTTATTTTCTTTGGATTCGCTTCAATTCCTCTTCTCGTGACAATGTAGCCGAGGAATTCTCCCGACGTGACCACGAAAGTGCATTTTGCTTGATTCAGCTTCATTCCGTACTTGTTTAAACTCGCAAAGCACGTCGTGAGGTGGCTAATGTGGTCGTCTGCTAAGGCGGATTTGACGAGCATATCGTCTATATAAACCTCCATTGTGTTGCCGAGCTGGTCGGCAAACATGCGATTTACGAGGCGCTGGTACGTTGCTCCCGCATTCTTGAGCCCGAAGGGCATGACCTTGTAGCAATATGTACCGCGGTCGGTGATGAAGGAAGTCTTTTCCCGATCGTCTGGGTGCATCATGATCTGATTATATCCTGCAAAGGGGTCCATAAATGAGAGCAGCTCGTGTCCGGTGGTTGCTTCTACGAGCCGGTCAATGTGTGGTAGTGGAAAGCTATCCTTTGGGCACGCTTTGTTGAGGTCGGTGAAGTCTACACAAACTCTCCACTTACCGTTTTTCTTTTTTACCACAACGGGATTCACCAGCCAGTCGGGGTACTTCACCTCGGTGATCGAACCGGCCTTTGAAAGCCGTTCCACTTCGTCGTTGACAGCTTTAGCGCGCTCGGGTCCGAGCTTCCGTCTTTTCTGTTTAACTGGTTTGAAAATCAGATCGACGTGCAGTTCGTGGCATGCGATGGTCGGGTCGACTCCGGTCATATCGCTGGTGGTCCAGGCGAAGGTTGTAGCGTTTTCCTTGAGGAATTCTATTAGTTTGTCTCGCAAGTTGGCGCGGAGATCGGCTCCTATTCCGACGCAGCGCTCGGGATCTCTGATGTCGATATTTACTTGTATCACTGCATCTTTTTGCAGTTGATCAGGCGGTGGTAGCTCAATCCGAGGTTCTGCGACTAAATACGCCTGCGATTTGCGGCGCATCTTGTGCTCGATACGGAAGCATGTGCGGGATATCCTCTGATATCCTCGTAGTGTATGCACGCCGAATGTGGTTGGGAACTTGACACATTGATGAAATGTGGACGGGACCGCCCTCATTTCGTGAATCCAAGGCGTGCCGAGGATTACGTTGTAGATGGCTGGTCGGTCGACGACTACGAACTTGATCAGCTTGGTGATTCTGCCGACGTACACTGGAAGTTTGATTGTTCCGATTGTGTTGATCGAGTTTCCCGAGAAGCCGGTTAGTGGTCTCGTCGATGGTTTGATACGGTAGTCGCTGAGTTCCATACGTTGCAACGTTTCTCTAAAGATCAGGTCGACCGAGCTGCCGGTATCGATCATAATCTTCTCTACCTCGCAGTCGCCGATTCGCATGGCGACGACGAGCGGATCGTTATGCGGTCGGTCCACTCCTTCGGCATCTTGCTCGGTGAAACTCACTTCCTCGCCGATTATGAGCTCGTCAGTGGCGTTTCGTCGGTAATGCTGGGCGGCTGTGGCCCTTCGTTCGTATTCCTTTATCGATCGTACTGAGTCGTTGACCATAGGCAGTCCTCCCATAATCATGTTTATTCGTCTCCTTGGTGGTTGTGCTCCGTCTTCCTCTTCTTCGTCGCGAGCTCTTTTATCCGCATCTGCTACTGCGTTGATTTGTTCAATCTCCTCGTCGAAAGCAACTTGTTTCCTTCGTTCCTCTTGGACGATCCTGAAGCGCTCGGCCTCGTTCTTTGGTTGCGTGACCTGGTTGATTTGCTTCGGGTGAGGCTTGTTGCGATCCAGCACTAGTTTCTTCCCGTCTTTTTGGTATTCGGCGAAGAGGAGGGCTTGAAGGTTTCTACATTCCTCAGTGCTATGTGAAGGATTCGTTTAGTGTTAATCCTGATTCAATTCTTCAGATTAAACTCCTAAACATGCCAGATCTAGGTTCTCTTGCAGAATCATAAAGGATCTCACCTGTTACCTTGTTTATGCAGCGGAATGGAAGGTACGGGTCAGAGATCAGCAGAACCACCAAGAGATGGATCCTCCAAAGGCTCACACACGCACGCACAGGAAATAGGCTGCTAGACCAAGCTGGTGGGAGGCGCAGAGAAGAGAGAGAGGAGGCGCAGAAGGCTGAGAAAAAAAATAAGAGCTAGGGCAAGTTTTATTTATTAAAACCCTTGTCCAGTTCTTATGGGCTTTTGGGCCCAAATCTCAGTCTGATTAAATCCCATGGATTTAATCAGGCCCTTTAATCTCTCTAAGTACAGTAAATGCCTAGCACTTTAACCGTACTTCTGCTAAACCGTTCCTACACATTTTCCTGTTAGCTTAGGCGTGTGACCCATATGGGATCATATAATAAAGGCAATAAGTCCAAGACTTATAGATCATGAGCGGACTCTAGCAAGCCATCATGACCCCCAATATTATATGACTTATGTCTGATCATTGACATACTCTTACTTTCTAGAGACAGTACAGAGATTACTGGACATAATTCCAACAATCTCCCACTTGTACTGGAATCTCTGTATTCATAATCCTTTTGTCACAATATCTCGATTAGTCATAAGGCAAGATTAGTGTCATCCTTATAAAGCCTAATCTTGTTCATCGGACTCTGATTTGATACTGACAATCCAAACGACTCGGGACAGTCCGTTTGAGCATGGCCATGCATTTTCCAGTATTCAAATCTCCGATTGGCCTAGAGATATTCACTCCATTTATATTGGAGGGACAAATCCCGTCTTGTTCCATCACTGTAAACTACTCATTTCATAATACACCCAAACAAGGTCCTTATAACTATCGCTTAACGACAGCGTTAGACAATGATCAAAATGCATCAGTTCGTGTGCAGTCACATGCATGCGAACTCAGGTCTAAGGACTATACTCTATAGTCGTAGTAAGAATCTCTTATGACACAGATATAAATATCCTGAAGAGTTCTTATAATCGGGTCATGTCCGGTCGTATGTACCCAACATACACCTATGTACTGACTTTGATGCCGCGCATCTATGACACACTGAGACTTTGTCATAAGTCACATACCAATCTAGTCTCACACGGTTGTTGGTGTTCCAATTTCAACAACCTTCGACTAGGGACAGGATGATATAAGCCATCTATCAAATATAGGGTCTCATGATCAAGCTAAATGACTTTGATGACTCAAGATCAAGTCACTTACTTCGATGACCTATAAAATGGTTCATATCATTTTGGAACGATTATTTCATCACAGTTAAAATAATCTTGAAATAATAATTTTATTTAAACATCTTGAAATGTTTTACAAGAACATATCAATAACTAAATAAAACCCTTTACTAACTCCCACTGAAATTAAGACTACATCTTAATTTCACTTATCCTACAGCAACAGTCCGCGACACGTGCTTAGGCCTAAGGAGTGGCTTCGTTAATAGATTAGCAACGTTCTCATTCGTTGAAACTTGCTGATCTACTTAACATCTCTGTCATTTATCTCATGGAATAGGTAATACCTACCCTCAAGGTGTTTGGACCTCTGATGTGCAGCTAGTCTCATCTATGCTGGGAATCACATCAAGTTCAGTGATGAACTCTTCTTTCCAAACAACCTCTTTCGCCGCTTCCCAAGCTGCGAAATGTTCAGCTTAAGTCATGGAATCAGCAACAGTGCCTTGCACCGCCAGATAGACACAAGATATAACCGGACTGTGACCGGAAATCATCTTTGTCCGTTGGAAACTTGCCTTTCAGACTCTACCGACTCGTAGCACCTCACTTTCTCCGTAAATCAAGAACTTATCCTAAGTATTTTCCAAATACTTGAGAATATTCATTACGTCTATCCAGTGATTCTTTGCTGGATTTGACTGGTCTTTACTTATCTTGCTTAACATTAAAGCAACATCAAAACAAGTACGTGTCATGGCATACATGATAGATCCAATTGCCGACGCATATGGAATCTCATCCATGCATTTAAGCTCAGCAGTTATCGTAGGACACTGTTTTTTGCTTAATGTAATGCCATGTGACATTGGCATAAAACCCTTCTTGGATTGCTGAAAACGTGTAGGACTTTGTCAATTTAAGAATCCTGACATTGTCTTACCAGCTCTTTTGGATCTCTATCTTTAGATCCAAAGTCCAAGAATATACGTGGCTTTACCCATGTCAATCATTAAAAACAACTCCCAAGCCAGTCCTTTACCGACTGCAGCATTTGGGACGTTATTTCCGAGAATCAGTATGTCATCGACATACAATATGAGAAATGCAACATCGCTCCCACTTATCTATTAGTAAATGCACAGTTCCATTTCGTTCCTGTTCAGGTCAAAACCTTGACTACTTCAACAGAACGAAGATTCCAACTCCGATATGTTTGCTTCCATCCATGAATGGATCGATGAAGGTAACTTACACAAAGTGTAATTTTTTCGGAGTCCGGGCTCACTTTCGCCTTTTTGAATTTCGCAGATTCGTCGCTTTCAATGATCATCAGATCATGCGAACTTTCAATGATTATCAGGTTCAACTAATGACGAGAAATCACTCTCGGATTAGTGACTGATTCATTCATGTCTGCGAACTTCAGGCTCTACAGGTGTAGATTCTACAGAAATCTGTAAATCCATCCGTTGCTCTACCTCAACAGGTTGAGCAGCCACCTGTATTTGTCGAATTTCTTCGAGTCATACTTTTACTCCCACTGTTCTTCCTGGAAAGTAACTTCCCTTCTTGAAAACAGAATGGACGTAAAAGATAACAAGCCTTGGTTTCCCTAGGACAACCAGCGAAGTAGCTCAACTACGAATACTCAGTAAAGACGAATTTGGATCGATTCCAATCCACATTTACGTGGTGTCTTTCAACTGATATTGGTGGAACTATTTCAGCGTAAACTTAGATATTTCTAGAGCGTTATTCTTCAAGAATATCATGGAAGATTCGTGTGACTCATCTTTAATCATTTCTTATAAGATCTGATTCTTTCTCACAGCGTAAACCTTGAGGTTTTTCAGGAGAATTGAGCTGTGAAACGACTTCACACTCATTCAGATGATCACACCATTAATGACTCAAGTATTCTCACTCGTGATTTAATTCAGAGTCTTAATACTTCTGTCACTCAGATTCTATACCTCATTCTGGAACTCTTTCGACCATGTCAAAGAATTCCGACTTGTGTCTCATCAAATGAACACAGTCTTACTCACTGAATTAATCAGTAGAGACAATGAAGTACAGGAAATTTTCTCTGGCATTACTGCTCATCGGACCACATACATGAGTATGTTCAATCTCCAATAAGCCTTTGGGCCTTTCTCTAGCTCGGCTAAGATAGGCCCCTTTGTCTTTTGGTCCAGTAAACAGAATTCAAGTCTCATAAGATATCCGATCAAATGAGCCCAATAGTGCATAACTATGGGATTTCAGAATCCGACTTACTCTATGTGACCAAGACTTTTATGCCAAGAAAAAATCAGGTTTAATTCATCAGATTTAAACCAATTTGGTATTTATGTTACATTTAGGCACTCTTTTGGTTTAAGATATAAAACCCATTCCTTGAATAGGGTGCTACAATTAATATTTCATTAAGATCAAAAGAACAAAACTTGTCTTTTATCAAAATGAAAAACATTCAAATTCTTACAATAAAATGAAATACAACTCTGCTTAAAGCAGGTACATTGTAGCAATTACTTAATACAAAACCAAGCCTCAAAGGCATCTACAAGTGAAAACCCTACGGCTGAGGCAGCATCCATAGCTCCTTCCAGACATGCAGTTCCACTTGCCCTTCCTTCAACGTTCTACTGTTGCTTAGGCTCTGCATATTACAACAAATATCAGTGCCACAACCAGTATCCAATACCTATAAGGTAGAACTTGAAGTAATAACATGAATACCTGAGGAAGTAGTCTCATACATCAACTTCAACTCCTCATCATCTTCCATGAATTTAATGCAATCTCTCTTCCAATGCCCAGTCTCTTTACAGTAGCAGCACTTACCAACGTAAGAGGTAGCTGACTTGGGCTCAGAAGACACACGCTTGCCATGATTCAAAATCTGAACAACTTTGTCTTCACCCTTGTCAGCATTAGGTTTAGTAAACCTACCCTTCTCATTCATGAGATTGTACAGGGTACTCTTCACGTTTGGCTCAACTGTCTTGAGCATATCATGCAGTTCAGTCAGCGTCTTCGTTAAGCCTTTCTTGATATAGTTCATTCTGAACTTATCATAGCTTGACGGCAGTGACTGCAGAATGATCTCAGTTGCCAATTCTTGGCTAACTGGATAATCCAGTTTCCTCAGGTTATCAATGTAACCCATCATTTTACTGACATGAGGACTCACTGGATGATCATTTGGTAGCTTGCAGCTAGTGAGAGACTTAACCAACTGGTATCTCTCCACTCTTACTTGCTCCTGAAATTTCAATTTCAGGCTGCTGATCATCTCTATTGGCGACTCCATGTTCTCATATTGCTTCCGCAAGTCTGAGTCCATGGTAGCCAATATCATACCACGCACATCTACCGCATCATTATAATGCTTATTCCAAGCATCATATACTGCATGGGAGGCATTGGACCCGATCCTCACGGGGAGAGCTCTCTCAAGAACATAGTCCTTTCTCTCCTGCCTGAGGACTAGCCTCAGGTTCCGCGACCAAGTCAAGAAATTTGATCCGTTCAGTTTGTCCATCTCAAGGACAGACCGGATCGAGAAAGTGTTTTGATTGTTTGTGCTAGTCATAACTGAAATTTAAGATAAAAGGATTTTAGTTAATATGTTCAATATGATTAATCTCGCATTATAGTTAATATGATTAATCTCTCATTATATTCAATAACATCAGTTACCCTCAATAGAATATAACGATTCCAAGATCCACATATAACTAAGATTAAAGTGGGCCACTGGCCGTCACCCAACCTTAGCTTATATCGGTAAGCCCTATCTCGGCTAATTATATCCGTGATATAACTCTTGGTTGTGAATCTGGGCCCGAGGCCCAATCCACTCTGATGTCTCAAGGCCCGGGACTCCCGATGGCCTAGTCAAGAAAACCAGACTATACAGTCATGTAATCACTAATGTCTGGGACTCCCAATGACATTTATGAATCACAAACTGTTTTACCCACGCAAAAGATAGACACCCTCACACTGTAAGGCCGTGTGTACGATTGAATGGGCTTCAACAGCTGACATAGACTGGACAAGACATCCAACACTTGATATTATTTGAGGTTCGTAGGTTTATTAAAATTTCATCCCAAAATAGAAGATTACTATTTTGGGAAACTTTCCTTTTCGAGAAACCTACTATTTTTGGAAACTTTCTAAAATTGGAAACTTCCTAAAATGGAAACTTTCTAATAATGGAAATTTCCCAAATATCCAAAACATGCAAATCTAGAAACTTCTATTCTAAGAAACTTTCTAATTTCAGATTTCGGAAATAGATTAATTTAAAATCGAATTTAATTTTATATAAATAAATTTTTAAATTAATCTGAAGAAAAGACTCAAATAATTGGCCCAATTGTTTTAACTTCTTGGCCCGAGGCCCAAGAATTGGTTCATGTCCAAGACATAACCCAATTGCCCAATTAAATGACATAACCGGTCTGGTTCATTAAAATTGGTCTAACCAAAATTAATTACTACGACGACCACAATTGTCAACCGGTTATTTACTAAACCGGATTTTCTCAATTTATTTGGTCCAACCAAATCAAATTAGAAAATCACTGATTTAGGCACAAAATCCAATTTTACGACTTTGGATTTCTTATCCCGGTTTAACCAGAACTTAATAAATTTATTAAGTCTGTTTATTAAACCGTGATGATTAATTTTTTAATCAAATTTTAAACCGAACCGAACCGATTGGTCACGTACCGATCACGGTCGTGACCTAGCCGCAATCGAGACGAGACATCGGCCAGCCGCAAGCAACGGGATGAGACGCGATCCGAGATCGGTCCATTTCGATTTCGCGACGATGCTCGGACGATGATCGGTCCATCTCGACGCTCGGACGGGATAGTTCGGGACGCGGGACGGTGCTGGCTTCACGCGATCGCCGAGCGATCGGGACAGCCGCATCCACGCGACGGGACGAGCCACGATCCGTGCGATCGGTCGGCCCATGATCTAGCGATCGCGGCCGAGAGATGCAGGACGAGCTCAGGTTGTGATCGGGGCGAGACGCGAGCGGGTCGATCCATGCGATCGATCGATCCATGCGATCGGTTCACCTCGCGTCGCTCGATCCGGACATGGTGATCCTTTGGCGATCATCATTCCGACGCATACCAATTCATATAGATTGGATCATGCGATTTCTTGTTTGTTTAGGTTTTAATTCTTTGTTTCTTAAGTGTTTTTCTTATCAGTAGATTGATTCAAAACACTTCTTAAACAATCCTAAACATGATTCTAAACAAGAAAACCTACAGAACCAATAGCTCTGATACCACTGAAGGATTCGTTTAGTGTTAATCCTGATTCAATTCTTCAGATTAAACTCCTAAACATGCCAGATCTAGGTTCTCTTGCAGAATCATAAAGGATCTCACCTGTTACCTTGTTTATGCAGCGGAATGGAAGGTACGGGTCAGAGATCAGCAGAACCACCAAGAGATGGATCCTCCAAAGGCTCACACACGCACGCACATGAAATAGGCTGCTAGACCAAGCTGGTGGGAGGCGCAGAGAAGAGAGAGAGGAGGCGCAGAAGGCTGAGAAAAAAAATAAGAGCTAGGGCAAGTTTTATTTATTAAAACCCTTGTCCAGTTCTTATGGGCTTTTGGGCCCAAATCTCAGTCTGATTAAATCCCATGGATTTAATCAGGCCCTTTAATCTCTCTAAGTACAGTAAATGCCTAGCACTTTTACCGTACTTCTGCTAAACCGTTCCTACACATTTTCCTGTTAGCTTAGGCGTGTGACCCATATGGGATCATATAATAAAGGCAATAAGTCCAAGACTTATAGATCATGAGCGGACTCTAGCAAGCCATCATGACCCCCAGTATTATATGACTTATGTCTGATCATTGACATACTCTTACTTTCTAGAGACAGTACAGAGATTACTGGACATAATTCCAACACTATGACCCGCTCGCTGATGATATTCGCAGAATAACTTGCTTTTATCGGCTCCTCGGACGAATTTGTTCCATGGCTTGCCTTGATTTTGACCTTGGTATCCTTGGGTGGATCGATCCTGCTGATGATTTTGAGAGCGGTCGGGATGATTCTGTCGTTGATCCTGGTGGGGGCGTTCCTCGTCCTGTCGGTGGCCTTGCAACTGATCGCTGACGTAGTACGACGATTTCCCTTTTCTCGCGGTTTCTTCTTCCTTGGCCTTTTTGTAATCCTGATCGTAGTGTTGCCGAGGTTCGTATTGCTCGGTACTCTTCTCGGTTTTGTCCTTTGAAGTCGAACTCTTAGGCCCGAACTTCTTGGCTAGGGTTTCTTTTTCTTCCTCGAGGTTGACAAAGATCGATGCTCGGTGGAGGGCGTCCTCTAGCGAGCTTGGTCTATTTTTCTTCAGTTCTTCTCGGAAGCTCGATTCGTACCAGAGGCCATTTCGGAGTGCGGGCAGACCTTCGCTGTCGGTGATCGTGATTTTGGCCAAAATGCTTTTGAAGCGGGTGATGTACGATCAGAGTCTTTCCCTCGGTCCTTGGGAGATAGCCCATAGGTCGGCGTTTGATACTTCCTCTTGAATATACATCGAGTAATGTTTGAGAAAGGCGTGCGTTAAGTCGTTGTATCCGTCGATCGAGTTCGGCTCTAGACGAGAGAACCAATCCAAGGCCGAGCCGGTCAGATGCTCGACGAACAGTTGGCAGTAACCTGCGTCACGTTCTCCAACGCTGAACTTTGTCCTCCCCATTGCGATTCGGAATGCCGTCAGAAACTGTCTTGGGTCGGATTTGCCGTCGCAGGTGGTCATCTTGATTTTGACCACAGAGATAGGATGCTCAAACTGGATATCCATGAGGCGACGAGTGAAGGGAGTGTTTTGGGTCTCTTCCAGTACACGGTCAATCTCGGGGGCCGAGCTGATTGCTTGGTGGACTTTGGACGTCATATTTTTCAACATCAGCTTTATATCTTCGATTTCGCTGTCTCTGTGTGTGTCGGGCGCTGAGCTGCCTGGGATATCCGCGTTGGGAGGTTGTTCGTCCTCGGTCTGGTGCTGCGATACCATTCGGTTTCTCGGGTTTGGAGGTGGCGTTTCTTCAAATAACGCTCGGTGGAGGTGAGTTCGGAGAATGGACCCCTGTTGGCTTGCCATCCGTAGGTCGTTGATTTGCCCCTGGCATATTGCGTGTGCCGTGGCAAGCTGATCGAAGCGTGCGTTGCTACCCTGGGAGAGTTCGGTTACTTGAGTCATGAGAGTTTTGAGTAAGGCGGACATGTCCTACTCGTTTGTCTGAGTTTCCACGACTTGTTGTGGTCGTTCGGTATTTAGAGGTTGCTGCTCGGTGCCGGCCGGCTGAATGATTGGATTTGCAACCTGAGAAACGTGCTGGGGTTGCCCTCTTGCTCGGGAGGCTGTTTCTGAACTTGTTATGTTTTCGATGTGGACGTAATCCTTGCTTGGTGGTAATCCTGTCATCGCTGAATCTGCCCGTTAGTTAAGAAAAACTTAAGTTTCCCCACAGACGGTGCCAATTGTGATAACCGAAATGGTCACGAGGTCGGGATGCTCGTCTTGCTAGAGAGTTGACGTGCTCGGTCCGAAGGAGCTAAGTTGTTCTTGAGAGAGAACCGACTAGATTCAGAGACAGACGAGAGTAAAAGTAGTGCTCGGGATGAACGAAGAGAAGATTGTGTTCGGGGTTCTTTGTCGAGAGTGATATGCTCGGCAACGAGCGTAGTTGGTATTCAGATTCCCGAGCAGGTCGAGAGACGTGCTCGGTTTACAATTCGGGAAATTGACTCTAGAGAGAGAAAGTAGTAAGAAGTGCACAGATCCCCCAAAAAGTTACATTAATGTACAGTGACGATTCCTATTTATAGTAAAATACGGTCGTACTTTTTACAGGCCGTTGACCGCTTGTCGAGTTCGCGCGGATTGGGCCGTACTTGGTGACGAGATGGGCTGAGCTGTACGTTCTTTTGGCCGTTAGTGTAGCCGAGCCGATTTGCTTGAGTTGAGCCGAGCCGAGCCGATAGTAATGAGCTCGGTTCTGGCGTGTGTGTGCGGGCCCTTATTGCTTGTTAGGCCATTTAGTTTTTGTTGTGCCGACCTATGCTCAAAGGATAAGTATTGGGCCTTATAAGTGGATGGGGTGATAAACCCATATATAACACTCTTTGTGATGGGTATAAATGTTCTGTCTCACATGTTAAACAAGGCAGCAAGAGACAAGAGTATATGCTACCATCTCAAATGTAAGGGATTATAAATTACTCACTTGAGCTTCGCAGACGACATGATCATCTTCACCGATGAAAAAGCTAAGTCTTTGATGGGTAAAGTAAAAGTGCAGGAAAATTTTGAATATGATTCAGGTCTAGTAATCAACATGATCAAATCAGCACATTACATGGCGGGTAAGACAAATAATGACATTCAAGAGACTGCAATTGGTATACCTATAGACGAGCTCCCAATCATATATGTAGGACTGCCTTTAACAACAAAAAGCTTGAAGAAAGTGGATTATGAACCTTTGACTGACAAAATACTCTCTCGTATGATGGTATGGTCTTGTAAATCTCTATCAACAAAACACATGAAGAAGCTTTCAGGACGGCTACAACTAATCCAGTCGGTAATTGTGAACACGACAAACTTTTGGTGTTCGGTTTTCCACCTCCCAACTCGTTGTCTAGACAAAATTGAAAGCTTGTGTTGAGCTTTCTTATGGTCAGGTTCGCCAGACACAACAACAAAAACACGAGTAATATGGGAAGATATATGCACTCCAAAAAAAGAGGGAGGTCTCGGTCTAAGACGCCTGAAAGACTCATCAAAAGTTTTCTCCTTAAAGCTCATATGGACACTATTCTCACACTCAGGATCACTATGGGTTACATGGTCGAAACATTATCTGATCAGCGATGTTTCTTTCTAGGATGTAAAGGAAAATTCAATAAAAGGATCATGGATTTGGAAGAAAGTTCTTAAACTAAGACCCTTGGCACAAAGTTTAATACGAGTAAAGTTAAGGGCTGGTCCATGTGCCTCCTTTGGTTTGATAAATGGATGGAAAATGATTCCTTATATTCAAGAGTAGGAGAAGAAGGTATAAGAGCGATGGGGATTTGTAGGAAAGCAAGGGTGAGCGATGTTTTGGATGGAAATAAATGGAATCTAAGGAAAAGAGTTGTATCATGATTCACTGGCTTGCAAACCCGAAAAAGAGACTCCAGTACCTCCCTACACAACATGTACGAATGAATATGTATGGAATCAAGGGAATGAAATCTATAATCATAGGTTCTCTTCAAAAATGACTTCCCACATGATTAGGAACTTGAAACAGAAGGTAATTTGGTACAAACTAGTCTGGTTTAAAGAAGTTATCCCAGGAAAATCGTTTTTTATGTGGCTTTCTCTACAAAAAAAACTCCTAACATGGGATAAAACAAGTCGATGGGGTCACCACCAAGAATGTCCTTATGTGGAGAACAGAATGAAAACAAAGACAACATCTATTTTTCATGTCTGTACACTTATATAATATGGACGACTCTAAACCTTAAATTGTTGGGCAATCGACTAAACCCAAGCTGGACGCATACAATCAACACTCTCATGCACAACAGGTTGTCTCCGGTGGATAAACTACTTGTCAAAATGAGTTTCCAAACATTTCTTTACTGGATATGGAGCAAGAGGAACACTCATGTACACCAACTTCGTAACACTAAAACCACATCTTTGGTGGGATATCTAAGGGAAATGAAATTAGGCTAATAGTAAAAAACCGCTATGTTTTGCCGAGCTGGGGATTTTTTGGTGATTTTCAAAGCTAGGGCTTCCGCCAGTCTTTTCATCCGGCTCATGCCATGTGTCAGAGGATCAACTGCCGGATTCTGGGAGTGGTACAAAGAATGGTGTTAATGGAGGCGAAGTATCTGTGGTGGTTTTAAATGGATCGTGGGATGAGGAGATGAAAGTGTCGGAACAGGGGATGAAGTACGAAGCTGTTGTTTATGCAGAACCACGTCTGGGAAGGAGATTCAAGGCGGAGAGAAAAAACTAGAAGGTGGAAAAAGTGTAGGAGGCTCTTGGTCTACGGTTGTTCAATCAAACCCGAAGATGAAGAGGTACAAGTACGAGGAAAGGGAGGTTGATGGTGTTCCAGCAATTCGAGTGCCGCATGAGGTTTTAGAAAACTCTACACCTGGGAAGACTTGCTTGTGGGAAAGTTTCAGTCTTATGCTCCTCTTATGGGTAAGATTTATGTGTTGGTGAACAAATATGGCCTTTGGGAGATAATCGGTAAAGATCGACGTGATTTCAGTGGATAAAACGACGGTAAAGTTCCGTATTAAGAATGTGACTGCCATGAACAGATTTCTCAGACGTGGAATGTGGAATATTTGTGGCATCCCCATGATTATTTCAAAGTGGAGTCCTGTTGCAGAGGAATTCCAACCGGATGTGAAAATGATGCCCCTTTGGATTGTTGTAAAAAATGTCCCACGATCAATGTATGCTTGGAAAGACTTTGTGTTTTAAACAAGCCCGATAGGTGAACCAATTCGTCTTCATCCTGACTCAGAAATGTGTAAGAATTTTGAGGAAGGAAAAGTGATTGTAGAGGCTGATCTAACGAAGCCACTGCTCAAACAACGTTATTTTGACATGGAGTCGGGTGAGAAAGTCTTGATTACCTTCGAATATCCATGGCCTCCTCTGAGGTGCCATGAATGTTTAAAGTGGGGACATAGCGAAGAGGATTTCTTGAAAAAGAAGGAGAGAGATGATATACCATGGATTTTAGGGCTTTTAACCATGGTATATGTTTTATTTATCGAGTCTTTCTATGCGTTTTGGAGTCTTTTCAGGTGTTTTACAGGTTTAAGAACATCTGGAGCCTAATTGGACGTTTTGGGAGCATTTGGAGCAATTCTGCATTATTTAGAGACTTCACAGAGTTCACTGGCTGCGTTTTCGCCTTGCAACGGTCGTTGCAGTTCTGCAGTGGTCGACGCAGTAGGTAGACGCAGTTCTGCACCCAAAAATCTGCATTTTAGAAAAATTACAGTTTTTGTCCAGAAACTTCCCAGACTTGCGAAAAGGCCCCCAGACGTGTTTTAGACTATATATTAGGGTTTTTAGCCACTTGTTTAGGCTACGCTTTTCTTAAGTCTTATTTTATTTTCAGAGAGAGTTAGAGGCTGATCCTGATCTCGAAAGAGAGAGGATTTTGAACCCCAGTTATTTATTTGATTTTATAATATTTGATTTTCTATTCATGATGTCTTCTGTTTCGATGAACATGTCTGAGTAAATTACCTGTTAGGTTTAGGGATTCTCATTAGGGATTTCATGGAATTATAGGTTAATAAATCTGTAGGGATTCATATCTGTTAGTTCTTCATCTAGGATTGTTCTTACTGCTTGATCTGAATTAGCTACCCATATTTATGATGTTAATTTGATTGATACAACGACAGTTGGTTAATTAGCTAAAAAGAACCTAGATGATCAATTTAATTACTCGCAAAGGAATTTGGTTTAATTAGATTGTGAACATATCGAACTTGGAATTAAAGCTGGTTTAATCTGTTAGTAATTGCAAAGGAATTTAGATTGCTGCACTTAGACTTAGAGAATTCTCGCAACGACAGTTGATTAATTCTATATCTGTGTTTGAGTTCTAGAATAGCTCTTAATTAGATCCCGATTGATTGATTAGCTTATGTTCCTGATTTCCTGAGAACTCCCTAGACTTAACGCTTCGCTTCCTTGCTCACAAACTCGCCTGATTTACTTTCCTGCTTTGCTTTATTAGTTTCTAATCATATTTGCTTTCTCCTAGTTTAATCTCTTCTGTTTTATAATCTACCGTTGACCGGAGTCCCTGTGGATTCGATACCCTAAGTACTACAACTACATCACTGTGCACTTGCAGTTAGAATAGGGTTAAAACTAGACCTATCAAGAGACATTAAAACTCCTATATCGACCTTGAAAAAAGATCAAGAACCGGTGGTGTGGGAGAAAGATATGACTAAATTTGTCCAAGAAGTCGAGGAAACAACAAAGACACTGGTGTTGGGGAAGGAAGCTGATGTTGCTGAATCAATTGTCTTGGGGGTAAAAGACGGAGATGACGCTGATTAGAGAACTCCGACTAACCCAATCAAGTCACCACCCCCAGTTAAAAAAAAAAAATCGAAATATGGGGAGGTTAGTATTCTCATTAAGTCTCCTTTTGCTGCTCTAAGTGGTAAAGGAGAGGATGGAGAAGAAACAGTGGAAGAGTAAGAAGGGCTGGGTGTAGCGGAGCAGGAGTTGGATAAAGAGTTACAGAACGATGAACAAATTGATGTTGATGATTCAGCGGTCATTGGGAAGAATCAAAGTGGGGAGGAGGACAATGGATTGAGACAATCTGATAGGGGTCTAGTTTTATCCTATTCTACTGCAAGTGCACAGTTAAGTGATTGTAGTATATAGGGTATCGAATCCACAGAGACTATGGTTTCGATAGATTTAGAACTATAGAGATTTAAACTAAGAAGAAAGCAATGTGAAGTAAACTAAATAGCAGTGCGAGAAAGTAAACAAGTAGCAAGATTATCGGTTATGAAAGCAGTTAATTAAGGGCGCTAAGTCTAGGGCGTTCTCAAGAAATCAGACAAGCAGACAAATCATTCAGTCAGGATCTAATTAAGCACAGTTCTAGAACTCAAATCACGGATATAGAATTAACCAACTATCGTTGCGAGAATTCTCTAAGTCTAAGTGCAGCAATCCAAATTCCTTTGCAATTACTAACAGATTAAACCAGCATTAATTTCAAGTTCGATATGTTCACAATTAAACTAAACCAAATTCCTTTGCGAGAAGTTTAATTGCTCAACCTAAATAGTTCAGATTCTAAACCACACTTTCGTGTCGTATTTAGCCACCTAAGATCTAGATTTTAATTGATCAGGTTAGAACTAGCATTAAACACAATTTAGATCGAAGAACATTCTATTCATGTGAATCCTTAACTGAATTAAACAAGTCTAGCAAGTCATAAAATCCTTAATGAGAAACCCTAAACCTAACTATGAATCTACTCAGACATAGATAATGAAAACATAATCAATGAATAATTAGATATCATAAAAGAGATTAAATAAGTAAAGGGGTTCGAAATCTTCTCCAAAATAAAGATGAAGTACATGATCAGATTAGCCCCAAAATCTCTAAAAACTCTATGCTCTTAATTATTATAGAATGTGTAAGCGTATCTAAAAACTGATCTAAAATCCTAATTAAATAGCTAAAACACGACTTGGGGCTTCTGTGTAAATATCTGGAACTTCTGGGAACTTTTGCAATATTGGCATTCTTCATTAAACCGCCGAGTCTGGCCCATTCGCGCTGTGCATCGAGTCATCAAATCTGGACAGTGAGTTCTTCTTCTCGGACCAAATCTCCAAATCACTCCAATAAGCTCCATAATCACCACATTAGCTCCAAACGTGCGTGTACCTAATAAAACCTGTAAAAGACTCTAAAGAGACACAAATAGACTCCAAAACACACTTATATCATGGTCTAAAACTAGTAAAAACCATGATATATCAACTCCCCCACACTTAGTCTTTGCTTGCCATCAAGCAAAACAGAGAACTAAAACATGGTGAAGAAGTTTGAAAACTCTTCAGAAACTCTTTTCATCCTTGAAGCAACAACACTCAGATTCCCCTTAGTAATCCACTGAAAGAATCAATCACAAGACATCAAGACCAACATATACTTCCCCCACACTTAGCAACTGTCCTAAGTAAACACCACAATCACATTCATGCATTCAAATTCACCCTACTGACTTCTGCAAGTATATAAGTGCGGTCTCACCTAAGGAGTATCGATCAAAGGCACATGGACTCTTACCTTATCAGCTCTAGACCACCATACTATCTTTCTCTAGTCCCTTTCTACTCTTTTCCCTTCCTTAGCATTCTGATTTTTCCCCATTGGGTATCATTTTATTTTTTTTATCAGTGCTCTTCCCGTTAAGGGGTGTACTTTGGACACATTCCATGGATGCACATGATATGATAGTTGTAGCTACCACTCCCATGACCACTTCGGAGTTACTAACTCATCCTCAATTTATTATCTTTTTTTTTTTATGGAAGGGGAGAAGGGAACTAAATATGATAGGTTTACAGGCTGTGTCAGAACTAACAAGGGAATCCGACACAAAGTATACCAAGCCCTTAGGTGAGAAAATTAAGTCAGTATTAAGTTTGAAGTCAGTAAAAGGATCCTCTGATACCTGAAGTGATGTGGGTGTCCTCAGTAGGCTGATCTGTGATGGGGTTTTTTAATAGTCAGAGATTGATCCTGCAACTTCATCCCAATGGTTACTTAAGTTCCTGCAAGTGCTGTTAATCTTCTAAAAAAATCATTGTTTCTTACTTAAACTATTTTGACTCAATAAAACAAATTTTGAAAAATATACTGACTCTAAGAAAACAGAAAGATAGATGTCAGTAGCACCTCCCCCACACTTAAGACACACTGTCCCCAGTAGTGTCAAGCAAAGGGTTGGTAAAAAAGAAAGAAAAAGTTAAATGTTAATGGACGTGTTGAGTTATGTCTGATTTTACCTCTGTCGCTCAGGCATCGATCGTTGCACTAGGTGCATCGACCGTTGCTAGGCGAATTTCATGTATGATCGATCGACACAGTGGTGTGTCGATCGACGCACTGCCTATCGTCCGAGACCTGCAGACAAAAATTCACCAAAACCAGAAACACAACGTAAAATCCTACAAAAACACCGAAATTAAAATGCAAAAACGGAAACAGTGGGTTGCCTCCCACTCAGCGCTCTTTTAACGTCAATAGCTTGACGCTTCAGCTGATCTAGGTAGAGGGTGCATCATCCAGAGGCAGAATCTGACCTCCTGGAATCTCGGCCTTAGCCCAATAATGTTTCACCCTCTGTCCATTCACAGTGAATTCATTACCTTCCTTGCTGGTTAGAACGACAGCTCCATATGGACGCACCTCTTTGATCGTGAAAGGACCGGACCACCTTGATTTCAGCTTACCTGGAAAAAAATGCAAACGAGAGTTATACAAAAGTACCTGATCATTAGGCTCAAACTGTCTAGAGACAATCTTCTTGTCATGATAAGCCTTAGTCCTCTCCTTGTACAACTTTGAGTTCTCATAGGCAAAATGTCTAATCTCATCCAACTCATTAAGCTGCACCAATCTCCTCTCTGCAGCAGATTTAAGATCAAAGTTCATCTGCTTTACAACCCATGCTGCTTTGTGCTCAAGTTCCACCGGCAGATGACATGCTTTTCCATATAACAGATGAAACGGAGTGGTCCCAAGTGGTGTCTTGAATGCTGTCCGGTAGGCCCATAATGCATCATCCAGCTTTGCTGCCCAATCCTTTTTCGTTTTCCCCACAGTCTTTTCTAGGATCTCCTTGATTTGCCTGTTAGAGACTTCAACTTGTAGTCTGAGGGTGATAAGGAGTAGCAACCCGGTGATGAACTCCATGCTTCCTTAGTAGCTTCTCGAAGACCTTATTAATAAAGTGAGATCCTCCATCACTAATTACTATCCGAGGTACTCCAAATCTAGGGAATATGATGATCTTAAACACCTTAATGACCACAGAAGAATCATTGGTTGGACTAGCTATTGCTTCCACCCATTTAGACATATAGTCCACAACAACCAAGATGAACTTATTCCCATAGGATGAGGGAAAAGGACCCATGAAATCTATGCCCCAGCAATCGAAAACCTCAACTTCCAGAATGAAGTTCTGAGGCATCTCATGCTTCTTGCTGATATTCCCTCTCCTCTGACAGGCATCACATTGAGAGATGAAAGAATGAGTATCTCTAAACATTGTAGGCCACCAGAAACCTGCTTGCAGAACTTTAGACACAGTCTTGAATGTAGCAAAATGTCCAGCATAATCTGATCCATGACAGTGGAATAGGATGTCTGGAACCTCTGATTCAGCAACGCATCTCCTGTAAAGACCATCTGAACAGTGCTTATAGAGATAAGGCTCATCCCAATAGTATCGTCTAAGCTCCCTGAAGAACTTCTTATTTGCATAACCCTTTAAATCATCTGGTTCAGTCTCAGCAGCAAGGTAATTAGCTATATCTGCATACCAGGGTCGATCAGTGGTTGCTACAGCAGCAATTTCGAAATCATAGTTCCCAATTCGGATCCTTAAAGATTCTGGGTTCGTATCAGGTCTGCATCGACCGTTGCATGTGCATGTGTTGATCGTTGCTTCCCCGATACTTGCATCGACCGTTGCCAATGTGGCATCGATCGACACTGAGCGATTATCCCGACAGTTCTGCAACTCTCTGCCCAAATCCGTCCGAAACACTGTACCGACCATATTGACGTTTTACTCAGGCAAATAATCATTGATGGGAACGTCTTCCTCAACCAGCATCCTTGAAAGGTGACCAGCAACTCCATTCTCAACCCCTTTCTTGTCCCTCACTTCAATGTCAAACTCCTGAAGCAGCATAATCCATCTCAACAATCTTGGCTTAGCATCCTTCTTCTGCATCAGATACTTCAGGGCTGAATGATCAGTATGCACAATCACCTTGGAGCCAACAAGATAGGGGCGGAATTTCTCAAATGCAAAGACAACAGCCAGCAGCTCCTTCTCTGTGGTGGCATAGTTTCTCTGCGCATCATCTAGTGTCCTACTAGCATAATAGATAGCATGAAGCTTTCTATCCTTCTTCTGCCCACGAACAGCTCCTACAACATAGTCACTTGCATCACACATAACCTCAAAAGGTAGATCCCAATCCGATGGCTGAACTATCGGAGCACTCACCAATGCCTGCTTGATTTGTTCAAATGCAGTCTGACAATCTGCATTGAACTCAAATTTGGTATCCTTACACAGCAAAGCAGTTAGTGGCCTAGAAATCTTACTGAAGTCTTTGATGAACCGTCTATAAAAGCCATCATGTCCAAGAAAGCTTCTTATAGACTTAACAGAATCAGGTGCCTGGAGGCTGGTCATAACCTCAATCTTAGCGCGGTCTACCTCGATCCCTGCTTCAGACACTCTATGTCCAAGTACAATACCATCTCTGACCATGAAATGACACTTTTCCCAGTTAAGGACCAAATGCTTTTCCTCACATCTAGTTAGCACTTTGCATAAATTATCTAAGCACTCATTAAAGGAGGATCCATAAACTGAAAAATTATCCATAAATACCTCCATAAAGTCCTCAATCATGTCAGTGAAGATGGACATCATGCATCTCTGGAAGGTGGCTGGCGCATTACAGAGTCCAAAGGGCATCCTACGGTAAGCAAATGTGCCATATGGACAAGTGAAGGTGGTCTTTCCCTGATCCTCTGAGTGGATAGGAATCTGAAAGAAACCTGAGTATCCATCGAGGAAGCAATAGTAAGGGTGATTTGCTAACCTCTCCAGCATCTGATCAATGAAGGGCAAAGGGAAATGACCCTTCTTTGTTGCAGCATTGAGTTTCCTGTAATCTATGCACATCCTATGTCCCGTCACAGTCCTAGTAGGGATTAGCTCATTCTTCTCACTCTTCACTACTGTAACTCCGCCTTTCTTAGGCACTACATGGACCGGACTCACCCAATCGCTATCTGAAATAGGATAGATGATCCCAACATCCAGGAGTTTCATAATCTCCTTCTTAACTACTTCTTGTAGATTAGGATTAAGCCTTCTCTGATGCTCTACAGATGTCTTAGACTCGTCCTCAAGATGTATCCGATGCATGCACAGCTCCGGAGAGATACCTGAAATGTCATCAAGAGAATAGCCAAGAGCTTTGCGATGCTTGCGCAGCTTGATTAGCAGTAAAGTGAGCTCTGCGTTGTTCAAACTAGCATTAACAATCACTGGATAAGTTGAATTCGGTCCAAGAAAGGCGTACCTTAGCCCGGATGGAAGTTGTTTCAGCTCAATCTTCGGAGCTTTTTCCTCTGCCCAGTCCCTGTCGACTTGCAACGACCGATACCTAGTTGGTGTCGATCGTTGCATCGTCGCGTCTGATGTTTCCACCAGCATTACTGCTTTAACAGAATCCATCAGCCTTGCATAGCACATTGCGGGCTCGTCCTGCAGGTATTCCAGCTCCATTATAGAGCTCAGTAAAGCTCTTTCTAGTGGATCTTCAGTGTGTGACTTGTGAAAGTATTCTGCAACCAAATCACCTAGTGTGTCTACATAGAAGGTCTGTCCGTCGATGGTCGGTCTCTTCACCAGTTTGTCCATATCAAAACTCATCTTCAGATCACCCACATTCAGAATTATTCTACCTCCTTGGCAGTCAATCATCGCACCAACAGTAGCTAAGAAAGGCCTTCCCAAAATCAGTGGATCCTTTGGTTCCTCTCCATACTGCAGAACCACAAAATCAGTAGGTATCACACATTGGCCAATCATTATAGGTACATCCTCCAACAATCCTTCGGGAATTCTGATTGTTCAATCTGCTAAAACCAGTGATATCCTAGTGGGTATAAAATCAGTCATTCCGAGCCTCTTAGCAACTGAGAAAGGCATAAGATTCACACTGGAACCAAGATCACATAGGGACCTTTCGAATCTTTCCCTGTAGATAGCACAATCCAACACAAAGCTTCCTGGATCTTTCAACTTCTCAGGAATTCTGCCCTGAATTACTGCACTACACACCTCGTTGATCATCATTACACTCTCTTCATTAAACCACTTTCCAGCAATTAAATCCTTAAGACATCTCTTCATCACAGGAGAAGTCTCCATAGAGTCAATCAAAGGCACTTCGACTTTCACCTTTCTAATGAACTCTTGGCACTTTCCGTTCTGCTTATCATTCTTAGCTTTTCTGGGATTCTTGGGATAAGGTACCTTAGGCTTGTAAACCCTCTCGGTCGATTGTTTCGGTTTCTCTGGTCTTGAACTCTCTGCAGTCGCCTTGCGTCGATCGTCACTGGCGTTGTGTCGATCGTTGCTGGGCGACTTTGTTACGACAGGTTCTTCGTTTTCGCTGTGCGTCGACCGTTTCTGACTGGCGTCGATCGATGCATTGCGAATATCACGGATCCCATCTTCCAATTCTTCAATTTCCACGAGTTCTTCGACACTCAACTGCTTTTTCTGGCCAGGCAATAGCTCCTTACCACTTCTCAATGTCACTGCATTGCATTGATACTTGGGATTAACATCAGTTCGCCCTGGGAGATATCCATCTTCCCTCTGGGCATATCCAGCAGTTCTTGCAACTTTAGCATCAAGCTCCTTCATGTGTGCACTCAGGTATTCAAACTTCCCGTTCAGATCCTCGTAGACAGTACCTATCTTCTTATCGAGGTCTGCAGCATTCTTAGTCTGACCTTTCCGCAGCTGTTTCATCATTGCCTCCATCTTACTCTCATGAGCAGTGGCTACAGAAGGCGCTTGGTAAGAAGATGATCCATAGGTTCTCTGAGTACCTTGTCCAAAAGGCTTCTGAAAACCACTAGTCTGTCCAAAGCCAGAGGAGTTCTGATTGCCTGTGAAGGCGCTCTTCTGTCCTCCATTGAAGAACCTGTTTCCCTGCTGATTACCAAATCTATTACCTTGGAGTCCAGATCCTCCTATGTAATTCACATCTTCTTCATGAGTGTCCTCCTCAGTCTGAATTACCTCAACATCTTGGGCAAAGTGGACAGCTTTCTTACCAGCTAGGAGATTACAAACTGTGTCCAGCTTAGATCTAATATCAGCAATCTCCAAATTCTCTTCCTTTCCACCAGATCTCTTTCTCCTCTCATCAGTAGTCTTGCAACTGTTGCTGCTTACTAAGTTATCAATCAACTGCTTAGCTTGAGCAGGAGTCCTAGTGTTAAAGTTGGCATTGCTAGAGTTGTCCAACGCAGTCTGATATGGAAGATCTATGCCTCTAAAGAAGATGCCTAAAAGTGTTAACTCAGTGAATCCATGGTGCGGGCAGTCACGTTGGTATTTATTGAATCTCATCCAGGCAGTCTTAAGAGGCTCAATAGGACCTTGGGAAAAGGTGAGTATGTCCTGTCTGGACTGATCATAACGTGCATCATCGTAGAAGTGACGCAGGAACTCAATCTTCATAGGCTGCTCCGACGGATGACCATGGAAAGCATTCTCCTTCATCAGCGAGTAGTAGATGGTTTTGATTTCAAAATCATTCCGCTCAAAACCAGGAGGTACAAGAGCTGACCGGTTGGCATGAAACTCATCCGGTCTGTTGTAGTCAGCCAAAGTCCTCTCACGGACTACCATCTGTCTATCTTGGTTCTGTCCTTGGCCTTGCGCCTGCGGCTGTGGTTCAGGTTCCTCTACCTCAGGGATCACACGTCCCTCAGCATCAATCCTCTGCCCAGCAGCATTGTAAGGATTGTTTTGCGGACCCCTCAGGATACCTTGAGCATCTTGTATCAGAATTAAATGTTCACGTACCATCCTTGCTCTTCTTTCTCTTCTGTTAGTCCTCTCTAGTCGTCCAAGTTCTTCAAGTCCGAGATTAACGAGGTTCAAGTTATGATTACTTCTAGTTTCACGCGTCTGCATAAACTGTCTGTAATCGTCAAGCAAAGATCGATGCTATCAGTGCAACGATCGATGCTATCAGTGCAACTATCGATTCAATCTCAGAATCGCCTAGTGACGATCGACACAAAGGTGCAACGATCGACGCTATGCGAAATTGGTACCTGCGACAGAGAGAAAAACAGAGAAAAATTAGTAACTAAAACAAAAAAATAAAAATCCTAGTAAAAACCCTAAGTTCGATTCTATCGAAGACTCTAAGAGTCCCCGGCAACGGCGCCAAAAACTTGATAGGGGTCTAGTTTTATCCTATTCTACTGCAAGTGCACAGTTAAGTGATTGTAGTATATAGGGTATCGAATCCACAGAGACTATGGTTTCGATAGATTTAGAACTATAGAGATTTAAACTAAGAAGAAAGCAATGTGAAGTAAACTAAATAGCAGTGCGAGAAAGTAAACAAGTAGCAAGATTATCGGTTATGAAAGCAGTTAATTAAGGGCGCTAAGTCTAGGGCGTTCTCAAGAAATCAGACAAGCAGACAAATCATTCAGTCAGGATCTAATTAAGCACAGTTCTAGAACTCAAATCACGGATATAGAATTAACCAACTATCGTTGCGAGAATTCTCTAAGTCTAAGTGCAGCAATCCAAATTCCTTTGCAATTACTAACAGATTAAACCAGCATTAATTTCAAGTTCGATATGTTCACAATTAAACTAAACCAAATTCCTTTGCGAGAAGTTTAATTGCTCAACCTAAATAGTTCAAATTCTAAACCACACTTTTGTGTCGTATTTAGCAACCTAAGATCTAGATTCTAATTGATCAGGTTAGAACTAGCATTAAACACAATTTAGATCGAAGAACATTCTATTCATGTGAATCCTTAACTGAATTAAACAAGTCTAGCAAGTCATGAAATCCTTAATGAGAAACCCTAAACCTAACTATGAATCTACTCAGACATAGATAATGAAAACATAATCAATGAATAATTAGATATCATAAAAGAGATTAAATAAGTAAAGGGGATCGAAATCTTCTCCAAAATAAAGATGAAGTACAGGATCAGATTAGCCCCAAAAGCTCTAAAAACTCTCTTCTCTTAATTATTATAGAATGTGTAAGCGTATCTAAAAACTGATCTAAAATCCTAATTAAATAGCTAAAACACGACTTGGGGCTTCTGTGTAAATATCTGGAACTTCTGGGCACTTCTGCAATATTGGCATTCTTCATTAAACTGCCGAGTCTGGCCCATTCGCGCTGTGCATCGACCGTTTCAGGTGTGAAACGATCGACACAGTCATCAAATCTGGACAGTGAGTTCTTCTTCTTGGACCAAATCTCCAAATCACTCCAATAAGCTCCATAATCACCACATTAGCTCCAAACGTGTGTGTACCTAATAAAACCTGTAAAAGACTCTAAAGAGACACAAATAGACTCTAAAACACACTTATATCATGGTCTAAAACTAGTAAAAACCATGATATATCACAATCCAAGCGACTTGCTGGAAGGGAAAAAAGCAAGCCTAGTACCCAAAATACAACAGTGAATACCAAGGCTACAAACCAAGATAATCAACAAAGAGTCACCACCAAAAAAGCTCATTAATATGTCAAGTTTCTTTAGGAATATATGTGGTTTTAATAGAAGAGATAAGCATGATGTTGTGAAGGAGTGGGTACAGCGAGGAGATTTGATTATGGCAGCTTGATTGAGACTAAAGTTAAGGAGAACAAAGCACATGGAATTTTAACTAAGGTGTTTAATGGTTGGTTTTTTATGGCAAATTATGAGCATCATAGATTGGGAAGACTGTGGGTGCTGTGGAAAAGCAATGTAAGGGTAACACCAATATATTAAACATCGCAGTTGTTGTCGTGTTCTATTGCGGTGGAGGGGGTATACAACAAGAGTTTCTGGTTACGTTTATATATGCACTAAATACGCCATGGGAGAGGAATGATTTGTGGGCTGACTTGAAAGTGCATTGTGATTCACCTATGTTCCGAGGGAAGCCTTTGATAGTATGTGGAGATTTTATGAGATACTGGATGGAGATGAGCATTCCTTGTTTGATAGTGACCCAACTATTCCAACAGGTATGCATGATTTCCAAGAGGTGGCTGGATATTGTGAGGATATTAATAAGAGTTACCATGGACCTAAATTTACTTGGTACAATAAAAGAAGGAATGGGGTTATAAACAAAAAGATGGATCGGGTGTTGGTTAACCAAGATTGGATTGGAAAATTTCTGCAGTCCTATTGTGTGTTTGAGGCAGGGGGCTGCTAGGATCATACGCAATGCCGCATTTCAATGAAACCTGCTGAAACAAGAAAGAAAAGACCTTTTAAATTTACTAATGCGATAGTTTCTTTTGATGATTATAAGAACAGAGTGGAAGAAGAATGGGTGTCTGCTCAGGAGCTATTCCATTCCACCTCTGCTCTTTTTCTTCTGTCAAAGAAACTTAAGGCTCTTAAGCCTACACTAAGGGAGATGGGAAGAAAGATGTTTGCTGAGATTACGAAGAAAACCAAGGACGCTTTCCAAATTTTGTGTAAGGCGCAAGAGAACACGATGAGATCTCCCTCATCACAAGCGGTTCTAGATGAAGCTGCGGCCCACAGTCGTTGGAGTTATTTGGTGGAAATAGAGGAGAAATATCTTCGCCAAAAGTCAAAACTATTATGGATCAAGTATGGAGACCAGAATACGAAAGCTTTTTATGCGGCTGTTAAAACTCGGGAGACTAGAAATAACATACGAGAAGTGTGTTGTTTGGATGGAAGAGTGGTCACAGGAGCTGATGAGATCAAGAAAGAGGCAGTAAGGCACTTCGAGGAATTCTTAAATGAAGAGCCAACCGATTTCAACTCTTGGTCGGTGGAGGACTTGAAATCAGATATGACTTTTGAATGTTCAGCTGCGGATTGTGAGTTTCTGGAACATGAAGTTACCGAAGAATAAGTGAGAAAAGTGATCTTCGCTATGCCAAAAGAAAAATCACCAGGTCCGGATGGTTACACCACATAATTTTTCAAGGAATCATGGTCGGTTGTGGGCAAAGATGTCATTACCACAATCCAATATTTTTCAGATTTGGTTTTATGCCTAAAGGTGTTAACTCCACTATTTTAGCCTTGATACCGAAGAAGAAAGAAGCTAAAAAATGAAGGATAATAGGCATATCACATGTTGCAACGTTCTATACAAGGTAATATCCAAGATCCTTGGAAATCTCTTAAAGATCATCCTCCCGAAATTTATTGCACCAAATCAGTCTGCTTTTTTTCAAAGACGGATTGCTTATGGAGAATCTATTATTAGCCACTGAACTAGTAAAGGAATACCATAAAGAGAATGTCTCAGAAAGATGTGCTATGAAGATTGACATTTCAAAGGCGTTTGATTCGGTCCAATGGGAGTTTTTCTTGAATACGTTGAGAGCATTGAATTTCCCGCATCGATTTGTTCAATGGATTCAACTTTGTATCAAGACTGCTTCCTTTTCGATCCAGGTAAATGGGGAACTAGCTGGTTATTTTGGCAGTAAGAGAGGGCTTCGACAAGGATTTTCTTTGTCTCCATACTTCTTTGTGATATGTATGAAGCTTGCATTCAAGAGATTGACAGGTTATGTGAGGCATTCCTATGGTCGGGACCCGAGCTCAATTCAAAAAAAGCAAAGGTCACTTGTTCCACTGTCTGTTCCCCGAAAAGTGAAGGAGGTTTAGGTCTCAATTCACTAGAGGAGGTGAACAAGGTATGCATTTTGAAGCTTATATGGCAGATACTAGCAAAAAAACACGTTGTGGGTAAACTGGGTACAACGTCACTTAATTCGAGATGGTTCGTTTTGGGCCACTCCCGAGACAACTACATCTGGCTCCTGGTTTTGGAAGAAAATTCTCAAATACAGGGAGATTGCAAAATGTTTCTACAAGGTTGAGGTATGCTAAACCAGGCTGAGGAGGAGATCAAAAACTTCCGAACCAGTATGGAAGAAGAGGTGGGAAATATTCATTTATGGAGAAGGAAGAACGATGTGTAAGGCTCTACCTTCTCACAAAAGAAACTTGGTTGCACTTAAGAAATCCAAATCCACCATGGGAACCACACTCGGGGTTTGGTTTTCTCATGCTTCTCCAAAGTTTTCTTTCATATGCTGGTTGGCTTTGAAAAACAGGTTAGCTATGGGGGAAAGAATGGAACGTTGGAACCAAAATGTGAATGTAGGATGTGTATTGTGCGACAGCCTTGAGAAACGAGGGAGCACCTGTTCTTCAAGTGCCAGTATACAAAGGATGTCTGGTGTACGTTAATGAAGGGGCTGATGTTGTCGTCGTATTCAAAAGATTGGAATGACCTTGTGAATTTGCTTACGCGCACCCAGTGGGCAATTCAACACAAACATTCATTATGAGATATAGTTTTCAAGCTGCGATCCATACACTTTGGGGAGAATGAAATTGCAGGAAACATGGAGAGCCTCCCTTACTGTCTGCTCAACTGATCCAAAACGTCGAGATAGCCTTTTGAAATCGTCTTAGCACGATACGAAAGCCCGGAGTGAAGAGATATGAAGATAGATTGCGAGTTTGGTTTGAGACTAGACTACCACCTTGAAGTTTTATATCAACCATTCTAGTTTATTTAATTAAAACGTATCAAAATCGTATGTAAAAGTATATTTTTCTTTTGAGTATAATTTAACATTAGATTTAAAAAAACCAGGCTAATAGCGTTAAACAATTAAGCTGATGGACAAACACGAGGAAAAAAATAAAAAGTCAAGGAATTGTTCTACAATTTAAATATTCACCACTTATATCTGAAAGTGCAGGTGAAGCAAATATATAAGTTCAGAAAGTAAGACAACACAAAGTTTTTTCCTCAAATTCGAATTCACTTGAATAGAAAGTAGTTCTACCAATTACAAACGCATAGCTCAAACCCTATTGAACTACCGCTCTATTCAATACAAGAACTCTTCAGGATCACACACCTGAGCTAAACTCCCTCTAGAGCCTAGACTTTAACACATACACAACCTCAGAAATACAAACGCTCTCTTGAGTTTTTATTACCTCAGCTCTTGCATCTTCATAAGGTCACGCCTCTCTTCTTTATATTAGACTAAACTTACTGCACAAGTTTACCTAAATAAAGATATAGCAAATATCCTTTTGTTAAGATATTTCTTATTCCACCTTTTTGTAACTTTTCTTTTTTTCTTGTAACTTCTCCAAAGAATAAGTAAACCACTCCAAGTTGCAATCTTTTCTCCAATATCTTCATCCAGCTCAGAAAATAACTCATAGACCGAATCACATCATAAAGATTCGTTCATATCTCAACAATCAAAAATAATCACGTCCTGAGTCACGTCTTGTACTACCACTTGTATTACGCCATGACTGACACATCAAATACATCTTCCATCTCCCCCTTTTTGATTATGTATGTGAACTCAACAAACTTAGCATCAAAGGCTTCGTCACCAGCAACATCAAACACCATCCAACACCAGCAACACCATTCTCCCCCTACTTGAGTCACATCATGGTCAAAAACTAACACATGAACCGTCCTCCTCCATATTGAGGATGAATTCCCACTGCACCATCTCTGAAGTGATTAACTTTATTTCTCCAAATCTTCCTGACCCTTGTCCCTCCATGATTACCTCTTTGAACATGTCCTTTACCTTTACAATGATAACATATTGGACTATGAAATCTCACTTCTTAAGCTTGCTCCATTCGTTTCTTCTCCCTCAATAACTTGAAGCATCTTGGCCTAATATGCCCAACAACTCCACAATGATGACAGACAGGTCGCCAAATTCGTTGAGGTGCACTCCTCACTTTTGGAATTTTCCTTGTTGCAGTCGTTGTAGCAGCTTTTTTACCAGTTGCCGTACCAGGTTACGTACCAGTTGCAGACTTCATAACAGTCACAGTCTTTGTAGCAGCCGTCGACGCAACATCCATTTTTCCACCAAACACAAAAACGCAGTTAGCTTCTGAAGGTTCTCTATTTAATCCAAGACCACATCGATCACTTTTGCCAATGGTGAGAAGATGCACCACAAGAAATGTGGGTATTAATAGCGGCCAATAAACGCTATGTATCACCTTTCATAACGTTTTCTTAAACGTTCTGACAGCGCCCATCATTGTAGGTCGGGTACTTTAAATAGCGGACTTGACTTAGATTGAAAGCATAGGTGACAAAAAAGATAGCGGACTTGACGTACGCTATAATTAATTAAACGACGATAACGTTCATCTCTTCGCAATTGTTTATCTTTATAATAGCGTGTTATAATTGTTATTAAAATCATTAATAATAGCATTTTGTTTTACAAAGATAGCAAATTATTTGTGTTATTAATTATTATTTTTAATTACCCAAAATTAATCAAAATAAATTAAAAATTGATTTTTTAAAAAAAAATTTGAATATATTTCTGGAATAATTGTAATAATAATATTAAAAACAATTAATTCATAATAATTTCACCATAAAACATTTCCATGTTTACAAAAAAAACAAAAAACTATCAACCTATCAAACATATCAATCTACCACTAACAACCCTTCACAATCATCCCTAACATAAACACTATCATCATCTGAAACTTGACCATCCAGATCATCCACTTCTTGGACAAGCAAAGGCGCAACACCTAAATTCTCTTCTATTTCCAACACATGATAGCCTCTAGGTGGTGCTCTCATAACAACATACCAATTTGATGAATCATCTTCCTTAGAGTAGAAAACCTATTTCGCTTGAGAAGGTAAAATGAATGGATCTTTCAGATATGCTGCTTGGTTCATATGAAGGTTCACAAGAGTGAAGCCATCTTCTTCCTTCACACCGTTCCCTACGTTGGCCCAATTGCAACTAAACAGTGGTATTTTGAACATGTGGTAGTCCATTAGTAGAATCTCCTTTATCACTCCATAATATGTAAGCATATCAGCTACTTGTCTTGTATCTCGAGCACTTGATCTACACATGCTAAATGCTTCATAAGTGACTCCACTGTTTTTTGTCTTCCTCTTAACCGCATCTATATGAAATCTCTGCCCATTAATGATAAATATTCTATGTGCTAAAGCAACATTTCTTGGTCCAAATGCCAACCACCATATCTCCTTAGAATGAATTTCTGTTGAGTCTGAATGAATCTGATGCAAGAAATACACAAGTTTCAGTACATTAAGCAATCAAACAATCTGTGTGTTTACTATTCTAAAAAGATGAACATGATCACCAAGCAAACAAGCAATTAATTTACTAAACTAAAATCAGAAAATGATCATCATATAACAAGCTCTACATTTACTAAAATAATAACCAAGAAAACCAGTCAAGATGTTAACCTTTTTTAATCTATTGTGCAAACTGCTCAATATGGTTTTTCCACAACAAAGTTTCATTTCTAGCACATCAGACATCATTAGCTTGTAATGCTTCCAAATGCATCCTGATTTAACAATAAACAACAATTATGAAAATGAAAATCTGATAATAATGAGTTCAAAATAAGAGGGAAACATACTCAACATAAGGATCCATAGATGTCATGTTCATTAGCACATAGCGATGTGCAATGTCTATATCTTTGTCGGAAAGGTTACCCTCTTTACCCTTCTGCAGAGGTCGACCTTGAACCACCATTCTATCATCGTCAACATCTTCATTACGATTAACCGTTTCTTGAACTGGTACTGAATCTTGAAGGAATTCTAAACAAAATGCAATGCATTCTCCAGATAAATACCCCCCAGACATACATGCTTCTGGCCTTGCATTATTCTTAACATAAGCCTTTAGTTTTTTCATGTACCTACAACTCAGTCAAGAAATAAAATTCTTAGTCAAACATCATTGCAGGAAATACATCTACTAAAGCAATTGAGTACATCAAAGGGATAACATTGCACATCGAAAGTGAACTAGTCCTCCCAAACGTGCCTCTTTTGATAGATGTATTGGAAGGTGGAACATGATATCAAAAAGAGTTGGAGGGAAGAACCGCTCCAGTTGACACATTGTTTCAACAAGTTCAGTCTCGATTGATCAAAGTCTCTCCTGGTCAATGATACGCTGACACAATCTGTTGAAGTAATTGCATAATCTGTTTATCGAAATCCTAGGTCCTTTTGTGTAACAATCCTCTTAAAGCAGCTGGTAATAGGTTCTCTACCAGCACATGATGATCGTGCAACTTCAAACTACCTATATTAGGAGGGTTAACTGAAATACTATTAGCAATATTACCACAATAACCATCTGGACCTCTGAACTTAGATAACCTTTGGCAAAAAATTGTCTTCTCTTTCTTGGATAAACAATAGGCTGGTGGAGGTAAATATGTTTTCTTTCCTCTAACCTCTGTGTGCAAGTGTTTTCTGATTCCAATATCTTCTAAGTCTTTTCTTGCTTTCAACACATCTTTGGACTTGGCACTTTGCATCAAGAGAGACAATATAGCATCCGACACATTCTTCTCAACGTGCATCACATCAATATTGTGACGAACATGCATATCCTAACACATGAAGCAAAAACTGTTAGGCATGTTCGTATACAATAACCTGAGAATAAAGTTCAGCTACTCTACTTTACCTTCCACTAAGGTAGTTCAAAGAATATTGATCTCTTCTTCCACCGCCATAGATCATTTGATTCTTCACACTCTTCATCTTCTTCCAAATCTGTTCTTTTTCTTTTACTTTCCTTATCTAGAGGTCTTCCAAAATCATTCATAAACCTTTCTAGTGTCTCATATATTTCAGCACCAGTTTGTATCTTATTGGCATTCCCATCCTCGACAGTGTTTTCAAACCAACCTTTTTATATCTATATGCATGGCCAGGCGGTAGTCTCTTTCTATTTCCCATGTAAACATACTTACGGCCAAACTTAAGCCACTTACAAGGTGTATCCTTTCCAGATACATTGCAAGCTTGTTTCCCCTTCACTTTACAACCAGACAATGTCCCTAAGGCCGGATAGTCACTGATACTCCAAAGCAGCAAGGCTCTAAGCGTGAAGTTCTCCTTTGCAAATGAGTCATACACTTCAATACCCTCAGCCCACAAATCTTGTAAATCGTCTATCAATGGAGCTAAGTAAACATCTATGTTATTACTAGGAGCTGTTGGACCATGGATCAACAAAGTCAAAATTATATCCTCATCCTTCATACACAATGTTGGAGGTGTGTTGTAGTTCACTAACAGCACTGGCCATGTGTTGTAATTGGTGTTTTGAATGGAGAAAGGGTTCATCCCTTCTGTACAAATTCCAAGTCTTAGATTCCTTGGTTCAGCAGCAAAGTCTGGCTATTTATCATTCACTTGTGCCCAACTTAGAGAATCAACAGGATGTCGCATTGTACCATCTTCAGTGGCATTGGTTGAATGCCAACGCAAATCTTCAGCCATCCTTTTTGATCTAAACATTCTCCTAAATCTGTCCTTGATTGGAAAATATCTAAGAATCTTTGCTCGAATCCCTACCTTTATCTCACTACTGTGCTTATCCTTTTTCCATCTTGAAACTCTGCATCTTGGACAGCTTTCTAGCTTTTCAAACTCCTTCCTATATAGTATGCAATCATTCTTGCAAGCATGAATGTTTTTGTAGCCGAAACCAAAAATCTTCAGAAATTTTTTGATTGCTTATGTACTCTTCGGAAGGACATTGTCTTCAAGTAGTATATCGTGAATTAAAACCAACAGCTGGTCAAAGTAGTTCTCAGACACACCACTTTTAACTTTGAATCTATAAAGTCCCATGATTACTGCAACCTTTGTGTATTTGATACAATTTGAGTACAATGGTGTTTCAGCTTCTCTTAACTTCTTCCTGAACTCAGTTTCCTCTACTGTTTCGTCAATACCATTTTTTCCCCGTTGTCATCCGTCTGTCTTAGATCAGCTTCATCCATAAAAAATGCTGTCTTCATCAAATCAAATGCCTCAGTTTGATGGTCAAGAGCACTCTCTTTCGTATCATCTCTTTTTCACCATGAATATTCCAACAAGAACTCTTGTACTTCTTATCCATGCCCCTAATCACTAGATGCTAAACTATTTTATCCAATAACTGATGGCATAAATTGCGGCAATCTCTACAGGGGCATAGCATTTCAGACAGATTACCCAATCTTCTTGCTAATGAATTCACGAAATTAGATGTTCCTTTGGAGTAATCAGGACTAGTCCTAAATGGTAATCGGAAAACACAAATCCAAGTTAGTAATGAAAGATGAAAGGTGAAAGACTATACCTTCGGCAAATACAAGTTAGTAATGAAAGGTGAAAGATTATACCTTGGTAACCAAATCCATGCCTTATCCATTTGAACGCGATTGAGCTCGAGAGATTTGGGTTCGTGTGATAACAAGAAGATGGAATTGTATGTTAGGTTTAGATTCGTGCTACGGAGAAAGATTCAAGCTACGAAGAATGAGTTGTGAGAGATTTTGGATATTCTGATTTTTTTTTGGAAATTTCCTTTTTCCCGGTTAATGTCAATGAATAAGGAAGAACGGCTCAGATTAAAAATGCAAAGCTCGCTAGACGTATCCAGCGGTGTATGATACACCACGTCTACAATCTCGGGCTACATTGCTCATTGACCAATTTTTATTTTTGTTTTTTACCATAGGAAATAGGTTTTAAACCTTAAAAAAAATATAAGTCTAATTCTTAGGGTTTAGGGATGAACAGATAATAAAGCCCATTCCCTAAACACTTAAGTGTAATTAAAAAAAAATATAGACTATAATCTCTAAACTAAACCCTAAACATGTAAACATTTAGAAAATAAAATTAAATCTTAAATGTTTAAAAACTAAACTCCTAAATACTAAACCAACACCATACACTAAACCTTATATTCCTTAACATTATACACTTAGAAACCTAAAATTATATCTGTAAACACTAATCCATAAACTCTTAATTGTTAATTTAAAAAAAATAAAGATATAGACTCTAAACCCTATACGCCGAAGTGTTAATCCTTAGAGTCTATAACCCTAAACCCTATATACTCTCAACCTTAAACCCTTATATAGAAACCTAAAATATATACCCTAAACTTATAAACCCTAAACCCTAAAACCTAATTTGTAAACTATAAGAAATTGTATAAATATTGATAAGTTTTCTTATCTTTTTTAAAAAAAAAATCTTTTAATATATTTAGTTCTTTATTTTTAAGTTTAAATATATTCTGTAATAAGGTATATACTTTAGGGTTTAAATAAAACATAATATTATATTAGTACCAAAATACATCAAGTCTGTTTTAACATAAATCATAACCCAAATATTTTACAAAAAAAAAAAAAAAACATAAAGCATAACCCGAAATATTTGTGTTACAGTGTCAAACCATGTCTAAAGTTTCAAATGAACAATAGCTTATTATTTGGTCATGCCACAGGTGAACCAATTGCATCAGAAATTTATGTAATCTCTGAATTTGGTCTCCATACCCTTGCATTACCAATCTTAGCCACTTCAACCCAAACCTTGCTTGCATTTGGACCTAGTTCTACAAAGTGGCACACATCTTTCGGATCCGTTGAAGTTTCAGCTACCTTGCGTCCAGAGTTGTTGCATTCTAAAAGAATACACTTCTTCTTTGCATTTTTGGTGGAACTAGTGCTAGTGGTGCTTGGACTCTAAAATTCAAACCAGATTATATAAACAATTTCAAACATCAATAGTTCAGATCAAACAAATAAAATAACTTCATATCAATTACATACCACTGCTGTTGTCTTAGCTGCTTTCGTAGGAGGAGAATCTGCAGTGATTATAGACAAGAGCTCAACCTTCAGCACTGGCCTTGCGATTTTCTCTTTAATTGCATCACCAATCATAAACATATCAGCGGTGGGCCTCCATAAATGAGCATCAGTATTAAGCACCTTAACAACTCTAATACTAACAGCATTTGGACCTAGAGGTATATTGTTAACCATCTCCTTTGAACTAGATGAGCACATGATTCCTTCAGCAATAGCCTCCTCGTCATCATTAGTCCAATCATATATTTTGCATCTTCGAGTTTCATCTTCATTGATTGCTACAATGTCTAAAAGCTAATGATTAGAGATATGGAAAAGAAACAATAATATAACAAAATAAATTACCCTGGATACACCTGAAGAAGAGGTTGAAACCCTATCTACAATCACTTTATCTACTGGCCGAGCTATCTCGCATCCCACAACTTACTGAATGAATAACACATCTGTCGTTGGCCTCCATAGATAAGCTTCTGAAGTTAATGCAAACTTAACAAGAATAGCCACTGCATTAGGACCAATTGGTATACGACCAATTTTGTACAGCGGTTCAGCAGAGGTGAGTTATCCTTCACTAATAACAACATCTCCTGACTCAAACCAATCCAGTATTTGTACCCTCATTCCTTCTTTGAAGTCAACACTAATCTCACATGTCTCAGGATCACCCTTTTTCTGACATAAGGAAAACAATTATTATTTGTACCCTCATTCCTTTTTCTGACTATTTTATCAAGTGTGTATGAAAATACTTACCTTCTTTCCAGCTAAGTCTCGGACAATTCCATTTAAATCTTCAATCTCACTCCGCATATCAGAAATCTTTGCGTCTCTTGAGTGCAGTAATGCTAGCTTAGTAGCCGTAATCCCTCTGCCAAACCCCCTTACTCGGCCAGGTTTGTCTTTCCCCAAAATCTTGCTCACAGCATCTTCCCTTATATTTTCAGCAGCTGATGTAGAGTCCATTTGGCTATCAAGTGACTGTATTTGTTCCTGATACAAACAATGTTGGATCCCTACGGATCTAGGGCTTGATATATTGAAAATAGAACCAACCTCGTTCTTACCTTTTGGCAGCGGAATTGAGATGGTGAACGAGATCAGTTGGAGCAACGCAGACGCCTTGCCTCTACCAGATACACACGCACGCTCGCTGGAAATGGGATGCTAGTGCCGGATCAATGGGGATCGATTCTCTCTGGTGTGTCTACTGTTTCTGTCAAGAAAAGTCGACGGCCTACTGTTTAGGTCGAAATCTTAGAGTATTATTCGACCTAAACGTGCTTAACGGGCCAGACTTAATTAAGCCTAAACTCGAAAAGCCTGTTCGGAAAATCCGAACTGTGTCGACCGACACACAAGCTGTGTCGATCGACACAACACCATTTTGTCGATATTAATGTGTATCTAATACACATTAGTATGATCATTACCATAATGATCATTCCCATGTCGTAGCTTCCAGTTCGCTTAGGTGTGTGACCCTATAGGATCATATAATACTGGTAGTAAGTCCACGACCTACAGATTGCAAGAAGCTTCTAGCAAAACATTGCAACCGCCCAGTATTATACGAATGTCTGATCTCGACACACAACTATCTTTAGGAGTGAGTACAAAGTGTGATTTCAGGACACTATCCCAACAATCTCCCACTTGTACTGGAATCACCAATTATTATAATCCTTTTGCCTCTATATCTCGATTTGGCATAAGGCAAGATTTGTGTCATCCTTATCAAGCCAACATCGTGTTTATCGAACTCCTGATCTCATACTGAACATTACAAACAACTGAACTACAGTTCGTTTGAGTGCGGCCACACATTTTTCTCAGTAATTAATCTTCGATAGGCCCTGAGATATTTATCTCCCGTTATTCAGGAGGGACAAATTCCATCTTGTTCCATCCCTGTTTCAACGCACACTTCATGGTATACCCGAACAGTGCCGTTATAGCCGCCAGTTACGGGTCGACGTTTTACAAAGTCAAAGTGTACCAATTCATATGCAAGAAAGCATGATGAACTCAGGTCTAAGGACTATACTCTATAGTCGTAATGAGAACCTCTTATGACACAGATATAACTATCTTGTAGACTTCTCATTAGCGGGTCAAGTCCGATCATATGTTCACTAACATATATCTATGTGACTGACTGCGATAATCATATCATTGGCTCCATGAAACTTAGCCAACAGTCACCTCACAATCTAGTCTCTATCGGTTGTCAGTGTCCCAATTCTACAACCTCGACTAGGGACAAAATAATTTATTAACTTATAGGGTTTCATGATCAAGTCCTCAACTTGATGACCTATAATATGTCATAAACTTATTTTGGGACCATTATTTAGATCACAATAAATAATGCTGAAATCAAATTTCATTAAAACACTTCCGAAAGAATGTTTACATGAGCATCTTATTATAACTAAAATAAAACTAAAAACTCCCACTAGAATCAAGATTACATCTTAAGATCTCTAATGCCTACAGCAGTCGTATGACTCTCATGCTTAGGCCTTGGGAGTGACTTAGTCAGAGGATCAGCAACATTCTCGTCTGTTGGGACTCGGCTGATCTTCACGTCACCTCTATTGACGATATCTCGAATTAAGTGATATCTCCTCTCCACATGTTTGGACTTCTGGTGTGACCTTGGCTCTTTTGCTTGAGCATTGGCTCCGTTGTTATCGCAGAACAAAGCCACTGGCTCCAAGATGCTAGGAACCATACCAAGTTCAGTCATGAACTTCTTGATCCAAACAGCCTCTTTTGCCGCTTCTGAAGCAGCAACATATTCAGCTTCCGTTGTGGAATCAGCTACGGTATTTTTCTTAGAGCTCTTCCAGCTCACTGCACCGTCATTTAGACAGAAGACATATCCAGATTGTGATCGGAAATCGTCTCTGTCTGTCTGAAAACTCGCATCGGTGAATCCATTCACCACAAGTTCTTCACTTCCTCCATACACAAGGAATTTATCCTTAGTATGTCTCAAATACTTGAGAATGTTCTTGACAGCGGTCCAGTGTTCCTCACCTGGATCAGATTGGTATCTGCTCGTCATGCTTAACGCGTAAGCTACATCTGGACGAGTGCAGAGCATGGCATACATAATAGATCCTATTGCAGAAGCATAAGGAATCCTATTCATGCGTTCTCGCTCAGCATGTGTCGCCGGACACTGCTTCTTGCTGAGACTTATGCCATGAGACATTGGTATGAAGCCCTTCTTGGAATCATGCATATTGAATATGTGCAACACCTTATCAATATAAGTGTCCTGGCACAATCCAATAAGCTTGTTTGTTCTATCTCTGTAGATTCTAATTCCAAGAATGTACGCTGCTTCTCCCATGTCTTTCATGGAAAAACAACTTCCAATCCAAGTCTTAACAGACTGAAGCAACGGAACGTCATTACCGAGGAGGAGTATGTCATCGACATACAGTACAAGAAACGCAATATTGCTCCCACTAGTCTTCTTGTAAACACATGGTTCTTCCTCGTTCTTGGTGAAACCGAATTTCTTCACTGCTTCATCAAAACGAAGATTCCAACTCCGTGATGCTTGCTTCAATCCATAAATGGATTTATGAAGTTTGCATACCTTGCTAGCGTTCTTTGGATCGACAAAACCTTCAGGTTGTGTCATGTACACATCCTCTTCCAGAATACCATTCAGGAATGCGGTTTTGACATCCATTTGCCAAATCTCATAATCATAATGAGCGGCAATCGCTAGAAGAATCCGAATGGATTTAAGCATAGCGACTGGGGAATAGGTTTCATCATAGTCAATTCCATGAATTTGTTTGAAACCTTTAGCCACCAACCTCGCTTTGTAAATCTGTACATTGCCATCCACGTCAATCTTCTTCTTGAAGATCCATTTACACTCAATGGCTTTTACACCATTAGGTAAATCGACCAAGGACCATACTTGGTTCTCTGACATGGATCCCATTTCGGACTTAGAGGCTCCAAGCCACTTTTCGGAGTCCGGGCCCATCATTGCTTCCGCAAAGGTCGCTGGTTCGTCACTTTCAATGATCATCAGATCATTTGAATTGGTTACGAGAAATCCATAGTATCTCTCGGGTTCGTGACGGATCCTTCCGGATCTGCGAACTTCAGGCTCCACAGGCGCCGGTTCCACAAAACTTTGTGGATCCAACTGATGCTCTTCCTGAGCAGATTGAGCAGTATCCTGTGCATCTAGAATTTCTTCAAGATGTACTTTACTCCCACTGTTTTTCTTAGAGAGAAACTCCCTCTCAAGAAAAGAACAGTCCCGAGCAACAAATACTTTGTTCTCAGATTGGTTGTAAAAGTAGTATGCCTTGGTTTCCCTAGGATAACCAACGAAGTAGCATTTATCTGATTTGGGTGCAAGCTTGTCAGAGATTAAACGTTTGACATAAGCCTCACAACCCCAAATCTTCAGGAAAGACAGGTTAGGAATTTTCCCAGTCCACATTTCATGTGGTGTCTTATCCACTGATTTAGATGGCACCCTATTTAGTGTAAACGCAGACGTTTCTAGAGCGTATCCCCAAAAGGATAAAGGAAGATTAGAATGACTCATCATAGACCGAACCATATCCAATAAGGTTCGATTTCTCCTCTCTGACACTCCATTCCATTGAGGTGTTCCAGGAGGAGTGAGTTGTGAAACAATTCCACACTCGCTCAGATAGTCGCTGAACTCTTGGCTTAGGTATTCTCCTCCGCGATCCGATCGCAGAACTTTGATACTTTTGCCAAGTTGGTTCTGTACTTCATTCTTGAATTCCTTGAATCTATCAAAGGATTCTGACTTGTGTCTCATCAAGTAGACATAGCCATACCTACTGAAATCATCAGTGAAGGTAATGAAGTACTTGAAATTTCCTCTGGCAACAGTACTCATCGGCCCACATACATCAGTATGAACAAGGCCCAACAAGTCACTGGCCCTTTCATTTGGTTTATTGAAAGGGGCTCTAGCCATTTTGCCCACCAAGCAAGATTCGCATTTCTCACATGATTCAAAATCAAATGATCCCAGAAGCCCATTTCTATGGAGCCTTTGGATGCGTTTCTCATTGATATGGCCCAAACGACAATGCCATAAGAAAGTTGGGTTTTCGTCATTTGACTTAAACCGCTTTATATTTATGTTAAAGACAGGCATTTCTTGATTTAAGACATATAACCCATTTTCTAATGGGGCGCTACCATAAAATGTACCATCACGATTAAAAGAACAAACTTTATTCTTAACAGCAAAATCAAAACCTTCCAAATCCAAAACGGAAACTGAAATTATGTTTCTGCTTATTGCAGGTACAAAGTAGCAATTATTCAAAGCTAAAATCATGCCCGAAGGTAAAGACAATTCATAGGTGCCTACGGCCAGTGCAGCAACCTTAGCTCCACTCCCGACTCGTAGCTCCACTTGTCCTTTCTTCAGCGTTCTACTGTTTCTTAGTGCCTGCACATCAGTACAAATGTGAGCACCGCAGCCGGTATCCAATACCCACGAAGTAGAAACAATTCCAAACTCGCTCAGATAGTCGCTGAACTCTTGGCTTAGGTATTCTCCTCCGCGATCCGATCGCAGAACTTTGATACTTTTGCCAAGTTGGTTCTGTACTTCATTCTTGAATTCCTTGAATCTATCAAAGGATTCTGACTTGTGTCTCATCAAGTAGACATAGACATACCTACTGAAATCATCAGTAAAGGTAATGAAGTACTTGAAATTTCCTCTGGCAACAGTACTCATCGGCCCACATACATCAGTATGAACAAGGCCCAACAAGTCACTGGCCCTTTCATTTGGTTTATTGAAAGGGGCTCTAGCCATTTTGCCCACCAAGCAAGATTCGCATTTCTCACATGATTCAAAATCAAATGATCCCAGAAGCCCATTTCTATGGAGCCTTTGGATGCGTTTCTCATTGATATGGCCCAAACGACAATGCCATAAGAAAGTTGGGTTTTCGTCATTTGACTTAAACCGCTTTATATTTATGTTAAAGACAGGCATTTCTTGATTTAAGACATATAACCCATTTTCTAATGGGGCGCTACCATAAAATGTACCATCACGATTAAAAGAACAAACTTTATTTTTAACAGTAAAATCAAAACCTTCCAAATCCAAAACGGAAACTGAAATTATGTTTCTGCTTATTGCAGGTACAAAGTAGCAATTATTCAAAGCTAAAATCATGCCCGAAGGTAAAGACAATTCATAGGTGCCTACGGCCAGTGCAGCAACCTTAGCTCCATTCCCGACTCGTAGCTCCACTTGTCCTTTCTTCAGCGTTCTACTGTTTCTTAGTGCCTGCACATCAGTACAAATGTGAGCACCGCAGCCGGTATCCAATACCCACGAAGTAGAAACAATTCCAAACTCGCTCAGATAGTCGCTGAACTCTTGGCTTAGGTATTCTCCTCCGCGATCCGATCGCAGAACTTTGATACTTTTGCCAAGTTGGTTCTGTACTTCATTCTTGAATTCCTTGAATCTATCAAAGGATTCTGACTTGTGTCTCATCAAGTAGACATAGACATACCTACTGAAATCATCAGTAAAGGTAATGAAGTACTTGAAATTTCCTCTGGCAACAGTACTCATCGGCCCACATACATCAGTATGAACAAGGCCCAACAAGTCACTGGCCCTTTCATTTGGTTTATTGAAAGGGGCTCTAGCCATTTTGCCCACCAAGCAAGATTCGCATTTCTCACATGATTCAAAATCAAATGATCCCAGAAGCCCATTTCTATGGAGCCTTTGGATGCGTTTCTCATTGATATGGCCCAAACGACAATGCCATAAGAAAGTTGGGTTTTCGTCATTTGACTTAAACCGCTTTATATTTATGTTAAAGACAGGCATTTCTTGATTTAAGACATATAACCCATTTTCTAATGGGGCGCTACCATAAAATGTACCATCACGATTAAAAGAACAAACTTTATTCTTAACAGCAAAATCAAAACCTTCCAAATCCAAAACGGAAACTGAAATTATGTTTCTGCTTATTGCAGGTACAAAGTAGCAATTATTCAAAGCTAAAATCATGCCCGAAGGTAAAGACAATTCATAGGTGCCTACGGCCAGTGCAGCAACCTTAGCTCCACTCCCGACTCGTAGCTCCACTTGTCCTTTCTTCAGCGTTCTACTGTTTCTTAGTGCCTGCACATCAGTACAAATGTGAGCACCGCAGCCGGTATCCAATACCCACGAAGTAGAAACAATTCCAAACTCGCTCAGATAGTCGCTGAACTCTTGGCTTAGGTATTCTCCTCCGCGATCCGATCGCAGAACTTTGATACTTTTGCCAAGTTGGTTCTGTACTTCATTCTTGAATTCCTTGAATCTATCAAAGGATTCTGACTTGTGTCTCATCAAGTAGACATAGACATACCTACTGAAATCATCAATAAAGGTAATGAAGTACTTGAAATTTCCTCTGGCAACAGTACTCATCGGCCCACATACATCAGTATGAACAAGGCCCAACAAGTCACTGGCCCTTTCATTTGGTTTATTGAAAGGGGCTCTAGCCATTTTGCCCACCAAGCAAGATTCGCATTTCTCACATGATTCAAAATCAAATGATCCCAGAAGCCCATTTCTATGGAGCCTTTGGATGCGTTTCTCATTGATATGGCCCAAACGACAATGCCATAAGAAAGTTGGGTTTTCGTCATTTGACTTAAACCGCTTTATATTTATGTTAAAGACAGGCATTTCTTGATTTAAGACATATAACCCATTTTCTAATGGGGCGCTACCATAAAATGTACCATCACGATTAAAAGAACAAACTTTATTCTTAACAGCAAAATCAAAACCTTCCAAATCCAAAACGGAAACTGAAATTATGTTTCTGCTTATTGCAGGTACAAAGTAGCAATTATTCAAAGCTAAAATCATGCCCGAAGGTAAAGACAATTCATAGGTGCCTACGGCCAGTGCAGCAACCTTAGCTCCATTCCCGACTCGTAGCTCCACTTGTCCTTTCTTCAGCGTTCTACTATTTCTTAGTGCCTGCACATCAGTACAAATGTGAGCACCGGAGCCGGTATCCACTACCCACGAAGTAGAAACAATTCCACACTCGCTCAGATAGTCGCTGAACTCTTGGCTTAGGTATTCTCCTCCGCGATCCGATCGCAGAACTTTGATACTTTTGCCAAGTTGGTTCTGTACTTCATTCTTGAATTCCTTGAATCTATCAAAGGATTCTGACTTGTGTCTCATCAAGTAGACATAGCCATACCTACTGAAATCATCAGTGAAGGTAATGAAGTACTTGAAATTTCCTCTGGCAACAGTACTCATCGGCCCACATACATCAGTATGAACAAGGCCCAACAAGTCACTGGCCCTTTCATTTGGTTTATTGAAAGGGGCTCTAGCCATTTTGCCCACCAAGCAAGATTCGCATTTCTCACATGATTCAAAATCAAATGATCCCAGAAGCCCATTTCGATGGAGCCTTTGGATGCGTTTCTCATTGATATGGCCCAAACGACAATGCCATAAGAAAGTTGGGTTTTTGTCATTTGACTTAAACCGCTTTATATTTATGTTAAAGACAGGCATTTCTTGATTTAAGACATATAACCCATTTTCTAATGGGGCGCTACCATAAAATGTACCATCACGATTAAAAGAACAAACTTTATTCTTAACAGCAAAATCAAAACCTTCCAAATCCAAAACGGAAACTGAAATTATGTTTCTGCTTATCGCAGGTACAAAGTAGCAATTATTCAAAGCTAAAATCATGCCCGAAGTTAAAGACAATTCATAGGTGCCTACGGCCAGTGCAGCAACCTTAGCTCCATTCCCGACTCGTAGCTCCACTTGTCCTTTCTTCAGCGTTCTACTGTTTCTTAGTGCCTGCACATCAGTACAAATGTGAGCACCGCAGCCGGTATCCAATACCCACGAAGTAGAAACAATTCCACACTCGCTCAGATAGTCGCTGAACTCTTGGCTTAGGTATTCTCCTCCGCGATCCGATCGCAGAACTTTGATACTTTTGCCAAGTTGGTTCTGTACTTCATTCTTGAATTCCTTGAATCTATCAAAGGATTATGACTTGTGTCTCATCAAGTAGACATAGCCATACCTACTGAAATCATCAGTGAAGGTAATGAAGTACTTGAAATTTCCTCTGGCAACAGTACTCATCGGCCCACATACATCAGTATGAACAAGGCCCAACAAGTCACTGGCCCTTTCATTTGGTTTATTGAAAGGGGCTCTAGCCATTTTGCCCACCAAGCAAGATTCGCATTTCTCACATGATTCAAAATCAAATGATCCCAGAAGCCCATTTCGATGGAGCCTTTGGATGCGTTTCTCATTGATATGGCCCAAACGACAATGCCATAAGAAAGTTGGGTTTTCGTCATTTGACTTAAACCGCTTTATATTTATGTTAAAGACAGACATTTCTTGATTTAAGACATATAACCCATTTTCTAATGGGGCGCTACCATAAAATGTACCATCACGATTAAAAGAACAAACTTTATTCTTAACAGCAAAATCAAAACCTTCCAAATCCAAAACGGAAACTGAAATTATGTTTCTGCTTATCGCAGGTACAAAGTAGCAATTATTCAAAGCTAAAATCATGCCCGAAGGTAAAGACAATTCATAGGTGCCTACGGCCAGTGCAGCAACCTTAGCTCCATTCCCGACTCGTAGCTCCACTTGTCCTTTCTTCAGCGTTCTACTGTTTCTTAGTGCCTGCACATCAGTACAAATGTGAGCACCGCAGCCGGTATCCAATACCCACGAAGTAGAACTAGAAGATATAACATTAAGTTCGATAACATAAATACCTGAATCAGACGCCTCATACGTCTTCTTCAGCTTCTTGTAATCTTCCTTGAACTTCTTGCAGTCTCTCTTCCAATGCCCCAACTGCTTGCAGTAGTTGCACTTATCCTCAAAAGAAGGCCCGGATTTGGGCTTGGGCTTGGGCTTGTCTTGACTTTCAGTCTCGACAACCTGGGCCTTTCCCTTATCCTTCTTAGGTTTCTTAAACCTTTTACCCCCTTGTACCATCAGGACACTAGGAGTAGCCTTCTTGAGATTCGGTTCTGCTGTCTTCAGCATACCGTGCAACTCAGTCAATGTCTTAGTCATGTTTTGCATGTTGTAGTTCATGATGAACTGATCAAAACACGACGGCAAAGACTGCAGAATCATGTCAGTGGCTAGCTCCTGGCTAATGGCACAGTTGATATATCATGGTTTTTACTAGTTTTAGGCCATGATATAAGTGTGTTTTAGTGTCTTTTGTGTTCTTTTAGAGTCTTTTACAGGTATAATCAGGTTTGGAGCTAAATTGGAAATAATGGAGCATTTTGGAGATTTTTGGAGTTATTGGCCGAGAGATAGAGTTCACTGTCCGAAACAGAGAAAGGTGTCGATCGTTGCACTCTAGCATCGATCGATGCACCAGCGAGATGGGCCAAAACTCGGCGGTTTAGAAGAATCAAGATATTGCACTTTGATCCAGAAGTTCCTGATATTTACAAAGAAGCCCTTGGCCGAGATTAGACCTATATAATAGAGTTTTTAGTGTTTTAATTAGATACGCTTTACATTACGCTTTCAAAATTAAGAGCAGAGGATTTTTAGAGCTTTTGGGGCTGATCTGAACCTGTTACATCATCTGTATTTGGAGAAGATTTCGAACCCCTTTAATCTTTTATCTTTTATGCAATCTATTATTTCTATGATTATGTTTTCATCAATCATGTCTGAGTAGATTCCTTGTTAGGTTTAGGGTTTCTCACATAGGATTTCATGACTTGTTAGACTTGTTCAAATTCAGTTAAGGATTCAAACTATATCTGTTCTTCAATTTAATTGTGCTTAAAGCTAGTTCTAACCTGATCAATTAGAATCTAGATCTTAGGTTGCTAAATACGTCACGGAAGTGGGGTTTAGGAATCTGAACTAATTAAATTGGGCAATTAAACTTTGCGCAAACGGAAGTTTGGTTTAGGATAATTGTGAACATATCAAACTTGGGATTAAAGCTGGTTTAATCTGTTAGTTCTCGCAAACGAAAGTTTGGTTTGCTGCACTTAGACTTAGAGAATTATCGCAAAGGAATTTGGTTAATTCTATATCTGTGTTTTGAGTTCTAGAACTGTGCTTAATTAGATCCTTGCTGAATGAACTGTCTGCTTGTCTGATTTCCTGAGAACGCCCTAGACCTAGCGCTCTTAATAACTTGCTTTCACAACCAACAATCTCTGCTACTGCTTACTTTCTTGCATTACTTTTAATTCAATTACATTGCTTTCTTCCTAGTTAAATTCCTGTTCTTGAGCTATTGAACACCGGAGTCTCTGTGGATTTCGATACCCTATATACTACATTGATATTGCTGTGCAGTTGCAGTTTAGTATAGGGATTAATTCTTGACCTATCAAGTTTTTGGCGCCGTTGCCGGGGACTCTTTGAGTCTTCGATAGCTTCGAGCCTAGGGTTTTACTAGGATTTTTCGTTTTCTTTTCGTTTTTATTTTTGTTTTTTTTAGTTACTGACTTTCTCGGTTTTTCTCTCTGTCGCAGGTACCGATTTCGCACTGCGACGATCGTTGCACCCTTGCATCGTTCGTCACTAGGCGATTTGAGATTGAACCGATCGTTGCACTGATAGCATCGATCGTTTCTGGACGATTACAGACAGTTAATGCCAACGCAGAAAACTAGAAGTAATCCGAACTCGAGCTTGGTTAATCTCGACCTTGAGGAGCTTGGACGTTTAGAGAGAGCTAACATAAGAGAAAAGAGAGAGAGAATGGTACGAGAACGTCTGATCTTGATAAGAGATGCTGAAGGTGTCCTGAGGGATCCGGAAAACAATCCTTACAATGCTGCTGGGCAGAGGATTGATGCTGATGGACGAGTGATCCCTGACCCTCCTGAGCAACAGCAACCGGAGCGGAACCAAAACCAGGGTCACCAAGGTAGAGAGATGGTGGTTCATGAGAGGACACTAGCTGACTACAACAGACCTGATGAGTTTCATGCAAACCGAGCAGCTCTAGTGCTTCCTGCTTTTGAGAGGAATGATTTTGAGGTCAAGACCATCTACTACCAGCTGATGAGGCAGATTGCTTTTCATGGTCTTCAAGCAGATCAGCCTATGGATCACATTGACAAGTTTGAGGACATAGTCACTGGCATGAAGTATGAAGGAGTATGCCCGGACTATCTGTTCCTTAAGCTATTTCCGCACAGTCTTGCTGGAGACGCTAGTGCATGGCTGAGACAACTGGCACCTGGTCAGTATACTACTTGGGCAGCCTTAAAGAGTGAGTTCCTGCGTCACTTTTATGATGATGCGCGCTCAGATCAGTCCAGACAGGACATACTCACTTTTTCCCAAGGAGCTGTGGAGCCCTTGAAGACTGCCTGGATGAGATTTAAGCAGTATCAGCGTGACTGTCTACACCATGGATTCACAGAAGTACAGCTGATTGGTATCTTCTTCAGAGGCATAGATCTCCCTTATCAGACTGCGCTGGATAATTCCAGTAATGCTAATTTCAACACCTGGACTCCTACACAAGCTAAGCAGTTGATTGAGAACCTGATTGACAGCAACAGTTGCAAGACAATGGATGAAAGGAGGAAGAAATCTGGTGGAACTGTAGAGAATTTTGATATAGCTAATATAAGATCCAGATTGGACACAGTTTACAATCTCCTGACAAGTAAGAAAGCTGTCCACTTTGCCCAAGATGTAGAGGTGATTCAGACTGAGGAGGACACTCAGGAAGAAGATGTGAATTTCATAGGAGGTTCTGGTTTCCAAGGTAATAGATTTAGTAATCAACAGGGGAACAGATTCTCCAATGGAGGACAGACTGGTGGTTTTCAGAAGACCTATGGACAAGGTACTCAGAGAACCTATGGCTCTACATCCTATCAGACTCCTCCTGCACCTACAGCCCATGAGATCAAAATGGAGGCTATGATGGAACAACTGATTGAGAGTCAGACCAAGATTTCTGTGGATTGCAACAAGAAGTTGGACGCTGTCTATGAAGACCTCAATGGGAAGTTTGAGTCTCTGAGCACTCACATGAAGCAGTTGGACACGCAGGTGAACAAGATGTCCAGCTCACTAAAGGGAAAAGGAGTGGCAGACACTCATGTTAAGGCCTGGTCTGTGTACATTAATGATGGATCTCACCTAGGTGAAAGATTTGAGCTAAGTACAGCTGAGTTGGTGACAGAATAAGAATTTTTGGATATTTGTGAAAAACTCTCGGGTGAAATCTGCTGCAGTGCGTCGATCGATGCAACTCCTGCGACGATCGATACACCAGTCGGGATGGCAACGATCGACACACCCTTAGTGTCGGTCGTTGCAGGGCGTGAACAGACAGAACTGTCGGATGATAATGGCATAGATGCTGACTTGGAGCTTGATCACCTATTCACTGGAGCCTCTGAGATTACTCAACAGGAGATCTACGAACAGATTGTTAGACAACACTCCTCAGTGTCTGAAGTGATTAGGCAGGAAATTGAAGAGCTTAAGAAGCTAGAGGAGATTGGTGAAGAATTGGAAGAAATTCCAACTTCAGATGATCCACCTTATCATCCATGTGTGCAGAGGTACTTAAACAAGATGTTGCCCCTGGATGATGATCTGAAAGACTGGGTGATAATAGTTCCTCAGCATATTAGTGATGTTCTGCTAACTAAGATCCCGAAGAAGCTGCCTGATCCTGGAGTCTTTGTGCTGGATTGTTCTATCTTTGAGGATAGCTTTAGACGCTCTCTGTGTGATTTAGGAGCTGCTGGAAGTTTGATGCCTTACTCTGTGGCAGAGAAGCTGGGTATGTTGAATTTTACTCCTACTAGGACTTCTCTTGTCCTAGCTGATCAGTCCATACGAGTTCCTGAAGGACTCCTTATGGACATTCCGGTGAGAGTTGGAAACTACTTAGTTCCAACGGACTTCCTTGTGCTGAGATATGACTGTGATCCGGATGAAGCATTATTGCTTGGGAGACCCTTCTTGGCTACAGCGGGGGCTGTGATAGATGTTAGACAGAGTCTAATAGACCTCCATCTGGGAGATGAACCACTGCACTATGAGATGGATAAGCTGCGAAAGCCACTGATAGATGGGCAGACATTCACCATAAGGGACGCAGATTTTGAGCAGCCGGATAATACTATGGTTATAGATCCTGGAGCACATTTCACTCCATCTTTTCTTGGACATGAGCATTCCGCAATAGCCTACTCACCACCTTGGATGAGGAGACTTGAACAGAGACATAAAAAGTCTCTGTCAGGGCCTCCTGGTACCTGAAAATTCCCATCCGTTCGGTCCAGCTATTGACCTTAAACAAGCGCTGGGTGGGAGGCAACCCACCATTAGGTACTGGTATTTTTCTACTTAATTTTTGGTGTTTTTGTTAGGATTTTACGTTTGTTTCTGTTTTTGGTGCAGTTATGTTTGCAGGTCTCGGACAAAATCGCAGTGCAATGATCGACTCACTTCTGTGTCGATCGTCACAACACGAAAGGAATCGCATTGCAGCGATCGTTGCACTCTTGAGAAACGATCGACCATACACGAAAATCGCCAAGTAACGGTCGATGCACTTAGTGCAACGATCGATGCCTGAGCGACAGAGGTAACCCGACAGACATAATTTCATCTTTTCAATTTTTTATTCTCTTTTTACCGATCCTTCGCTGGAAAATACTGGGGACAATGTGTCTTAAGTGTGGGGGAGGTGCTACTGACTTTTGTTTTCTGTTTTCTTAAGAGTCAGTCCGTTTTTTTCAAAAATATTTGTTTTATTGAGTCAAAATTGTTTAAGTAAGAACTATGATTTTCTGAGAAGATTTACAAGACTTGCAGGAACTTAAGTAACCATTGGGATGAAGTTGCAGGATCTATCTCTGACTATTAGAAAACCCCATCACAGATCAACCTACTGGGAACACCCACATCACTTCAGGTATCAGAGGATCCTTTTACTGACTTCAATTTAATACTGACTTAGATTTCTCACCTAAGGGCTTGGTATGCTTTGTGTCGGATTCCCTGTTAGTTCTGACACAGCCTGTCAACCTATCCTATTTAGTTCCCTTCTCCCCTTCTATAAAGTAAAAAAAAAAGATAATAAACTGAGGATGAGTTAGTAACTCCGAAGTGGTCATGGGAATGGTAGCAAACACTATTTTCTCTCATGTGATCCATGGAATGTGTCCAAAGTACACCCCATAACGGGAAGAACACTGATAAAAAAAAAAATGATACCCAGTGGGGAAAAATCAGTTGTTAAAGAAGGGAAAGAGAAGAAAGGGACTAGAGAAAGATAGTATGGTGGTCTAGAGCTGATAAGGTAAGAATCCATGTGCCCTTTGATCGATACTCCTTAGGTGAGACCGCACTTAAATACTTGCAGAAGTCAGTAGGGAGAATTTGAATGCTTGAATGTGATTGTGGAGTTTACCTAGGACAATTGCTAAGTGTGGGGGAAGTACATGTTGGTCTTGATATCCTGTGATTGATTCTTTCAGTGGTTTACTAAGGGGAATCTGAGTATTGTAGCTTCTAGGATGAAATGAGTTTCTGAAGAGTTTTCAAACCTCTTCACCATGTTTTAGTTCTATGTTTTGCTTAAGGGCAAGCAAAGGCTAAGTGTGGGGGAGTTGATATATCATGGTTTTTACTAGTTTTAGGTTTTGCTTGAGGGCAAGCAAAGGCTAAGTGTGGGGGAGTTGATATATCATGGTTTTTACTAGTTTTAGGTCATGATATAAGTGTGTTTTAGTGTCTTTTGTGTTCTTTTAGAGTCTTTTACAGGTATAATCAGGTTTGGAGCTAAATTGGAGATAATGGAGCATTTTGGAGATTTTTGGAGTGATTGGCCGAAAGATAGAGTTCACTGTCCGAAACAGAGAAAGGTGTCGATCGTTGCACTCTAGCATCGATCGATGCACCAGCGAGATGGGCTAAAACTCGGCGGTTTAGAAGAATCAAGATATTGCACTTTGATCCAGAAGTTCCTGATATTTACAAAGAAGCCCTTGGCCGAGATTAGACCTATATAATAGAGTTTTTAGTGTTTTAATTAGATACGCTTTACATTACGATTTCATAATTAAGAGCAGAGGATTTTTAGAGCTTTTGGGGCTGATCTGAACCTGTTACATCATCTGTATTTGGAGAAGATTTCGAACCCCTTTAATCTTTTATCTTTTATGCAATCTATTATTTCTATGATTATGTTTTCATCAATCATGTCTGAGTAGATTCCTTGTTAGGTTTAGGGTTTCTCACATAGGATTTCATGACTTGCTAGACTTGTTCAAATTCAGTTAAGGATTCAAACTATATCTGTTCTTCAATTTAATTGTGCTTAAAGCTAGTTCTAACCTGATCAATTAGAATCTAGATCTTAGGTTGCTAAATACGTCACGGAAGTGGGGTTTAGGAATCTGAACTAATTAAATTGGGCAATTAAACTTTGCGCAAACGGAAGTTTGGTTTAGGATAATTGTGAACATATCAAACTTGGGATTAAAGCTAGTTTAATCTGTTAGTTCTCGCAAACGAAAGTTTGGTTTGCTGCACTTAGACTTAGAGAATTATCGCAAAGGAATTTGGTTAATTATATATCTGTGTTTTGAGTTCTAGAACTGTGCTTAATTAGATCCTTGCTGAATGAACTGTCTGCTTGTCTGATTTCCTGAGAACGCCCTAGACCTAGCGCTCTTAATAACTTGCTTTCACAACCAACAATCTCTGCTACTGCTTACTTTCTTGCATTACTTTTAATTCAATTACATTGCTTTCTTCCTAGTTAAATTCATGTTCTTGAGCTATTGAACACCGGAGTCTCTGTGGATTTCGATACCCTATATACTACATTGATATTGCTGTGCACTTGCAGTTTAGTATAGGGATTAATTCTTGACCTATCAACAGTCCAGTTTCCCCAGGTTATCAATGTAACCCATCATTTTAAGGACATGAGGACTTACTGGACTGTCCTTAGCCAGCTTGCAATCCATGAGAGATTTAACCGTCTGGTATCTCTCTGTGCGAGCTTGCTCCTGAAACAAAGCTTTCAGGCTGTTAATGATCTCAATGGGTGACAACACGTTCTCATATTGCTTTTTCAGCTCAGATTTCATAGTCACCAGCATTAGACAATTAACATCTTTGACATCCGCTGAATGCTTATCCCAAGCATTCTTTTCTGTCTGCGGAGCATTGGAACGTGGCCTCTCGGGGAGAACTCTTTCAAGGACATATTCCTTGTTCTCCTGCCTGAGAACTATTCTCAGGTTCCGATACCATTCCAAGAAATTAGATCCATTTAACTTGTCCTTCTCAAGGACGGATCTTAGTGAGAAAGTGTTGATGTGATTTGAGACAGAAAAAGCTGTAATTCAAAAGAGGTAGATTTTAGTTATAATGCTCAGGGAAATGAGAAATCTTATCTAATAAGAAAACTCGCATTGTATTCATAACTATGTTTCCTCATATGAATACAATGAACCAAGATCCTCAGATCACCAAAATTCGAGTGGGCGACTCGCCATCACCCAAACTTTAGTCATCCAGGTAAGCAAATCATTGCTAATTGTACCCAGTACAACTCCTGGTCGTAGATAAGACAATCCATGTCATATCCACTCCGATGTCTCTGGGCCCAGAACTTCTGATGGCCCAGTCAAGTAAACCAATCTCTTCAGTCTTGTGATTATTGACAGTCGCACTGGAAGTCTATCAATGATCACCTGCCTTACTCATGTAGTTGTGGATACCAAGGACTCCAAGACTATTTAATCAACGAAACGAGTCTTGACAGTAGACAAGACCGGGCAAGACATCAAGATCACTTGATATTTAGTTGAGGAAAAGAACCGATTTATCTTGATGCATATCCAATATACATTCAAGGATTTATATATTAATTTAAAACATTCAGTTTTAATTAGTTTAGATTCATCTACTACTTTTAGGATTAAATTGTTCTGGTATATGCAGATATGTAGTCCAACTATCATATCTGCGAGCATTGTATCGATCGACGCCAACCATTGGTATCGATCGATGCAATCAAATTTAAACCGTTCTTCGAGAACCGGTCAAACCAGATCGAATATACATAACGGATTCAATCCAATTGAACTGGTTCGGTTTAATAGTCCATGTCGATCGTCACACACTGTGTGTCGATCGACATGACCAAACCAGAACCAATTTTGGTTAATTAAAATTAACCGATCGATATAACCAGTTCAATCCAATTGAACCAGTCTATCTCATCGTTTTGCCTGTGTCGACCGACACACCCAGTGTATCGATCGACGCAGCAAGAATTCTGGTCTTCGATCTCAGATCGAAACCCTAAGATGATTTGTGGATTTTCGCTTTGTATCGACCGACACACGCTTTGTGTTGATCGATACTGTGCGACAAACCCTAAATATTTTACTCGAGTTTTCGCTCTGTGTCGACCGACACACGCTTTGTGTCGATCGACACCCTATATTTTACGTTTTGCGCCGCGGCGTGTCGACCGACACACGCTTTGTGTCGATCGACACAGTACGTTTTCATCAATTCTTCGTCTTTTCAACAGGAACAAAACCGAGAATATAACATGAAAACACGATTTGTACATGCAAAAATCAATTCAACAACATCAAGATTCGAATTATTTTGCAACAAATTCAATAGCTAAACCCTAACAGGCTCTGATACCACTGTTGGATCCCTACGGATCTAGGGTTTGATATATTGAAAATTGAACCAATCTCGTTCTTACCTTTTGGCAGCGGAATTGAGATGGTGAACGAGATCAGTTGGAGCAACGCAGACGCCTTGCCTCTACCAGATACACACGCACGCTCGCTGGAAACGGGATGCTAGTGCCGGATCAATGGGGATCGATTCTCTCTGGTGTGTCTACTGTTTCTGTCAAGAAAAGTCGACGACCTTCTGTTTAGGTCGAAATCTTAGAGTATTACTCGACCTAAACGTGCTTAACGGGCCAGACTTAATTAAGCCTAAACTCGAAAAGCCTGTTCGGAAAATCCGAACTGTGTCGACCGACACACAAGCTGTGTCGATCGACACAACACCATTTTGTCGATATTAATGTGTATCTAATACACATTAGTATGATCATTACCATAATGATCATTCCCATGTCGTAGCTTCCAGTTCGCTTAGGTGTGTGACCCTATAGGATCATATAATACTGGTAGTAAGTCCACGACCTACAGACTGCAAGAGGCTTCTAGCAAAACATGGCAACCGCCCAGTATTATACGAATGTCTGATCTCGACACACAACTATCTTTAGGAGTGAGTACAAAGTGTGATTTCAGGACACTATCCCAACAAACAATTGAACACAAGATAACTCATTGATCACAATCCATCACAAGATAATTATACATTACGATTATCAAGTTTCAGAATTCTTACAATAGTCTCAGCATGTTGAGGCTTCACAGGTCTACCATCAGTATGAATGTGTCCCGCAATCTATACCTTACTCCTACTTATCTTACTTGGTTCTTTACTCTTTTGTCTCTATATAAAATAAAGACACATTTTGAGTACCATTTTATTCTAACATACATTATAGATTATTGAGTACACTTCTTACCATTTCATGAGCTAATCGAAGCATCCCTTTGCGGCTGGTGGTGTGAGGAATCTGATTTCTTCTCAGCTCGCTGTACTTGTGGCTTACTTCCTACAATATAATTCCGAGTGTGATTAAATCTAAACGACATTACTTATAAACAAGAAAGTAAATTTCTAAACATGGTAATTAACCTTGAAAGCTGTTGTAGTCTTTCTCCTAATCCAAGAGTTCCATATTTGAATGGATGGGATGTTGCTGGGTTTTAAAGCTAATCTCTCAGCAACACTCTTCGCAGCTCGTACTTGTGTAACTAGCATTGACTTCCCAGCCCTCCACAAACATCCCAACTGCTTCAAGATAACAGCTTTCTGCCACTCTTCATTCACATTAAACCTCCCCTGCATCAAAATACAAAAAGGGTCAAACATGTTTATAATTACAAAGTTATTAAAAAAAAACTTAGTTGTATATATATACCTGAATTTCCTCCCACATTGTGTCTTTCTTCACTGCATCGAGCTTTCTCCAATCAGTAAGTGTTACCGGAACGTGTTCCCTCACAAGAGGACCAAGAAAAGATGATAGTGCTACTGAACCAGGTCCAACAAGATCACCGTAGTCAGTGAATGTAACTGCAACCTTTTCATGAGGATTTTTAGCCACTTTACGCATCTTTGTTGGTCCTCTTTTCCTTTTTACTTTCACTACATCATCAGTATTAGCATTGTAAACTCCATCTTGTTCCATATTGACAACTCCTCCTTCATTCTCATTCTATTCATGTTCACCATCCTTGTCCATATTGTTAGCTTCTTCTTCATCCTCACTATGTTCCTGTCCAGTCAAACCACCTTCTGCTTCTTTCTCAGAAACTTCTACCTCATGAGCTTCTTTCTTAGACATTTGTTTCGCAGCAACTTCTTCTTCAGCCATTACTTTCTCGTCCACATCAGCATCATCTTCAATACCTTCAACCTCAACAACTTCTTCCACAGCAGCTACATCCACAACCGCTTGAGAGGCCACCTTCTTTTTTCTATCAGTTTTTCTCTTTTTCGCCTTTAGTGTTGTTGCAGGTGTAGCCTCCAAGCCTTGATTATGTTTACCACCTGGTACATGAGCATGAGCAAGGCTTCCAAAAACTCTTAGATGGGAAACACCAGGTTTTCTTCCACTCCAAGCTTCTTGTGGTGTCTTTCCCAAAACACTTCTTGTTGGAGATCGGTTTGATAGATAAACCGCACATGCAACTGCTTCTTCCCATAAATCCTTTGGTAGCTTCTTACTCTTGAGCATGCTTCTTGCCATCTCAAGGATCGTCCTATTCTTCCTTTCGGCTACTCCATTTTGTTGAGGGGATCTCGGCACCGTCAATTGTCTTCAAATGCCATTATTTTCACAATACTTCAGAAATTCCTTGCACGTGAACTCTCCTCCACAATCGGATCTCATGGTTTTGATCACAAGGCCACTTTCCTTCTCAACATGGGCTTTGAAATTTTTGAAATTTTCAAACACCTCTGATTTTTCTTTCAAAATGTAAACCCATGTCTTTCTTGAGAAATCATCAATAATGAGAAGGCAGTACTTACTCTTACCGAGTGAACATGGTTTGATCGGGCCACAGACATCTGTATGTATGAGTTCTAATGGCTTCTACGCTCTTGTCTCCGACTCCTTTGGAAAAATCATTTTGAATTGTTTTCCTAGTAGACATCCTTCACACACTTGATTTGGATGATTGATGCAAGGCAATCCTCTCACCATTTCTTTCTTGGAAAGTATCTCTAAGCCTCCAAAATTGAGATGCCTGAACCGAAGATGCCAAAGCCAAGACTCCTCCTTGTAACACATCTTGAGACATTGTGCGATGTCATTTTGAATGTTTAGGACAAACATTTTATTCCTCGCCATCGGCACCTTGGTGATGAGACTGTTTTCGTGATCTCTTATAGAAAGGCTATTATCCTTTAATTGGATATCATAACCTTTCTCTAAGAGTTGTCCTAGGCTCAAGATGTCGGTCTTCATACTTGGAATATAGTAAACATTGGAAATGAATTGATGATCTCCATTCTTCAGTCGGATGAGAATGTTACCTTTGCCTTTCACATCCATCTTTGATTCATCTCCTAAAGCGACATCTCCTTTCACCGATTCATCAAGCTCCAAGAACAAGCTTCTTTTACCGCACATATGATTGCTTGCACCGCTATCGAGGTACCATTTGTGAACCTCATTTTTTTCATCCTTCTTATAGGACATCAATAACATATCCTCTTCTTTACTCATTTATTCAGCATAATTGGACTTCTCTTCAACTCTATTGTTGTTTAGAGCCTTACATTCGGAAGAATAATGTCCAAACTTTCCACAATTATAGCACTTAATACTTGACTTATCATACCATGATTTTAGACTTCCTCTCCCACGGCCTCTTGATGAGCTTTCTCCTCTTTGGTTGGTATGATCTTCATATGGTCTCCAACCACGTCCATGTACATATCCATGACCTCTTTCTCGGGCTTGGCCACCACCTCGTCTTGGATAGCTTCGAACGCTTTCTTCTTTGGTTTGAATCCCCATCTTGAGTACTTGCTCCGTGATGTCTTCCTTCTTCTTCTTCTTTTCTTCATAAGCTTGTAGTGATCCAAGAAGTTGCTCCATTGTCATAGTCTCCAAGCCTTTTGTCACTTCGATCACAGTGAAAATATGCTCGAATTTTGAATTCAATGATCTAAGAACTTTCTCCATGATTCTCACCTCATCTAACTTTTCACCGTTTATTTTTAGATTATTAGTAACCGTTAAAACTCTTGAGAAGTAATCAGAGATGAGTTCACCTTCCTTCATTTGCAATGCTTCAAATTCTCCTCTTAGAGTTTGAAGACGTACCTTCTTAACTTGCTCCGCTCCCTTGTAAGAAGTTCGAAGCTTCTCCCATGCTTCTTTGGCCGACTTTGCTCCAACGACCTTCTCGAACGTGTCTTCATCTATCCTTGATAGATTAGACAGGGAGCCTTCTTGTCTCTCTTCCTTGAGTCTCTCAAGCCATCCTTTTGAGTTTGAGATAGACTAGCATCATTCTCCGGTTCAATGAAGCTTTTCTCGACTATCTCCCACACATCATGTGCTCCTAGGATAGCCATCAACCTTAGACTCCAATTGTCATAGTTACTCTTTGTGAGCATCGGGACTTGGAAGGGAACACCATTACTTGCCATCTTTAGAAGAATCTTTTAACTCAGATACCACTTTGTTGGAATGAAAATTTATGAGTGTGGAGAAAGTGTTTATGAACTTAAGAGATAAAAGAGAATTTTAGGAAGAAGAAAGTTTTTATTTTTGCTTAGAGAACAACTTAGAGACTTGATTACAAATGAAAGTGGATGGAGGTATTTATATCCTCCAAAATACAAAATATCTAGAATATTTTAATCCTAAATCTAGAGAATTCTATAATTATATCTAGATTAAAATATTACAATTATCTAGATTTTTCTATGAAAAAATCTAGATTTTTATTTTTAAGGAGGTTGGTGAATTCTCTAGAACATTTAAGGAAGTGGAGATGTGAAGATATTTTTCTAGAGAATTTCTAGAAGTTGCATCAAGGTCTTGGGTTTATGTTGAATCAATGACCCAAATATTAAACTTGATCCAAAAATCAAGTTTAACTTTCAACAAGAATAAATGAAATAGAAGAAAGAAAATAGATGAAAAAAAAAAAAAAAGATGATTAGATGTGAATTGTGTATTGCATCCACCTCGAAGCATATGCCTTTAGCCTTATTACGACGTAAAACCACGACCCCCTTACAGATCTGCAGAACCTGGAAAAAAAAACGATCTATAGCTCTAGTGTCACCCTTGAGAAAAATAGAAGATATCATCTACGATTAATACATAAGTGATTTTTAAACCCCAAAATCTCATAAGCTATAAGTCATGTTCGTTTGCCTGCCGCCGGCGGCTGGCGGCAGCGTCTGGCGTCTGGCCGCCGGCGGCAGGTTTCTGTTCGTTTACCTGCCGCTGCCGCCAGTCACCAGCCACCGGCGGCAGGCAAACGAACAGCCTTATAATCTCTAAAACAAGGCGACGGTAGACATTATTGTCGAATGCCATACAATCATACATGTTGAGTTGTATGTCTGTGAATCACATGAGTATGGGCTGTCTGTGCTAAAATCATTTGCAAACGATGTCTCTGTCGATTGATTTTTCTCTGGTTTACTATCGTGACATAAGATATAAACCTAACGAGCTGGTGTATGAAGTTTATTCCTTCAAATAGAACCGTATACGAGAGTGTGAGAGAGAGAAATAAAATTAAGTTCGAGGTGCTATCTTACACTGAACAAAACTGTACTATATATATATATATATTTATATATGTATATATGTATTATAATCGGTCAAGTATTATAAAGTATATATACGGCTTGTTGTTAATGTTCTATTTGAAGGAATTAACATGTGAATATATATGTATTATAATCGGTCGTATATAAGTATATACGGCTTCTTGTTAATCGTTCAAGTATTATAATGTTAATGTAATGAGAGTTTACGACTTGTTGTTAATTGTTGTTAACTTAAGCAATACAGCTTGTTAACTTTCACACTCGTAGCTAACATGTTTGATAAGCAGTAGTTTTAAATTGTTGTTAGTTTCTGACACTTGTTTTGTTCTTAAATTGTTAAATTTTGTGTGTTTGATCTTATTCAGTAATACAAGCTTTGAATCACCATTGGACATGAAGATAACTAGTATGGCTCTTTGTTTGCTCTGTTTTTTTTTTGCAAAACTAATATGGATTTTTTTGTTCTTTTTTGCAGATGGATTCTTCATCATCTCAAAACCCACGAAACAATGAAGCTGACAAAGATGCAGAAATGGCAAGCCAAGGTGAAGAAGACCAACAAACAGTTGATAGGAAAGGAAAAAGAAAGGAAGTAGATCCACCAAATGGTGCTAGTAAGAAGCTAAACAAAGTGATGAAAGTACCTTCTACAAGGTCTGATGCGTGGGGGCACTACACTAGAACAAAGGAGAGTCGTGATAAGTGCATCTGCCACTACTGCCAGAAAACATTCTCATGTGCTTCAAAATCAGGAACTTCGAACCTCTAGAAGCATCTGCTAATCTGCAAGGAGTACAAAACATGGTTAGCTGGCCAAGACAAGACTCAACCTGCTGTGAGTTCAGCAGCAAATTTGAAGAATACCAAAGTGTCAGAGCCTACTTTCAGAGAAGTCTCTAATAAGTTGCTAGTGTTAGCTGAGTTGCCTCTTTCTTTCATTGAAAGTATGGCCTGGAAACACTTTTGCAATAAGGTAAGCTAATATATTTTGTTATGATTTGTTTCTGATTTTCTTATGTTTCTGTTTTACTCTTGCTCTTGTCATTCAAGGTTAATCTTTACAAGCCTCATTCAAGAAGAACTGCGACTAGAGACATAGTCGAGATGTATGTCAAGAAAAAGAAATGCTGAAAAAGTGGCTCTACACTAACAAGCAGAGAGTTTCCCTTACTACAAATATTTAGGTTTCCCAAGTTACAGGTAAATTATAATATTAGTAGTTTTTATAACGTGTAATAGCTTACATGTGATTGAATTATAATTTACTTGAAATGGTTTACTGGGTTATAAAGCTTAACGGTTGTAAATTTGGTGTAATAGCTTACATATGATTGAATTATAATTTACTTGAAATGGTTTACTAGATTATAAAGTTGACCGGTTGTAAATTTTAAATGGTTTTAGTCGTATGGTTGCATTTATATATATATATATATATATATATATATATATATATATATACTATCTCAGATTATAATTCACTCGTATCTTTATTACTAGGTTAACGTGCGTTTGTATATATATTATATACTATCTCAAATTATAATTCACATATATCTTTATTAAATTTTAATTTACTTTTGTTATATAAATAAATAGAATCAATGATCTTTTATTGTTGTTGTTAGACTATGTAATCTAACGTGAATAAAGAGAGATTACAATTCGTTTCTAACTTTCATTTTTGACAAGTTCAAGCTATATGGTAATCACTGCACATTTTGTGGACGCAACTTGGAAACTGAAGAAGCTAATCATTGGTTTCAAGTATGTTACAGATCATAAAGGTCAGACCATATCAACTGTCTTTTTAGACTGTTTAGCTGAGTGGGGAATTGAGAAAGTGTTCTACATCATAGTAGACAATGCAACTACTAACACTTCTGCTATTAGGAGATTTCATGATGAATTCAGTTTGCTTTCTTCTGATGGGTTGGTGTTAGATGGGAATTTCATGCATTTTAGATGTGCTGCGCATATTATCAACTTGATAGCAAGGGATGGTTTGACTGAATTAGGTGATAATGTGTTGGCCATACGCAATGTTGTTCAGTATGTTAGGTCATCTACTAACAGGTTGAAAGCATTCGATCTTAGAGTTACTACTGGGAAGATGACTGGTGGTAGCTTGCCTCTGGATGTAAAGACTAGGTGGAATTCGACCTTTCTCATGTCGTCTAGAGCTTTACAATTTAGGGTGGCTTTTGAAAGGATGGAAGTAGAGGATAGGTTGTACAATGACTACTTTTTGGAAGTAGAAAATGGGACTAAGAGGTGTGGACCTCCTCCTACCAGTGACTGGAATGCAGTGGAGAAGTTGGTGAGATTCTTGGTCATGTTTTACAACAGTACATTGGTTGTTTCTGCTTCATTTAAAGTTAACTCATACAAATGCTATGGTGAGATAGTGAAAATTCAGAGGACTCTCACCACATTGGCGAGTAGCTTAGATGCAAATTGGAAGTTGAAAGTAGAGGATATGATGCAGAAGTTTATGAAGTATTGGGATGACATCAAAAGCGTGAATAAGATGTTGATCATTGCCACTTTGTTTGATCCTATGAAAAAGATGGGTTTTGCAGAGCTGTGTTTTGAGAAGTTGTATGGGAAGGACAATTTAGAAGCCAAGGAAATGCTTGCATTAGTGAGTGATCTTGTGACATGCATGTTTATGGAGTATAACAGCCGTTTCACTAGGGCGGCAAGTGTACATTTATCACAATCAAATCAGCCTTCATCTTCGAGTTGTCCAACAACTCAAGAGAGTTAAGAACAAGTGGTGGATAGAATGGAGTTGGTTTTCGAGAATTGTGGGTATGAGAGCATGGATTTTATGTACAAGGAGCTTGTTGCTAAAAAAGGAGAGGATACAAGGGATGAGCTGGAGATATATTTGAAGGAACCAGTTGAGAAACCAAAGCTTTTCATGGGGATTGAGTATGATCTACTCTCTTGGTGGAAGGTACTGATAGGTGTAAAGTTTTAATCCTATACTATTTGCAAGTGCACAGTAATATCAATGTAGTACTTAGGGATCGAATCCACGAGGACTCATGGCAACGATAGAATTAGAACGGTCAAGCTTAAACTAGGAGAAATCAAATAGTATTGAGAAACTAAAAAGCAATGCAAGAAAGTAAACAAGTAGCAAGTTTGGTTGTAAGCAATTAACTAAGGGCGCTAAATCTAGGGAATTCTCAGGAAATCCGACAAGCAGACAAATCATTCAGTCAGGATCTAATTAAACACAGTTCTAGAACTCAAAACACAAATATAGAATTAACCAACTTTCGTTGTGAGAATTCTCTAAGCCTAATTGCAGAAATCCAAATGTCTTTGTAATTCCTAACAGATTAAACCAGCTTTAATGATCAAGTTCGATATGTTCACAATCAAATTAAACCAAATTTATTTGCTAGTAATTATATTGCTCAACCTAAATAGTTCAGATTCTAAACCACACTTTCGTGTCAATCTAGCAACCTAAGATTTGGATTCTAATTGATCAAGTTAGAACTAGCATTAAACACAATTTAGATTGAAGGACATCTATTGATATGAATCCTTAACTGAATTAATTATATCTAGCAAGTCATAAAATCCCTATTGAGAATCCCTAAACCTAACTATGAATCTACTCAGACATAGATAATGAAAACATGATCAATGAACAATTAGATATCATAAAAGAGATTAAACAAGTAAAGGGGTTCGAAATCTTCTCCAAAAATAAGGTGTAGTACAGGATCATATCAGCCCCAAATAGCTCTAAAAACTCTCTGCTCTAAAGTATGATAGCGTCTCTAAAAACTGAAGTTAAAACCTAATTAAATAGCCAAATCACGTCTTGGGGCTTCTGTGTAAATATTTGGAACTTCTGGGCACTTTTGCAATATCATCATTCTTCATTAACTCTCGCGAGCCTGGCCCAACACGCTGTGTATCGATCGATGCTGATGTGTGTCGATCGACACACTCCTCTGTTTCGGACAGTGAGCACAAACTCTCGGGTCAAAACTCCAAAATGCTCCATTTAGCTCAATAATCTCCAAATCCACTCCAAACGTGTGTGTACCTAATAACACCTGTAAAAGACTTTAAAAGAACACCAAAAGACTCTAAAACATACTTATATCATGGCATAAAATCGGTAAAAACCATGATATATCAACTCCCCCACACTTAGCCTTTGCTTGCCCTCAAGCAAAACAAAGAACTAAAACATGGTGAAGAGGTTTGAAAACTTTCAGAAACTCTTTTTGTCCTAGAAGCAACAACACTCGGATCCCCCTTAGTAATCCACTGAAAGAATCAACTGCAAGATATCAAAACCAACATATACTTCCCCCACACTTAGCAACTGTCCTAAGTAAACTCCACAATCAATCCAAGCAATTCAAATTCACCCTACTGACTTCTTAAGCATATTAAGTGAGGTCTCACCTAAGGATTATCGATCAAAGGGAACATGGATTGTTACTTTGCCAGCTCTAGACCACCATACTATCTTTTTCTGGTTCCTGTTCTTCTCTTTTCCCTTCCTTAGCATTCTGATTTTTCCCCATTGGGTATCATTTTATTTTATTTTATCAGTGCTCTTCCCGTTAAGAGGTGTACTTTGGACACATTCCATGAATAGCACAGGAGGTAATAGTGCTTGCTACTACTCCCGTGACCACTTCGGAGCTACTAGCTCATCCTCAGTTTATTACTTTTTTTTATTTTATGGAAGGGGAGAAGGGCATACTCGGACATGTTTACAAGCTGTGTCAGGACTAACAAAGGATTCCGACTCAAGGTATACCAAGCCTTTAGGTGAGAAAATTAAAGTCAAGTTAAGGGTGAAGCCAGTAAAAGGATCCTTTGAATATCTGAATTGATATGGGTGTCCTAAGGTTGTTGATCCGTGTTGGGTTTTCTAATAGTCATAGATTGATCCTGCAGCTTCATCCCAATGGTTACTTAAGTTCCTGCAAGATGTTGTTTACTTCTCCAAAAGTCATTGTTTCCTTCTTAAACTTGTTTTGACTCAATAAAACAAAATTTTTTGAAAACTGGACTGACTCTTAAGAAAACAGAAAGAAAAAAGTCAGTAGCTACCTCCCACACACTTGAAACACACTGTCCCCAGTAGTGTTAAGCTAAGGGTTGGTAAAAGAAAGCAAAAATGTTATGGATGTGTTGAGTTCTGTCTGATTTTTACCTCTGTCGCTCATGCATCGATCGTTATATATATGTAACGACCGTTGCTAGGCGATTTCTCGTCATGTGTCGATCGTTGCTCAGGACCGCAACGATCGCTGCAGTGCGATTTCTCGTTTTGTGACGATCGACACAAGGTTGTGTCGATCGACGCAATGCGATTCCGTCGAACAGTCAGCAAGTTAGCAGGTTAGTCCGTGAGAAATCATCAAATTTCAAACCTGCAAGCTGAAAATCACTGAAAATAGAGAATATCAAAGCAACTAATAGTCTCAAACCAATCACAGTATCCAAACATAAGTATCCTAAGAAATCAAAAGAAAAATGCAAAAGAAAAGTGAAAAAGAAATACAAAGAACCGTAGTCTGAAAATGCTCGCTACTCTCACTCGTCCTCCATCCCATCAATGCGATCAGTACCACTCGAAGAACCGAGAGTCGGAGATCGCTGTCTACGTCGAGAAGGTACTGGATGGTGTATCTGCGGCTGTCTCCTGCAAGTGCAGGTACGCATGAAGTTCCAGATGCTCCGTAGAATACCATCCTCACGCTCTCTGCACTCTGCCTCAGACATATCACCAAAAGGCATCGAAGGCTCGGGATAAGGGCCAAGATCATCAACAGGGGCAGCAGGTGCAGGCGCAGATGAAGTAGAAGCTCGTGTAGAAGGCTCTCCCAGCGGATGAGCCATAGAAGGAACTATGCGCTGATCTCTCGTAGGGGGATGGAATCTCAAGGCATCCAGCGTATCTATCTGTGTCAGACCAGCAGCAGGAAGATCCACACCACGCTTCTCAGTGGCAGGGTCATAATAGACCCATACACGTCCCTCCTTCAGCCATGTAGCACTCTGCAGGTGGCTGAAATCAAGGAACTCCTTGCTGTCATTACACTCCGTACCCTCTAAGGGAATCCTGCAATGCCTGAAAATGGGAGTTAGCAGACTCCCTACTGTCTCAGTGCCCTTACCATCAAATGGCTTCTTCTGCAGGTCGCATAAATGATGAGCAAAAACAGCTCCCATGTTGAGTCCTCTAGTGGGATCTCTCAGAACAGTATCCTCAAACTGGTCCCTCAGTCCAATGAACAGCATCTCCATCTCGTTCTTACGCATCTTGTTGGCTTCATATTTGCACAACAGAGTACATCCCAAGATGCGCAAGACATATCAGAGAACAGGATGTCTGACCTGTATCAGCTTCGTCGTCCTCGAGTTGTACCGACCATTGCCAATACACTCCCAGAAGTACTGAGCTTCCTCCACATCCAACTCAAGAGTCATACGAATACGCGTCGGCTCAGTGCTTAATCCATAAATCCTACAGATATCGAGAAGGGGAATCCGATACCTGGCTCCTAAGCACATGAAGGTAAAGAAACCTCCTGAAGCTCTCCTGCTCTCTGGGTCAGGGTATATCACTTTACAGGTGGCCAGCAGCTGTCTCACCAGATCAGGATACAAGTCGTAAGGTTGCATAGGCATTGTCCCCAGACAAATGCCCTTACACAGTGCAAGAACCTGCTCATCGATGCCCAGACACTTACAAGTCGAATAATCCGCAAACTTGGTCGGCTTAAGCGTCATGCCACACCAACCATTGTAGAGCAATGTGTCAAACTCATCCCAATGGTCAAGTAATGGCCTCTCTGTGAACGTGTCAGTCTTGTGCAGCTCATCAATCTCCATGCCCCAGACCTTATCTGTCGGAATCAACTGCTCATCTGCTATAGGCCATGGCGGCTGTATCGCTTCCTGATCTCACTGATAGTCCTCAGGATATGGTGATTCTCGATGGAACCACTCAGCTGGTGGATGATGATGAGCTGTAGCTGCTGTGGCTGTGGTAGCTCTACGTTTGCGAGCTGGTCGAGGAGGCATCTGCAAAAAATAAACAATATAAGTCACGGCAGAAACTCCCTGTGGAATCGCAATGCAACGATAGTTGCACAAGTGCGTCGATCGTTGCAGGGCGATTTCACAGCCGACAATCAATCTCAAGAATCAGTTCTAAATTCATTCTAAAACCTCACAAACAGCCAAATACCATCACCAAACATCCCTAATCAAGTCTAATCAGTACGGGTTCATCAATTTCAAGCCTAAAAATCCCTAATTTCTAAACCCTAAAACCGAATCCGAAAATGATGAAAATGAGAGCTCTTACCTTGGATTCACTGCAAATGGGTTAGAGAAATAGACAGGGGATATGAAAATAAGTAGAATCGGGCTTTGAATCAGAGAAAACGATGAAGAAATGAGAGATTTAGGGTTGTGCACTCGCGGTTGTACGGACGGCGAAATGGGGAAGAAAAGAAGAGAAGAGGGGTTTAAGGCATTTACCTGGGTCGTGTGAGCAACGATCGATGCATAGGTGCAACGATCGACGCTGTTGAACCAAATTGGTTCTGGTTTGGCACGCGTACCTTAATTTTGCAATTAAACCATTTGCAACGATCGTCACAAGGCGATCCCATCTCTTCGTCATATCTCCCTGCAACGACCATTGCACATATAGCAACGATCGTCACACATCTCCAGACAGTGTTCTGTATCAAAAACTTAGCAAAAACAAATAAAAACGTGAAATCCTAAGAAAAACACCAAAATAAGAAAGAAAAACACTAAAACCTAACAGTGGGTTGCCTCCCACTCGTGCTTGTTTAAGGTCATTAGCTTGACCGGACGAACAAGATCAGTTTGCTGGAGATCCTGACAGAGACTGTGATTGCCTCTGTGTAAGTCTCCTCATCCAAGGCGGAGAGTAAGCTTCATCATTGTGAGCTTATCCGAGAAAAGAAGGAGTAAACTGATATGGTGGATATGAAACCAAATTCTCGCTTATCTGCTCTCCATATCCATTCTTAATAGTGAAGGTCTGCCCATCAATCAGCGGCTTACGCAACATGTCCATCTCAAAGTGCAGTGGCTCATCTCCCAAATTCAGATCAATCAAACTGTGCCTCACATCTATTACTGCTCCAGCTGTGGCCAAGAATGGCCTACCCAGTATCAAAGCATCATCCTGTTCACTGTTATACTTAAGCACCAAGAAGTCTGTTGGAACCAAGTAGTTCCCAACTCTCACTGGGACGTCCTCAAGAACTCCTTCAGGAATCCTTATTGACTGATCAGCTAGGACAAGAGAGGTCCTAGTGGGTGAAAAATCCTTCATACCCAGCTTCTCTGCCACAGAGTATGGCATGAGACTTCCATCAGCTCCTAAATCACACAGAGAGCGCTTGAAACCATCCTCAAAGATAGAACAACTCAGCACAAAAATCCCAGGATCAGGTAGCTTCTTAGGAATCTTGGTTAATAGCACATCACTTATATGTTGAGGAACAACTATAACCCAATCCTTCAGCATCTCATCCATTGGCAGCATCTTTTCCAAGTACCTTTGGACACAAGGGTGATAAGGTGGATCATCAGATGGTGGAATTTCTTCCAACTCTTCACCAATCTTTTCCAGTTGTTTAAGCTCATCAATCTCTTGTTGAATTACTTCAGACACTTTAGGATATAATCGAATAGATTGTGCATAAATCTCATGTTGAGTTATCTCAGACACTCCAGGGAATAAACGATTAAGCTCCCAATCTGTATTTGCATCAATTCCATAAGAATCATGTGAATATGTCTGTCCACGCCATGCAAGGATCGACGCTAAGGGTGCATCGATCGATGCAGTTAAGTTTTCACAGATTCCACCCGAGAGATTTTCCTCAAAATCAGAAATTTCAGCCTCTTCTACCAGTTCAGATGTATTTAGCTCAAATCTTTCACCTAGGTGCGATCCATCATCAATGTACACTGACCAGGCCTTAATGTGGGTGTATACAACACTATTTCCTTTGACAGAGTTTGAGATTTGGCTCACCTGAGTGTCCAATTGCTTCACATGAGTACTTAGAGACTCAAACTTCCCATTGAGATCCTCAAAAACAGCATCCAACTTTTTTTTGCAGTCCACAACAATCTTAGTCTGTCCTTCCAGCAGCTGTTCCCTCATAGCCTCCATCTTACTCTCATGAGTAGTAGCTACAGGAGGTGTCTCGTAAGAAGAAGATCCATAAGTCCTTTGATTACCTTGCTGGAAAGGTTTCTGAAATCCACTAGTCTGTCCAAATCCAGAAGAGTTTTGGTTGCTGTTGAAAGCACTCTTCTATCCTCCATTGAAGAACCTATTACCAGACTGATTTCCAAACCTATTTCCTTGGAATCCATATCCTCTGATGTAGTTCACATCCTCTTCCTGACCATCCTCTTCAGCATTGATCACTTCAGCATCTTCAGCAAAATGGACAACCTTCTTCCCAGCTAGAAGATTACAAACAGTGTCCAGCTTAGATCTAATATCAGCTATCTCCAAATTCTCTATCTTACCACCAGACTTCTCCCATCTCTCATCAGTAGTCTTGCAGCTATTACTGCTTACTAAGTTATCTATCAATTGCTTAGCTTGAGCAGGAGTTCTAGTGTTGAAATTTGCATTGCTAGAATTGCCTAATGCAGTCTGATATGGAAGATCTATACCTCTAAAGAAGATACCCAGCAATGTTACCTCAGTGAATCCATGATGCGGGCAGTCACATTGGTACTTCTTAAATCTCATCCAGGCAGTCTTAAGAGGCTCTGTCGGACCTTGAGAGAAAGTGAGAATGTCCTGCCTTGACTGATCAGAGCGAGCATCATCATAGAAGTGTCGCAAAAACTCACTCTTCAGAGCATCCCATGTAACGAACTTCCCAGGTGGAAGTTGTTTCAGCCAGGCAGCAGCATCTCCAGCGAGAGAGTAGGGGAAGAGTTTGAGAAACATATAGTCATAGTTCACCCCATCATATTTCATCTCAGTGACTATGTCCTCAAACTCATCTATGTGATACATCGGCTGCTCATTAGGATAAACATGGAAGGCATTCTGCCTCAGAAGCGAGTAGTAGATGGTCTTGGTTTCAAAATCATTCCTATCAAAATCAGGAGGTACAAGAGCTAACCGGTTAGCATGAAACTCATCCGGACGGTTATAGTCAGCTAAGGTCCTCTCATGGATAACCATCTCTCTACTTTGGGCCTGTCCTTGGCCTTGGTTCTGCTCCTGGAGTGGTTGCTCAGGAGCATCAGGGATAACATTCCCTTCAGCATCAATCCATTCCCCAGCAGCATTGTACGGATTCCCAACAGGGTCCCTTAGGACACCTTGAGCATCAAGCAATATAATCAAAGGTTCAACTACCATCCTTGATCTTTGAACTCTTCTGTTAGTCCTCTCTAGTCTAGCAAGCTCTTCAAGTTGGAGGTTAACGAGATTAGTGTTCAGATTACTTCTGATATCACGCTTCTGCATAAACCGTCTGTAATCGTCAAGCAACGATCGATGCTAACAGTGCAACGATCGATTCAACTCCAATCGCCTAGTAACGATCGACACAAGAGATGCAAAGATCAATGCTATTCGAAAATCAACCTGCGACAGAGAAGAAACAGAGAAAAATCAGTAACTAAGACAAAAAAGATAAAAATACTAGTAAAAACCCTAAGTTCGAATCTATCGAAGACTCCGAAGAGTCCCCGGCAACGGCGCCAAAAACTTGATAGGTGTAAAGTTTTAACCCTATACTAACTGCAAGTGCACAATAATATCAATGTAGTACTTAGGGATCGAATCCACGAGGACTCAGGGCAACGATAGATTTAGAACGGTCAAGCTTAAACTAGGAAAAGCAAATTGTATTGAGAAACTAAAAAGCAATGCAAGAAAGTAAACAAGTAGCAAGTTTGGTTGTAAGCAATTAACTAAGGGCGCTAAATCTAGGGAGTTCTCAGGAAATCAGACAAGCAGACAAATCATTCAGTCAGGATCTAATTAAACACAGTTCTAGAACTCAAAACACATATATAGAATTAACCAACTTTCGTTGTGAGAATTCTCTAAGCCTAATTGCGGAAATCCAAATGTCTTTGTAATTCCTAACAGATTAAACCAACTTTAATGATCAAGTTCGATATGTTCACAATCTAATTAAACCAAATTTCTTTGCGAGTAATTATATTGCTCAACCTAAATAGTTCAGATTCTAAACCACACCTTCGTGTCAATCTAGCAACCTAAGATCTAGATTCTAAGTGATCAAGTTAGAACTAGCATTAAACACAATTTAGATTGAAGAACATCTATTGATATGAATCCTTAACTGAATTAATTATATCTAGCAAGTCATAAAATCCCTATTTAGAATCCCTAAACCTAACTATGAATCTACTCAGACATAGATAATGAAAACATGATCAATGAATAATTAGATATCATAAAAGAGATTAAACAAGTAAAGGGGTTCGAAATCTTCTCCAAAAATAAGGTGTAGTACAGGATCAGATCAGACCCAAATAGCTCTAAAAACTCTCTGCTCTAAAGTATGATAGCGTCTCTAAAACTGAAGTTAAAACCTAATTAAATAGCTAAATCACGTCTTGGGGCTTCTGTGTAAATATCTGGAACTTCTGGACACTTTTGCAATATCCTCATTCTTCATTAACTCTCGCGAGCCTGGCCCAACACGCTGTGCATCGATCGTTGCTGGTGTTCGTCGATCGACACACTCCTCTGTTTCGGACAGTGAGCACAAACTCTCGGGTCAAAACTCCAAAATGCTCCATTTAGCTCCATAATCTCTAAATCCACTCCAAACGTGTGTGTACCTAATAACACCTATAAAAGACTCTACAAGAACATCAAAAGACTCTAAAACATACTTATATCATGGCATAAAACCGGTAAAAACCATGATATATCAGGTACACAAAACAAAGTATCCTGTCTTAGCCGAAAAGGCAAGAGATCTCTTTGCAATGCAAGTCTTATCTGTGGCATCAGAAAGTGCTTTTAGCACTAGTGGCAGGATCTTAGAACCGTATAGGAGTTGTCTAACTCACTATATGATAGATGTTCTAATGTGTACTGAACATTGGCTACAAGCTGACATCAAGTTAGGTGAAAAGGTCCTGACAAATGAACAAATACTAGCTGAAGTTGAAATGATGGATAAACTTGAAAAAGGTGTGTGTGTGTGTGTTCTCGATCTTATTTTGGTTTAACTTGTGATTGTTTATTTGTATATAATCTAGTATCTAATTGGTTTGTTTTAATGTTTATCTTTTGCAGAATTTGAGAGTATGGGCACTCAGCATTAGTAGAGGTATGTTGGTAATGTTATGTGAATGTGTTTGGTAATGCTCTGGGAATTCATAAGCTACTATGAATCATTGATATTGAGTTTGTATTGCTCTTGGTTTGGCTTGAAAATGTTATGTGAATAGGTATTGAGGATGACAATGAATTTGTATTGATCTTGGTTTGGGTTGAAAATGTTACGTGAATATAGGTATTGAGTTTGTATTGCTCATGTTCTCAAGTAATCTAGCTTGATACTATAAGTTATGCTCCATGACAATGAATCAAGAGTCTTGAGAAAATGTTTACGTCACTTCATTTATATGATTCACAAATGAGTATAATATAAAAGGTTTAAAAGATCAGCGTATTTGTTGTCGTGAGTTTGAGTCAAACTTTGAATGTTATTTCGTTTTTTTATGTAGGAAGGAGTTTGGTTTGGTGTTTTGAAGATGTGGTTGGACGATGACTTTAGTGATCTTCAAGGAAGGGCTTTAGACTATGGTTTACGCAACTGTTTTTCTAGTTTTCTGGTGTTACTTTGTGTTTTTTTCTTTGTCTTTAAAAAAAAAAAAAAAACTTTAGTTATGGTTTTATGTTTTGGTTATTCACATTTGGTTTGAAACAATTTTATGATTTTATGGTTATGTTAAGCAAGTTTCTTATGTTTGTTATTTCAAATTTCTTTATGCTCATTTATGCAAATTACTAAGTTTATCAACTTCTTTGTTTGCTATGTTGACTTTTTGCACGTTTACAGCTTTTGAGATATATGATTATAGATTTGAAATTTCTATATTTCGGGTATAATTAGTTACAATGGGACATGAAACCCGAAAAAGAACCGAATCCAAAATTATTGCGGGTTTAACCGGATTTCACATGAGTTATACTAAATCCGAACCGAACCCGATAAGAACCGAACCGAACCCGATCCGATTGTTAATAATATCCGAATGGGCTATAATTTATGACTTTTAAAACCCGAACCCGAAATGAACCCGAACCGAACCCGATTGGGACCCCAAACGCCCATGCCTACTGACTTTGCATTGTTACATATATTAAATATATATATATATATATATGTCTGAGGCGATACCTAGTGCGAAACTTTCCTTATTCGTGCGTCTCAACTTAAAGACCACCGGCTTCAGCCGGACATGGGACCTCCTCGGCGGGAGGTGACATCTCTCTCGATCTTCCACCTCTGCAACTTGCTTTTCCCCAGATCTCATCTCCCCCAACGTCCGTGGAACTCGATCCATTTGAATACTTCTGCGACTACACAAAAGTTCACACCCAAGATCGAGATTATCAATGGTGTGGCAAAAACTTCGATCCCAGCTGAACTTCTCAAGAATTCCCAGCCCATGTGGACAGACTATGTGATTGGTTTCTTCATTTGGGATGCTCCACACATAGGAAAAGTGCATGCCACGGTCAATAGAATCTTGTCTTCACGCGACAAAACGTCAAAAATTGATGCTCAGTTCCTCAACCCAAAGTCAGTGCTATTTAGAATCAAAGATCCAGTAATGAGATCAAGGGTTCTTAAATGCCACTTCTGGAACATTGGTGATATTCCTCTAATAATCCAGGAGTGCAATCCTAAATCAACGCATCTCAAGCCAAATTTGACAGCAATGCCCATCTGGATTGACCTCGCCTGTGTGCCGGATAATCTCTTCTCAGATGTTGGATTGGAATTTCTCGGAAATATTGTAGGCAAATTTCAGAAGCTTCGCCCTAATACACCTAGATGCATTCGCTTGGATGTAGCGCGGTTGCTTATAGTTGTGAACCTGGAGAAGCCATTACTGAATGCGATTTCACTCAATGAAGACAACGGAACAGTGGTTACAGTCAATTATCCATGGCTCCCTATGAAATGCTCTGTTTGCAATACATGGGTACATAAGGATGTTGAATGTGAGCAAATGAAAAATGGAGCAGTGGTTCAAAATGGTCAGCTGAATCAGACTAAGGAACTTACGAATTCATAGAAGTCGGAACATAGCCCGCCAAAATACCAACATAGGATCCTGCGAATGAGAAAGAAGAACAAGTTTCAACTTCAGAACCTTTGGATGACACCCTGTTTTCGAAAGGAAAAACAGAGAAACCATGGATCATAGTAACTAAGGGAGGTAAAAACTCTCCTCAAAAACAGGTTGTGGATGGATCTGCACGTTCTGGTAATGGGCAACTCTCGAAGACAAGGCATGATTAAGCTTCTCCGTCGCGATTTAACATTCTGTCAAAAATAGCAGAAGAAGAAATTGATGATAATGAGGAAGGAGAGATAGGACAAGAACATAATCTGAATACAGAGGAGTTGCATTCGTTGTCTTCAGAAGAGGAAGAAGAAGAACCTCCACCAATAATAAAATCAAAAACTACCAACCAAAATAAGAAGAATGAGCAGAAAACACAAGTCACAATTCGCAACGATCAGAATCTGGCAAAAAGTGTTGGGAATGTCCTGAAATCACACTTGTAATCACTCTAGAGATAGTTGTGTTATCGAGATTAGACATTCATACAATACTAGATGGTCATAATGTTTTGCTAGAAACCACTTGTGATATGTGAGTTGTGAACTCATTACTAGTATTATATGATCCTACAGGGTCACACACCTAAGCAGACTGGATATACTTCATGTGGGAATGATGGAAATGATCATTAGTGTAATGATCAAATTAATGTGTATTTGATACACATTAATATACGTTTTTTGAGGGTGTGTCGATCGACACAAGTTTTGTGTCGATCGATGCAAGGTGCAGATTGAAACAATGTTTCGATTTAATGACTCAATTAATCTCGGTTCGGTCCGGTGATTAATTAGGTTTTTCCAGGTCTATATATATATGATATAGCACGACCTGGAGGATAACCTTTGGCCTAATCGCAGCCACCTCTCAGAAACAGACTAATCCCGAAGAGATCCGATCTCCCGGCACTAGCATCCCGGCGGATTCCAGTTTGTGTGTGTGTGGATACCAGTAGAGGCGCAGCACTTGAGGCGCTCGTGAATCTCGAATACCTGTACATCTTCCGCTGCATAACTTTCCAGGTATCTTTGAGATCTGATGTAGATTCAATATACCTAAACCCTAGATCCTAGGCTATGGAATTTATACTTAGGGTTGCCTAATTGGATTAGGAACTGCTAGAAATTCCTTCAGTGGTATCAGAGCCTTAGGGTTTATCCTATTGAATCTAACAGCAAGCCATTCAAATTATATGAATTTGAATAGATTGTGTTATGTTAAAAGGAATCGCGTTTTAGGGTTTTGTTCGAAAACGTTTCTGTGGTTTCGCATAGTGTCGATCGACACCAATCTGGCATCGATCGACGCAGTATGGAAATCCTAATAAAATATTAGGTTTCGATCATAGAGATCAAAGTTCCTAAAGCCCTAACGCATTGATCGACACAAGTGTTGTGTCGGTCGACACGGACCTTGCGATTGGTTTAATCGGTTCAATTGGATTGGACCGGTTATCGCGCTTGGTTAAAATTGGCTAAATCGGTTCAATTGGATGAATCGGTTCATTTGGATTGAACCGGTTATTGCAATTGGTTTTAACCGGTTTGATCGGTTAATTGCGGTCTGATTGAATTGGGTTAATGTCGACCGACACAAGTGTTGTGTCTATCGAAACTGACCGGTTATCAAAACCGGGTCAATTGGATTGATCGGTTATCGCAAATTGGTTTCGGTAGAATTGCATCGATCGACACTAAAGTAGTATCGGTCGACACAGTCTCTGGTGGTTTCGGTTATTGAACCTGAGATCACAGAACCGAACCAAAATTAGACCCGAATTCTTAGAATAATTAAAACATAATAAGATTAATTGTTTTAAACAGTTCCGTTCCTCAACTAAATGTCAAGTATGTTTAGATGTCTTTCCAATCTTGTCAACTGTCAAGACTTGTTTCATTGTGCGATAGACTTGCAGTGCAAGGTGTCCACAATTACATAAGTAAGACAAGAGGTAATCGTGTTGATGGACTTGCACTGTAAGACGTCAACAATTACATGACTTAAAAGATTGGTTTGCTTGACTGGGCTATCAAAATCGTTTTGGGCCCAGATACATCAGGTGTATTGGACATGAGATGTCAATCCACAACCAAGAGTTATATTGGATATAACTAGCAAAGTTGTTGCTTACCTAGATAACTAAAATTTGGGTGATAGCCAGTGGCTCACTCAAGTTCCAGTGAAGTATGGGTCTTAGATCATTATATTCATTTGAGGAAACATTGTTTTGAATATAATGCGAGTCTTCTTAATAGTTAAGATTTCTCATTTCTTGAACATCATAACTAAACCTCTCTTGTTTTCAGCTATGTCTAGAACAAACCATCATAACAATTTCTCCCTGCGATCCGTCCTTGAGAAGGAAAAGTTAAATGGATCCAACTTTCTTGAATGGTATCGGAATTTGAGAATTGTTCTCAAACAGGAGAAAAAGGACTATGTCCTTGAGAAATTTCTCCCCAAGAAATACCGAGCCAATGCCTGGCAGTCAAAGAAGGATGCTTGGGATAAGCATTCTAATGATGTGGTCGATGTGTGTTGTCTAATGTTGGCTACCATGACCTCGAACTTGCAGAAGCAATATGAGTACGTGGAGTCGCCAATAGAGATGATCACTGGCCTGAAAAGTATGTTTTAGGAGCAGGCACGAACTCAGAGATACCAGACGGTTAAGTCTCTAATTGAGTCCAAGCTACCAAAGGACAGACCAGTTAGTCCTCATGTCATTAAGATGATGGGTTATATTGATAACCTGGGGAAACTGGATTGTCCCATTAGCCAAGAGTTGGCTATTGACATCATTCTGCAGTCACTGCCGTCAAGCTATGATCAGTTTGTTATGAACTATAACATGAACAACTTGACAAAGACTTTGACTGAGTTGCATGGGATGCTCAAAACTGCTGAACCTAACATCAAGAAGGACACCCCAAATGTCCTTATGGTACAAAAGGGTAAAAAGTTTAAGAAACTTGGTAAGAACAAAGGTGATTGCAAGACGAGCTCGATTGTGAATCGAAGCGAGTCTAACCATGTTCCTAAGGTTAAAACCGGTCCTTCTAAAGATGATAAGTGCCATTATTGTAATGGTTATGGGCATTTGAAAAGAAACTGCAATAAATTCCTGGAAGATTATGAGAAGCTGAAGAAGACGTACGAGACTTCTTCTTCAGGTATTTATGTTATAGAAGTAAATGTTACTACTTCTGGTCCTATTTCTTAGGTATTGGATACCGGCTGTGGTGCTCATATTTTGTGAAAATATGCAGGGCCTAAGAAATAGTAGGACTTTGGAGAAAGGACAAGTGGACATGCGCATGGGAAATGGAGCAAGAGTTGCTGCATTAGCCGTAGGAACATTTCATTTGTTTTGCGTTCTGGCTTGGTTTTTGAACTTAAGAACTGCTACTATGTACCTGCTATAAGCAGAAATATTATTTCTATTCCTTGTTTGGATATGGAAGGATATCTGTTTTCAAATTAAGAATAAGTGTTATTCATTTGATTACAATGATTAATTTTATGGTAGCGGTCCATTAGAGAATGGACTTTATGTTCTAAAACAAAACGTGCCTATCTATAACATTAGTACCAAGAGATTCAAGTCAAATGATACGAATCAATATTTTTTCTCTGGCATTGTCATTTGGACCACATAAATGAGAAACGGATTCAAAAGCTCCATAGTGATGGGCTTTTGGGCTCAATTGATTATGAATCATGTGAGAAATGTGAATCTTGTTTATTGGGTAAGATGACGAACGCCCCTTTCAACAAAAGGTAGTGTCGATCGACACAAAAGGTGTGTCGATCGACACAGGTTGCGAACGAATAAAATGAAAGGGCCAGTGACTTATTGGGCTTTATACATATGGATGTGTATGGCCCGATGAGCCCAAGTTCTAGAGGAAACTTTCAGTACTTCATTACCTTTACTGATAATTTCAGTAGGTACGGTTATGTCTATTTAATGAGACATAAATCGGAATTTTTTGAAAAGTTCAAAGAGTTCCAGAATGAAGTACAGAATCAACTTGGCAAAAGTATTAAAGCTCTACGATAAGATCGTGGAGGTGGATACTTAAACTAAGAATTCAGTGATTATGGGAGAGATTGTGGAATTGTTTCACAACTCACTCCTCCTGAATCGTACTTTATTAGATATGGCTCGATCAATGATGAGTCACTTAGATCTTCCATTATCCTTCTAGGGATACGCTCTAGAAACGTCTGCGTTTACACTAAATAGGGTTCCATCAAAATCAGTTGCAAAGACACCACATGAGATGTGGACTGGAAATGTGCCAAGCTTGTCTTTCCTGAAGATTTGGGGTTGTGAAGCTTATGTTAAACGGTTAATAACTGATAAGCTCGAACCCAAATCTGATAAATGCTACTTTGTTGGTTATCCTAAGTAAACCAAGGCTTACTACTTTTACAACCAATCCGAGAACAAAGTGTTTGTTGCTCGGAACTGCGTCTATCTTGAAAGAGAGTTTCTTTCCAAGAATAACAGTGAGAGTAAAGTACAACTCGAAGAAGTTCGAGAACCGAGACCGCAACCCGTTGAGGAAGAGCAACAGTTGGATCTACAAAGAGTTGTAGAGACTACGCCTGTGGAGCCAGAAATTCGCAGATCCAAAAGGATCCGTCACAAGCCCGAGAGATATGGATTTCTCGAAACTAATTGTCATGATCTATTGATCATTGACAGTGACAAGCCTGCGAATTTTGAAGAAGCGATGATGAGCCCTGACTCCGAAAAGTGGGTGAAAGCCGCTGAACTCGAAATGGGACCCATGTCACAAAACCAAGTGTGGACTTTGGTTGATTTACCCGATGGTGCAAAAGCCATTGAGTGTAAATGGATTTTCAAGAAGAAAATTGATGTGGATGGTAATATTCAGATATACAAAGCTAGGTTGGTGGCAAAAGGTTTCAAGCAAATTCATGGTATTGACTATGAAGAAACCTATTCCCCCGTCGCTATGCTTAAGTCCATTCAGATTCTCCTAGCAACAGCCGCTCATTATGATTAGGAGATCTGGCAGATTGATGTGAAAACAGCTTTCCTTAATGGAATTCTGGAAGAGGATGTGTACATGACACAACCTGAAGGGTTCATCGATCCTAATGCTGCTAGGAAGGTATGCAAGCTTCACCGATCTATTTATGGATTGAAGCAAGCATCTCGGAGTTGGAATCTCCGTGTTGATGAAGCAGTCAAAAGGTTTGACTTCATCAGAAACGAAAAGGAACCGTGTGTTTACAAGATGACTAGTGGGAGCGCATATGCATTTCTAGCATTGTATGTTGATAACATACTGCTTCTCAGAAATGAAGTTCCATTGTTTCAGCCTGTTAAGACTTGACTCGAAAATTATTTTTCGACAAAAGCATGGGAGAAGCGGTATACATCCTTGGAATAAGAATCTATAGAGATATACTGGACAAGCTAATTGGATTGTGTCAAGATGCTTATATTGATAAGGTCTTGCACAGTTCCAGTATGCATGATTCCAGGAAGGGCTTCGTGCCACTGACTCTTTGCATCACTCTTAGCAAGACGCAGTGTCCTTCGACGCATGCTGAGCGAGAACGCATGAGGTTCAGACAACTGCTATATGCATTAGATGTCTTAAGATGTGATCTTAATTTTAGTGGGAGTTGTTGTTGTTAATTTTAGTTGTGATATGATGTTCATGTAAACATAATTTGATTATGTTAATGAACTCTGACATCAGTATTATTTAATTATGTTATTAAATAATAGTCCCAAAACAATTTATGACATTTTATAGGTCATCAAGTATGTGACTTGATCATGAAACCCTATAGATAATAAATGACATAAATTATGTTGGTCCCTGGTCAAGGTTGTTAAAATGGGACATTAACAACCGCGTGAGACTAGTGTGTGAGGTGACTGATGACCAAGTTTCATGGAGTCATTAATAAGAGTATTAAAGTCAATCACATAGATATGTGTTGGAGAACACAGGATCGGACATGACCCACTAATGAAAACTCTACAAGATAGTTATATAAGTGTCATAAGAGTTTTCATTACGACTATAGAGTATAGTCCTTAGACTTGAGTTCATCATGTTTTCTTACATATGAATTGGTCCGTTTTAACCTTGTCAAACGTCAGCCGTAACTGGTGACTCTAAAGGCATTGATTGGGCGTATCATGAAGTGTGTGAAGGAACAGGGATGGAACAAGATGGGATTTGTCCCTCCTATATAACAGGAGATAAATATCTCAGGGCCCATCGAAGATTTGATACTGAGAAATGTGTGGCCGCACTCAGACGAGGTGATTGTCAGTCGTTTGTCTTGTCAGTATAAATCGGAGTTCGATGAACATGATCATGGCTTAATAAGGATGACACGGATCTTTCCTTATGTCAGATCGAGATATAGAGACGAAGGGATTATGGGAATAGATGATTCCAGTACAAGTGGGAGATTGTTGGGAATGTCCTGAAATCACACTTGTAATCACTCTAGAGATAGTTGTGTTGTCGAGATTAGACATTCATACAATACTAGATGGTCATAATGTTTTGCTAGAAACCACTTGTGATATGTGAGTTGTGAACTCATTACTAGTATTATATGATCCTACAGGGTCACACACCTAAGCAGACTGGATATACTTCATTTGGGAATGATGGGAATGATCATTAGTGTAATGATCAAATTAATGTGTATTTGATACACATTAAGATACGTTTTTTGAGGGTGTGTCGATCGACATAAGTGTTGTGTCGATCCATGATATACCATGGATTTTAGGGTTTTTAACCATGGTATATATCTTATTTATCGAGTCTTATTTATGTTTTGAAGTCTTTTTAATATGTTTACAGGTCTAGGTATGTTTGGAGCGGAATTGGAGATTATGGAGCATTTTGGAGCATTTTGGAGTATTGACCCGAGAGATAGAGTTCACTGTCGATATTTGATACCTGTGTCGATCGATGCACCTTTGGCATCGATCGATGCAGACGCGTTATGGGCTTCTCTCGGCGGTTTAATGAGAAGAATATGGAAATTGCACAAAAGCCCAGAAGTTCCTTATAATTACAAAGAAGCCCCAGCCGACTTTAGACCATTATATTAGGGTTTTTAAGCCATTGTTTAGGCTACGCTTTACTTAAGTTTTATTTTTTTCAGAGAGAGAGAGGGGCTGATCTTGTTCTTGAAAGAGAGAGGATTTCGAACCCCAGTTCTTCATTCTGTTTTATGATATTTGGTTTTCTATTCATGATGTTTTCTGTTTCGATGAACATGTCTGAGTAGATTACCCGTTAGGTTTAGGGATTCTCATTAGGGATTTCATGGAACTATAGGTTAATAAATCTGTAGGGATTCATATCTGTTAGTTCTTCATCTAGGATTGTTCTTACTTCTTAATCTGAATTAGCTACCCAGATTTATGATGTTAGGTCGATTGATACAACGACAGTTGGTTAATTAGCTAGAAAGAACCTAGATGAGCAATTTAATTACTCACAAAGGAATTTGGTTTAATTAGATTATGAACATATCGAACTTGGAATTAAAGCTGGTTTAATCTGTTAGTAATTACAAAGGAATTTGGATTGCTGCACTTAGACTTAGAGAGTTCTCACTGAAGGAATTTCTAGCAGTTCCTAATCCAATTAGGCAATCCTGGTCTGAATTCCAAGCCTAGGATCTAGGGTTCATGTAATTGAATCATTGGGATCTCAGAATTACCTGGTGATTAGCAGCGGAAGATTTGCAGATAATCGAGATCAAGAGCGCCTCAAATGCTGCGCCTCTACTGGTATCCACACGCACACAAACTGAACAGGAGGGATGCTAGTGCCTTTAGAGATCAGATCTCTCAAGAGGTTTCTGTTTCTTTTCTGGTGGCTGTGAATTGGGTTAGATCGAGTTTAGGTCGATCATATATCTTATATATGTCGACTTAAACCACAACGGAATTAACCAACGATTAAACCGAATTAATCTAGTAATCCGCGAGTCGTGTCGACCGACACACTCTCTGTGTCGATCGACACTGTCGATCTGTGTCGACCGACACGCTTAGTGCATCGATCGACACTGCCCAGAAACTTAGTATTGAATGCATATCAAATATGCATTCACCCGATCATTACTTTAATGATCAACCTCATATACTACGTCCAGTTTGCTTAGGTGTGTGACCCTGTAGGATCATATAACACTAGTAATTCTCAACTCACTGATCATAAGTGACTTCTAGCAAAGCATTACGACTTCCCAGTGTCATATGATTGTCTCATCTCGACAGTACGACTTTCACTTGGAGCAAGTACAATAGATTTCAGGACATTCCCAACAATCTCCCACTTGTACTGGAATCATCTATTCCTTTAATCCCTTCGTCACTATATCTCGATTTGGCATAAGGCAAGATCTGTGTCACCCTTATTTAGCCAAGATCATGTTCATCGAATTCCGATTTATACTGACAAGACAAACGACTGACAATCACCTCGTTTGAGTGTGGCCACACATTTCTCAGTATCAAATCTTCAATGGGCCCTGAGATATTTATCTCCTGTTATATAGGAGGGACAAATCCCATCTTGTTCCATCCCTATTTCTTCACACACTTCATGATACGCCCAATCAATGCCTTTATAGTCACCAGTTACGGCTGACGTTTGACAAGGTTAAAGCGGACCAATTCATTTGTAAGAAAACATGATGAACTCAGGTCTAAGGACTATACTCTATAGTCGTAATGAAAACTCTCATGACACTTATATAACAATCCCGTAGAGTTCTCATCAGTGGGTCATGTCCGATTCTGTGTTCTCCAACACATATCTATGTGATTGACTTTAATACTCTTATTAATGACTCCATGAAACTTAGTCATCAGTCACCTCACATACTAGTCTCACGCGGTTGTTAATGTCCCACTTTAACAACCTTGACCAGGGACCAACTTAATTTATGTCATTTATCACTTATAAGGTTTCATGATCAAGTCACATACTTGATGACCTATAAAATGTCATAAATTAATTTGGGACTATTATTTAATAACTATTATTAACTAATACAGATGTCAGATTTCAATAACATAATCAAATTATGTTTATACGAACATCATATCATAACTAAAATTAACAACAACAACTCCCACTAAAATTAAGATCACATCTTAAGACATCTAATGCCTTTAGTAGTAGTCTGACCCTCATTCGCTCTTACTCAGCGTGTGTCCAAGGACACTGCGTCTTGCTAAGAGTAATACCAAGAGTCATTTGCACGAAGCCCTACTTGGAATCCTGCATACTGGACCTGTGCAAGGCCTTATCACCATAAGTATCTTGACAGAATCCAATTAGCTTATCCAATCTATCTCTATAGATTCTTATTCCAAGAATGTATACGGTTTCTCCCATATTTTATCGAAAAACAACTTTCGAGTCAAGTCTTAACAGACTGAAACAAAAGGAACTTCTTTTCCGAGAAGTAGTATCATACAATACTAGAAATGCAACTGCGCTCCCACTAGTCCTCTTGTAAACACACGGTTCCTCTTCATTCTTGACGAAGTCAAACCTTTTGACTGCTTTATCAAAATGAAGATTCCAACTCCGAGATGCTTGCTTTAATACATAAATGGATCGGCGAAGCTTGCATATCTTCCTAGCTACATTAGGATCAATGAAAACTTCAGGTTGTGTCATGTACACATCCTTTTCAGAATTCCATTAAGGAAAACTGTTTTTCACATCCATCTGCCAGTTCTCATAACCATTATGAGTGGCGGTTGCTAGGAGAATCCGAATGGACATAAGCACGGTGTCTGGGATTAGGTTTCTTCATAGTTAATACCATAAATTTACTTGAAACCTTTTTGCCACCAACCTAGCTTTGTACATCTGAATATAACCATCCATGTCAACTTTTCTTCTTGAAAATCCATTTACTCACAATGGCTTCTACACCATCGGGTAAATCAACCCAAGTCATACTTGGTTCTATGACATGGATCCCATTTCGGATTCAGCGGCTTTCAGCCATTTTCGGAGTCAAGGCCCATCATTGCTTCTTAAAAATTTGCAGGCCCGTCACTTTCAATGATCAATAGATCACGGCAATTGGTTACGAGAAATCCACATTTCTCGGGTTTGTGACGGATCCTTTCGGATCTGCGAGCTTCAGTTTTTGTGTAAAAGTCGTGCACATATCTCATATGTATACTTTTACCACGACCTAATTAACCAAGATTCAAACCGTAGTTAATTGAGTCATAAACCAAAATATTTTGGTTCGCGATCTGTGTCGATCGATACAACGTTTGTGTCGATCGACACTTCTTCAGAAACTCGCATTTGAATGTACATCGAATATACATTCACCAGATCCTTTATAAACTTTAGGCACCACAGGTGCAGGTTCTACAACTCTTTGTAGATCCAACTGCTGCTCTTCCTCATCAGGTTGAGCAGTCTCCTGTGACTTTCGAATTTCTCCGAGTTGTACTTTTACTCCCACTGTTCTTCTTGGAAAGAAAGTCTTTCTTAAGAAAACATAGTTCCGAGCAACAAACAATTTGTTCTCGAGCTGGTTGTAAAAGTAACATGCCTTGGTTTTGTTAGGACAACCAATGAAGTAGCACTTATCAGATTTGGGTGTGAGCTTATCAGAGATTAAACGTTTTATATAAGTCTCGCAACTCCAAATCTCCATGATGGATAAATCAGAAACATTTCCATTCCACATCTCATGTGGTATCTCTGTAACTGATTTTGATGGAACTCTATTTAATGTAAACTCAGACATTTCTAGAGCGTATTCTTAGAAGGATAATGGAAGATCTAAGTGACTCATCATTGATCGAACCATATCTAATAAAGTCCGATTCAGGAGGAGTGAATTGTGAAACACTTTCCCAATCTCTCAGATGATCACTAAATTCTTGACTTAAGTATTCGCCTCCATGATCTCATCGTAGAGTTTTAATACCTTTGCCAAATTGATTATGTACTTCATTTTTGGAACTCTTTGAACTTTTCAAAGATTCTGACTTATGCCTTATTTATAAGGCATAACCGTACCTTCTGAAAATATCAGTAAAGGTAATGAAGTACTGAAATTTTCCTCTAGCACTAGTGCTCATCGGCCCATATACATCCGTATGTATAAAGCTCAATAAGCCTCTGGCCCTTTCATTTTGTTCGTTCGCAACCTGTATCGACCGACGCATCGTTTGTGTCGATCGATACTACCTTTGTTGAAAGGAGCCTTCATCATTTTACCCAATAAACAAGATTCACTTTATTCATTATGATTCATAATCAGATGAGCCCAAAAGCCCATCACTATGGAGCTTCTAAATCTATTTCTCATTTATGTGGCCCAAAACGACAATGCCAGAGAGAAGTTTGATTCGTATCATTTGACTTGAATCTCTTGGTATTAATGTTATAGTTAGGCACATTCTGGTTTAGAACATAAAGTTCATTCTCTAATGGATTGCTACTATAAAATATATCACTGTAAACAAATGAATAACACTTATTCTTAATTTGAAAACTGATATCCTTCCATATCCAAACAAGGAATATAAATAATCTTTCTGCTCACAGCAGATACATAGTAGCAATTCTTAAGTTCTAAAATATGCCATAAAGAAAACAAATGAAATACTCCTACGGCTAATGCAGCAACTATTGCACCATTTCCCACACATAGATCCACTTGTCCTTTCTCCACAGTCCTACTTTTGCTCAGGCCCTGCACATTTTCACAAAATATGAGTACCACAGCTGGTATCAAATACCCAATAAGTAGGACTATAAGAAGTAATATTTACTTCTATAACATAATACCTGAAGAAGAAGTCTCGTACGTCTTCTTCAGCTTCTCATAATCTTCCAAGAATTTATTGCAGTTTCTTTTCAAATGCCCATAACCATTACAATAATGGCACTTAACATCTTCAGAAGGACTGTTTTTAACCTTAGGAGCATGGCCAGACTCGCTTGGATTCACAATCGAGCTCGTCTTGCCATCACCTTTGTTCTTACCAAGTTTCTTAAACCTTCTACCCTTTTGTACCATAAGGACATCTGGGGTGTCCTTCTTGATGTTAGGTTCAGAAATCTTAAGCATCCCATGCAATTCAGTCAACGTCTTCGTCAAGTTGTTCATGTTATAGTTCATAACAAATTGATCATAGCTTGAAGACAGTGACTGCAGAATGATGTCAGTAGCCAACTCTTGGCTAATGGGACAATCCAGTTTCCCCAGGTTATCTATATAACCCATCATCTTAATGACATGAGAACTAACTGGTTCGCCCTTTGGTAGCTTGCACTCAATCAGAGACCTTACCGTCTGGTATCTCTGAGTTCGTGCCTGCTCCTAAAACATACTTTTCAGGCCAGTGATCATCTCTTTTGGCGACTCCACGTACTCATATTGCTTCTGCAATTCCGAGTTCATGGTAGCCAACATGAGACAACTCACATCCACCGTATCATTAGAATGCTTATCCCAAGCATCCTTATCTGACTGCCAGGCATTGGCTCGGTACTTCTTGGGAAGAACTTTCTCAAGGACATAGTCCTTTTTCTCCTGTTTGAGAACAATTCTCAAGTTCGGATACCATTCAAGAAAGTTGGATCCATTTAACTTGTCCTTCTCAAGGACGGATCGCAGGGAGAAATTGTTACGATGGTTTGTGCTAGACATAGCTGAAAAACAAGGGACGTTTAGTTATGATGTTCAAGAAATGAGAAGTCTTAACAATTAAGAAAACTCGCATTATATTCAAACAATGTTTCCTCAGATGAATATAATGATCCAAGACCCATACTTCACTAAACTTGAGCGAGCCACTGGCTATCACCCAAATTTTAGCTATCTAGGTAAGCAACAACTTTGCTAGTTATATCCAATATAACTCTTGGTTGTGGATTGACATCTTATGTCCAATCAACCTGATGTCTCTGAGCCCAAAACGATTTTGATGGCCCAGTCAAGTAAACCAATCTCTTAAGTCATGTAATTGTTGATACCTTGCACTGCAAGCCTATCAACACGATTACCTCCTGCCTTACTCATGTAATTGTGGACACCTTGCACTGCAAATCTATCACACAATGAAACGAGTCTTGACAGTTGACAAGATTGGAAAGACATCAAGTATCACTTGATATTTGATTGAGGAACAGAACCATTTAAAATGTTCAGTTTTATTATGTTTTAATTCTTCTAATTAATTGATTTATCTTGCTTTGGTTCTGTGATTTCAGGTTCCATAACCTAAACCATCGAATCTGATGTCGACCGACACTATTATAGTGTCGATCGATGCAGAATAACCAAAAGCAATCCGCGATAACCGATCAATCCAATTGATCCGGTTTTGTATACCGGTCAGTGTCGATCGATGCTACATTAGCATCGGTCGATACCAACCTAATCAAACCAATCGCAATTAAACCATTCACAGTGTTTAACCATTATTAACCAAGCTCGATAACCGGTCCAATCCAATTGAACCGATTCATCAAATTCTTGCGAGGTTTGTGTCGACCGACACAACTCTTGTGTCGATCGACACTAGGCGGAATAAATTTTATTCGGGTTATCCTTCTGTGTCGACCGATACCGGATTGGTGTCGATCGACACAGGGCGATAAACCCTAATCGTTTTTCAAGTCAAAAACCTAAAACTAGATTTTCATGAAAACAAATTTTAGCATGCTTGTATCAACTATACAGAGATCCAGATTCAACTAATCTAATCAACATGCTACAGATTCAATGGAACCCTAAAGCTCTGATACCACTGAAGGAATTTCTAGCAGTTCCTAATCCAATTAGGCAACCCTGGTTTGAACTCCAAGCCTAGGATCTAGGGTTCATGTAATTGAATCATTGGGATCTCAGAATTAACTGGTGATTAGCAGCGGAAGATTTGCAGATAATCGAGATCAAGAGCGCCTCAAATGCTGCGCCTCTACTGGTATCCACACGCACACAAACTGAACAGGAGGGATGCTAGTGCCTTTAGAGATCAGATCTCTCAAGAGGTTTCTGTTTCTTTTCTGGTGGCTGTGAATTGGGTTAGATCGAGTTTAGGTCGACCATATATCTTATATATGTCACCAACGATTAAACCGAATTAATCTAGTAATCCGCGAGTCGTGTCGACCGACACACTCTCTGTGTCGATCGACACTGTCGATCTGTATCGACCGACACGCTTAGTGCATCGATCGACACTGCCCAAAAACTTAGTATTGAATGCATATCAAATATGCATTCACCCGATCATTACTTTAATGATCAACCTCATATACTACGTCCAGTTTGCTTAGGTGTGTGACCCTGTAGGATCATATAACACTAGCAATGAGTTCTCAACTCATTGATCATAAGTGGCTTCTAGCAAAGCATTACGACTTCCCAGTGTCAAATGATTGTCTCATCTCGACAGTACGACTTTCACTTGGAGCAAGTACAATAGATTTCAGGACATTCCCAACAATCACAACGACAGTTGGTTAATTCTATATATGTGTTTGAGTTCTAGAATAATTCTTAATTAGATCTCGATTGATTGATTAGCTTATGTTCCTGATTTCCTGAGAAATCCCTAGACTTAACGCTTTGCCTTCGTTTCCTTGCTCACAAACTCACCTGATTTACTTTTCTGCTTTGCTTTTTAGTTTCTAATCATATTTGCTTTCTCCTAGTTTAATCTTAATAATTCTAAATCTATCGTTGCCCAGGGTCCTTGTGGATTTCGATACCCTAAGTACTACAATTACATCACTGTGCACTTGCAGTTAGTATAGGGATTAAAACTAGACCTATCAAGTTTTTTGCGCCGTTGCCGGGGACTCTTTTGAGTCTTCGATAGATTTGAACTTAGGGTTGAGACTAGGTTTTTCGTTTTTATTTTTTGTTACTAATTTTTTTTCTTCTTTTTCTGTTCTTGCGTTTCAGGATTCGCCTGTAATCGCCTTGCAGACCGTGTCGATCGACACATCTTCCTACTCTGCATCGATCGACACAGCACGTAAGATGATGGGAATGATGGAACGGATGTTGGAAAATTAGCAGAATAACTCATTCTGCAGAGACTATGGTTCCTATTCATTCACCATAGATTATGAATCTCCATCATATCAGCCTTTTCCTCCTCAAAATAAGCAGTCTGATAAGCTGATGAGTATGATGGAGCAGTTATTGGAGAAGCAGGAAGAAGATTTGAACTGCATCAGTGGCTTTGGATTCCAAGGAAACAGGTTTGGTAATCAGCAAGGTAATTCTTATCAAAGAACCTATGGATCATCTTCTTATCAGACACCTCCTGCTGCTAATGCTTATAAGAGCAAGATGGAATCCATGATGGAACAGTTGCTAGAGGATCAGACTAAGACTGGTGTAGACTTTGACAGGAAGCTGGATGCTTTGCATGAGAATCTGAATGGGAAGTTTGAATCTTTGAGCACACATGTGAAGAAGCTAGATGTCCGAGTTCAACAAACAGCTGGAGCAATACAAAGGCATAATGAAGCTGGGAAAGCTAAACAGAAGCTGTACATCAATGATGTGACCATAAGAGATGGGATTGACTTGCTGGGAGAACAAGAGAGCATAATCTCGGATTTTCTGGATGAATATTGTCTGTCTGAGACATGCGCCGATCGACACACTCTCGATGTCGATCGATGCATCCCCGATAAGTCTGATGGATCTGAACATAATCGCCTTGTGTCGATCGACACACCTACTGCATCGATCGACACAGATCGCAGACGAGACCAGAAGCCTGCAACAGTCCCAGAACGAGTCTATAAGCCCATTGTGCCATATCCTAAAGTTCCTAAACCCTCTAAACAAGGGCTAGAAGTGGCTAACTGCATGAAAGTGATGGATAAGAAGGTGAATGAAACACCACCAGTTGAAGCTTCACGAGTTCATCCTTGTGTGTTTAGAGATGCAAAGAAGATGATATCCGCTGATGGTCATTTGAAAGAAGAAGCTCATATTGGTGGAACTACAGTATCTGATAGTGGAGAGAAGAAGATGGCGGTTCCTCTTGAACCTGCTCTAACATCTTCAGAGCCTGCAACTGCTCATAAGCAGAAAGCTCCAAACATCAGATCTCCACCAAAGGTAAGGTATAAATCACCTAAGCTTAAACCTCCTGACCGAATTGCTTTGAATGCATGAAAACGCAGTATCCCACCCAAGCTTCGCTCCCGCCCTGATTCTGTTTATTCATTCCTTGGGAGACCTCATGATCTGAAAGCCTATACACCGCCTTGGATGAAGAGATATTCACAGAGCCACTCAAAGTCTCTGTTGAAACCGCCATGAGTCAAATCTCTGTCCCATAGTCAAGCTAATGACTAAAAACAAGCGCTGAGTGGGAGGCAACCCACTATAGAGTCAGTTTTCGTTTTTATTTTTCATTTTTAGGTTTTCGCTATTTTGATTTTTCTTTTTTAGTGTTTTCAGCCGAGAGAACAGTCAAAAATGGCCTAGCATCGATCGACACAACATGTGTGTCGATCGACACAGTGCGATTACACGAATGAATCGAGCAAATGCGCCTTGCGTCGATCGTTGCAGTCCTAAGCATCGATCGACACAATGCGACGAGAGGTATGTAACTCTGGATTTTTCAGACTCTTTTCAATTTGATTATCTGTTTTCCCCGAGCTCATGCTTTTATTACACTGGGGACAGTGTAGTTCAAGTGTGGGGCAGGTAGCTACTGACGCACACTTTTGTTTTCTTAGAGTCAGTCTTATTTTTCAAAAAAAAATTTGTTTTATTGAGTCAAAACGGTTTAAGTAAGAAACAGTGAATTTTTGAGAAGTTAACAACATCTTGCAGGAACTTAAGTGACCATTGGGATGAAGTTGCAGGATCAATATATGACTATTAGAAAACCCAATACGGATCAGCCTACTGAGGACACCTATATCAATTCAGGTATTCTGAGGATCCTTTACTGACTTCACCCTTGTAAACCTGACTTAATTTTCTCACCTAAGGGCTTGGTATACCTTGAGTCGGACTCCTTTGTTAGTTCTGACACAGCCTGTAAACCTGTCCTATTTGGTTCCCTTCTCCCCTTCCATAAAGTAAAAAAAAAAAGAATAATAAACTGAGGATGAGTTAGTAACTCCGAAGTGGTCACGGGAGTAGTAGCAAACACTATTACTGAAGGAATGTTTAGGGGTTAATCCAGATTCAATTCTCAGATTCAACAGTCCTAAACATGCTGATCTAGGTTCTCTTGAATAGAAACAATATTGATCTCACCTTTTACCTGTTTTGTGCAGCGGAAAGGGAGAACAGGTCAGAGATCAGAGAGCCACCAAGGGATGGATCCTCCAAAGGTTCACACACGCACGCAAAGGAATCTGGCTGCTAGACCACGAGGAGGGAGGCGCAGGGAGAGAGAGGTTTCGGCGCTGGGGCTAGGGTTAATTGCCTGAACTCGTCTCAAGTTTTATTTATAAAACTTGTCCAGTTCCGTTTGGGCCTTTGGCCCAAAAACCAATTAACTCGACGGCGTTCTCGCACTGTGTCGATCGACACACCTTGTGCATCGATCGACACACAGTGACTAAACCCATTTATTCTCTCTAAGTACAGTAAATGCCTAGCACTTTTACCGTACTTCTGCTAAACCGTTCCTACACATTTTCCTGTTAGCTTAGGCGTGTGACCCATATGGGATCATATAATAAAGGCAATAAGTCCAAGACTTATAGATCATGAGCGGACTCTAGCAAGCCATCATGACCCCCAGTATTATATGACTTATGTCTGATCATTGACATACTCTTACTTTCTAGAGACAGTACTGAGATTACTGGACACAATTCCAACAATCTCCCACTTGTACTGGAATCTCTGTATTCATAATCCTTTTGTCTCAATATCTCGATTAGTCATAAGGCAAGATTAGTGTCATCCTTATAAAGCCTAATCTTGTTCATCGGACTCTGATTTGATACTGACAATCCAAACGACTCGGGACAGTCCGTTTGAGCATGGCCATGCATTTTCCAGTATTCAAATCTCCGATTGGCCTAGAGATATTCACTCCATTTATATTGGAGGGACAAATTCCGTCTTGTTCCATCACTGTATACTACTCATTTCATAATGTACCCAAACAAGGTCCTTATAACTATCGCAGAACGACAGCGTTAGACAATGATCAAAGTGCATTAGTCCATGTGCAGTCACATGCATGCGAACTCAGGTCTAAGGACTATACTCTATAGTCGTAGTAAGAATCTCTTATGACACAGATATAAATATCCTGAAGAGTTCTTATAAGCGGGTCTTGTCCGGTCGTATGTTCCCCAACGTACACCTATGTACTGACTTTGATGCCGCGCATCTATGACACACTGAGACTTTGTCATAAGTCACGTACCAATCCAGTCTCACACGGTTGTTGGTGTTCCAATTTCAACAACCTTCGACTAGGGACATAATGATATAAGTCATTTATCAAATATAGGGTCTCATGATCAAGCTAAATGACTTTGATAACTCAAGATCAAGTCATTTACTTCGATGACCTATAAAATGGTTTATATCACTTTGGAACGATTATTTCATCACAGTTAAAATAATCTTGAAATAATAATTTCATTAAACATCTTAAATGTTATTTCAAGAACATATCCAATAACTAAATAAAGCCCTTTAATAACTCCCACTGAAATTAAGACTACATCTTAATTTCACTTATCCTACAGCAACAGTCCGCGACTCGTGCTTAGGCCTAAGGAGTGGCTTCGTTAATAGATTAGCAACGTTCTCATTCGTTGAAACTTGCTGATCTACTTAACATCTCTGTCATTTATCTCACGGAATAGGTTATACCTATCCTCAAGGTGTTTGGACCTCTGATGTGCAGCTAGTCTCATCTATGCTGGAAATCACATCAAGCTCAGTGACGAACTCTTCTTTCCAAACAACCTCTTTCGCCACTTCCCAAGCTGCGAAATGTTCAGCTTAAGTCATGGAGTCAGCAACAGTGCCTTGCACCGCCAGATAGACACAAGATATAACCGGACTGTGATCGGAAATCATCTTTGTCTATTGGAAACTTGCCTTTCAGACTCTACCGACTCGTAGCACCTCACTTTCTCCGTAACTCAAGAATTTATCCTTAGTATTCCTCAAATACTTTAGGATATTCTTTACGGCAATCCAGTGATTCTTTGCTGGATTTGACTGGTCTTTACTTGTCTTGCTTAACATTAAAGCAACATCAAACAAGTACGTTTCATGGCATACATGATAGATCCAATTGCCGACGCATATGGAATCTTATCTATGCATTTAAGCTCAGCAGTTATCGTAGGACACTGTGTCTTGCTTAACGTAATGCCATGTGACATTTGCATAAAACCCTTCTTGGAATGCTGAAAACCTGTAGGACTTTGTCGGGATAAGAATCCTGACTTTGTCTTACCAGCTCTTTCGGATCTCTATCTTTAGATCCAAAATCCAAGAACATACGTGGCTTTACTCATGTCAATCATTAGAACCAACTCCCAAGCCAGTCCTTTACTGACTGCAGCATTGGGACGTCATTTTCGAGAATCAGTATGTCATCGACATACAATATGAGAAATGCAATATCGCTCCCACTAATCTATTAGTAAACACACAGTTCCGCTTCGTTCCTGTTCAAGTCAAAACCTTGACTACTTCAACCGAACGAAGATTCCAACTCCGATATGTTTGCTTCCATCCATGAATGGATCGATGAAGCTAACTTACATAAAATGTAATTTTTCGGAGTCCGGGCTCACTTTCGCTTCTTTGAATTTCGCAGATTCGTCGCTTTCAATGATCATCAGATCATGCGAACTTTCAATGATTATCAGGTTCAACTAATGACGAGAAATCACTCTCGGATTAGTAACTGATTCATTCATATCTGCGAACTTCAGGCTCCACAGGTGCAGATTTCAATGATTATCAGGTTCAACTAATGACAATAAATCACTCTCGGATTAGTAACTGATTCATTCATATCTGCGAACTTCAGGCTCCACATGTGTAGATTCTACAGAAATCTGTAAATCCATCCGTTGCTCTCCCTCAACAGGTTGAGCAGCCTCCTGTATGTCTCGAATTTCTTCGAATTATACTTTTACTCCCACTGTTCTTCTTGAAAAGTAACTTCCCTTCTTAGAAAACAGAATGGACGTAAAAGTAACAAGCCTTAGTTTCCCTAGGACAACCAGCGAAGTAGCTCAACTACAAATATTCAGTAAAGACGAATTTGGATCGATTCCAATCCACATTTACGTGGTGTCTTTCAACTGATATTGGTGGAACCTTTTCAGCGTAAACTTAGATATTTCTAGAGCGTTATTCTTAAATAATATCATGGAAGATTCGTGTGAATCATCTTTAATCATTTCTAATAAGATCTGATTCTTTCTCACAGGAAAAACCTTCAGGTTTTCAGGAGAAATGAGCTGTGAAACGATTTCACACTCATTTAGATGATCACACAATCAATGACTTAAGTATTCTCACTCGTGATTTAATCCAGAGTCTTAATACTTTTGTCATTCAGATCCTATACTTCATTCTGGAACTCTTTCGACCATGTCAAAGAATTCCGACTTGTGTCTCATCAAATGAACACAGTCACACTCACTGAAGTAATCAGTAGAGACAATGAAGTACAGGAAATTTTCTCTGGCATTACTGCTCATTGGGCCACATACATGAGTATGTTCCAGGTCCAATAAGCCTTTGGGCCTTTCTCTAGCTCGGCTAAGATAGGCCCTTTACCTTTTGGTCTAGTAAACAGAATTCAAGTCTCATAAGATATTTTATCAAATGAGCCCAACAGTCCATGACTATGGGATTTCTGAATCCGACTTACTCTATGTGACCAAGACTTTTATGCCAAGGAAAATCAGGTTTAATTCATCAGATTTAAACCAATTCGGTATTTATGTTACATTTAGGCACTCTTTGGTTTAAGATATAAAACCCATTCCATGAATAGGGTGCTACAATTAATATTTCATTAAGATCAAAAGAACAAAACTTGTCTTTTATCAAAATGAAAAACATTCAAATTCTTACAAGAAAATGAAAGACAACTCTGCTTAAAGCAGGTACATTGTAGCAATTACTTAATACAAAACCAAGCCTAAAAGGGATCTATAAGTGAAAACCCTACGGCTGAGGCAGCATCCCAAGCTCCTTCCAGACATGTAGTTTCACTTGCCCTTCCTTCAAAGTTCTACTGTTGCCCAGGCTCTGCATATTATAACAAATATCAGTGCCACAACCAGTATCCAATACCTATAAGGTAGAACTTGAAGTAATAACATGAATCCCTGAGGAAGTAGTCGCATACATCAACTTCAACTCCTCATCATCTTCCATGAATTTAATGCAATCTCTCTTCCAATGCCCTGTCTCCTTACAGTAGCAGCACTTACCAACGTAAGAGGTATCTGACTCGGGCTCAGAAGACACACGCTTGCCATGATTCAAAATCTGGACAACTTTGTCTTCACCCTTGTCAGCATTAGGTTTAGTAAACCTACCCTTCTCATTCATGAGATTGTACAGGGTACTCTTCACGTTTGGCTCAACTGTCTTGAGCATATCATGCAGTTCAGTCAGCGTCTTCGTTAAGCCTTTCTTGATATAGTTCCTTCTGAACTTATCATAGCTTGACGGCAGTGACTGTAGTATGATCTCAGTTGCCAACTCTTGGCTAACTGGATAATCCAGTTTCCTCAGGTTATCAATGTAACCCATCATTTTACTGACATGAGGACTCACTGGATTATCATTTGGTAGCTTGCAGCTAGTGAGAGACTTAACCAACCGGTATCTCTCCACTCTTATCTGCTCCTGAAATTTCAATTTCAGGCTGCTGATCATCTCTATTGGCGACTCCATGTTCTCATATTGCTTCCGCAAGTCTGAGTCCATGGTAGCCAATATCAGACCACGCACATCTACCGCATCATTATAATGCTTATTCCAAGCATCATATACTGCATGAGAAGCATTGGACCCGATCCTCACGGGGAGAGCTCTCTCAAGAACATAGTCCTTTCTCTCCTGTCTGAGGACTAGCCTCAGGTTCCGCGACCAAGTCAAGAAATTTGATCCGTTCAGCTTGTCCATCTTAAGGACAGACCGGATCGAGAAAGTGTTTTGATTGTTTGTGCTAGTCATAACTGAAAATTAAGATAAAAGGATTTTAGTTAATATGTTCAATATGATTAATCTCGTATTAAATTTAATATGATTAATCACGCATTATATTCAATAACATCAGTTACCCGCAATAGAATATAATGATTCCAAGATCCACATATAACTAAGATTAAAGTGGGCCACTGGCCGTCACCCAACCTTAGCTTATATCGGTAAGCCCTATATCGGCTAATTATATCCGTGATATAACTCTTGGTTGTGAATCTGGGCCCGAGGCCCAATCCACTCTGATGTCTCAAGGCCCGGGACTCCCGATGGCCTAGTCAAGAAAACCAGACTATACAGTCATGTAATCATTAATGTCTGGGACTCCCAATGACATTTATGAATCACAAACCGTCTTATCCACGCAAAAGTAGACACCCTCACACTGTAAGGCCATGAATACAATTGAATGGGCTTCGACAGCTGACATAGACTGGGCAAGACATCCAACGCTTGATATTATTTGAGGTTCGTAGGTTTATTAAAATTTCATTCCCAAAATAGAAGATTACTATTTCGGGAAACTTTCTATTTTTGGAAACCTACTATTTTAGGAAACTTTCTAAAATTGGAAACTTTCTAAAACCGGAAACTTTCTAACTTTAGAAATTTCTTTAAAATCCAAAACCCGCAAATCTAGAAACTTCTATTTTAAGAAACTTTCTAATTTCAAAATTTCGGAAACTTTAATTTAAAATCGACTTTATAATTTTATAAAATAAATTTTAAATTAATCTGAAGAAAGACTCAAATAATTGGCCCAATTGTTTTAACTTCTTGGCCCGAGGCCCAAGAATTGGTCCATGTCCAAGACATGACCCAATTGTCCAATTAAATGACATAACCGGTCTGGTTCATTAAAATTGGTCTAACCAAATTTTAATTACTACGATGACCACAATTGTCAACCGGTTATTTACTAAACCGGATTTTCTCAATTTATTTGGTCCAACCAAATCAAATTAGAAAATCCTGGTTTAGGCACAAAATCCAATTTTCGACTTTGGATTTCTTATCCCGGTTTAACCAGAACTTAATAAATTTATTAAGTCTGTTTATTAAACCGTGACGTTTTAATTTTAATAAAAATTTTAAACCGAGCCTTAAACCCAACCGTATCGATCGATGAACCAACCGCATCGATCGATTCATCAACCGCATCGATCGATTCATCAATCGCATCGGTCGATGCTCTCAGCATCGATCGATGCGTTCACGCGTTGAGCAGGCTTGGCCGAGATATGCGAAATCCATGCGATCGTTCGATCGATCCATGCGATTGCAGTCGATCTCTCGCGGTTGTATCGACCGATCCATGCGATCGTATCGATCGATCCATGCGATCACAGCCGATACTTCTTTATGAAAATCGCATTCCAAATCAATATAGCTTGGATTTGCGATTTCAAGTGTGTTTAGGTTTCAATTCCTTGTTGCTTAAGTGATTTCTCTTATCAGTAGTTGATTCAAAACACTTCTTAAACAAGAAAACAATCCTAAACTTGAATCTAAACAAGAAAAACCAGAACCAATAGCTCTGATACCACTGAAGGAATGTTTAGGGGTTAATCCAGATTCAATTCTCAGATTCAACAGTCCTAAACATGCTGATCTAGGTTCTCTTGAATAGAAACAATATTGATCTCACCTTTTACCTGTTTTGTGCAGCGGAAAGGGAGAACAGGTCAGAGATCAGAGAGCCACCAAGGGATGGATCCTCCAAAGGTTCACACACGCACGCAAAGGAATCTGGCTGCTAGACCACGAGGAGGGAGGCGCAGGGAGAGAGAGGTTTCGGCGCTGGGGCTAGGGTTAATTGCCTGAACTCGTCTCAAGTTTTATTTATAAAACTTGTCCAGTTCCGTTTGGGCCTTTGGCCCAAAAACCAATTAACTCGACGGCGTTCTCGCACTGTGTCGATCGACACACCTTGTGCATCGATCGACACACAGTGACTAAACCCATTTATTCTCTCTAAGTACAGTAAATGCCTAGCACTTTTACCGTACTTCTGCTAAACCGTTCCTACACATTTTCCTGTTAGCTTAGGCGTGTGACCCATATGGGATCATATAATAAAGGCAATAAGTCCAAGACTTATAGATCATGAGCGGACTCTAGCAAGCCATCATGACCCCCAGTATTATATGACTTATGTCTGATCATTGACATACTCTTACTTTCTAGAGACAGTACTGAGATTACTGGACACAATTCCAACAATTACCTCCTGTGCGATCCATGGAATGTGTCCGAAGTACAACCCTTAACAGGAAGAGCACTGATAAAAAAAAAAAATGATACCCAGTGGGAAAAAATCAGTTGTTAAGGAAGGGAAAAGAGAAGAGAGGGACCGGAGAAAGACAGTATGGTGGTATAGAGCTGACAAAGTAAGAGTCCATGTGCCCTTTGATCGATACTCCTTAGGTGAGACCGCACTTAAATACTTGCAGAAGTCAGTAGGGTGAATTTGAATGCGTGAATGTGATTGTGGAGTTTACTTAGGACAGTTGCTAAGTGTTGGGGAAGTATATGTTGGTCTTGATGTCTGCAGGTGAAATCTTTCATGTGGCTTACTAAGGGGAATCTGATTGTTGTTGCTTCTAGGATGAAAAGAGTTTCTGAAAGTTTTCAAACCTCTTCACCATGTTTTAGTTCTCTGTTTTGCTTGAGGACAAGCAAAGGCTAAGTGTGGGGGAGTTGATATACCATGGATTTTAGGGTTTTTAACCATGGTATATATCTTATTTATCGAGTCTTATGTTATGTTTTGGAGTCTTTTTAGTATGTTTACAGGTCTAGGTGTGTTTGGAGCGGAATTAGAGATTATGGAGCATTTTGGAGCATTTTGGAGTATTGACCCGAGAGATAGAGTTCACTGTCGATATTTGAATACCTGTGTCGATCGATGCACCTTTGGCATCGATCGATGCAGATCCGTTATGGGCTTCTCTCGGCGGTTTAATGAGAAGAATATGGAAATTGCACAAAAGCCCAGAAGTTCCTTATAATTACAAAGAAGCCCCAGCCGACTTTAGACCATTATATAGGCTACGCTTTACTTAAGTTTTATTTTATTTTCAGAGAGAGAGGGGCTGATCTTGTTCTTGAAAGAGAGAGGATTTCGAACCCAAGTTCTTCATTCTGTTTTATGATATTTGGTTTTTCTATTCATGATGTTTTCTGTTTCGATGAAAATGTCTGAGTAGATTACCCATTAGGTTTAGGGATTCTCATTAGGGATTTCATGGAACTAAAGGTTAATAAATCTGTAGGGATTCATATCTGTTAGTTCTTCATCTAGGATTGTTCTTACTGCTTAATCTGAATTAGCTACCCAGATTTATGATGTTAGGTCGATTGATACAACGACAGTTGGTTAATTAGCTAGAAAGAACCTAGATGAGCAATTTAATTACTCGCAAAGGAATTTGGTTTAATTAGATTGTGAACATATCGAACTTGGAATTAAAGCTGGTTTAATCTGTTAGTAATTACAAAGGAATTTGGATTGCTGCACTTAGACTTAGAGAGTTCTCACAACGACAGTTGGTTAATTCTATATATGTGTTTGAGTTCTAGAACAGTTCTTAATTAGATCCCGATTGATTGATTAGCTTATGTTTCTGATTTCCTGAGAACTCCCTAGACTTAAAGCTTTGCCTTCGTTTCCTTGCTCACAAACTCACTTGATTTACTTTTCTGCTTTGCTTTTTAGGTTGTAATCATATTTGCTTTCTCCTAGTTTAATCTTAATAATTCTAAATCTATCGTTGCCCAGAGTCCTTGTGGATTTAGATACCCTAAGTACTACAATTACATCACTGTTCACTTGCAGTTAGTATAGGGATTAAAACTAGACCTATCAATCCATGCAAAGCGCAGATCGAAACAATGTTTCGATTTAATGACTCAATTAATCTCGGTTCCGCCCGGTGATTAATTAGGATTTCCCAGGTCTATATATATATGATATAGCACGACCTGGAGGATAACCTTTGGCCTAATCGCAGCCACCTCTCAGAAACAGACTAATTCCGAAGAGATCCGATCTCCCGGCACTAGGATCCCGGCGGATTCCAGTTTGTGTGCGTGTGGATACCAGTAGAGGCGCAGCACTTGAGGCGCTCGTGAATCTCGAATACCTGTACATCTTCCGCTGCATAACTTTCCAGGTATCTTCGAGATCTGATGTAGATTCAATATACCTAAACCCTAGATCATAGGCTATGGAATTTATACTTAGGGTTGCCTAATTGGATTAGGAACTGCTAGAAATTCCTTCAACAAGAACATCGCCAAAATATCTTCCTCACGGAGGAACTAATCATCATGGCGTCCTTTTTTGCGTGGAATACCTGTGGATTCAACAAAATGCGCAAACAAAATTTGGTACAATCTTGGTTAATAAACTCTAAACCTGCATTTGATTGTCTTTTTGAAACTAGTGTAGGAGGCAAATAGTGGCGGGATTCTATCTCGGGTCTTTCAGGGATGGAAATCAGAAACGAACTAGGATTATCACAGACTTGGCAGAATTTGGCTTGTTTGGTCTGAGGATGTGGAGGTTACAATTCTTTACAAGAGTCCCCAAATGATAATTGCGGGGATTGAAACGAAGAGAGGTGAAACATTTGTTTGTTCTTGTATTTATGCTTCAGACTTCCGTCGAGATCGAGTTTTTCTCTGGGATGAATTGAGGCAGGTACAACAATTATTTGGTGAGGCGTCAATACCTTGGATTGTTTTGGGTGATTTTAATGTCACCTTAAAATCTGATGAAAGCTCACGAGTGCTTCATGGCCTTGGAGACCAAACTTGAATGCTAGAATTTCAAACATTGTTGGCTGATTGCAAGCTTGCGGATCTGGGGTACACGGGTTCGAGTTTTACATGGTGGAACCACATGGAAAATGATCCAATTGGTAAGAAGCTGGATAGAGTTCTAGTTAATGGAGCGTGGTCTTCCACTTTCGTTGATTTGTTTGCTTCATTTGAGGCCACCGGTATCTCGGACCATGTCCGAAGTGTGGTGAGAATTTTTAATCCTACCATCCACAAGAGAAAGCATTTTTAGTTCTTCAATTACTTGAATGAGCACCCCCTTTTCCTGGAAACAGTAGCAAGGGTTTGGGAGAGTACAGTAGAGCTCTATAATTCTAGATCAGCGCTTCATCTTTTTCATTAGAAACTGAAGTAGCTGAAGATATCACTTCAAGCTTTAAATAGAGAGAGATATTGAGACACCACCAAGAGGACAAAAATTTATTACGATATCCTTTGTCACAGGCAAAAACAAGCTCAAGAGAATCCATGTTCTGAAACATTTGGGCCAGAGGCAGCTAGACAATGGCATCATTGTGCGAGAGTCGAGGAAAGCTTTTTTCGACAATAATCAGGAATTACATGGTTGCGTCTTTGAGATCAAAACACCACCTTCTTCCAACGGATAATACAAGGGAGAAGGGGTCGAAATGAAATATGGAGACTAATTAATGCTGCAGGAGAAGTTATTACCCAACCCCACAAGATCAAAGCTGAGGCTGTGAAATATTATATGCAATTTCTACAGCATAGTGGACCTTCAGACGTACAAAACATGGACAGTATAGACTCTCTAATAGAATACAAATGCCCTGATGCTATGAAGGAGATGCTAACAATGCAAGTTACGGAGGAGGATATCAAGCATGCTCTCTGTTCAATGCCTTCCGGTAAAAACCCCAGGACCAGACGGTTATACTAAGGTGTTTTTCACGGCTACTTGGTCATGGCTACTTCGTCACGACAATTCAGTTTTTTTTTTCAGAACGGATTCATGCCTAAGGGAATTAACGCAACGGCTCTTTCTCTTATCCCTAAGAAGAATGACGCTGAGACAATGAAGGACTACAGACCCATTGCATGTTGTAACTTGATCTACAAAGTTATATCGAAGATTATTGCTACGAGAATCAAGCTGTTCCTGCCTGAGGCAATAAAACCAAACCAAAGTGCATTCATTAAGGACCGTCTTCTTCTTGAAAATTTCCTTATTGCCACAAAGCTAGTAAAAGATTATCATAAAGATTCAATCAGTCCAAGATGTACTTTCAAGATTGACATTCCAAGGCTTTTGATACGGTGAAGTGGGAGTTTATTATAAGGGTCATGAGAGCAATGGGGTTTCCGGAGATTTTCATACATTCGATCAATGGATGCATATCCACAGCTTCCTTCTCGGTTAACATCAATGGTGATCTTGAGGGTTTTTTCACAAGCACCAGAGGTCTTTGACAAGGATGCTCCTTGTCCCCACTGTTGTTCGTCATTGCGATTAATGTTCTCACTCACAGGTTTGATAAAACAGAGCATTTTGGCTTTCATCCAAAGTGCAGAGAAGTTAATCTCACTCACTTAAGCTTCGCGGTGATATGATTATTTTCACGGAAGTTACAGCCTCTTCTGTTATGGGTGTTGTTGAAGTCTTGAATGATTTTGAGCACGAATCAGGGCTGGCCATTAATATGAGTAAATCAGCTTTGTTCAATGCGGGAAAAACTCACCGTGATCTCCAAGACAAAGCTGTAAATCTTGGCATCCCCATTGATCAGCTACCTATCCGCTACTTGGGACTACCACTAACTACAAAAGGTATGACAAAGGTAGACTACAAACCCCTCATTTATAAGTCCAGAAGAAGTATCTTTCTTGGTCGAGCAAATCTCTCTCTTATGCTGGTAGACTTCAACTCATCCAATCAGTGATTGCAAGTATAACTAATTGCCGAAAAAGTGTCTTGACACAATTGAAAGCATATCTTTAGACTTTGTGGTCTGGTTCGCCAACGATAACTTCCAAAGCGAAGGTCTCTTGGGATGAAATATGTGCACCAAAGAGATAAGGAGGTTGGGGGATTCGAAAGTTGAAGGACAGCTCTCTGGTTTTCTCTTTAAAGTTGATTAGGCGTCTCTTTAGCAAAAAAAATCACTTTGGGTTGATTGAGTGAAAAATACTTGATCAGAGGCTCTTCCTTTTGGGAAATCACAGTCACCACAACTAGAGGATGTTGGAAGTGGAAGAAGATCCTGAAACTTCGGTCTTTGACTGCGACCTTTCTAAAAACAAAGGTTAAAAACGGTGAGAACACATTCTTTTGGTATGACCACTGGCTGCAATTGGGGCCGTTGATCAATAAGGTTGGAGAAGTGGGCACTCATCTCTTAGGCATCAAGAAGAATTCAAATATGGCTGAAGTGGTAGAAAACATGGTCTGTGTATTAAGGTGGTGTAGGGGTCAATTAATGCAACAAGTTCTGGATCAAATCGGTTCATATCCGCCTGCAGCATCTGCTAATGGAGAGTACTATGCGGTCTGGAAACAGAGTAACGACAAGTACGACAACAGATTCACCACTAAGAAAACTTGGCACCAAATCTGATTACACAGACAAGAGGTTCCCTGGTTCACACTTGTCTGGTTTCCAGAAGTAGTTCCTCGCCAAACCTTCATTACTTGGCTATCTTTCTGAAACAGATTACAAACTGGAGATCAAACTCAAGCTTGGGGAGAGTTCCAGTGGTGTACTCTATGTGGTGAGCGCAATGAAACAAGGGATCAACTGTTCTTTGCATGCCCATATTTGTTTACATTGTGGAGCTTTCTCATGACCAAGATCATGGGCACAAGAATAAATCCAGATTGGGGTATCAGAGTGCAGCATCTGAAGAGTAAGAGGCTCCCAAAACTAGACTCTATAGCTCGGATGTCATTCCAAACAACCCTTAACTGGGTTTGGAGAGAAAGAAATGGTAGGCACCACCAAAGGCCGAACCACAGCCCTACTCACCTTGCAAGAATCATTCACAAGGAAGTCCTACATTGGCTGATGTCTCTTGACCTTGCCAATGAAGCTATAGCCGCTAGATGGATCGACGCATCAAGCATTCCCAGATAGAGATGCTACTCTTTTCTCTTTTTGTTCCTCCAATTTAGCTTCTTGTTATCTCTTAGCTCGAGGCTATTTGTCATATTTCTTTCAGCTTTTTTGGTTTGATTGTAAACAAAAAGATTGTAATCTTTTTTTTGTTGATAAATAAATTTAACACTTCAAAAAAAAAAACAGGTATTTATTGATTATTGTGAATAATATATGAAATTACAAGCTTCAACTGAAAACAAAATTTTTGCATATAAACTACCAACATATATAAGTTTGCGATGAACAATAATATAACATTACAACATAAACATACTGCAACGAACGAACAAAAGAGAAACCCCAGCCTTAGAAACTTGGAAGAGCATCTTTAAACATATATTGTGTCAAACGAACTTGAGTGAACCAGTCCAACATATTAAAACACCTACTTGTTCACATAGATTTTGACGAATGCGGCTGATTGTTGAATTCCTATGGATTTTTCATTTCAACAATAAAAAAGAAATGAATAAATCAAAACATCAGCAATTTATAAAACCATAAAACATAACTGACAAAATAAATTTAAACCTTGGTAGTAATAGTAATAGGTACCATTTGTGGATTGCCACCACTAATTTCTCCTGGGGTAAAACCATTGAACAACGGTTGCATGATGAAGTTAGGATGGATAAAAGGCAACCAGTTTGGTGCCGGAAAATCCATGTTCATTCCAAGTGGTAAATTGAGACCCATGCTCTGACTCTGCATTGTAATTTTGTCTAGACTCAAAATATGCTTTATTTTATATCTGAGATTGATGTTTTGTAGTTTACTTTGTATTTGTTAGAACAATCTTCATGACATGCAGTGTATGTGGTACGGCTCTATAAAATGAGTAGTTTTGCTACTGTAAAATTGACATTTAATGTCTTTCAAGTTTCAGGCGTTGAAGCGCTAACAACCTGCGGGCCGGCCGCTAAACCGCTTAAATATAGCGGGCGGGATTGGGCAATGAATTATGGACTGCCGCCCGCGACGGGCCGGACCGCGCGGTTCGGAGGAAAGACACAACCGCAGCGGGGCGGGCCATTTGGACGCGGTCCGCCCGAATTGCCATCTCTAAACAACTATCTTTGTCATAAAACAGTTTATTTTAATTTTTATTGTAGATAATATATAAAATTATATGCTTCAATTGAAAAGAAAAAAATTTGCGTATAAATAACCAACATATATATAAGTTTGTGATGAACAATAATATAACATTATAACATAAATATATTGCGACGTACGAACAATAGAGCAAGCCACAACCTTAAAAACTTGGAAGAACAACTCTAAATGTATGTTAACGAACTTAGAGTGAACCAGTCTAACATTTTAAAACACTCATTTGTTCACAAAGTGAATGCGGCTGATTGTTGAACCATAAAACATAACTGACAAAACAAATTCAAACCTTAGTAGTAGTGGTAATAGTAAGAGGTACAATTTGCTGATTGCCACCACTAGTTTCTCCTGGGATAAAACCATTGACTAACCGCGGCATAACAAAGTTAGGATAAATCAAAGGGAACCACCATGATGCCGGAAAATCCATGTTCATTCCAAGTGATAACATGGGACCCATGCTCTGCATCATTATATTTTGTAGTTTCGTCATGGCAAGTTTCGTCATGTAAGTCTTGTGTCTCATGCAACGTGTTAGAATATGACATACGTTTTTTTACGTATAGGAAATTTTGATACACCGAGCTAAACCGAACCAAAGAAAACAAATTTGAAAAAGAAACCAAACCAAAATGTAATTTGGTTCAACTGTGTATGAGATCCGGGATTCACACTAAGAATTTGTATTCGTGGATTTGGACTTTTGGATATAAAAATGGTATAGTTTCCTATGAATCAAAGACTTTATTGAGATTGATCGTCGAGATAGAACAAACACAGTCGAGAAGAGATTACAAAGTATAAAATCGAGCTCTCTAATCGAAGTGTTCTTAGCCTAGGTTGGAATATCTTTAATGGGTCGCCACTTCTCTTCTTAAATAGACTCGACTCTGATCTCTTCGTCCCGATATTTCGGCCTCGTCATCGTAACGATCTCCGAGATTTATGCGGATCAGTTGAACTGGCGAAGACCGAGTTGCTCTATCTCCACGTCATCTTCTGCCGAGCTCGAGCTCGATTGTCTCCGGCTTCGTCATCGTCTGGGCCTTGCCAGGGCGTTTGTTTCGCTTGGGCCCATCGAAGGAGTCGGCTCTTTTGTCTGTCTTTGATTCTGGAATGGGCTCGTAATTATGGGCCTCTGTCTTGTCTGTTAATGGGCCGGATTTCCTAGAGGGAGATCCAGTGCCAACAATAGCCCCCCAGCCCATTGAATTCGAGAAGTCGAGGTTAATGGGCGGTGGACGTTCTTGGGAAGAGGTGCGTGCCTCGGATGTGACAAATCTAATGATTATTTTTGCCCCATCCGTTGATCTTGTTTCGATCCAATGGTGCGGAGCCGGGCGCGTGGGACGAGCTGGACTGCTTATTAGCGCGTCGGCAGTTATAGGGTGTATTTGCTTGAGAATTTCATCTCCAACTGTGGATCTGGTCGACCGTCGACGGCTGAGATTCAAAGGTTGCGAAGAGTCTTTTCAGGCTCGTTCTTTTGATGATGTGACCTAATTGCCGCACGCTCACAGCCGTTGATTTCATATCTTTGGTCAGATTAGGGGGAGAGCGAAGAGTCCAAATCACCTCGATTTTCTCGTAATTATTACGAGTTCGGAATCATGCGGTTAAGATTTTGCACGATTCCCACTATAATTTTCTCGTATTTTGTCGAGTAGTGATTTCTTCCTTCCCCACTTTCACTTCTTCTCTTACTTTTGCTCTGGTTTTTTACTTCTCTCTCTATCGGAAAAATTTCTTCCCAGAACTCTTCGCTTTCTTTGTTCCGACACACCGTCTTTTTTTTATGGCTCTCAGAGATGCGACAGGGGCTAGTGTTAGCACGGCGGCGGGCTCGTTTGGTCCACATCCGCCGTCTTCCCTATCTGGCGACCAAATAGAACAGTTGCGGAGGGTTTGCAGGATTCCACTGGAGGTGGAAATTGTGATTCCGTCGCCGGCGGTGTCGCCGGAAACCGCGATGGAGGGTTATTGCTGCGCCTCATACACCTACTTCGAGAAATGCGGGCTTTTCTTCCACATTCCCCGCTTGATCTCTTTGGTGCTGGCCCAGCTTCAACTGGCGTTCCATCAGATGACGCCAAACTTTGTCCGATATGTCATCGGACTCGGAGTTAGGCCGGCCGAAGAAGGAATGGAGTTCGGGCCTGAGGAACTCATGCGTGTTTGCTCGGTGAAGCACAACACTAAGTTCCGGGGGACTTACTATCTCTCGCCTCGTTTTGGGCGGGTCCTCGAGGACGTTCCGATGAAAGATGTATGGAAGGACCGATACTTCTTCTTCAGAATAACCCATCATTCGGTCGGGGACTTTGACTATTCGGTCATCCCGTCCCGATGGTCGTCCGGCGTCGGTAAGGCCCTGGTCTTAATGTTTTAGCCTTTCTTTTCTTTTTCTTTTTATTTTTTAGGACGTCCCTTATCTGGTCCGGTTTTTATCACAGAGGCTCCGGAGTCGCTTGCTACCAACCCGATCACAGAGGCTTTGCTAGCTCGTCTGAGAGGGGGCGCTGTTAATTGGGGTAGTTTTACGACCGAGCGTGTGCAGGCCACTCTGCGGGTCGGCCCTGAGCGAGCTCCGCGGAGCCGCGCTCAGGTTCCTCAAAACCCATTGCTTCCCTCTAAACCCTCTCGGCCTCTCCCGGCTCAAGCTTCTCAGCCTCCGCTTCGTATTGCCGAGCGGGTCGGAGAGAGTGAGTCGTTTTTGTTAGCAATGTTTTTGTTCATCCTCGTCGTTTTGACTCGACTGATTTTGATTATTATTTTTTTTTATAGCTCGATCTCTTCCGGGCGGCAGCTCGGCTGCTGATTCTTCTTCTCGCGAGGTGCCACCTCGTAGAGTGAGCGGTCGCCGGAATGGGAAGGATCCGGTCGACCTGGTCGACAAGATGGAGGCGGGTGCGCTTAGTAACGCTATCCTCTTTGCCTTTGATCGGGCTCCTCCTCCGCCTCCGGCTTATCCTCCTCCTCCTGCTCGGACCTCGCTCCCTCCGGTGACGGGTCCGGAGGGGACGACTATGGGGGTTGTCGACGCGGTTCTCCCCCTGGCCGAACAAGAGGCGGTTCTACCTCAGTCTGGAGGTGCTGCTCTCTGCGACTCTCGACCGGATATGTCTGAAGGGGAAGATGGTCGAAGTCAAGGAGGTTCTCTTCCTCCTTCACCGAAGCGTCGTAAAGTAGACGCGGGAAGGATTCCAGAGGGGTCTGACCGAGAGGAGTGCTCGGTTGCGGACGACCCGGAAGGTGTGGTTCGCCTGTTGAGGCGCATTAAGCCTTTCGGTTCCGAGCTCCCGGTTTCTGGGGAAACGGTCCTCGGTAGTGCGTATTCCGAGATGATGGCAGTCATCGGGAAGGTAAGGCATTCTTGCTTTGGTCTTCCTTTTCCTTTTTATTCTCTCTTTTTTTTGAAACGACATCTTTTTGTGCAGGCTGTAGAGGCTGTGAACACGTATGCGATCCGGTCTGAGACCGAGGTGTTGGATGCCCAGACCTATGAGCTCGAGTCTGCTCGAGAGGCTGCTACCCAGATGAATGCCGAGCTCCAGGAAGCTTTGGCCAGGGAGGAGCGTTTGAAGAAGAGGGTCGCGGATCATGCCGCTGCGGAGGCCAGGGTCGCGCACCTCGAGAGGAGGGAGAGGGAGCTGTCTTGTCAGCTTAAAGCCGCCGAGGCCCGGATTCGGACTGCGGAAGAGTCGAACCGGGTCGAGCTTCGTAAGGCTCGAAAGGAGCTTCACGGCCAGTATCTGATGATTCTGGCCGGGGTCAAGGAGAGAGCCGAGAAGAGGAAAATCCAGACCAGCGCCGAGATCCGTCTCCAGGAGACTTTGGCCAACATCGAGCTCATTGCCGAGATCGCAGCTGGAGAGGTGGACATGACCCGGGAGGTGTTCAAGCTGGCTGAGCAAAAACGAGTTGCTCTAGCGGAAATGGAGGCCGCGGCGGTCTCCGACTTTAGCAATGGCAAGCTTGCCTTGCCGGCAATGTCGGAAGACTCCGTGGCCATGGCGGGTTCTCCGCCTGCTCCTCCGACCGACCCGAGGATGGCTGACGTGGTCGATTCCCGGCCGAGAAGAGAGGCGGGTGACGGGGCGGAGGGCCAGATCGGCGACTCCTCTTATGCTGCGTTTTAAAAACTGCTATTGTTGTTGCCCGAGAGGGTTTATTATTATTATTTTTTAAAAACTTTGGTTGCCCGAGGGGGCTTTTTGTTCGAACTCGAGGACATCATGTCCTTTACTGTTTTTTTTTATGAACGGCTTTTTAAATCTTTCATGCCTTAGCATAGATTTCATTGTTTTATGCCTTAACATAAAATTTGAGCCATTGTGGCGGTTCGAACCTCTCTAGAGGAACCGAGCAGATAACTTGTCGTGTTGCCTTAGAGGGTTCGTTGCGAACTTTTAAGTCAGTTGCATTTGAGCTCGAGCTCTTTGCCAAGAATGGTTTGGGGCGCGACTACTTCGTAATGTAAGATTCAGGCTTAATCGCTGAATCGAAAAGAGAAGTATTAAGTATGGAAACGAATCGTAGTAAACTTACAAAGATCCGATTTGGAGTGTGTGTAGAGGTTGCATGCTTGAGTAGCCGCCTTGTCCTCGTAATTTTGCTTGAGGGGTGGGGCAGCCCCCCGATTCTTTTAATCCGTATAAGGTTTAGAAGAATTGTTTTTTTTTTGGAGAGATCATTTTGGATCTCTTTCTTTGGGACGATCATTTCAGTTTGTTCGAAGCGGGAGGACCATTCTAGGTCGCTTGTTTTTGGGACGATCATTTCAGTTCGTTCGAAGCGGGAGGACCGTTCTAGGTCGCTTGTTTTTGGGACGATCATTTCAGTTCGTTCGAAGCGGGAGGACCGTTCTAGGTCGCTTTGTTTGAAGGGATAATTTCATATCACTTTGATTTTGGGGGAGACCGTCTGAGGTCTCTTGGAAAGGATAATTTCATATCGCTTGATTTTAGGAGAGATAATTTCATATCGCTTTAGCTTTTGGAGAGGCCGTTTCAGGTCGCTCGGAAGGGATACTTTCATATCGCCTTGATTTAGCAGAGATAATTTCATATCTTTCGTTACGGAAGAGATAATTTCATATCTTTCGTTTTGGGAATGTTATGACAAGGTATTTCGCGATGATTCTAACTTTTACGACAGAAAGAAGCATTGGATTAAGGGACTTATTTTGATTTCACAAAGATAAGTTGGTGTAACTTCGTCAGAAGCTGTTGAGCTCGGTGCGAGCTTTGTTTTTGGGGGGCGGCTGCGCTCGAAATCGAGCTGCCTACGTACCCTTTTAAAGGGGATCAAGTCATTTCGTAGTTCGATTATGTTGATGTACTTCTAGTGGAAATACTTTTTGAGGTTGATGATGTTCCAAGGTCGTAGTTCGGGCTTCTGGGTTTCTACCGACTTGAGTCGGTAGACCCCGTCCTTTACGACGTCGGTGACCTGGTAAGGACCTTCTCACTTCGCTCCTAATTTTCCAGCGTGTTCTTCCTTTTTATGGTCGAACACTTTCCGCAAGACGAGCTCTCCTACTTGAAACCTTCGAGTTTTGATTCGGGAATCATAGTAGCGAGCTGCGGCTTGTTGGTAATTGTGGAGTCGAGCTAATGAGAGGTTCCTTCTTTCGTCGACGAGGTCGAGCTCGTCAGTTACCATCTTGTTAATGAGTTCCTCTTGTCGTGGGCATTCTTCCTTGCGAATTCTTGACACGAGAATTTCAGCTGGTACTACCGCCTCGATCCCGTAAGCCAGCGAGAAGGGAGTCTCGCCACTGGATTTGCGGGGGGGGTAGTCCGGTAGGCCCAGAGTACGGCTGGGAGTTCGTCACTCCAGGTTGTTTTGCACTCGTTGAGCCTTTTTTGAGACCGTTCATAATCGCTTTGTTAGCTGCTTCTGCTAGCCCGTTCCCTTGAGGGTAACATGGCGTTGAGTAAGTCAGCTTTATGTTCCAAGTTCTGCAGAACTCTTTGAACGTGTTTGATATGAACTGAGATCCGTTATCGGTGACGATCTCGTGGGGTAGTCCATGTCGGCAAACGATTTTTCGCCAGACGAACTCCTTAACGTGAACGTCCTTAATTTTCTGGTACGACTCTGCTTCAATCCACTTGGTGAAGTAGTCCGTCATCACCAGCAGGTGTGTGGCTTTCTTTTTTCCAGGTGCGACCAGCGGTCCCACGATGTCCATTCCCCATCGCATGAATGGGTATGGTGATGAGATAGAGGAGAGTTTCTCCGACGCTTGGTGAATAATTGGGGCATACTTTTGGCATTTATCGCACTTGTTGGAGAAAGATTCGCATTCGGTGGCCATTGTCGGCCAATAGTAGCCTTGCCTTTTGATTCGAACGGCCAATGCTCGTCCTCCGGAATGGCTTCCGCAGGATCCGTCATGTGTTTGTGTAATCACGGCTAGGGCTTGCTTTTTGTCAAGGCATTTAAGGTAAGGTCCGGAGAGGCTCCTTTTAAAGAGCTCTCCTTGTGTGACACAGTACCTTGCACTCTGTGTTTTAAGTTTCCGCGCCTCCCATTTGCCGTCGGGAACTTCACCGTTTGTGATGTATCGAATGATCGGAGTTCTCCAATCTTCGTCGTTGTTAGGCTCAGGTCCTTGGCTAGTGGATGCGGTTTGAATTGGTCCGTCGGGGACATTCACGACGTATACGGTGTTTCTAGGATCGAGATCATCATCAATCTCGATGATGTCGCTACTAGTGTCTCTGGGAGACTCTTTGTGTTTGACATCGTCCTTCATAGCAGGCCCGTCCTCTTTCAAGGACAGAGCTTTGAGAGCTATGTTGATGCTTGGTTTTTCTATCCCTTCGACTTGTATGATCCTTTTGAGGTTAGGATCTGATGTCGATGCTAATGCGGCTAGCGCATCGGCTGCGGTGTTTTCACCTCGTGGGATTCGTGTTAGATCGAAGAATTCGATCTGTTCGGCCAATGTATGGACTACCCGTAGGTATGCTTCCATTCGTTCGTCTTTGGCCTCGTAGTCGCCAAGATATTGGCTCGTGACTAGTTGGGAATCGCTGATGGCGTTTACTTCCCGGGCTCCTATGGCTATCGCGAGTCTGAGCCCGACTATTAACTCTTCATATTCAGCCTCGTTATTCGATGCGGCGAAGCCCAATCTAAACGATTGTTCTAGTACTTCACCCGTTGGGGAGACTAATTTCACTCCGACTCCGGACCCTTGTCTTGAGGAAGCTCCATCGACGTAGAGTTTCCATCTTTGGGCCGAAGTCGGGTCGAGTTCTATAGTCGGAGGGAGCTCGATTATGAAATCTGCCAGTACTTGTGCTTTTAGGCATGTTCGAGCTTTGTATTCAATGTCGTACTCGCTAAGTTCGATAGCCCATTTGACCAATCGACCTGATTGGCTTGGACTGTGAAGGATGGTTCTCAGTGGCTGAGAGGTCATGACTATGATCGAGTGCGATTGAAAATACGGTCGGAGTTTCCGAGCCGATGTTACTAGCTCTAAGGCGAGTTTTTCCATGGCGGGGTATCTGGTTTCAGCATCGATCAAGGTCTTACTGATGTAATACACCGGCCGTTGTTCGTTTTGTTCCTCGCGAACCAGGACTCCACTTACTGTTGCCGTAGAGACAGCTAGGTAGAGGTAAAGGGGTTCTCCTTCTACTGGTTTCGCCAGTATGGGTGGTTCGCTTAAGTAAGCTTTTAGTTGAGTGAATGCCTCTTCGCACTTTTCGTCCCAAAGGAACTTTTTGTTTGCTTTGAGCAAGTGATAGAAGGGTAGACATTTATCAGTCGACCTTGAGATGAAGCGATTCAGAGCAGCTATTTTGCCGGTTAGGCGCTGGACTTCTCGCGTTGTTCTGGGAAATTTCATCTCTATGAACGTTGCGATCTGTTTGGGGTTCGCTTCGATCCCTCTTTCGGTCACCAAGTAACCGAGGAACTCTCCTGAAGGGACCCCGAAGGTACATTTAGCTGGGTTGAGTTTCATCCCATACTTATTAAGAATGGTAAAGCATTCTTTTAGTTGGGGGATGTGATCCTCGTACCTGGAAGATTTTACCAGCATATCATCGATGTAGACTTCCATGGTTTTTCCTAGGAGTCCTGAAAACATCTTGTTGACAAGGTGCTGGTAAGTTGCTCCCGCGTTTTTTAGTCTGAAGGGCATGACTTTGTAGCAGTACGTGCCTCGATCAGTTATGAACGAAGTCTTTTCTTGGTCTTCAGGGTTCATCAATATTTTATTGTACCCTGAGAACGCGTCCATAAAGGATAGATGCTGATGTCCAGCGGTGGCCTCGACCAGTCGGTCGATTTTGCGGGAGTGGGAAGCTGTCCTTTGGACATGGTTTGTTGAGATCCGTGAAGTCTACACAGACCCTCCACTTTCCTTTCTTTTTCTTAACCACAACGGGGTTCGCGAGCCAGTCGGGGTACTTGACCTCTCTGATCGATCTGATTTTTAATAACCGATCGACCTCGTCATTGACGGCTTTGGCCCGCTCAGGATCTAGTTTTCGACGCTTTTGTCTTACCGGTTTGTAGGTTGGGTCGACATTCAGCTCGTGGCTGGTTACGTCGATATTGATCCCTTTCATGTCTGCTGAAGACCAGGCGAAGGAGTCGACATTCTTTTTGAGAAAAGAGACCAGTTCGTTCTTAACTGGCTCTGATAGGTTAATTCTGATGCCAACGAGTCTTTCGGGATGAGCCTCGTCTATGCAGACTTGAGTCGTGAGGTCCTTTGGGGGTCCTATTTGACTGGGGTCGTTCGACCTTTTGGTCTGCATGGTGGCGAGCTCCTCCTCTTTCTGTAATTGCTACGCAGGGGATTTCTCGATCTTCTTGTATCCGTTCATGTAGCAATGACGGGAAATATTTTGACTTCCGTAAATGGTTTTGATCCCTTTGGGAGTCGGGAACTTTACGCATTGGTGGTAGGTCGATGGTACCGCTTTCATGTCGTATATCCATGGTCGACCTAGGATTGCGTTATAGGGATCTGGCCGATCTACTATGACGAACTCTGTCATTCTCCGAACTCCTCCAGCAATTACTGGGGCGAAGACAAAGCCCATCGAGTATGTCGTTTCGCCAGCAAAACCTACTAGTGGTGTCTTTTCTTCCACAATCTCGGAGTCGTTGAAGTCCATCTTTTTGAACGTGTTGTAAAGGAGGACATCTACCGAACTTCCTATGTCAATCATTATCTTTGAGAGTTCGACATCTCCCACTACTAGACAAACGAGGAGGGCGTCGTCGTATGGTTTGTCGAGATTACTTGTCTCGCTCTCGTAGAAAATGATTTCGTGGTCTGGACCCAACATTGGGGTTTTCCCCCCTCTGTCGGTCTCGACTCTTCTTTGAAGAGCTTTGATCGAATTGACCGACTCGCGGCAAAGCTTGGAGCCACCGAAGATGAAGTCGATTCGTTTAGGGGGTATAGCCCGTACACCCCCCCCCCCCACGCAGAGACGAGGGAGATTGATTCTTGAGCGTAAACTTTTGGCAGGAGTCGGAGGCGGGGATAGCTCCGAACCTCCCGGAGTGCCGCTCAGGTTAAGCTCGCCGAGGATGAACTCGACTCGCTTCCGCGACCCTTGAGGGAGTGTTTCGGGAGATTCCGGCTCTTTTGACCGTTCCCGTTTGTTTTGAGAGTGTTTTTTGGAGTTCGACTCCTTGGTCTGTTTGTTTTCCTTTTTGTCAGACAGAGTTTCCTCCTCGACTTCGGAGTCTTTTTTGCTTTCGGACTCTTGTTTTTGAGCCTCTGCTTTAGCTCGAGTATAGCAATCCTCGGTCGAGTTTCCTCTTTTATTGTGGAAATCACAGAATTTTTCCTTGTCGAACTCGAATTTCTTCGAGCTCTTTGGGCTCTCGACCGCGTTGACGTTCCCTGATTTACGGGAATCCTTTTTCGAGTTCGAATTCTGCGAGCCCGACGGGTTCCTTTCTTTCCGGTGTTTTTCCCTGAGGGTCGTGGTTTCGTCCTCGAGGCGAGCAAAGGCCGATGCGCGATGGAGGGCGTGATCGAGCGTTTGAGGTTCGTGGACTGTTATTTCCTCGCGGAATCTGGTTGAGAACCATAGTCCCCGTCTTAACGCTTCTATAGCTACCTCGTCTCGTGGGTTCGCGATTTTGGATTTTATTTCCTTAAATCGGTCGATGTACGAGCGAAGTTTTTCGTCGGGTTTTTGAGAGACGCCAAATAGGGCTGCCTCGGTAGTCTTTTCCTCGATGAAAACAGAGTATTGCTTGAGGAAAGCCGTCATGAACTGGGTGAAGTTGTCAATGGACCTTTCTTCCAGTCCGGCAAACCATTCTAGGGCAGAGCCTGATAGGTTTTCTGCGAAGAGCCTGCAGAAGGCTGGCTCCCTCTCCTCATCGGTAAGGTACACCATTGCCATCGCTAGTCGGAATGCCCTGATGTGGGCTTTCGGGTCTGATTTCCCAGAGAATTCTGGAAACTTAGTTTTCTTGATCTCTCGGATCCTTGCAAACGCAATCCGATCTGTGAACGGCGTTTGTTGTGTTTCTTCGATCACTCGATCGATGTCAGGAGTCGCGCTCGTCGTCATGTGAACTTTCGAGCTCAGACTGTTGAACTGGGCTTTAGCCTTCTCAATGTATTGTCTAAGCATATCGTGTTCATCGCCCTCTGCGGGTGCGAACTGGACTTGTGCCTGACCTGACGTTTTTCCGGAAAAATGGGGTCGAGGAGATCGATCGTTGGGATCGACCTCGTCTGATCGACCTGGGGCGTTCGGAATTGAACTGAGTTTGATCCGTTAAGGAGTCCCGAGCTCGAGGCGAAGGCAGAACCTCCTAGTTGCCTCGGTCGGATGTTGGAGTCACTCGGGAAAGGTGGTGGCCCGGGTAATGGTCGGTTTCTTGATCCGGTTGGGTCTGTGACCATTGAACTCGAACCAAATGGGGTCGGTATCGCGATAGGGGTCATTGTAGGGCGGAAGCCGCAATTTGACGTATTACCAAAATTTTTCGACGTTCCCGGAGGAGTTACTACCTGGGAGAAGTCCAAGCGGGTACACGGTGGAGGACTTATGGGAGTTCGCGTTGGTCTGCCCCCTTGGCTTTGACTGGCGAGCTCTTCAAGATGGGCGTTCAGGCGCCGCTCTTGTTCCTCGAGTTGCGCTGCCAGAGAACGGTTCGCGATCTCTTAGGCCCTTGCGCTTGCCTCGTTGTTTCTCGTTTGATCTACCAACAGGCTAAACATCGAACGGATCTCGGCAAGATCGCTTGGCCCTTGTCTCTGTGGAGCAGAAGGTAGTGGCGAATTGGGTCTGGTTACTCCAGATCCCCCTCCTCGGGTGGGTATTGAGTCATTTCTCATCCACACACAGTTTCTGCTCGGATCATTAGTTCCTGACAAAACATTTGTCGGAGTCTGGCTCGTCGCGATTGTTTGAGTGACGGAGCCGGCTGGTGCCGAGGTCGTGGAGACTGAGGCAGAGCTCGTCAACACGCCGTCGGTCTGACCCATGTTTCTTACCCCGGTAGTGTTCTGAGGAACGTTGTCGGCCGTTTGAGGGCGGTCAACTGGTGGTGTGGCGCTGGGAGAGCCAGTTTGGTCGGGATTCATCTCGATCTATCGGATCTAGGATCTGATTCTTAAGATAGGAAAGGCTATAGAATGTCCCCACAGTCGGCGCCAAATGTGAGATCCGGGATTCACACTAAGAATTTGTATTCGTGGATTTAGACTTTTGGATATAGAAATGGTATAGTTTCCTATGAATCAAAGACTTTATTGAGATTGATCGTCGAGATAGAACAAACACAGTCGAGAAGAGATTACAAAGTATAAAATCGAGCTATCTAATCAAAGTGTTCTTAGCCTAGGTTGGAATATCTTTAATGGGTCGCCACTTCTCTTCTTAAATAGACTCGACTCTGATCTCTTCGTCCCGATATTTCGGCCTCGTCATCGTAACGATCTCCGAGATTTATGCGGATCAGTTGAACTGGCGAAGACCGAGTTGCTCTATCTCCACGTCATCTTCTGCCGAGCTCGAGCTCGATTGTCTCCGGCTTCGTCATCGTCTGGGCCTTGCCAGGGCGTTTGTTTCGCTTGGGCCCATCGAAGGAGTCGGCTCTTTTGTCTGTCTTTGATTCTGGAATGGGCTCGTAATTATGGGACTCTGTCTTGTCTGTTAATGGCCGGATTTCCTAGAGGGAGATCCGGTACCAACACTGTGTATACATTTTTTCTAACATCAAATTTAAAACCAACATAATTTTTTGTTGTAAATTAATTGAAACCCCAAAATGGAAACTGTATATAATCATAACATACGAAAACTCGGATACCTTCTAATATAATATTTTTTTCTTAAGCCAGAAAATTCAGATTAAACGTTAGGTGTACAGCGAAGTAAAGATGAGATTACTTACTTCTACATAAAGCTTCATCGAGCGTATGTAATCGATGATACAATCAAGGGCTGAGACTATGTCTTTCTGCATATGCATATGGATATGGCAAATTACATATGGTTATAGCAAATTAAAAACAAAACAACGCATAAGTAACGTTAACTAAATTGTCTTTTTCATATTACTCTGCTTCGACACACATGTTAATTTTTTGGTTTCAACATACATATTTTAAAATGGCAGAGTTAAAGATGAAAAATGGGTGCACCTGTTTGCAATTGGGTATCAACTGCTTCAGATTCTCAAGGTTGTTTCTTATATTGGTGCGTCTCCTCTGCGTTGTGAAAGATATAAAAAAATTTGAACAACTTCTTTTCCTAAGAGACTACAAAGATATATCGGTGCATCAAAGTTCAAACAAAAGAAAAAGAGTATCGTCACCTTGTCGACAATATTACGAGCTTCATTTGTACGTGCTCTCTTACCAAGATTCTTTATCTCTTCTTTTGCACCTTCCCTCTTTTCCTAACATACAATAAGATAACGTTCGTATTAAGACATAACTCATATACACATACGTATCCAAGAAATATTCCAACGTACCACCTCAATCTGTTTTCCGGTAGTTATCTGCCCACCATCATCTCCAGGAGCATTCGACAGTTCAGGCGGAACATGTGTAGTCATGGATGTCGACATCACCAATATCGGGCTACTGATCTTGGGACAGAGATCATCCTTAGGGTCGGAACTAGAAAGAGTTTGGAGAAGTGTGGACCAAAACTGAAGGCTTTCTTGGTCGTTGTCCATATTACTCGTGATAGTGAAGTAACTAAAGAGTGATGAAGAGGTTGTATGAGTAAGGAAAAGGTATTTATAGGATGAGATGTTGGAGAGGTGCTTTAAAATGGAACCAGAGCGGGAAAGACCGGTTGCTTAGAGCATCTCCACCAGCGGGACCGAAGGTAAGTCTCTTAACTCAATTTTTTATTAATTTTTTTTTTTTTTTTTTTGTAAATTCGAAAAAAAAAAAAATTAAAAAAAAAACAATCGCCCAATAAAATGGCGACACTTGGCGAGACAGCAACAAGGAACGTCTCTTACACAAGCAATCGGGGATACGGTTTTTAAAAAAAAATGTGGAACCCATGTGGGATCCACATTATTTTAATACTTTTTTTTTAAGAGACCCACCCTTAAGATACCCTAATGGAACTGCTCTTAACTCAATGTTCTGTCGGAACGTGATCCTACAGTAGTTGATCGTACACCAATTGATCGTACATTCTATTTGCCGCTTAAGGATATTATTTATCCATTCTAATAATTTTGTAATTCCAATGTGTTCGTTATAAGAAGCCTTCCAGCTATTTACTCTGTAAATTAATACTGTACCAAGTTGAAATGATTTTTTTCCATTGAAATACCTAATGGACTTCGATAGTCCTTTATGTGAGTTTCAAATGTGAGCGGTTGAGGTAGTCCAAGTGGTAGAAGGGTCCGTGGTGGCAAACACCATCCGGGTTCGACTCCAGGCAGAAACAAAAATGCCTCCTCTGCTCACAACGCGAGCGGTGGGCCTAAAGCCCATCACAACCCTCCCAGGTGAAGCTGCTCGCGGCCTGACTGGGCCCAGGGGATTAGTCTGGACCTCGGTTTGGGATCCCCCTGGATTATCAAAAAAAAAAAAAAATGTTAATTAATAATATTCATTTCGTATGATTTAGCTTTGGACTTAAGTAAAGTTGGTTTAGTTAAAGGAAATCATCTTATACAAGTCAAATAAAGAATCTGAAAAAGGAATATGAAATTTAGGTTTTATAGCTGCGCCACTAAAAAATTCAAAAATAGTAATTAATCCTTAATTAGATGTAATATTAAAGTATTAAACTATAATTTTAATTTAATGACGAGTATTTGGATAATAATTGTAAAACATTAAAGGAAGTAGATGTGTTTTCAAGTGACTTTGACATGAAAATATTACAAGCAAAATATAAATATGAGAAATATTTTGGCAAAAAAATTATGTAAAAAACAATTACGTAATCCAACATATATAGAAAGTTTGATTTGATCCAAAATATTATGAGATTTGTTTGTTGTCTTTATCTCAATCAAACAATTACAATATAAAAATAAAATTTTCATTTAAAATATTAATCGAAGCTTTTGCTTAAATTGATTAAAAATATAACAAAATATAGTATTTTGTATCATTCATTTTGGTTTTTTTGACAGTTTGATCATTTATCAATCTTCCTATTTGTTTGTTTGTTTTTAAATTCTTTATCAATCTAATCAATTTTGTAATTCCAGTGTGTTCGTTATAAGAAGCATTCCCGTTATTTTCTCTGCAAATTAATACTATACCAAATTAAAAGTACAGCGCGAAAATTGAATTTAAATAAGTTTCAAGTAACCATCAAAATCATTTGTTCAGCTGTTCAGGTGTTAATACTATTGATTTCGTATGATTTAGCTTTGGACTTAATTAATGTTGGTTTTGGTTAAAAGGGAATCAACTTATACAAGTAATATATAGCTTCTGAAAAATGAATATGAAATTTAGGTTTTATAACCGCTTTACTGAAAAATTCAGATCTATAAAATAGTAATTAATCCTTAATTATATGTAATATTTAATAAAATTTAATTTATTGATGAGTACTGTAAATAAAAATTATAAAAAAATAAAAGAACAAGATGTGTTTTCAGTGATTTTTTACTTGAAAATATTAGAAGCAAAGTATAAATATTGAAAAATATTTTGGCAATGAAACAAATATGTAAAAAAAATAATAACATAATCAAATATATATGGAAAATTTTATCGGTTGATTTGATCTAAGATATAAGGAGATTTGGTTGTTGTTTTTATCACAATAGAAAAATTACAATACAAACATTAATTTATCATTTAAAGTATTAATTGAAGCTTTTTCTTAAATTGATTAAAATATAACAAAATATTGTATTTTGCATCAGTAAATTTGTTTTTTATTGACAGTTTGATAATTTATCGTCCTTGGAAAAGTTGCTGACAAAACAGACCAACAAAAGCTGTATGGGAAAACGAGTTATTACAAACTATTATATATAAAGGAGTAATACTTGGGTTCACCCCTAGGGGTGAACCCTTTTGTTCACCTCCACCTTTTCTAACCAATCAAATAATTTCACATAATCTAATATTAAAAATAATTAAAAAATTTTAAATGTTTTAAAAATAATAAAATAAAAAACGAAAATAAAAGAAAAAAAATATATTTTATTTCAGACAAAACTTAAAAATAATTTTTTTATAAAAAATACTAAAACCTAAATCTTAATCTCCAAACCCTAAATTCTAAACCCTAAACCCTAAACGATAATTTGAACCTAAAATATTAAAATTAAAATTAAATCCTAATCCCTAAACCCAATATGTAAATCTTAAAAAATAAAAAACTAACCCCTAATCCCTAAACCCTAAACCCTAATCCAAAGAGCTTAAACCATAATCCATAAACTCTAAACCCAAAAAGCTTAAACCCTATACCATAAACCCTAATCCCTAAACCTAACATGTAAATTTAAAAAAATAAAAAACTAAACCCTAATCCCTAAACCCTAAACCCTAATCCAAAGAGCTTAAACCCTAATCTCTAAACTCTAAACCCAAAAAGCTTAAACCTTATACCATAAACCCTAATCCCTAAACCTTAAACCCCAAAGAGTTTACATTCAAAGGGTCCTTAAAATATTTGAATGTCTTTAATTCATTAATTTTAATTTTATAATTTTATTTAAAAATAATATTACATGTCATATTTTTATTGGTTAAAAAAGAGGAGGTGACCAAATGGGTTCACCTCTAGGGATGAACCTAAGTATTTTCCATATTAAAGAGCCAGTATTAAACAATATTTATATAGCTCTTGATCATCCAATGTTTTTTGATAAAGGGTCTTGATCATCCATTGTTTTAAGATTATGTCTTGTTTCTTATAATTTAAAAATAATTGTCTTGTGAGTAAAAATATATAGTTTTAGTTGGAGAATCGGAGACAAAACACGAATAGTAGTTTCGCCGGATGAAACCATAAACCTGAAATGTTTCAAGTTCCCATATTTTTCTACTATTATTATTTATTTCTTATGATCATCCAAAACACCTAAAGACGACATATATATAGTGACGCTGACGCATTCTAATCCATATGTGTTATTTATATTTTTTGGTTTAAGAATCTACCATTTTGGTTTGGACATAAATTGAAAGATAATAATTATGTTATTGATTTAGTTAAGTTTCCAACTTTTAATATATATATATATATATATATATATATATATATATATATATATATATAAATAATAACAGTTGGAACAAATATATTTTTTTACAGATGAAATTATTATGTATATTACTATAAAATTAATATGAATTTATAAAAATTATGCGCCTGCTTTATTTTAGTTCAAATTTTAAAATTTTCAGATTCGGCTTTGTAGCATCTAACAACAAGGCAAAGTACGAAGTCCTCATCACCGGTCTCAAACTCGCACTTGGGATTGGAGCTCGAGAACTATTAGCTTTCAGCGATTCCCAACATGTATGTGGACTAACAAGTCAGCTCGACTCCTTCAAGCTAACCAGAATCTCACGAGGTGAAAACACCTTTACAGACGCTCTAGAAGCTCTAGCAACAACCTATGAACCCCTGGTCAAAAGAATAATTTTTGTCGAAGGAATAGTATAACCTATTATTGACATAGCACTAAAAGCACTGACTGTCAATAAATTAAGACCTAGTGACTTCCTAGAAGCCGCTGAGTTTACCCCCTAACGGGAACAATTGAGACATCCCACAAATGTTGATTTTGTTCCCCCCGACCAGGGACCTCCCATTGAGGAGGAACCATCGGACGCCCTCTTATCATATCAGCTCGAGCTCAGACCTGATTGGAGAATACCCATCATTAAGTATATCCAGAATGTGACTGCACCCCCGATAAACTGAAAGCTCGCAAACTCATGGCCAAGAGCGGGAAATACTGTATAGTACAAAAACATATTATACAAGAGCAGTCTCTCAGAACCATTCCTAGTATGCGTTCACGCAAGAGAGATCGCACCTCTACTTAGATAAGTGACCCATGGTTCTTGCGGAAGCCATCCGGGGGACAAGCATTTGCAATATGAATCAAAAGACAAAGCTAATTCTCGCTTACCATGGTTTTGGATTGCGAGATCTACTTTACAAAGTGCGAAAAGTGTCAACGTCATGCACCTATAATCCACAAACCAGCCAAAAATCTATCATCAATCTCAGCTCCCTACCCGTTCATGAGATGGTCTATGGATGTATTTGGACCTTTCTTCACACCGGTCCTGCATCGAGAGCTCACGAGAGTTTTCAAAGCTTTGCAAAGAAGCCCAAATCGTGTTTTAGGCTATTTATTTAGGTTTTGAGACATTGTTTAGGCGAAATTTACTTTACGCTTTATTTTACATTTAGAGAGATTTTTACCAGAGATTTGAGGCTGATCTCCATAGATTTTTAACCTGGTTTTTCTTCTATTAAATTTCTTATGAAATATTATTCATCCATGTTTTCTATCTCATTAATCATGTCTAATTAGTTTGCTAGTTATGTTTAGAGTTTCTCATTAGGGATTTCATGAATTGTTAGGTTGATTGTTTAGTTAAGGATTCTGGCACTCTAGTTCTTCGTCTAAGTTGTTCTTATTGCTTGATCTGAATTAGCTACTTATATCATTGATGTTATGTTGATTTTCGCAACGACAATTGGTTAATTAACTAGAAAAAAACTAAGTGAAACGAATCAAACCTGATATAAATGAATCCAACGACATAAACAATGGCATATGGTAATGCATAGTCATCATGGACTCTAGTGACTATTTATACGGCGAGCTCAAAACGTGAGCTTGAAAAATACAGAATTGCAAGCTGCAATCTCACCTCCTGTCGTGAATCTTGAGCTGGAACTTTTGGGCCAAGGCAGTCGACCGAAAACGAAGCCGGTAACTCTACGAAATTATGTAGTAAATACTGCCCAAACTAAGCTTCTCAATTATGCTAGGGGAAGTTGTATATCCAATTGGAAACTATGTAAGTTTCAATTGTTTCACGGCGAATCATCAAGCATTTCTCGTTTCGATCACCAAAAACATTGAACCTTTATTCTTCAAAACTGCAGTATGACAGACGGCAATGAATAACAAAGTTGATGCTCTTGAAGAATCAAAACACAGATTTGGTATAGGGACCACCAGGGAAAAGAGTAATCGGCATCAAGTGAGTCTATAAAATAAAGTACAACTCTGACGGGTCGATAGAGCGCTAAAAGGCGAGATTAGTTTCTTTTGGGAACAAAATAGTTAAAGGAGTAGACTATGGAGATACTTTTGCGCATGTTCACGGATGGGTACAATTTGATTGTTTCTTAAGGTAGATGCTGGGTATGATTGGCCGGTGTACCAAATGGATGTACAAAACGCCTTCTTACATAGGGACCTCCACCCAGTTTTTACTCCAAAGATGAGTCAAAAGTATGTGATTTGAAGAAATTATTGTACGGCTTGAAACAAGCACCTCGTTGTTGGTTTGGAAAGCTCACTAAGGCTTTACATGCATACGATTTTGAACTATCCTTGACTGACTACTCATTATTCACGATGAACAAGAATTACGTAAAGATATGGATTTAAAGGTATATAAAGAATATATATATATATTTTTTGGGCATCAGAATTTCTCGGAACAAGACCAGTATATATTTGTTGCGTTCTAAACCAGCCTCGCTCCCTCTGGAAAACAACATAAAATAGCTATGTCTACATCCAAATACTTGATGGATCCAACTTCTTATCGTTGGTTAATTTTAAGGTTAACCTATTTGGGTTCCAATCGTCTTGACTTGGTCTTCAGTGTGCATATACTATCTCAATTTATGTTGAAACCTCGGGATGACCACTAGAACACAACTTTTTGTGTGGCATGTTATATCAAGGGATCGCCCGGTCAAGGAATACATTTGAGTGGAAATGATTCGCTCCAAGTATCGGGATGATGTGGTGTACAATATAAAAGTTGTCCATTTACATGGTGATCGGTAAAAAGGTTCAATTTGGATGTCTCACGGAAAACGAAAAAAGCAGAAAACGGCCAGTGAATCTTTTACGGAAACTGAATACCGTGCAATGTCGTAACTCAAAGATGAACTAGTATGGATCAAGAATGTCTTTCGTTCACTTTATTTCTCACATGATCGACCATTGGAATGTACTATGACAACAAGTTCGCAGTATATATCAGTACAGTTCGTCTTCCATGAGCGCACAAAGAGCGTTGAACTCGACTGTAACTCAGTCCATGAACAGATTCAAAAGTTTTACTCACCGCATCTCGACTCTGACACAATTGGCAGACATTTTCAGAAAACTTCTAGGTCGACATTATTGACCTGCATGCTCCAGTTTTAGGATGCGGGGGGGGGGTCGTAGAATACGATCATATCGTATCTTTTATTTTGGAAATTTATATATTTATATTTATAATATTATATTTATATTTATAATAAACCGATCTTTAACTGAGATCAACTGGGTTTTCAGAGAAAACCGAACCAACGTAAAAGCAATAAACCAAACCCTAACAAACCTAATTAACCGGGTAAGGACCCTCCATTCATCTGACTGTAATTCGAAGTGGACCCTCCATTCATCTGACTGTAATTCGAAGTATCGCCGTCACCCTTTGGGGACAATACCGCGCCGCCCTCGTCGCCACCGGGGGATGCGCTCTAGATTGAGTCGTGGCGCTCGATGGAGACCTTCCCGATGGCGTGGAGATCCGCCGTTCCAGCATCGCGAGCCCTGACCTCCTCTCCCCTTCGTCCAGCATTGACGGATCTTGCCGGATCCCCACGGACTCACCCGGCAGAACCACTCCCAGCAAATTCCAATGCCAGCGCTTCCTCCGAACTCAAAGACAGGCACGAGAATCTCTCTCCACCGGTCACCTCCAATCTCACTTTCTTCCGAGGAAGATTTCTCCGGTGAAAACGACATGCAACAAGGCACGGACCCGTCGCTTCCACCGCAGTCGGTTAGGTGTGGCCACCACCTCCACGACATCCCCTCGAACGCATCGCCTCCTTCCATCTTCCTCGCCAGAGCAGACGCGAGCCTGATCTGAAGCTCTTCTTCTTTCCCTGCGCTCGCCTCCACCGCCACAGTCCTCAAGCGGCTGGAAGACTCACGACTCACTAGGATCTGTTGAATCGCCGGACCTAGACCGCGTTCCTCCACAGCGAGAAAGTTCCTAACCTCGCGACGCCGGATAAAAGAGAAACGAGGAATCATTGGTTTGATTCCTCTACCACGGTTGTAAAATCAAACTCAAAAGAAAGATGAGGCCTCTCACGAACCACGACGGAGACCGCCGGGCTGGAGAAGCCTCAAAAACAGAAGAAACGAACGGTGGTGAAAAAGCTAAGAGTTCGAGAGAGAAAAGCTAAGAGTTCGTGTGTATATCACGGGCACGAAGTTCTAACAAAATATATGATTTATATATTTTATTATATTTAGTTGTGTAATAATTATGATTGAGGTCATCTTAGGAATGTAGATTCACGTAACTGATTTGTAATCGCCTTTGACAATATCAAATGAGAAAGTTATTCAAGTTAAATTATTGAGTATTTAGGTCAGATGACCATAAAAAGATGGATATTAAATCCATGACCATGCTTGTTTTTTCTTTTTCAATATCCCCAAATTACCTTTACACTATACTACCTGAGAAGAAAAGAAAAACGTAAACAAATAACCCAAAAACAAAATACACAATAACCTTCCTCTCTCTCTCTTCTCTGTAAATCTATGGATCCTTCTTCTCCAAAATCGATGATACATATCCAACAAATTCGATCCAAAATCGCATCTCCATGACTTTGAGTATCCCTTTTGGTGGCAACAGAGCAAACCCAAGGCGAGAGCAAGCCTTGCTTCTCCGCCATCGTAATCAGATCCAAACCTCGGACCAATTGCGTTGAGAATCTCACCGTTGGTTTTCTCTCGTAAAGCTTCGCGAATCCGAAATCTCCCAAACTAGGGTTCATGTTGGAGTCAATCAGAACGTTGTTAGGTTTTATGTCTCTGTAGATCTCCCAATAGTTTCCTTGTTTTCACCATCCTTGGAGATCCACAAGGTTCAATACAAGAGATGAAATAACATGTTGAATATATCATCTTTGTATAAATTATCATATGTAACTAAAATGTTAGAACACTAAATAAAATGTTAGTGACTAAAAATTAAAATCTTAGCATCCCAAATATATCAAATATGCAAGTATAAAATAACATATATATCGAAAATGTTAGCAGTACCAAATAAAATCTTAGCATCTCCAAATAAAATATTAATGATATACATTCAAAATATCATATGTATCAAAATTGTTAACAGAGGCAATTTCGTGGCCAAAAATCATCTCGAATTTCTTTACAATATACTGTGCATGCCAGCGATATTTTGAAGAGAAGATTTTGCAAATCTTCGACGTCATCCTTCTCTCAGCGAGCAAGTGGGACGATGACTTACGTGTCAATTTTGGAGGGGTATCTGGGTAACTTCGTCCACCAGAAATTGGTTTCAAAAAACAATTTCCTTTCTACATAATATTTCATACGTTTGTGGTTTATTAGCTAATTGTCTCTAAATTATTTTCTTTGTAATTCTTCAGGGATATATATAATGTTAATTTGGATATCAATGTGTCTATCAAAGAACACACTCATAGATAGATCGGCTATGAGTCACGCAGAAGAGGAGAAAAAACTAGTTATCTAAAGTTATTCAGTATTCAATATCTTTTTTTTTTAATCTTTTAATAGTAGAATTGTATTTTTAGGTAAGTGTTTGTAGGTTTTGTATCTATTTTACTGTTTAATATCTTTAAAAAGACTGTTATACCCCTCGACAACAAACTAATATTCAGCTTTGCAATAGTTAGGCTCAACAGTGACATGACCGACAGGGCCGGCTCAATATTTTTCGGAGCTCTTGGGCCAAAACAATTTAAGGGCCCTATAACCAAATTTTTTTTTGGGGATTTTTTTTTAAAGATTTTCAGTTTTAAAAGAAATTCTATTTAAAAAAACAAATATATGAGTTTTTAAACAAAAATGATGGTTATAAAAATAAATATATATCTAAAAAATCAATACCAAAACAAATTATTTTCATATATTTTTTATAAAATAATTTACTTAAAAAACCAAAAAAGAAAATTAGACCCCTTTAATCATGGGTCCTGGGGCGGTCACACTCCCCGCCCCCTATCTAAGCCGGCACTGATGACCGATTTAGTTAGATTTTTGAATTTTGCAAATGTCTGGTTAGCGTTTCGGTTTCTGTAACGTCTTTGGAGATCACGCCTAGTTCTGTGGATGTAGGGAAAGAATATAATACCCAGTTTGAAGATGAAGGTGAAAATAGGTCTGGTCTACCGGTGAGATAGCCGATGGACACTGCCGTGTTACCGCTTTCAAATATGCAATGCGTTGTTGTATGTAGCTCATGGTTGTCGAAGGGCGACGAGAGGTAGAGATTTATTGTTTACACAAACAGGGTGTCACGAGTTGTACCCATGAAAATAGGAATGATGATCCGAGAACTTGGAATGGTGGTGATGACAGAGTTCGGAGAAGAGGGCGCTGCAAAGCCTAGTTTCAGCTACTCGCTGGATTGTACATCCTCATCTTCCACCGACGGCTATACACCGTCGGTTTTGGTGACAACAGATTTTGGACTTGCTTGTTTCTTACAATTATTGTCTGCGAATCACTCAATGACGCTCTTATTGTCCTTGGGGAAGGTAGTTTGAAGAGAAGGTAATTCCGGCGCGAAACAATCCGAGAAGATAGCTCACAGAGGGAGGTTCGTGACGATGGTTAAGGTTTTTTTTTGTAATTCACTGGATACGATTTCTTGTGGGAGTAGAGACTCTCCAGTAATGCTAGACGATAAGACGCTGGAGACGCTTAAGTCGATGCTTCGTATGTACCCGCCTCCGGCCAAGACAAGTGATCCAGGGTTAATAGCTCCGTTCAGCAAGACATTCGTCAAGCAAGAAGACGTTGATAGTATTACCCAGCAGCGCGCACTGCCCTTGTTTAATACCAAATGCCTGTCAAGTATCCTGATAACCAGTATCCGATGGAGTACGGTACGTCATGCACGTCTCCATTCAGCTTCGATTTACTAGATAAAGACAATAAAAATTGCACGTTAACACTGAAACAGTAGGGAATACGTACGGTCCCCGACAATGTGTCCGTTAACGTTGAAACGTTAAAGAATACGGTCCCTGTCAATCCCCCTGGCGATGCTGTAATGGATAGAGTAGAGGAAAACGGTACAACATTCAGGTCTCCATTCTGCTTCAATTTATTAGATAAAGACAGTAAAGAAGATGTGCCTGTCAACGTTGAAACAATTGGGAATACGGTCCCCGAAAATCCACCTGAAGATACTGATATGGATAGAGCATAGGAAGAGGAGCTATGCACACCAGAGGATGCGCTGGATGGTACGTCAGATGAGATGCCCGTGGATGTTGGGAACATCGTTCGTGAATTCTGGTCAAACCTTATCGACGATGAATACGGAGGTTCAGACGCATTGGAGGTGATGACGGAAAGCCCCGTCCGCATTATAGTAGGGAATGAAGTCAAGCGGAAGATATATGATGCTGGTCATGGACATCATGAATACGTGTACAGGTGGAGAGGTTCAGAAAAAGGTGAAGACTCTTGTTTGTACGACGGCAAACAGGCTGATATTCCACCAATGGTGGATGACAACGAGTATCAATGCGATCATGTCCCTGATTTAGATCTAGACACATTGGGTGACGATCTGTACAAGGGAAAACTTTTCAAGAACAAAGGTGATTGCGTAGTATGGTTAGCAATTCATGCGATTAAGAACAAGTTTTACTACATAAAGCCTATCACAACTCTACACAAAATAGTTATTAATTGTCTAGAAGAAACTTGCAACTGGCGTGTGATGGTGCATATTATAAAAGACACATGATATTGGCCGGTACGTAAGGCCGAGTTAGGGCACACATGCAACACTAATATGCGGAACAAGTACAAGAAGCTAGGGACATCAAAAGTCATCGCTACTGCTTTCAAAGGGAAATATTCAGACCGGCATCCGGTCCAAAACCAGCTGGATTCAAAGCTCTATTGATGAAGGAGTTGCGTTTTGATACACCGTATAATAAGTGTTGGCGTGCGTGGTGATATATCATGGTTTTTAGGATTTTCAACCATGACATATATCTTTATTATCGAGTCTTATAGAGTCTTTTGGAGTCCTATTACGTGTGTTTACAGGTCTAAGTACGTTTGGAGTGGATTTGGACATTATGGCGCATTTTTGAGCTATTTGGAGCATTTGCCCGAAAGGAAGAGTTCTCTGTCGATATTAGACTATTGCATCGATCGACACACATTGTGCATCGATCGACACATATGCGAGACATACAATTCTCGGCGGTTTAATGAAGATTGTTGAAAATTTCACAAAAGCTGAGAAGTTTCTCATAATTACAAAGAAGCCCCAGCCGTGATTAGATCATTATATTAGGGGTTTTAGCCACTTGTTTAGGCTACACATTATTTTAATTTGAGCGAGTTAGGGACTGATCTTGTACTCGAGAGAGAAAAGATTTCAAACCCCAATTTCTTATTTTATTTTATGCTATTTGGTTTTCTATTCATTATGATTTCTGTTTCATTGATCGTGTCTGAGTAGTTTACCAGTTAGGTCTAGAGATTCTCACAGGGGATTTCATGGAATTATAGGTTGATCAATCTGTAGGGATTCATATCTTTCTAGTTCTTCATCTAGGGTTGTTCTTAATGCTTGATTTGAATTGGTCACTTAGATTATTGATGCTAGGTTGATTTCTGCAACGAAAGTTGATTAATTAACTAAAAAGAACTTAGATGAGCAATTTGACTATTCGCAAAGAAATTTGGCTTAGGAGAATTGTGAACGAAAGAACCTGAGTTTAATGCATGTTTAGGGTCTCTAGGATTCGCAACGAAAGTTGGCTTGCTAGGATTGTTAGACATAGATAAAAGATCTACGAGCTCATTGTAAACTCTCTCATTTTGGCGCCGTCTGTGGGGACAATCATAGTATCCTCTATCAAAAAGATCTGATAAAAGATCTCGAAAATCAAAATGGGTGCTGAACAAACAGAACTCGCGAGATCTGACTCGAAACAGCCAGCCTCAACAAATCGTGAGCAGTTGACCCCACCGGTCGACGCTCCAATGGGAACATACTTAACAAGCTCTGGAAATGCAACTCAGCCCTCAAACGCTATTCCAAATCCATGTCTACCGCGATCTAACACTACGGCTAAAGACAATCTCCATAATGGGAGCACCTCTGCTACAGATCGCACAAACCCTCGGGTCTTGATAAGACCCGATGAAAATCTGACTGGACATAGCCGAACCTTGACCAGAACCCACCCTAGGCCCGCCTCTCTGCGAGTGACCGGACCTACGAGGTTTAGCCTTAACGATCTAGCGGAGATCCATAACATGCTCTCGACGTTGGTTGACCAAGCTCAAACCACAAATCGACAACTAGATCTCTCAAACAGCTCGGCTATACCAACAAGAAAGAGATCTCGCAATCACAGATCCCTAGTGGGTCGAGACTTCTCTCCAATGGAGGAAGTCCACCTCCGCGAACGTGTTTGAACTTCTCTAAGTTATACGCCAGCCCTGATGCCTCTAGATAGTTCACTACCCCAGTACGAGCTGGAGGGTATTTGACCTTCCCACATTCGTGAGCTTTCAATTGTTAACTACGAACTTGACGAACTCTAACGTTACAGGAACATCAGATCATCCGGTTACGCATCTGCCCTCTCCACCTCTTGTGCCTTCCGGATGTAAACCATCAAGATATCTATGGCCCAGGGTGTGCGACATTGCTTCCACATTGAGGCAACCTCCAGATTCCGCCAGCACCAGCTCTGGAACATAATTCAACTTTAGACCTCCCCAACCAGGAAACCCTTAAACAAACGTGCATACCTATCATCCTGTTGACCAACAAGGTGTGATCGACCATATATCTTTTCAAAGTTATGTTGATCACACAAACGCCAAACTACAACAGATAAACAATTGATATATCATGGTTTTTCTAGGTTTTCAACCATGATATAGTTGTTTATATTGAGTCTTTAACCCGGTTTTTTGAGTCTATTGAGTCTTCTACATGTAGGCTTGTGTTTGGAGCAAAGAGTGGGATTATATGACATTTCTGGTAATTTGTGCAAGGAGCTGAAGTTGGTGTATCGGCCACGACTGGATGTCGACCGACACTGACCTTGGTGTCGGTCGACACTGAGCGCGGGAGAAGCTATACGCCGAGTTGAGGCAAGTTTTGAAGAATTGCATAAAGACCCCAAAGTTTCCCCTAATTCTAATCTAGCCCCAAAACGAGTGTAGGAGTTTTAATTAGGTTTTCAGACTCATTATTCAGTGGATCTTGTTCTTACTTTGTTCTTGCTTGGAGATTGAGAGATTTGTGCTAAGGGGCTGATTCTTGCTACATGTAACCTTTGAGAGAAGGATTTCGAACCCCTTTATCTTATCTATTCAGTCTTTCAGTTTTCTATTCATGATGTGTTGTTTATCTGATAATATGTCTGAGTAGTAACCTAGTTAGATTTAGGAATTCTCATAAGGGTTTTATGCATGTTTAGATAACTGATTTATTAGGATTCACAATCTGTTCGTTCATCACCTAAGTTGCGTTTAATACTGAATTCTAGACTGATCACCTAGGGTTTAGATCTGAGATAATTAACTTAGCACGAGAGTGTGAGTTATAATCTGAATAAACTTAGTGTGAGCAATTTGACTAGATACAAAGAGATTTGGTTTAGGAGAATTGTGAACCGATAGAACCTGTTCTTAATGCTTGTTTAGAACTCTAGGATCACAAAGAGATTTGGATCGCTAGGTTGCTAGATATAGAAACAATCTCAGCGAGAGCTGGATTGTTTAGCATTGTGTTTCTAGTTCTTGAACCTGTGTTTAACCTGAATCCGGTTAGTTAAGTATCTGGCATTGCATAATTCCCAAGAACTTCCTAAGTTTGACGCCTTTCTCCTATTGAAAACACTCCCTTGTTTACTTGCTTTCGTTTACTGCTTTCTTCCAATTGATTTAGCTTAACTTGAGAACATACAATCTATCGTGTGAGTCGTGAGTCCTTGTGGATTGGATACCCTAAGTACTACATTCACATCACTGTGCACTTGCAGTAGAATAGGGATAAAAATTTGACCTATCAATTTTTTGGCGCCGTTACCGGGGACTCAACTAAGTTAGCCGATAAATTTTGTTTTAAAGTTTAGTCTAAGTCGTTTTTATTTCTTTGTTACTGATTTTTCTCGGTTTGGCTTGTTTTGTTGCTGCAGGAAATCGACAGAAGCTCTCAGTGTCGACCAACACCTCCTTAGTGTCGCCCGACACCACTCACGGTTTCAGACTTGAGATTAGTGTATGCCAAGTCGACATACCCGAAGCAACCAGAGCGAAGAACTTTTGAACCTCAGACTTGAGGAGCTTGCTAAACTTGAGAGAACGAACATAAAGGGTCAGAGAACAAGAATGATGAACAATCGTTTGATTTTGAGACCAGATGCTGAAGGAGTTCTGAGAGACCCACAGAACAACCCATAGAATGATCAGGGGCATAGGATTGACGCTGAGGGGCGCGTGATCCCTGAACCTGAGCAGCCTCAAGCTGAGGGGCAGATGGTCAATGCTGGAGCTAATGGACAGTAACCTAATCCTGCTGCTGCTGAGAGGACTCTTGCTGACTACAATAGACCTAACGAGTTCTACAACAACATGTCTGCTATTGTACCTCCTCTTTTTGAGAGGAATGACTTTGAGGTCAAGACTGTCTATTATGCACTTCTGAGGCAGCATCCTTTTCATGGTCGCCCACATGAACAACCCATGAACCACATAGAGGATTTTGAAGCCTTCATCACTGGGATGAAGCACAATGGAGTAGGTTATGATTTCATATACCTTAAGCTTTTTCCATATTCTCTTGCTGGAGAGCTGCATCTTGGCTTAAGCAACTTCCACCTGGGAAGTTAACCACTTGGGATGCAGTGAAGAGAGAGTTCCTGCGACATTTCTATGATGATGCTCGCTCCGATCAGCTCAGACATGATCTTTCTGACATTCACTCAGGGACCTACAGAGCCTCTTCAAACTGCTTGGGTGAGATTTAAGATGTACCAACGAGATTGTCCTCATCATGGATTCTCTGAAGTTCAGCTGCTGGGCATTTTCTTCAGAGGTATAAATCTTTGGTACCAGTCTGCGTTGGATGCTGCTAGCAATGGCAAATTCAACACAAGAACTCCTGAGCAGGCCAGAGCATTAATTGAGAATTTGGTGAGCAGTAACAGCACCAAGAATGCTGACAAGAAGAGGAAAGAGTCTGGTGGGAAAGTAGACAACTTCCAGATTGCTGAGATGAAGAGTAAGCTGGACTCTGTTCATAGCTTGCTGACTGGAAGGAAGGCTGTTCACTTTGCTCAAGAGGTTGAGGATATTGAACCTGAAGAAGGCTTCACAGAGGAAGATGTGAACTACATTAGTGGTTCTGGATTTCAAGGAAAGAGGTTTGGAAATCAGCAGAACAACAAGTTCTTCAATGGTGGATAGAAGAGTGCTTTCACAAGCAATCAAAACTCTTCTGGATATGGTCAGAATGCTGGTTACCAGAAGCCTTTTCAGCAAAACAACTCCTATCAGAGGAGCTATGGATCATCTTCATATCAGACACCTCCTGCTGGTAATGCTCATGAGAGTAAGCTAGAAGCTATGATGGAGCAGTTGCTGGAAGGTCAAACAAAGACTGTTGTGGATTTCAACAAGAAGTTAGATGCTGTCTACACTGAGCTGAATGGAAAGTTTGAATCTTTGAGCACACATATGAAGCAATTGGACTCTCAAGTTGCTCAAACTGCTGGAGCTATTATGAGGCAATCCGGATTCCTTCTTGGAAGCACGGACACTAACCCCAAGCATCACTGCAATGCAATATCACTGCGGAGTGGGAAGGAGCTGCACACTATCCCTATTAGGCAGATCAGTGATAAGGAGATCGAAGAGATAGAAGAATTTGAAGAAGAGTACGAAGCTGCGAACCGACCGTCGACCGACACTACTTCTGCACGTCGGGCGACACCAACTTCTTCGAGTTCTCGTGACGAACGGAAATCGACCGATATCGATTGTGAGGTCGATGACCGATCAAAATCGATCAATGTCGACCGACACCAAGCTGATGACGGTCGACACCAGGAGCGTACAGACTCTGACGCTACAAAGAACACTCCTATAGCTGGTGGGAAGGTGTATAAACCCAAGGTACCTTTCCCGAGAAACCCGAAGCAGTCTAAGTTTGAACGGTTCAAGGCTAAGTACATGGCTATGCTGAGTAACAACAACCCAATGTTGAAGAGGTGTTTGAAGAAGATGTTGACTTCTGACATGGGAGATGAAGAGTGTGTGATGATGATCACTGAAGTCTGTAGTGCTGTCATCTTGAACAGAGTTCCCGAGAAGCAAAAGGATCCAGGGAGCTTTGTTTTAGACTGTACTATCTTCAGAGATAGATTTGAGAGGTCACTATGTGATTTGGGTTCAAGTGTCAATCTAATGCCATATTCAGTTGCTAAGCAAATGGGAATGAAAGATTTCACACCTACTAGGATCTCTTTGATTCTAGCTTATCGCTCCATAAGGATTCCTGAGGGCCTCTTGGAGGATGTACCGGTAAAGATTGGTGATTGTGTTATCCCAACTGACTTCGTAGTCCTGCATTACAATGATGAGCCTAAGGACCCTCTTATCTTGGGCAAACCATTATTGGCTACAGCTGGTGCCATCATTGACGTGAAAAGAGGAAAGATTGAACTGAACGTGGAAGATCTGGTGATGAATTTTGACATGGACAAGTTGATGAGACACCCTACCATTGATGGAAAGACCTTCTATGTTGATACGATTGAGAATCTGGTTGCAGAATTCTTAAATTGAATGCATCCTGTCGACCCTATGGAGAGAGCCTTAATGAGTTATGAGCATGAGTTGGAGCTGAAGGATGAAGCTGCTACTGGATATTTGAGGCTGATGGACGCTACTGAGCAAGTTATGAACTTGGAAGTGGCCGACGACATCCAGTGTCGACCGATACCATAGGCGAATCGGTCGACACCAGATGCGAGGGATTGGAGCGAGGATAAAGCTCCATTGATCGAGCTGAAGCAGCTGCCTGCAGGACTCAAATACGCGTTCCTAGGTATCTCTCCAGACTTGTGCATGCATAGGATACACCTTGAGGATGAGAGCAAGTCGTCAATTGAGAATCAGGGGCGTCTGAATCCTAACCTGCAAGAAGTTGTGAAGAAGGAGATCATGAAGCTGCTGCAAGGAGGGGTTATTTATCCTATATCAGACAGTAATTGGGTCAGCCCAGTTCATGTGGTTCCTAAGAAGGGAGGAGTCACAGTGGTGAAGAATGAAAAGAATGAGCTGATTCCTACGAGGACAATCTGTTGGGATAGTGTCCTGAAATCACACTTGTACTCACTCCTGTGATAGTTGTGTGTCGAGATCAGACATTCGTATAATACTGGGTGTTTGCATTGCTTTGCTAGAAGCCTATTGCAATCTGTAGGTCGTGGACTTACTGCCAGTATTATATGATCCTATAGGGTCACACACCTAAGCGAACTGGAAGCTACGACATGGGAATGATCATTGTGGCAATGATCATATTATGTGTATTGAAATACACATAAGATTCGATTTAATGGTGTTGTGTCGATCGACACAGCTTGTGTGTCGGTCGACACAGTTCGGTTTTTCCGAACAAGTTTTTCGGGTTATGGCTTAATTGAGTCTGGCCCGTTAAGCAAGTTTAGGTTGAACAAACTCGTTTTAGTTCGACCTAAACGGACGAGCCGTCCAGTTTTCTAGAGAGAAACACCAGACACACCAGTGAGAATCGATCCCGTTGATCCGGCACTAGCATCCTGTTTCCAGTGAAGCGTGCGTGTGTATCTGGTAGAGGCAAGGCGTTTGTGTTGCTCCACTGATCTCGTTCACCATCTCAATTCCACTGCCAGAAAGGTAAGAACGAGGTTGGTTTTCATTCAATATATCAAACCCCAGATCCATAGGGATCCAACAGTGGTATCAGAGCGTGTTAGGGTTTAGCTATTGAATATGATGCAAATTAATTCGAATCCTGATGTTGTTGAATTGATTTTTGCATGTTCAAATCGTGTTTTCAAGTTATATTCTCGGTTTTGTTCTGTTTGAAAAGACGAAGAATTGATGAAAACGCACTGTGTCGATCGACACAAAGCGTGTGTCGGTCGACACGCCGCGGCTGAACGCGTTAAAATTTTAGGGTTATCGCAGGGTGTCGATCGACACAAAGCGTGTGTCGGTCGACACAGAGCGAAAACTCGTAATAAGATTTAGGGTTTGTCGCAAAGTGTCGATCGACACAAAGCGTGTGTCGGTCGACACAAAGCGAAAATCCGTAAATAATTTTAGGGTTTCGATATGAGATCGAGTACCCGTAATCCTGCTGCGTCGATCGATACACTGGGTGTGTCGGTCGACACAGGCAAAGAAAGTTGATAGACCGGTTCAATTGGATTGAACAGGTTGTATCGCTCGGTTAATTTTGATTAACCAAATTGGTTCTGGTTTGGTCATATCGATCGACACACAGTGTGTGACGATCGACATGGACTATTAAACCGAACTGGTTCAATTGGATTGAATCGGTTATGTAAATTCGATTCGGTTAGACCGGTTATCGAAGAGCGGTTTAAATTTGATTGCATCGATCGATACCAATGGTTGGCGTCGATCGATACAATGCTCGCAGACATGCTAGTTGGACTACATATTTGCATATACCAGAACAATTTAATCCTAAAAGTTGTAGATGAATCTAAACTAAATAAACTGAATGTTTTAAATAAATAAATAAATCCTTGAATGTATATTGGATATGCATCAAGATAAATCGGTTCTTTTCCTCAACTAAATATCAAGTGATCTTGATGTCTTGCCCGATCTTGTCTACTGTCAAGACTCGTTTCGCTGATTGGATAGTCTTGGAGTCCTTGGTATCCACAGCTACATGAGTAAGGCAGGTGATCAATGATAGACTTGCAGTGCGACTGTCAATGATCACAAGACCGAAGAGATTGGTTTACTTGACTGGGCCATCAGAAGTTCTGGGCCCAGAGACATCGGAGTGGATATGACATGGATTGTCTTATCTGCGACCAAGAGTTGTACTGGGTACAATTAGCAATGATTTGCTTACCTGGATGACTAAAGTTTGGGTGATGGCGAGTCGTCCACTCGAATTTTGGTGATCTGAGGATCTTGGTTCATTGTATTCATATGAGGAAACATAGTTATGAATACAATGCGAGTTTTCTTATTAGATAAGATTTCTCATTTCCTTGAGCATTATAACTAAAACCTTTATCTCTTTTAATTGCAGCTATGTCTGTCTCAAATCACATCAACACTTTCTCACTAAGATCCGTCCTTGAGAAGGACAAATTAAATGGATATAATTTCTTGGAATGGTATCGGAACCTGAGAATAGTTCTCAGGCAAGAGAACAAGGAATATGTCCTTGAAAGAGTTCTCACCGAGAGGCCACGTTCCAATGCTCCGCAGACAGAAAAGAATGCTTGGGATAAGCATTCAGCGGATGTCAAAGATGTTACTTGTCTAATGCTGGTGACCATGAACTCTGAGCTGCAGAAGCAATATGAGAACGTGTTGTCACCCATTGAGATGATTAACAGCCTGAAAGCTTTGTTTCAGGAGCAAGCTCGCACAGAGAGATACCAGACGGTTAAATCTCTCATGGATTGCAAGCTGGCTAAGGACAGTCCAGTAAGTCCTCATGTCCTTAAAATGATGGGTTACATTGATAACCTGGGGAAACTGGACTGTGCCATTAGCCAGGAGCTGGCCACTGACATGATTCTGCAGTCATTGCCGTCGTGTTTTGATCAGTTCATTATGAACTACAACATGCAAAACATGACTAAGACATTGACTGAGTTGCACGGTATGCTGAAGACAGCAGAACCGAATCTAAAGAAGGCTACTCCCAGTGTCCTGATGGTACAAGGGGGTAAAAGGTTTAAGAAACCTAAGAAGGATAAGGGAAAGGCCCAGGTTGTCGAGACTGAAAGTCAAGACAAGCCCAAGCCCAAGCCCAAATCCGGGCCTTCTGTTGAGGATAAGTGCAACTACTGCAAGCAGTTGGGGCATTGGAAAAGAGACTGCAAGAAGTTCAAGGAAGATTACAAGAAGCTGAAGAAGACGTATGATGCGTCTGACTCAGGTATTTATGTTATCGAACTTAATGTTATATCTTCTAGTTCTACTTCGTGGGTATTGGATACCGGCTGCGGTGCTCACATTTGTACTGATATGCAGGCACTAAGAAACAGTAGAACGCTGAAGAAAGGACAAGTGGAGCTACGAGTCGGGAATGGAGCTAAGGTTGCTGCACTGGCCGTAGGCACCTATGAATTGTCTTTACCTTCGGGCATGATTTTAGCTTTGAATAATTGCTACTTTGTACCTGCGATAAGCAGAAACATAATTTCAGTTTCCGTTTTGGATTTGGAAGGTTTTGATTTTGCTGTTAAGAATAAAGTTTGTTCTTTTAATCGTGATGGTACATTTTATGGTAGCGCCCCATTAGAAAATGGGTTATATGTTTTAAATCAAGAAATGCCTGTCTTTAACATAAATACAAAGCGGTTTAAGTCAAATGACGAAAACCCGACTTTCTTATGGCATTGTCGTTTGGGCCATATCAATGAGAAACGCATCCAAAGGCTCCATCGAAATGGGCTTCTGGGCTCATTTGATTTTGAATCATGTGAGAAATGCGAATCTTGTTTGGTGGGCAAAATGGCTAGAGCCCCTTTCAACAAACCAAATGAAAGGGCCAGTGGCTTGTTGGGCCTTGTTCATACTGATGTATGTGGGCCGATGAGTACTGTTGCCAGAGGAAATTACAAGTACTTCATTACCTTCACTGATGATTTCAGTAGGTATGGCTATGTCTACTTGATGAGACACAAATCAGAATCCTTTGATAGATTCAAGGAATTCAAGAATGAAGTACAGAACCAACTTGGCAAAAGTATCAAAATTCTGCGATCGGATCGCGGAGGAGAATACTTAAGCCAAGAGTTCAGCGACTATCTGAGCGAGTGTGGAATTGTTTCACAACTCACTCCTCCTGGAACACCTCAATGGAATGGAGTGTCATAGAGGAGAAATCCAACCTTATTAGATATGGTTCGGTCTATGATGAGTCATACTAATCTTCCATTATCCTTTTGGGGATACGCTCTAGAAACGTCTGCGTTTACACTAAATAGGGTGCCATCTAAATCGGTGGATAAGACACCACATGAATTGTGGACTGGGAAAATTCCTAATCTGTCTTTCCTGAGGATTTGGGGTTGTGAAGCTTATGTCAAACGTTTAATCTCTGACAAGCTTGCACCCAAATCAGATAAATGCTACTTCGTTGGTTATCCTAGGGAAACCAAGGCATACTACTTTTACAACCAATCTGAGAACAAAGTATTTGTTGCTCGGGACTGTTCTTTTCTTGAGAGGGAGTTTCTCTCTAAGAAAAACAGTGGGAGTAAAGTACATCTTGAAGAAATTCAAGATGCACAGGAAACTGCTCAACCTGTTGAGGAAGAGCAGCAGTTGGATCCACAAAGTTCTGTAGAACCGGCGCCTGTGGAGCCTGAAGTTCGCAGATCCGGAAGGATCCGTCACGAACCCGAGAGATACTATGGATTTCTCGTAACCAATTCAAATGATCTGATGATCATTGAAGGTGACGAACCAGCGACCTTTGCGGAAGCAATGATGGGCCCGGACTCCGAAAAGTGGCTTGGAGCCTCTAAATCCGAAATGACATCCATGTCAGAAAACCAAGTATGGTCCTTGGTCGATTTACCTAGTGGTGTAAAAGCCATTGAGTGTAAATGGATCTTCAAGAAGAAGATTGACGTGGATGGCAATGTACAGATTTACAAAGCGAGATTGGTGGCTAAAGGTTTCAAACAAATTCATGGTATTGACTATGATAAAACCTATTCCCCAGTAGCTATGCTTAAATCTATTCGGATTCTTCTAGCGATTGCTGCTCATTATGATTATGAGATTTGGCAGATGGATGTCAAAACCGCATTCCTGAATGGTATTCTGGAAGAGGATGTGTACATGACACAGCCTGAAGGTTTTGTCGATCCTAAAAACGCTGGAAAGGTATGCAAACTTCATAAATCCATTTATGGATTGAAGCAAGCATCACGGAGTTGGAATCTTTGTTTTGATGAAGCAGTAAAACAATTCGGTTTCATCAAGAACGAAGAGGAAGCATGTGTATACAAGAAGACTAGTGGGAGCAAAATTGCGTTTCTTGTACTGTATGTCGATGACATACTTCTCCTCGGTAATGACGTTCCGTTGCTTCAGTCTATCAAGACTTGGCTTGGAAGTTGTTTTTCCATGAAAGACATGGGAGAAGCCGCGTACATTCTTGGAATCAGAATCTACAGAGATAGAACTAACAAGCTGATTGGATTGTGCCAGGACACTTATATTGATAAGGTGTTGCACAGATTCAAGATGCAAGATTCCAAGAAGGGCTTCATTCCAATGTCTCATGGCATGAGTCTCAGCAAGAAGCAGTGTCCGGCGACATCTGCTGAGCGAGAACGCATGAATAGGATTCCTTATGCTTCTGAAATAGGATCTATCATGTATGCCATGCTCTGCACTCGTCCAGATGTAGCTTACGCGTTAAGCATGACGAGCAGATACCAATCTGATCCAGGTGAGGAACACTGGACAGCTGTCAAGAATATTCTCAAGTATTTGAGACATACTAAGGATAAATTCCTTGTGTATGGAGGAAGTGATGAACTTGTGGTGAATGGATTCACTGATGCGAGTTTTCAGACAGACAGAGACGATTTCCGATCACAATCTGGATTTGTCTTCTGTCTAAATGGCGGTGCGGTGAGCTGGAAGAGCTCTAAGCAGAATACCGTAGCTGATTCCACAACGGAAGCTGAATATGTTGCTGCTTCAGAAGCGGCAAAGGAAGCTGTTTGGATCAAGAAGTTCATGACTGAACTTGGTGTGGTTCCTAGTATCTTGGAGCCAGTGGCTTTATTCTGCGATAACAATGGAGCCATTGCTCAGGCGAAAGAACCCAGGTCACACCAGAAGTCCAAACACGTTGAGAGGAAATATCATTTGATTCGTGATATTGTCAATAGAGGTGATGTAAAGATCAGCCGAGTTCCGACAGATGAGAACGTCGCTGATCCTCTGACCAAGTCACTCCCAAGGCCTAAGCATGAGAGTCATACGACTGCTGTAGGCATTAGAGATCTTATGATGTAATCTTGATTCTAGTGGGAGTTTTTTTTTAAGTTATAATAAGACGCTCTTGTAAACATTCTTTGGAAGTGTTTCAATGAAATTTGATTTCAGCATTATTTATATTGTGATCTAAATAAGGGTCCCAAATAAGTTTATGACATATTATAGGTCATCAAGTTGAGGACTTGATCATGAAACCCTATAAGTTAATGAATTATTTTGTCCCTAGTCGAGGTTGTAGAATTGGGACACTAACAAACGGTAGAGACTAGATTGTGAGGTGACTGTTGGCTAAGTTTCATGGAGCCAATGATATGATTATCGCAGTCAGTCACATAGATATATGTTAGTGAACATATGATCGGACATGATCCGCTAATGAGAAGTCTACAAGATAGTTATATCTGTGTCATAAGAGATTCTCATTACGACTATAGAGTATAGTCCTTAGACCTGAGTTCATCATGCTTTCTTGCATATGAATTGGTACACTTTGACCTTGTCAAACGTCGACCCGTAACTGGCGACTATAACGGCACTGTTCGGGTGTATCATGAAGTACGCGTTGAAACATGGATGGAACAAGATGGAATTTGTCCCTCCTGTATAACGGGAGATAAATATCTCAGGGCCTATCGAAGATTGAATACTGAGAAAATGTGTGGCCGCACTCAAACGAACTGTAGTTCAGTTGTTTGTAATGTTCAGTATGAGATCAGGAGTTCGATAAACACGATGTTGGCTAAATAAGGATGACACTAATCTTGCCTTATGCCAAATCGAGATATAGAGACAAAAGGATTATAGGAATTGGTGATTCCAGTACAAGTGGGAGATTGTTGGGATAGTGTCCTGAAATCACACTTGTACTCACTCCTGTGATAGTTGTGTGTCGAGAACAGACATTCGTATAATACTGGGTGTTTGCAATGCTTTGCTAGAAGCCTCTTGCAATCTGTAGGTCGTGGACTTACTGCCAGTATTATATGATCCTATAGGGTCACACACCTAAGCGAACTGGAAGCTACGACATGGGAATGATCATTGTGGCAATGATCATATTATGTGTATTGAAATACACATAAGATTCGATTTAATGGTGTTGTGTCGATCGACACAGCTTGTGTGTCGGTCGACACAGTTCGGTTTTTCCGAACAAGTTTTTCGGGTTATGGCTTAATTGAGTCTGGCCCGTTAAGCAAGTTTAGGTTGAATAAACTCGTTTTAGTTCGACCTAAACGGACGAGCCGTCCAGTTTTCTAGAGAGAAACACCAGACACACCAGTGAGAATCGATCCCGTTGATCCGGCACTAGCATCCTGTTTCCAGTGAAGCGTGCGTGTGTATCTGGTAGAGGCAAGGCGTTTGTGTTGCTCCACTGATCTCGTTCACCATCTCAATTCCGCTGCCAGAAAGGTAAGAACGAGGTTGGTTTTCATTCAATATATCAAACCCTAGATCCATAGGGATCCAACACAATCAATCGCTGGTCACCGGATGTGCATAGACTACAGGAAGTTGAATGCAACCACCAGAAAAGACCACTTTCCACTCCCTTTGATTGACCAGATGTTGGAAAGGTTGGCGAATCATCCTTACTACTGCTTCTTGGATGGTTATTCTGGTTTCTTTCAGATCCCTATCCACCCAGAGGACCAGGAGAAGACCACATTTACCTGTCCCTATGGCACCTTTGCATACCGCAGAATGCCTTTTGGACTGTGTAATGCTCCTGCGACATTTCGAAGATGTATGATGTCTATCTTCAAAGACATGATAGAGGATTTTATGGAGGTCTTCATGGATGATTTCTCTGTCTACAGACCATCCTTCCATGCTTGCCTGGATAACCTATGCAAGGTGCTAGCTCGCTGTGAGGAAAAGCACCTAGTTTTGAACTGGGAAAAATGTCATTTTATGGTCAAGAATGGCATTGTACTTGGGCATAGAGTTTCTGAGGCAGGAATTGAGGTGGACAGAGGTAAGATTGAGGTGATGACAGGGCTGCAGGCACCAGATTCAGTCAAAGGAATAAGGAGTTTTCTTGGGCATGCTGGTTTTTAGAGAAGGTTTATCAAAGACTTCAGCAAGATAGCTAGACCACTTAATGCACTTCTCTGCAAGGATGTGAAGTTTGAGTTCACATATGAGTGTCATGCTGCATTCAAGGAGCTGAAACAAGCCTTGATATCGGCTCCAATTGTACAACCACCGGACTGGAGTCTTCCTTTTGAGGTAATGTGTGATGCCAGTGACTATGCTGTAGGAGCTGTGCTTGGGCAGAAGAAGGATAGGAAGCTCCATGCTATCTACTATGCTAGTAGAACTCTCGATGATGCCCAAAGGAATTATGCAACCACTGAGAAGGAGTTGTTGGCAGTTGTGTTTGCATTCTAGAAGTTCCGCCCCTATCTGATTGGATCCAAGGTAGTGGTGCATACTGACCATTCCGCGCTTAAGTATCTGATGCAGAAGAAAGATGCTAAGCCAAGGCTACTAAGATGGATTTTGTTGCTCCAAGAGTTTGACATAGAGGTGAGAGACAAGAAAGGAGTAGAGAACGGTGTTGCTGATCACTTATCACGGATTAGGATCGATGAGGACGTTCCTATAGATGATTTTCTACCAGAGGAGAACATCTACAAGGTTGAGACGGGATTTCAGGCAATTTCTGCGAGTTCACTACTTTCTACACGGGTTGCAGGGCAGGTGTCGGTCGACGCTCAGTTCATGTCGGTCGACACCCGACTCGAAAAAGAGGACGATAATCGATCACACTCGACATCGATTGGCCGATTTGGGACGATGTCGGTCGACATCAACACTGGTGTCGGTCGACACCCGCTGCGAACGCAGGCAACTATTCCGGATGATGAAGCTGACATGTTCATAGCTGCAGTAGCCCAAGGTTCTCTCTCTACTAGACCTTGGTACGCCGATATAGCCAACTACCTTACTGCAGATGATGAGCCTGAAGTGTTCAAAGGCTATGCTAAGAAGAAGTTTCTTAGGGAAGTCAGGCGCTATGATTGGGATGAGCCCTACTTGTACAAGCACTGCTCTGATGGTATCTACAGACGTTGCATTGCTGAGTGTGAAGTTGATGATGTGTTGTATCACTACCATGGTTCTGAGTATGCTAGACACTTCGCTACATTCAAGACAGTGTCTAAGATTCTCCAAGCAGGCTTCTAGTGGCCTACAATGTTCAAGGATGCTCAGTTATTCATCTCTCAGTGTGATGTGTGTCAGAGGAGGGGGAAGATCAGCAAGAGACATGATATGCCACAAAACTTCATCCTCGAGGTTGAAGTCTTTGACTGCTGGGGCATCGATTTCATGGGTCTGTTTCCATCTTTCTATGGGAACATGTATATATTGGTTGTTGTGGACTATGTATCCAAGTGGGTTAAAGCGATTGCAAGTCCGACCAATGACTCTTCGGTAGTTCTTAAGCTGATTAAGACTATCATCTTCCCCAGATTTGGAGTGCCTAGGATTGTGATAAGTGATGGTAGCTCTCACTTCATCAACAAGGTCTTTGAGAAGTTGCTTAAAAAGCATGGTTTTAATCATCGTGTGGCTACTCCATATCACCCTCAGACTATTGGACAAGTTGAGGTTTCCAACAGACAGATCAAAGAGATTCTGGAGAAGACAGTGGGAAAGACTAGGAAAGACTGGTCTGCTAAGCTGGATGATGCGTTGTGGGCTTACAAGACTGCGTTTAAGACGCCACTGGGGACTACACCATTTCATCTTCTCTATGGGAAAGCATGTCATCTTCCTGTTGAGCTTGAGCACAAGGCTCGATGGGCTGTCAAACAGATGAACTATGACCTCAAGCCTGCAGTTGAGAGACGTCTGATACAGCTTAATGAGTTAGATGAGATTCTCCACCATGCCTATGAGAACTCAAGGCTGTACAAGGAGCGTACAAAGGCATATCATGATAAGAAGATCATCTCACGCAACCTCGAACCCAATGATCAGGTACTTCTCTACAACTCTCGTCTAACATTGTTTCCTGGGAAGTTGCGTTCTCGTTGGTCAGGTCCATTCACCGTCAAGGAAGCTAGACCACACGGAGCTGTTATCTTGATGAATTCCAAAGGCGAGGAGTTCACAGTCAATGGGCAAAGGGTGAAATATTACTAGGCAAAAGCTGAAATTTCAGAAGGCAACATTGTCCATCTGGATAATCCACCCAATGCCTTATCACATTACAGTCAAGATATTGACGTTAAACGAGCGTTGAGTGGGAGGCAGGTTAGTTTTCACTGTAGGTTAGTTTTCTGTTCTTTTGAGTCTTTGTCCTTGAGACTTTTGATTTTTCTGGTTCTTGTATGTTAGGGCCGTGTAGGACAGGTCTGCAGATATCAGTGTCGGTCGACATCACCATTGATGTCACTCGACACCAAACTCGAAACACGGATGGAAATCGACCACGCTCGATTACGAGTAAATCGATGTTGACCAAAGGCTAATGTCTCCCGACGTAGTCTGTGTGTCGGTCGACATCGACTACGATAACAAGTAAGATTTCTGTTTCTCAAGTTCTCGGTTACTTATACCCTGTTCTTCCGATCTCATACTACAATTGCACTGGGGACAGTGCAGTCTAAGTGTGGGGGAGGTGGCTACTGAAATTGTGTTTTGTTTTCTTAGAGTCAGTCTTTTGTTTTCACTTGTTTTCAAATTGGTTTTATTGAGTCAAAATGTGTATGAAACTATGATTTTTCGAGGAAATTTTCGCTGGAACAGGAACTAAGTGACCATTGGACAGACTTGCAAGAGCTCTATGACTATTAGAAAACCCTACACAGATCAACTTACCAAGGACACCCACATCAAACCAGGTATTCAGAGGATCCATCACTAGCCTCATCTCTAATCTTGATTCTAATTTCTCACTTAGGGGCTTGAGATCTCTGGATCGGATTCCTCTGATGTTTTTGACACAGCCTGTGATCCTGTTTGAGTATGGTTCCTGATTTTCTCCTCCCTTGAAAGTAAAAAAAATAATATTAAAACCGAGGATAAGCTAGTAGCTTCGAAGTGGTCACGGGAGTGGTAGAGACCCCTATTACCTCCTGTGTATCCATGGAAAGATCCAAAGTTACACCCGAATAAAAAGGGAAGAGCACTGATAGAAAAAATAAAATGATACCCAGTGGGGAAAAATCAGTGCTAAGGGAGAAAGGGAAAAGAAAGGAACCAGAAACCGACAGTTTGGTGGTCAAGTATTGACTGAGTTGAGTCCATGTGTCCTCTGATCGATACTCCCTCTGTGAGACTGCACCTAATTGTATACAGAGGTTAGTGTGGTGAACTTGAATATCCTAATTTGATTGTGGAGTTTACTTGGGACAGTTGCTAAGTGTGGGGGAAGTATATTGTGGTTTTGAGCTCTGCAGGAAAGTTTTCAGTGGTTTACTAAGTGAATGTGAATGCGAAAGTTCCTAGGACGAAATGAGTGTCTAAGTTTTCAAACCTCTTTCTTATGCTTTAGTTCTTTTACTTGCTTGAGGGCAAACAAGAGCTAAGTGTGGGGGAGTTGATATATCATGGTTTTTCTAGGTTTTCAACCATGATATAGTTGTGTATATTGAGTCTTTAACCTGGTTTTTCAAGTCTATTGAGTCTTCTACAGGTAGACTTGTGTTTGGAGCAAAGAGTGGGATTATAGGACATTTCTGGTGATTTGTGCAAGGAGCTGAAGTTGGTGTCTCGGCCACGATGGGATGTCGACTGACACTGACCTTGGTGTCGTCCAACACTGAGCGCGAGGGAAGCTATACGCCGAGTTGAGACAAGTTTTGAAGAATTGCATAAAGACCCCAAAGTTTTCCCTAATTCTAATCTAGCCCCAAAATGTGTTTAGGAGTTTTAATTAGGTTTTCAGACTCATTATTAAGTGGATCTTGTTCTTACTTTTTTCTTGCTTGGAGATTGAGAGATTTGTGCTAAGGGGCTGATTTTTGCTACTTGTAACCTTTGAGAGAAGGATTTCGAAACCCTTTATCTTATCTATTCAGTCTTTCCGTTTTCTATTCATGATGTGTTGTTTATCTGATAATATGTCTGAGTAGTAACTTAGTTAGATTTAGGAATTCTCATAAGGTTTTATGCATGTTTAAATAACTGATTTATTAGGATTCACAATCTGTTCGTTCATCACCTAAGTTGCGTTTAATACTGAATTCTTGACTGATCACCTAGGGTTTAGATCTGAGATAATTAACTTAGCACGAGAGTGTGAGTTATAATCTGAATAAACTTAGTTTGAACAATTTGACTAGATACAAAGAGATTTGGTTTAGGAGAATTGTGAACCGGTAGAACCTGTTCTTAATGCTTGTTTAGAACTCTAGGATCACAATGAGATTTGGATCGCTAGGTTGCTAGATATAGAAACAATCTCAGTGAGAGTTGGATTGTTTAGCATTGTGTTTCTAGTTCTTGAACCTGTGTTTAACCTGAATCCGGTTAGTTAAGTATCTGACATTGCATAATTCACGAGAACTTCCTAAGTCTGACGACTTTCTCCTATTGAAAACACTCCCTTGTTTACTTGCTTTCGTTTACTGCTTTCTTCCAATTGATTTAGCTTAACTTGAGAACATACAATCTATCGTGTGAGTCGTGAGTCCTTGTAGATTCGATGCCCTAAGTACTACATTCGCATCACTGTGCACTTAGAGTAGAATAGGGATAAAACTTTGACCTATCAACAATCGAGTTCACTCAGCCATAAGTTCAGTTCCTGACATTGACATGGTAATCGAGGAAACTCGATGAAATCCCTTCACGGACATGATTTTTAATGCACGCCTTCAGATGCATCTAAAATCAGATTTCTAGAATACTCTGGAAAAGGTGGTCCTCAAGCTCACATCATAGCATTTAAACTAGCAATAGTTCGCGTACACCTGAATGATTACGAGAAAGTGGCAGGCTACTGCCGTTAGTTTGCTGAAAACCTTGTCGGACATAACTTAGAATGGGTTGCAGCTTTGGAAGGAAATTACATAGATAACTTCAACCAGCTCGCTTCAGCTTTCATGAAGCACTACTCTGTGTACATATAGGAACAAGCCTTAGAGGCTGACCTTTGGGCAATCTCTCAAGGTCAAAACGAATCCCTTCGAAGCTTCATATATAGGTTCAAGGAGATCAAATCCAAAATCACGAACCCAAACGAGGTCGTAGCACTCAGAGCACACAAACATAGACTCTGGTACACTTCCAGATTTTGCGAGGAGCTCGCAGTCAGATCGGTAGTCTCTCTTGATGACGCGCTCCATCGGGCGTCAGCTTTTGCGCTTCACGAAGAAGAGATCAAAATAATCGCAGAAAACCACAAAAAATCCGCGACACCTATTGAGGTCAAAATCCCCCTCAACGAAAACAATACCGAAAGCGAACCGAGCAATCAGATATAGCAATCGGAAATTCTGAGCAGACCAAGTTGCTCGGATAATCCAAGCTTATCCCCTCTTGTTTTCCGAGCACAACACATTCCTTCTTGTTTTCCGATCGTGACAAACTCCCTCGGAAGTTCCGAGCAGAACATATTCCCCGAATCTTCCAAGCAGACACTTTGCTTAGACCAGATGCTCGGATATTTTCCAATATCTCTCTCCGGATGCGCAACTAGCCGCAATCCAACTTCGAAAAGATAACTTATACGCTCCTAGTCGTTAACGGAATTGCCGAATAAGTTATATGAAATACGAACTTGGGCCTAACCCACAAGACTTGTATTTCCCAGACTTTGGGCCGAGTCAAGAGACTTACGCTCAAATAGACTCAGATCGTCCCTTTTCGGCCCATTTGGCAGAACAAGTTAAACCACGGAAAGATAATTACATAAACGGAAAGATAAATTCGAAGAGTAAAAAGAGAAGATAATTCCGAGCAGGAAGAGGAAAATCCGAGAAAAAATGTAAATCCCAACGAAAATGGAATATGCGATAATAGGAAGATTTTTCGGAAATCTGGCAGGCGAATATCCTCGAAGCCGACTCGCCATGACTATATAAGACGAAGGACTTCCTAAAATCAAGCCATCTCGAAAAACCTAGCAACTAGACTTAGAATTTTCTTAAGCTTTTGCTCTTTGCACTTTGTTTCCGATCAACTTATCAATCAAAAATATCCTCCGGGTCTCTTGTCGTGTTGTTTACTCTTGATTCTTCTGTTCCCTTAAACTTTTGCTTAACAAAAATCGACAGTGTGAGTTTCGACTCTTACAGTTTGGCGCCGACTGTGGGGAATAGAAGTTTCTTACACCTAAAAACCACCGACTAGCAGATCCAAAGATATGGCCACCGACGGACACGAAAACGAAGCAAGGACATGTCATCAACTGAGCACCGTAACCAACAGCAAGATCGTTGGAGAATCGCAATACTGCCGAGACACAGTATCCTCGATCAAAGCTTACCAACAAACAGCGGGAACAAGCGTTCACTGGTCCGCTCCTTCTAAGTTCCCAAACGACATGATAACGTTCGAGGAGTGCGAGACCGCAGGAATCGATCGACCACACAACGACCCACTTGTCATAGAACTGATCATAAAGGATTATGACGTAGCAAGGATCCTGGTCAATACTGGGAGTTCCGTGGATGTAATCTTCCACGACACCCTAAGAAGGATGAACATCGGTTTATCCGAAGTATATCCATCTCCAAAACCCTTAAAGGGATTCACAGGAGACACGACGATGACTCTCGAGACAATCATGCTACCAGTACAAGCAGGAGGAGTAAACAAAGTTGTCGAGTTCTTAGTAGTATATGCCCCAACAATCTACAACGTGATTATGGGGACTCCTTGAATAAATTCCATGAGAGCCGTTCCATCAACATATCACCTCTGCTTGAAGTTCCCAACACCTGGAAGGGTCACAACAATATGGGGAAGTCAAGAAAAATCCCGATCTTGCGTCATGACCGAACACATACTCAGAAAACCGACGGTCGAGATCTCCCGGAAGGCAAAGCGACCACGGACAGAAGCGAATCAGAGAGTTGTGAAAAAACCAAAACGAGCCGACAAGGAGCAAGAAGAAGAAGACGACGACAAGCCTTGCAAACCCGTGGTATCGGTCTGCATAGACAACGACCATCCAGAATGCTGCGTAGATGTAGGAGCAAACCTTGACGACTCGATCAAAAAGGACATAGTCTTATGATGAACGTGGATCCAACGATCAAACCCGTAAGGCAAAAAAGATGGAAACTAGGATCTGAATGAGCCAAAGCAGTCGAGCGATTACTCAAAGTCGGCTCAATCATCGAAGTCAAGTATCCAGAATGGCTCATAAATCCCGTGAACGTAAAATGGAGAGTTTGCGTCGAGTTCACGGATCTGAACAAGGCGTGCCCTAAAGACAGTATCCCGCTTCCGCATATCGATCGACTAGTAGAAGCAACGGTGGGAAACAAACTACTTACGTTCATGGATGCTTTTTCAGGTTACAATCAGATCATGATGAACCCAGACGATCGAGATAAAACCGTGTTCATCACTAACAGAGGGATCTACTGCTACAAGGCCATGCCCTTCAGTTTAAAGAACGCCGGAGCGACGTATCAATGTCTAGTGAATAAGATGTTTACCGAGCAACTTGGAAGAACCATGGAAGTATACATAGACAACATGTTAGTCAAGTCTCTCGAGGAAAAAGTGAAGGAATTTCTAGCAGATTCCTAATCCAATTAGGCAATCCTAGTCTGAATTCCGAGCCTAGGATCTACAGGTTCATATAATTGAATCTATCAGATCTGAAGATTACCTGGTGATTAGCAGCGGAAGTCTTAGCAAGTAATCGAGATCTAGAGCGCCTCAAGTGATGCGCCTCTACTGGTATCCACACGCACACAGAACTGGACAGCAGGGATGCTAGTGCCTATCGGAGATCTAATCTCCAGAGAGGTTTCTTTTCTTTTGTGTGGCTGTGAATTAGGTTAGAATCGAGTTTAGGTCGACCATATATCTTATATATGTCGACTTAAATCGCAACGGGATTAACTAATGATTAAACCGATTTAATCTGCTAATCCGCGAGTTGTGTCGACCGACACGCTCTTTGTGTCGATCGACGCAGTCGATCCGTGTCGATCGACGCACTCATCCGATCATTACATTAATGATCAACCTCACATTCAATGTCCAGTTTGCTTAGGTGTGTGACCCTGTAGGATCATATAACACTAGCAATGAGTTCTAAACTCATTGATCATAAGTGGCTTCTAGCAAAGCATTACGAGTACCTAATGTCATATGATTGTCTCATCTCGACAACACGACTTTCTCTCAGAGTAAGTACAACTAGATTTCAGGACATTCCCAACAATCTCCCACTTGTACTGGAATCATCTATTCCTATAATCCCTTCATCACTATATCTTGATCCGGCATAAGGAAAGATCCGTGTCATCCTTATTAAGCCAAAATCATGTTCATCGAATTCCGATTCATACTGACAAGCCAAACGACTGACAATCACCTCGTTTGAGTGTGGCCACACATTTTCTCAGTATCAAATCTTCGATGGGCCCTGAGATATTTATCTCCTGTTATATAGGAGGGACAATTCCCATCTTGTTCCATCCCTGTTCCTTCACACGCTTCATGATACGCCCAATCAATGTCTTTATGATCACCAGTTACGGCTGACGTTTGACAAGGTCAAAGCGGACCAATTCACATGTAAGAAATCATGATGAACTCAGGTCTAAGGACTATACTCTATAGTCGTAATGAAAACTCTCATGACACTTATATAACTATCCCGTAGAGTTCTCATCAGTGGGTCATGTTCGATCATGTGTTCTCTAACACATACCTATGTGATTGACTTTAATACTCTTATTAATGACTCCATGAAACTTAGTCATCAGTCACCTCACATACTAGTCTCACGTGGTTATTAATGTCCCACTTTAACAACCTCGACCAGGGACAAACATAATTTATGTCATTTATTATTTATAGGGTTTCATGATCAAGTCACATACTTGATGACCTATAAAATGTCATAAATTACTTTGGGACTATTATTTAATTACCATTATCAAATAATACAGATGTCAGATTTTAATAACATAATCATATTATGTTTATTCGAACATCATATCATAACTGAAATCAATAACAATGACTCCCACCAAAATTAAGATCACATCTTAAGACATCTAATGCCTTTAGCGGTAGCCTGACCCTCATTCGCCCTAGCTCAGCGTGTGTCGAAGGACACTGCGTCTTGCTAAGAGTAATACCAAGAGTCATTTGCACAAGGTCCTTTTTGGAATCATGCATACTGGATCTGTGTAAGAACTTATCACATAAGTATCTTGACACAATCCAATTAGCTTGTCTAATCTATCTCCATAGATTCTTATTCCAAGAATGTATATGGTTTCTCCCATATTTCTCATCGAAAAAACAACTTTCGAATCAAGTCTTAACAGACTGAAACAATGGAACTTCATTTCCGAGAAGTAGTATGTTATCAACATACAATACCAGAATGCAACTGCGCTCCTACTAGTCATCTTGTAAACATACGGTTCCTCTTCGTTCTTGACGAAGTCAAACCTTTTGACTGCTTCATCAAAACGAAGGTTCCAACTCCGAGATGCTTGCTTCAATCCATAAATGGATCGATGAAGCTTGCATATCTTCCTAGCTTCATTAGGATCAATGAAAAACTTCAGGTTGTGTCATGTACACATCTCTTTCCAGAATTCCATTAAGGAAAGCTGTTTTTCACATCCATCTGCCAGATCTCATAACCATTATGAGTAGCGGTTGCTAGGAGAATCCGAATGGACATAAGCATGGTGTCTGGGATTAGGTTTCTTCACAGTTAATACCATGAATTTACTTGAAACCTTTTCCACCAATCCAGCTTTGGACATCGCCATTCCGGATTCAGCGGCTTTTAGCCACTTTCGGAGTCAAGGCCCATCATTGCTTCTTCAAATTTCGCAGGCCCGTCACTTTCAATGATCAGTAGATCACGGCAATTGGTTACGAGAAATCCCCATTTCTCGGGTTCGTGACGGATCCTATTGGATCTACGAGCTTCAGTCTTGTGTTAAAAATCACGCACATATCTCATATGTAGACTTTTACCACGATCTAATTAACCAAGTTTTAAACCGTAGTTAATTAAATCATAAACCAAACATATTTTGGTTCGCGACCTGTGTCGATCGATGCAACTTTTGTGTCGATCGACACATCTTTAAAACTCGCTTTTGAATGTATATCTAATATTCATTCATCAGATCCTTGCAAACCTCAGGCACCACAGTTGCAGGTTCTACAACTCTTTGTAGATCCAACTTCTGCTCTTCCTCATCGGGTTGAACAGTCTCCTGTGATTCTCGAATTTCTTCGAGTTGTACTTTACTCCCACTGTTCTTCTTGGAAAGAAAGTCTTTCTCAAGAAAACATAGTTCCGAGCAACAAACAATTTGTTCTCAAACTGGTTGTAAAAGTAGCACGCCTTGGTTTCGTCAGGACAACCAATGAAGCAGTACTTATCAGATTTGGGTGTGAGCTTATCAGGGATCAAACGTTTTATATAAGTCTCACAACTCCAAATCTTCATGATGGATAAATCAGAAACATTTCCATTCCACATCTCATGTGAAATCTCTGTAACTGATTTTGATGGAACACTATTTAATGTAAACTCAGACAATTTTAGAGTGTATTCTTGGAAGGATATTGGAAGATCTAAGTGACTCATCATTGATCGAACTATATCTAATAAAGTCTGATTAAGGAGGAGTGAATTGTGAAACACTTTCACAATCTCTCAGATGATCACTAAATTCTTGATCTAAGTATTCACCTCCATGATCTCATCGTAGCGGTTTAATACTTGTGTCAAATTGATTCTGTACTTCATTTTTGGAACTCTTTGAACTTTTCAAAAGATTATGATTTATGTCTTATTAACAAGACATAACCGTACCTACTGAAAATATCAGTAAAGGTAACGAAGTACTGAAAATTTCCTCTAGCATTACTGCTCATTGGCCCATATACATCCGTATGCATAAAGCCCAATAAGCCTCTGGCCCTTTCATTTTATCCGTTCGCGACCTGTGTCGATCGATGCACCGTTTGTGTCGATCGACACTACCCTTTTTTCGAAAGGGGCCTTTGTCATTTTACCCAATAAACAAGATTCACTTTACTCATTGTGATTCATAATCAGATGAGCCCAAAAGCCCATCACTATGGAGCTTCTGAATCTGTTTCTCATTTACGTGGCCCAAAATGACAATGCCAGAGAGAAGTTTGATATTAATGTTACAGTTAGGCACATTCTGGTTTATAACATAAAATCCATTCTTTAATGGATTGCTACTATAAAATATATCACTGTAATCAAATGAATAACACTTATTCTTAATTTGAAAACTGATATCCTTTCATATCCAAACAAGGATTAGAAATAATCTTTCTGCTCATAGCAGATACATAGTAGCAGTTTTAAGTTCAAAATATGCCATAAAAGAAAAACAAATGAAATACTCCTACGGTTAATGCAGCAACTCTTGCTTCATTTCCACGCGTAGATCCACTTGTCCTTTCTCCATAATCCTACTTTTGCTCAGGCCCTGCACATTTTCACAAAATATGAGTACCACAGCTGGTATCAAATACCCAACAAGTAGGACTGTAAGAAGTAACATTTACTTTTATAACATAATACCTGAAGAAGAAGTCTCGTACGTCTTCTTCAGCTTCTCATAATCTTCCAAGAATTTATTACAGTTTCTTTTCAAATGCCCATAACCATTACAATAACGGCACTTAACATCTTCAGAAGGACTGGTTTTAACCTTAGGAGCTTGGCCAGACTCGCTTAGATTCACAATCGAGCTCGTCTTTCCATCACCTTTGTTCTTACCAAGTTTCTTAAACCTTTTACCCTTTTGTACCATAAGGACATTTGGGGTGTCCTTCTTGATGTTAGGTTCAGCAGTCTTAAGCATCCCATGCAATTCAGTCAACGTCTTCGTCAAGTTGTTCATGTTATAGTTCATAACAAATTGATCATAGCTTGACGGCAGTGACTGTAGAATGATGTCAGTAGCCAACTCTTGGCTAATGGGACAATCCAGTTTCCCCAGGTTATCAATATAACCCATCATCTTAATGACATGAGGACTAACTGGTTCACCCATTGGTAGCTTGCACTCAATCAGAGATCTAACCGTCTGGTATCTCTGAGTTCGTGCCTGTTCCTGAAACATACTTTTCAGGCCAGTGATCATCTCTTTTGGCGACTCCACGTACTCATATTGCTTCTGCAATTCCGAGTTCATGGTAGCCAACATGAGACAACTCACATCCACCGCATCATTAGAATGCTTATCCCAAGCATCCTTATCTGACTGCCAGGCATTGGCTCGGTACTTCTTAGGGAGAACTTTCTCAAGGACATAGTCCTTCTTCTCCTATTTGAGAACAATTCTCAAGTTCCGATACCATTCAAGAAAGTTGGATCCATTTAACTTGTCCTTCTCAAGGACGGATCGCAGGGAGAAATTGTTACGATGGTTTGTGCTAGACATAGCTGAAAAACAAGGGAGGTTTAGTTATGATGTTCAAGAAATGAGAAGTCTTAACAATTAAGAAAACTCGCATTATATTCAAACAATGTTTCCTCAAATGAATATAATGATCCAAGACCCATACTTCACCAAACTTGAGTGAGCCACTGGCTATCACCCAACTTTAGCTATCTAGGTAAGCAACGACCTTGCTAGTTATATCCAATATAACTCTTGGTTGTGGATCGACATCTTATGTCCAATCCACCTGATGTCTCTGAGCCCAAAACGATTTTGATGGCCCAGTCAAGTAAACCAATCTCTTCAGTCATGTAATTGTTGACGCCTTGCACTGAAAGCCCATCAACACGATTACTTCCTGTCTTACTCATGAAATCGTGGACATCTTGCACTGCAAGTCTATCACACAACTAAATGAGTCTTGACAGTTGACAAGATTGGAAAGACATCAAGTATCACTTGATATTTGGTTGAGGAACGGAACCTTTAAAATGTTCAGTTTTATTATGTTTTAATTCTTATAATTAATTGATTTATCTTGCTTTGGTTATGTGATTGCAGGTTCCATAACCCAATCAACGAATCTTATGTCGACCGACACTACTATAGTGTCGATCGATGCAGAATAACCAAAAGCAAACCGCGATAACCGATCAATCCAATTGATCCAGTTTTGAATACCGGTCAGTGTCGATCGATGCTACATTAGCATCGGTCGATACCAACCTGATCAAACCAATCGCAATTAAACCATTCACTGTGTTCAACCATTATTAACCAAGCTCGATAACCGGTCCAATCCAATTGAACCGATTCATCAATCTAGCGAGGTCTGTGTCGACCGACACAACTCTTGTGTCGATCGACACTAGGTGAATAAGTTTTATTCGGGTTATCCTTCTGTGTCGACCGATACCGGATTGGTGTCGATCGACACAGTACGATAAGCCCTAATCGTTTTTCAATCAAAAAACCTAAAACTAGATTTTCATGAAAACGAATTTTAGCATGCTTGTATCAACTATACAGAGATTCAGATTCAACTAATCTAATCAACATGCTACAGATTCAATGGAACCCTAAAGCTCTGATACCACTGAAGGAATTTCTAGCAGATTCCTAATCCAATTAGGCAATCCTAGTCTGAATTCCGAGCCTAGGATCTACAGGTTCATGTAATTGAATCTATCAGATCTGAAGATTATGGTGGTTAGCAGCGGAAGTCTTAGCAAGTAATCGAGATCTAGAGCGCCTCAAGTGCTGCGCCTCTACTGGTATCCACACGCACACAGAACTGGACAGCAGGGATGCTAGTGCCTATCGGAGATCTAATCTCCAGAGAGGTTTCTTTTCTTTTGTGTGGCTGTGAATTAGGTTAGAATCGAGTTTAGGTCGACCATATATCTTATATATGTCGACTTAAACCGCAACGGGATTAACTAATGATTAAACCGATTTAATCTGCTAATCCGCGAGTTGTGTCGACCGACACGCTCTTTGTGTCGATCGACACAGTCGATCCGTGTCGACCGACACACATAGTGCGTCGATCGACACTGCCCAGAAAAGATGACATCGAATGCATATCAAATATGCATTCATCCGATCATTACATTAATGATCAACCTCACATTCAATGTCCAGTTTGCTTAGGTGTGTGACCCTGTAGGATCATATAACACTAGCAATGAGTTCTAAACTCATTGATCATAAGTGGCTTCTAGCAAAGCATTACGAGTACCTAGTGTCATATGATTGTCTCATCTCGACAACACGACTTTCTCTCAGAGTAAGTACAAATAGATTTCAGGACATTCCCAACAAAAAGATCATGTGGAAAACCTACGGGAAAGTTTTGAACAGCTAAACAAGAATAACATGAAACTCAACCCTGCCAAGTGCAGATTCAGAGTAGCGTCTTGAGAATTTCTTAGATACCTCGTCACCCACCAAGGCATCAAAGCAAATCCGAAGCAAATAACCGCCCTGATTCAAATGTACTCGCCAACGACGAAATGCGAAGTCCAAAGATTGACGGGACGTGTAGCAGCGCTCAAAAATCTTATCCCGTGATCAATAGACAAGTGCTTGCCATTCCACGATGCTTTGAGAGGCAACAAAATGTTAAATTGGTCAGAGAAATGTGAGGAAGCTTTCCAACAGCTGAAGAAGTATCTAACAAATCCGCCAGTACTCGCAAAATCAATAGAAGGAGAGCATTGTTCTTATATACTGCGATATCAGCTACCGCCGTGAGCGGAGTTCTTCTCAGAGAAGATCGAGGGGAACAAAAGCCAATTTTCTACATCATCTAAACACTAACAGACGCAGAAACTCGATATACTCAAATCGAGAAGCTTGCACTCGCACTAGTTATGTCCGCATGAAAATTAAGGCCATATTTAACTTGATCATAGTCCTGACAACATCCCCGTTGCGGACGAGCCTTCATAGTCCAAGCCAATCTGGGAGATTAGCCAAGTGGGCAATAGAGTTCAGCGAATTAGATATCAAATATCGATCCAGAACGTGGGCAAAATCGCAAGTACTCGCGGATTTCCTGGTCGAATTACCACAAGGAGGGGCGGAAGAGCTGGCAGAAGATTCGGACTGGCTGCTCCACGTTGATGGCTCATCGTCAAAACAAGGCTCCAGAGTGGGAATCCGCCTAACGTCACCAACTGGAGAAATTTTAAAACAATCGTTCCGATTAGCTTATCAGGATTCAAACAATGAAGCATAATACAAAGCTCTGATCGCCGGGTTAAGGTTAGTCCACGCTCTCAAAATTCAAAACATTCAAGCATTTTGGGATTCCCAGCTGGTCACAAGCCAGTACAGCGGAAAATACGATACAAGAGACGAAAGGATGGAAGCATACCTGAAGTTCGTCCGGACCTTGTAAAGCCGCTCAAGAACACTTCAAACTAAGCCGAATCCCTCGAGGAGAGAACGCACCAGCAGACACCTTAGCAGCTCTTGCCTCAACCTCCGAACCGGGTTTGAAACGGATCATTCCAGTAGAATTCATTGAGCATCCGAGCATCAAATTTTTTTGAACCATCAACCTGGCTTATCCGCCCGAAAAGGACGACAACAATGAAGAAAATCCTCCAACATAAGAGAACAATGCATAAGCAGACATATGGTTCAGATGAGAGTATGGCTGCAACAAAGAATGGATGAGAGCGATTCGTTTATACATCATGGATGGCAAACTTCCTGAGGATAAGTGGGAAGCTCGTAAAATCAAAGTACATGCTGCTTGTTACGTTTTCATGGATGGTAACATTTACAAGTGGCTATCTGGGCCTCTAGTGTCATGCGTCGAAGGCAAAGAAGCGAAACGAATCATGGAAGAAGTCCACAATGGTTCATGCGGAAACCGTTCCAAAGGGAGAGCTTTTGCAATCAAAATCAAGTGTCACAGTTACTTTTGGCCGACAATGGTCAGAAACTGCGAGAAGATTTCTCGAAAATGTGAAAAATGCCAGAGACACACTTCGAATATCCACCAACCAGCCTAGATGCTATCGTCGATCTCAGCAGTATACCCTTTCATGCGCTGGTCGATGGATATAGTAGGACCACTTCACCAGTCTAAAAAGAAGCGATTCCTCCTCGTCCTAACTGACTATTTATCGAAATGGATTGAAGCCGAATCTTATGACATCATCAAAGACGCCCAAGTTGAACATTTCGTATGGAAGAACATTATATGAAGACACAGAGTGCCATACGAGATCGTCATAGACAACGGTTCGTAATCCATCTCGATGCGTTTTGAAGCTTTTTGCGAGAAGTGGAAGATACACCTACCCCAAGGAAACATGCAAACTGAAGCCACCAACAAAATCCGGTAAACGATAATAACTTTCTTTTTACTTTCATTTGATTTACTTTTCTTAAAATCAAATTTAGGATTCAAACTTCATAGTTTAGTAAACCATTCCTATTCATTAACTGTCGAATAATCCTAAGTCAAGTCTAGTACATTTGCATTCTCTATCTCGTCTGTTGTTGGCCACAACAGACGAACAAACACATCATTTACGGATCCTGACCAACATGTCTATTCGGATTGAGGTTCTATACATCCAACAAACGCATAAAAGCGCACTATATAAATTCTTAATACCTGCTAGGTATGTTTGCTATCGATAACGGGAACATAAGTCGAGAATGTCTCGCACCAGTACCGAATTTGGAGTAAACCTCAAAATCCAGTAGACGCTGCTTAGCACACTGGTCCACGACGTCACGACGTCACGACCAAGTATACCTTGGTCTGGTATCCGCGAGGTGAGTCCTACATGCTATCAACTTACTATTGATAACGGGAATGTAAGTCGAGGTGTCTCACAAAAGTACCGAGCTCAAAGTAAGCATCTAAACCTAGTGAACGCTCCTTAGCACACTGGTCCAAACGACGTCCTGGCCGAGTACACCTCGGCCGGTATCCGCTGACATCAATTTGCTTTCGACAAAAAGAATATAAGTCTAGATGCCTCGCACCAGTGCCAAACTCGAAGTAAATTAAGATACCCAGTTAGACGCTTCCAAGCACGCTGGTCTTGGTCATCACATGTACGTAAGTAGAGTATATCTCGCTAACCTTCGAACTTAACTCGGAACCCAGTCAGACGCTTCTGAGCACACTGGTCTTAGTCATCACATGTTCTTAAGTAGAGTATATCTCGCTAACCTTCAAACTTAACTCAAAACCCATTTAGACGCTTCCGAGCACGCTGGTCTTAGGCGTCACATGTCTTTAAGACGGGTATATCTCGCCAACCTTCAAACTTAGAACTTGACTCAGAACATGGCAAAACACTCTTATGCGCGCCGGGTTCTAGCATTACCAAAACGGGTCCGAGAGACGGACATATCTCGCTGATCTCCAAACTCGGAATACAACCCAATACACTTCCGAGCGCAACGCTCCTAAAGCGCCAAGAATCGAACATGAACTCACACCTACCTCTGGAAACTATATGAAGCTTTTCGGAAAGTCTTTGAGCTATACGAAATCAACTCGGACAGTTTATAAGAAGTCAATAAAGGAAATTATTCTTCGGACGAAATCTGCTCGACTTTTCCTCACTAATCGACATAACGTCAACACAACTCCTCGGCTACTCAGAAGGACATGCCGTTCTGTCAGGCTTGACCAACTAACCCAAGTCCAAATCATGGTCGGAAATTCGGAGCAGACCTGCCTGGAAATCCGAGCAGTCTTGCTCGGAAATCCGAGCATCTCGAAAATTCCGGGAAAGCGTGATCGAACAGCCCGACTCTATGGCTCAAACTAATTTATCATATTCGGTACACGACGCAACACCTTTTCTCGAATGTTACGCTTAATCGAAATCAGAAACAGTGACCAAGAACCAGCAATGGATTTCGAAAACATTTGGAAAAGAGTCTTGAAGTTTTGAACAAAATCGTTTTATTTAAAGCAAACAAATCATAATACAGAACGGCTAACCGTTCCGAGAAAAAAGTTCAACGATATTCAAAGAAACAACACATAAAAGCTTAACATTCAGAGATAAGAACCTTAGGAATTGGATACACCGGCCGATGCCGGGTAATCTAGGATTTATGTATCCCATTGCGACGGCCCGCCGGAATCTTCCAAAAAGGGGGAAAGATCGAAGTAGTTTTAGGCCTTGGCAATCAGCCTGTCGTACTCAGGGACATTGCTCGCCATAAGATCCGCATTCGTCTTCTCCAGCTGCTCTTCCTCGATTTCAAACGCCGGAGGATCCTGCGCCTTCAGCTCAGCAATCATCTCGAGGTTGCTCTTTGTTTCGATAAAGTGGCAATGCTTCTGCTTAAACGCATGTAGCTTGGAGAAAATACCGCAAAGCTTGGTGAAACGGGAGGAAATTTTTTCAAACATCCCTTTCTTCCCCTTCCTAGCCGCCTCTTTTAAGGCAACCTCACGGGAAGAGCTCTCCTCCGCAAGCTGCAGTCTCAAAGCTTCAGACGCAGCAAGGGCTTGCGCCCTTTCGTTATCAACCGAACGCTGTGCCGCCTCGAACTCGGCTATATGCCCATCATGCGTGGCTCTCAACTCGGAGAGTAAGCTCTCCAGTTTCAGGTTATCGACAAAGTGCCTGTGAAGCATATTCTGGGCCTCGTGGATCTCCTTCTCAGACTCAGCGGCATGTCTATTGACCGATGCCCACGCCTCCAGTAAAAAGAGAGTTAATAAATGGACAATCCAAAATCGAAAAGGAAAGTACCTATAACTTGAGAGGAAAGAACATTAACACTCAAAAGGTCTTGGCCTGCATGAGTAAGCGAACTACCACAGACCATGTCCTCATATCGGACAGGGGCGTCACCAGGATGCCACACTCCCAAGCAGAACTTGGCTACCTCAGAAGAATCATCGTATAAAGGACCACCAATGCTTGGGTCACTCTGAATCGGATCCGGCTCCGACCGAGGAACTTCTGTGTCACAAGCCTTCTTGGTTCGCTTCCGTTTCGTCTTGGACGTAACGCACTGAGCTCGCAGTCCTAGGAATGCTTCCAAAGGCGCCCGGGTAGCGACCGAACTCTGACCGGCCTCCATTCCGCCTACAACGATGGGGATGCCTTGGTCAGGCACCGTACCTTACACATTCTCCTGGTTGTTTCCAACAATCCCGTCCGCTTGCTCTTTATTTCTTCGTTTCTATTCTTCTGCCTCTTCCTTCTTCCGTACTTTCGCAAGTTCATGCTCAGACAACGGGAAAGATATCATCCTAGCTTTCACCACTTTTTTGAGAAACAAACATTGACAAAAAGTAGCGCAAACCTGTAAAAGATCAAAAGTTATAAGCTATGGAGTGTTCAAAAACGTTCAAGAATATTCAAATGAAAAATCAGTAAGAAACTATAGAGAGAAGCTGACTTAAAGTCTTGAAAGAAGGGAAGGAGTGAAGAAATGAATGAAGAAACGAAAAATACTTATAGATTTCCCTAAAAGCATAGGGGCAGAACAATAATTTTACATGATTAGTTAAACGTGATCATGTTCCGGCCAAACATGCTTAAACTAATCATTAAGCGAGTCAACTCGAAGATCAGCGATATTTTGAAGAACCAATCTTCCACGAGCCGTACGATCCAAGACGACTATTGCACACGACGATCTCGTTCGACGTACCGACCATCGGTGCATTGTAACAAGAACGTTCGGACAACCTTCCGTTATCACCAAAGTTTTTGCCTCGACTACTTAAAAATCGCCATCATCATACTCGAGTCAGATGAGCTGAGGGGCTAAATTTTGGGGTCAAAATCCCCCTCGACAAAAACAATGGACGATTATGTACCGAACAATCGGATATAGCCGTTTCCACATAGATAATGCTTCATATGAATGACGTTTCGTATGAACAACATTTCGTACGAATAATGTTTCGTATGAACAACGTTTCATATGAATAACGTTTTATATGAAACATACGAAACCATTTAGCCGAATGTCCAAGCAATCAAAACCTTTCAGATAGATCAGTTGGACGAAAACATCACTTGACAGAATTATACAAACAAGCTCAAACATTAAAAAAAGCTGCTCGGAAATTCCGAGAAGACCAAGCTGCTCAGAAATTCCGAGCAGACCAAGTTTCTCGAACAATCCGAGCACATCCCCTCTTGTTTTCCTAATACAACACATTCCTTCTTGTTTTCCGAGCATGACACACTCCCTCGGAAGCTCCAAGCAGAACATATTCCCTGAATCTTCCAAACGGACACTTTGCTTAGACCAAATACTCGGACATTTGCAAATATCTCTCTCCGGATGCGCAACTAGTCGCAATCCATCTTCGAAAAGATAACTTATACGCTCCTATCCGTTAACGGAATTTCCGAAAAAGATATCCGAAATACGAAATTGGGCCTAACCCACAAGACTCCTATATCCTAGACTTTGGGCCGAGTCAAGAGACTTACGCTCAAACGGACTCAGATCGTCCCTTTTCGGCCCTTTTGGAATAATAAGTTAAACACAGAAAGATAATTAAAGAAATGGAAAGATAAATCCGAAGAAGAAAAAGAGAAGATAATTCCAAGAAGGAAGAGGAAAATCCGAACAAAAAATGTAAATCCCAACGAAAATGGAATATGCGATAATAGGAAGATTTCCGGAAATCCGGTAGGCGAATAACCTCGAAGCTGACTCGCCACGACTATATAAGATGAAGGACTTCCTACGATCAATCCATCTTGAAAACCCTAGCAACCAGACTTAGAATTTTCTTAAGCTTTTGGTCTTTGCACTTTGTTTCTGATCAACTTATCAATAAAATATCCTCCGGGTCTCTTGTCATGTTGTTTACTCGTGATATTTCTGTTCCCTAAAAGTTTTGCTCTACAAAAATCAACAGTGCGAGTTTCGACTCTCAAAACTCGACAGTGCTCCCACCTAAGCCCGATACAAGCAAGGCTAACTCCAATAAGAGGAGCCGAAGTACCGAGGAGTAGACCCCTGAGTCTCCACCACATGGTCCCCGTAAGGGACCAAAAACTATCAAGCTCATCTTTCAGAACCTCACTGTTTGTGGTGGTACCAAAAAATCTGTTGTCTCCCCCCCTCTCGAACCTTTAAAGCGCACGAGAACAAGCACTAGCACCGACTTAAAATCACCTGGCACTTCCGTGGGGGGGGGGGGGAGGGGGAGAAGGGTTATGCCCACCTCAAAAAAACGCTGCTCCAGAGAGCACCGCACCTAAACGCATTGACCTCATTCGCCGGAAGATGGAACTATCCTACTCATCAACCGAAAACAGGTCTCCTGCCCACCCGCTACCTTAATTAGTGAAAAATCGAGCTCTAACTTTCTTTGCACTTCCCGGGGGAGAAAAGCATCGCAATTTCCCTCATACTGCGAAGTCGAACTCCAATTCTGACTACAGCTCATGTCGCACTTCCCGAGGGGGGGGGGGAAGGTTATGCCCACCTCCAAAAAGTGTAAAATTCATTTGTGGAGGTTCCAAGTTCTGCCTCGAATCGGTAAACTCAATTAAAACACTCCAACGAAAAGTCTTCAAAGACTCTGGAAATGAAAGCAAATTGGAAGGTATCAGCCACAAAATCTCATTTTGGGAAAGCGAAATGCTAAGTCAGAACAAACCACATGACGACGCTCTTTTAATCCATCTTGACGTATCTGGATTCGAGCTATCCATAGTCATGATCAATACCGACAGCTCGGTATATACCCCTCCTTTAGTAAAATAGGTTACACAGAATCCGATCTAAAAGGTGAGAAAGCATATCTCACAGGCTTTGCCGGTGAAACAACGTATTCATTAGGCACAATCCGACTACCGGTCGACACTGCTGGAATACTAAAACAGATAGACTTCACGGTAGTGAAAAAGTTAACTCCCTATAACGCAATTATGGGCAGGCCATGGATCTACACCTTGAATGCAGTTCCATCTACATACAATCAGTGCATTAAATTTCCTGGCTTCAAGAGAACTAAAACGATCTACGGAAGCCAAAAGGCTGCATGAGTGTGCTACTTAGATGGCTATCGACATATATAATAGTCTGAATTATAGCAATTACAGAAAAACAATGAGCTCGCAGAATGAGAGGTTAAACGCGACAACAACCCAATGGTCTGCGGACCTCGAAAAGAGCTCGTTGTACAAGTATGCATCGATGATACGGAGCAGACCTGACAAACCCAATCAAGGATGATCTCATAACCTTCCTCAATCAACTGCTCAAAGTAGGTCAGATCAGGGAAGTCAATTACCCGACTGGATTTCTAACCCAAGGATAGCTTTCGAGTTCCTCACATATATCGCATGGTAAAAGCTACAACTGGCCATCACCTCTTATCTTTCATGGACGCTTTTTTTCTGGGTATAATCAAATCCCGATGACCTCAGAAGACCAAGAAAAAACAGCTTTTATCATAAACTGAGGCATCGACTGTTATAGGGCAATGCCTTTCGGATTAAAGAACGCAGGTGCGACCTACCAGCACCTAGTAAAGAAAATGTTTGCAGACCAGCTCGATAAAACCATGGAGGTTTATATCGATGCCAGGCTGGTCAAATTCTCTCGTAAGTGCGATCACGTAGCTCATCTAAAAGAATGCTTCGTGATTTTAAACAAGTATGGGATGAAACTTAACACAGCTAAATGCTCCTTCAGAGTGTTCACCGGCGAGTTCCTCAGTTACATCGTGATCGAAAGAGGAATCGAAGCCAACCCTAAACAAAACACAGCTTTCATAGAGATGTCGTCCCCTAAGACCATTCGTGAAATGCAGCGGAATTAAAGGGAGAATAGCAACTCTCAATCGATTTCTCTTCTGATCTACTGACAAATGTCTCCCATTCTACCAGATCCTCAAAGGGAACAAAAAGTTCCTATGGGACGAAAATTGCGAAGAGGCATTCAAACAACTCAAAACCTATCTAAGCGAACCTCCTATCATAGCCAAACCGGTGGAACGAGAACCACTTTACCTCTACATAACGGTGTCTTCAGCTGCAGTAAGTTGAGTAGTAGTTCGCGAATAGCAGAACGAGGAGCAGCCATTCTTTTACATAAGAAAAACGGTAATAGATGCAGAGACTTGGTATCCAGCAATGGAAAAACTAGATCTAGCTCTGGTCATGTCAGCTCGCAAGCTACAACCTAACTTTCAATCTCACTCAATTATGGTATGCACTCATGGAAAGCATATCACAACTTTACTAAATGAAATACATCAAGGCACCTGCGAAAACCACTCCGGAGGACAAGCATTAGCTGTACAAATCAAAATACAAGGCTACTTATTGCCCACTATTGTTGCGGACTGTGAGGCTTTCTCAGCCAAGTGCGACAAATTCCAACGATATGCACCCATAATACACCGACCAGCTGAAAAGCTATCTTCGATATCATCTCCCTATCCATTCATGAGATGGTCTATGGACGTTTTCGGACCCTTCATACTGCTTGGCAGGCAGAGACATCATTATCTGTTAGTCCTAACAAATTATTTCACCAAATGGATAGAGGCAGAGTTTGTGAGAGTCGAAACTTGCACGGTCGATATTTGTAGAGCTAACTTTTTAGGGAACATAAATTTCAAGAGTAAACACACGAAATAGAGACCCAGAGGATATTTTTATTGATAGATTGGTGGAAACAATACAAAGAGCAAAAAGCTTAAGAAGTTCTAAGTTCTTAGTCTAGATGCTGGGGTTTTTCGAGATGCATTCATCGTAGGAAGTCCTTGTTCTTATATAGTTACGGTGAGTCGGTTTTGAGGGTCTTCACCTGTAAGATTTCCGGAAATGTTCATGTTATCGTATATTCCATTTCCGTTGGGATTTACTTTTTCAGCTCGAATTTTCCTCTTCTGCTCGGAGATAACTTCTCATGTTGTTCTTCGAGTTTATCTTTCCATTTTTTACGTTTATCCTTCCGCGGCTTAACCTGTTTTGCCGAATGGGCCAAAAAGAGACGATCTGAGTCCGTTTGAGAGTAGATTTCATGATTTGGCCCAAAGTCTCGGAAATGAAAGTCTTGCGGATTGGGCCCAAGCTCTTATTTTCATAACTTTATTTGGCAATCATGTTAACGGCTAGGAGCATATAAGTTATTATTTCGAAGATGGGTTGCGGCCAGTTGCACATCTTGAGAGAGATATAGGCAAAGGTCAGAGCATCTAGTCTAAGTAGAATATCCGTTTGGAAGGTTCGAAGAGTATGTTTAGCTCATAAGATCCTAAAGAGGGTGTTCAGCTCGGAAATTCCGAGGTAATAAGTCATACTCGGAAAACAAGAAGGGATGAGCTCATAAAATCCGAGCTAGTTAGCTCAGAATTTCCAAGATGGTCAACTCGGAAAATAAAAAGGGACGAGCTCGGAAAATCCGAGTTGGTTAGCTTGGAAAATCCGAGCTGGTTAGCTCAGATTTGTTGGATGTATAGAACCTTAGTCCGTATAGGACATGTTTGTTAGGATCCGTAAAGGATCCATTTGTTCGATGTACAGAACCTGGATCCGTATAGGATGTGTTAGTCGGAATCCATAAAGGATGTATTTGTTTGTCTATTGTAGCCCGCAACAGACAAGATAAAGAATTCTTAAAAAGGCACGCAAACGTACTAGACTCGACTTGGTGCAACATGATAGTTAATGAATTTGACTAGTATACTAAACTATGAAGTTCGAATCCTAAGTTTAATTCTAAGACAAGTAAATCAAATGAAAGTAACAAGAAAGTTGTTTACCAGAAAATTCTGAGCGTATGATTGGGGAGTTGAACCTTTGCGGAGACGTCAAACTGGTGCGATCGCGGTTGGGTGTTCCGAGTTTTTTGAAAGAATGTTGATTGAAGCGCTTCGTAAGCTGAATGTTTGGAAGAGACTGTCCGAGTGGACCTCAAAATTGGTCAGAGAAGTTTCGTCGTTGACTGATAAGAGTGCATGCCCGGATCCTCTGAGCGATTGTTCGCGTCCGGATTTTTCGAGCAAGTTTGCAATTTTCGAGCCGATCAACTCGGATTTCCGAGCTGGTTTGCTCGGACTTTCCAAGATGATCCGCTCAAAATTTCCGAGCTGGTTTCTCGGACTTTTCGAGATGATCCGCTCGGATTTCCGAGCTGGTTTGCTTGGAATTTCCGAGCTGATCCACTCGGATTTTCGAGCTGGTTTTCTCGGACTTTCTGAGCTTGTCCGTTCAGATTTCCGAGCATCTTTATGCGGATAGTTCCGTGTGTCTGAATGTTCCGAGTAACTTTGTCTGAAAAGTTTTATCTGAAAAGGTTGCATTCGAGTCCGACAATTGTTTTGAAAATTTTCGAATTTTCGATGTGGAAGTATAGATATATACGGACCCAACAGACGGCTCCATACTGTGAGAGTCGAAACTCGCACTGTCGATACTTTTAGAGCTAACTTTTTAGGGAACAAAAATTTCAAGAGTAAACACACAAAATAGAGACCTGGAGTGTATTTTATTGATAAGTTGATCGGAAACAAAGTACAAAGAGCAAATAGCTTAAGAAGTTCTAAGTTCTAAGTCAAGATGCAAGGGTTTTTCGAGATGCCTTCATCGTAGGAAGTCCTTCTTCTTATATAGTTGCGGCAAGTCGGCTTCGAGGATCTGCGCCTGTAAGATTTCCAGAAATATTCTTGTTATCGTATATTCTATTTCTGTTGGGTTTTACTTTTTCAGCTCGGAGATATCTTCTCAGTTTCTTCTTCCAGTTTTTCTTTCAATTTTTACGATTATCCTTCCGCGGCTTAACCATTTTTGCCGAATGGGCCAAAAAGGGACGATCCGAGTCCGTTTGAGAGTAAATTTCATGATTCGGCTCAAAGTCTCAGAAATACGAGTCTTGCGGGTTAGGCAAAAGCTCTTATTTCAAATAGCTTTATTCGGCTATCTTGTTAACGGCTAGTAGCATATAATATATTGTTTCGAAGATGAATTGCGGCCAGTTGCGCATCTTGAGAGAGATATAGGCAAAGGTCTAAGCATCTAATCTAAGTAGAATATCCGTTTGGAAGGTTGGAGGAGTATGTTTAGATCGGAAGTTCCTAAGGAGTGCGTCCAGCTCCGAACTTCCGAGGGAATGAGTCATGCTCGGAAAACAAGAAGGTATGAGCTCGGAAAATCCAAGCTGGTCATCTCGGAAAATAAGAATGGACGAGCTCGGAAAATCCGAGCTGATTTTCCTGTTCGGAATTTTTGAGCAGCTTGTTCGAATGTTTATGCCCATCCGTAGATTTTGTCAAGTGATGTGTTAGTCTGATTGATCCGTACGGATGTCCGACTAAATGGTTTTGTTCATTTCGTATAAAAATCTATTCATACGAAACGTTGTTCATACGAAGCGCTTCGTATAAAACGTCATTGATACGAAACGTCATTTATACGAAGTGTTTCGTATAAAACGTAATTGATACGAGAAATCATTTATACGAAATATTTTGTATAAAATGTTAATCATATGAAGTTCCGTTTATACGAAGTGTGGTGAGCGACCATATCCGATTGCTCGATGATGCTTTCAGCTATTGTTTTCGTCGAGGGATATTTTGACCCCAACAAAGTTCTATAAAGAAGTAACCGAATTCTAGACGTAATACTTTATCTGGAAAAACATTGTATGTCACCACGGTCTCCCTTACGAGATCGTAATAGACAACAAAACTAATCTCACCTCCAAAAGGTTCAGAGATTTTTTGGAAACATACAAAATTCGCTTGACCACCTTAACTCCGAGATATCCTCAATGAAAGGGTCAGGCCGAAGCAGCAAATAAGTCGGTCCTTGACAACCTCAAGAAAAAACTTGACGCTAGGAAGCAGAGATGGAGTGAAGAGCTCCTCAGAGTACTCTGGGCGTGCCGCACTACACCTCGCAAAGCCACCAACAAGTCCATTTTCTCACTAGCATACATAATGGAAGCGGTAGTTCCCGCCGATTTACACGTTCAAAGCGTCTGCAAGATGCATTGTCCTAAAAACGGAGAGCTCAACGAACAAATGCTTTTGGATCGCTTAGAGATAATCGACGAAAGCCGCGATCAAGCTCTAATCCGAATCCAAAATTACCAGCAGGCCGCATCTCGCTACTACAACTCCAAAGTCACACCGAGGAGATTCAACATAAGAGAATACGTCTTGCGGAAAGTCTATCAACACACTAAAGAGCCAGGTGCTGGGAAAATAGGGACCAATTAGGATGGCCCCTACCTAGTCACCGAAGTAGTCCGCAATGGAGTGTACATGCCCAAGAATGTCCAAAGCGACAAACCATATATACGACCGTGAAATGCCATGAACCTCAAGAGGTACTACCACTAAGTTCTTTTCTAAAAATCGAACTACGTCAAGGCTTGATCTATTGACATGATACGTAGGCAGCTCGCCCCTCGAGTGCAGCCCCACCTCCTTTTACTTCATTTATTTTATCTAATCAGTCTTAACAACGCGCAAAACCCCTCTTGTAGAAAACCTGATCGAATGAAATGAAATTTTTTTGCAATAACATCCGATCTCAGTCTCAAACGACTAAACAAACGATCTGATGCTAAACAATATAGACACAAGGAACTCAGCCTACGAGCTCTAATCAGAGACAAACACTCGACAACGGCATCCTGAAGACATGTCACGAGCTCGGCTATCCATCACACAAGAGCTAATAACGTCTTACGTCCGTGTACCTTAGCTAGCTCAGAACGTTCCTCTGCATCTTAGTCATACTCAAAATGTCTCGAGAAAATCTCTCAAAACACAATAACGATCCAACCCAAAGAATGACCAACACATCGCAAACTGGGGAAAACCCATTCAACATATCAAAAGGGTTTTCCACCTCACGGTATTCCCCCACTAAGACTCAAATAGTTGTGCAGCCGAACACCATCTGATCGGAACCACGAGTCTGTCTAACTTGAATCCGCAATCTTAAATCTTTTCGATCTCATTGATCAACGATCTGAGCTCAAAAACTCACCTAAGGTAATTCGACACAAGAAAACTTAGAGCAAATGCGGGAATAAAAGAATTCACCAAAGAGTCTTAGGAATAAAAGCCCTCCCGAACACCAAGTGATTTGAGTTCAAAAAATAAATAAAAATTGGATAAAAGCCCTCTAGGGCACCAAAAGTTCAAATTTAAATAAAAATGGAGAGGAATAGAAAGGCCAGTCATGCACCCTTGCCCTCTCCCAAACATCAATCTTAAAATCGACCTATCACGGGTCGGTCATGATCTCATCCATCTCGTCCTGAATAGGGGGAGTCGGAGCCTATCAACCTGGAGATCTGGGATCTGCAATGCCGCGAGCAACTTCTTGTCGTCTTCAAGCTCAAGGGGCAATTTCCCTTCTCGGCCGCTAAGACAGCCCCGCCTTCAATCTCGTCGATCAGCTCTAAGTTGGCCTTGACATCCTGAACCGTAAACAAGGCAATGACCTCGAGCTTCTTCAAGTCCCACAAGTCTTGCAGGGATCCCAACACCTCTCGGTATTGAAACTGAAGCTCGAGACGGGCATTCTTCACCGCGTTGTTTACAGCTCTGTCGCGACCAACTAGAAATCCGTTTCTCTCTTCAGTAAGCTTGAGCTTCTCGGCCATTAACCTGTCGCGATCACTCTCTGACGCCTTGAGATTGTCCCTGATCTCCCTCAACACTGCATGCGCCCTCACCAACTCGCCCCTCTCCTCAGCGAGACTCCAATCTGCCGCATCTCTGCGGGATGCATGGTCAGATAGATCGGCCTTCATCTGCTCAATAAAACACTACATATCTTTGACCTTGTCCGCATAAGACACTTCCCTCAGCCGGGCCTCGACCAACACAGCATAACAGTTGTTCGCCTTGATTGCCGACGGAAGAAAACAGACCTTCAAAACGACGTACGACCACCCACACACAGACACAGTAGGTAAAGGAAAATTAGCTGGAAACTTACCCTTCCATATGCGGCTTGAGAGTCAATGTAGGTCTGCCTCTTGACCATACTCCCAATACGCAGTTTGCCCCTTAGACATGCGACAAGAGGCGAGCCATCTCCTCGGGACTCTCTGTTATCGACAGGCCCCCGTGGTACTCGAACCTCCACCGGAAGTAGGAATCCCTAGAGGGTCCAGCGTCAGCTCTGCTGGGTCCTCCTCGGCTCACTTCTGTCGGCCTCGATCATTGCAGCGAAAAGACCCGAGCTCTTCGGGAAGGCGCGTAGAGTCCGAGAGCATGCCCTCATCAGCCGAGGAAACTTGGTCACCAACCCCCGCGAAAGAGGAAGTAGCTGGCCCCCCGCCGGCACCAGCAGGTGGAGGGGGAACAAAGTTCGGCTCCAAGATAAACAAAGCACCTAAATGTCGAGTGGAGACAAGCACCACGTCATCGGTATGTGCTCTTCTTGAGCTCTCGCCAGTTTTCATCTTCTTCCGGAAGGATTGTCTGAGCATGTTAGGAGCTAGAGAGTTGGCGGAATTGCTTATCCGAGAGGTTCACAACGTGAGCTGCGAGCATCGAAAACCACAGATGAATCCAGCTCGCTAAATATAATCAAAAGAAAACAAAGTATCTCTTGTGCCAATTGGATTCTCGCCCCGGCAAATCTGGCAACACCTTCCGCCCTGGTCGAGGCGCAACATAGAACGTCCCCGCGTGGCGATCGTTGTGCTTTATCAAGATCAAGTAACATAGAGCCATATTGTGAGATCGTGAATGGAGTCTAAAGCCCTAAATCCCAGTCCAATCACCTCCCGCGCTAAGTTCATGCATATATGCGGAAACGCAATTCAAAGCTCGGCGAGAACTTCCAACAAAAACCTCGAGATCGGGAAGGTAAGGCCGCACGAGTTGAAGAACGGCAGGTACACGCAGCACCAGCCCTCGCGTACTTTCTCTGGATTCTCCCAGTCGAAGGGAACATCAATTTGACCTCCGTGCTGAGCCCATGATCAGCTCGTAGCCGGCGCAGGTCATCACTCCTCACGACGGAGGATTCATAAAGGCTGAATTACGGTCCAACCCTCGGAACAGGGGCTCCGCCGTTATCGCCGCTATATTTAGAAGAGTCAGGCAATCTTTCATTATCCGTCTATCGAAAGGTAGACAGCGATATTGGAAACAAAATCAAGATTTCTTCTCTTGGATTTCTCCTAAAAACCCTAAAATCAATTCGAAATTTCTCAAGAAGAAGACTAACTAACAGTGGAAAGAGAAAAAGAGAGCAATTAAGGAAGAAAGAGGGGATTTACCTTGATAAAAGAGAGCATGCAGTTAAGATATGAAAAGAGTGGGCGGTTTACTAAAGGTATTAATCGAATTGGTTTTCGATGCCACGCGGACCTCTCACTTTTCTATCTGCACTGTTTTATTAGAGACCAAATTATGATCTCTGATCTGAACATTTTACGAGACTGTGTGGGTCCCGCATCTTTTGAGCTCCTGACCGTCAGATTTGATTCTTTGAAAAGAAATCAAATTTGAGAGGATATGGGCTGATGTCATCGATTTAAAGACCCACGGACAAAGATATTGTTCATATTTCCCGCCAATTAATTATCATAACTAAATAATTAATGGGTGTTGGCGTCAAAATCCCCCTTGACGAAATCAATTGTCGAAAATGGTCTAAGTATTATGTTTATCCATAACTGCGCTTCATAAAACTATTTGTTTCTTATAAAATACGTTTCGTATAAAACGTATGAAATGGCTCAGCAAAGCTTCCGAGCAATCTAACAGCTTGAAAGGAAGACAGTCATGTTGGGACAACAACGACAGCCATGCTTGGACGAACGAGCTGCTCAGACGATTGGACAGTCCGAGTTTCTGGGACAATCCAAGCACGTTTAGTTTCTCGGATTCGTGCCCAACCATCTCATGCTCGGATACTCACGATGCCCGGATAAATCCAGTGAGAAAAGGAAGATAGACACGAAAAGGTAAATCGGAACAGAAAAGGAGAATTCAAAAATAGGAAAATCTTCGGAAATCCTGCGGACGAATCTCTTCCAACCGACTCGCCGCAGCTATAAAAGAAAGGGGACCTCGTACGATCAAACCACACTCTAAAACCTAGCAGAAATTACTTAGACGATTTTTTCTTTTTACGCTTTTGTACTCTTTTTCCAACAAAGATCAATAAAATTTATCTTTCGATCTCTTTTTTAGTGGGTTTACATAGAAACTTTTGTTCCTTAAAAAGTTAAACCCTACAATAATCGATTGTGGGGAAACACAGTTCAACCGATCAGTAGATCCGAAGTAGATCCTGTCTGTGGGGGAAAAAAGTTTTCTTACACCTAAAAAACACCGATCAGTAGATCCGAAGAGATGGCCACCGGCCGAGACAGATACAGAATAGATCACCCACTGGCGATCAACGCTGCAACAAACGCAGCCGCAAATACAATATCGGAACAAACAACACTGCGAGAGACAAGGCTGCAATAAACGCAGCCGCGAAGGATACAACAACAGCTAAAGCAACCATGACAGAGTTATAGGAGATGATGGTAATACTAATAAAAAAATCTCATGATCAGGAAAAGATGAACATCACGCTCGCCGAGCAGGTGGAGAAACTCAGAACAGAAAACCGAGCAAGAAGCGCACGAGTAGTGAACTTCGGATCGGCTGATCGTAGGCGACTCGATTTCTCAACGTCGCATGGCTAAACAAGAAATACTATGTTACGACCGCCACCACAGCTCACAAACGAGCAGACCCCTCCAGCGGTCAGATCCAACACAACAGATCCATCACCTCTTATCCAAGCAACAAGAATCGAGACAACTATTGACATCGACGGAGAAGAATGCAGAGACAAATATCAGACCTCAGCCGAGAACCAAACCGAAGATCAATCTAATGATGAAGAAGAAGGGTAAGTAAGGATCAAATCATTCCTGAACGAAATGGAAATGAGCTCACAGAAGAAGAGAAGAACATTCTATGGGCTCAGCAACACGAGTCAAACGAAGGGCTAAGGGTGACAAGCCGCGACGAACTCAACGAGCTTAGAGCCACATTAACACAAGATACCGCAGAGATGAAAGCCGTACGATCACAAGATCACAGAGCAATCAGCGCGGCACCTGAGATTGATCGCGTCTTGGAGGAAACTTGAAAGACACGGTTCACGGCTCGAATCACCAAAACAAGAATTTCTGATTCAGGCAAAATCAAGACCCCTTTTTACTAAGGAACATCCGATCCAAAAGCTCATATGACCGCCTTCCGCATAGCAATGGGAAGAGCCAACCTGAAGGAAGGAGATATAGACGCTGGTTTCTGTCTCCTATTCGTAGAACACTTGAAAGGAGCAGCACTGGAGTGGTTCTCAAGACTGGAATGAAACTCTTTCAATAGTTTTTGACAGTTATCTACGGCGTTCCTGAAATAGTACTCAATATTTATCGATCGGGAGACGTTCGATGTTGATCTCTGGTCAATGTCTCAAGGTCGAACCAAAGCCTGCAGAACTTTATTCGAAGGTTCAAGAAAGTGGTATTAAAGATTGAAGGTTTAAGCGACAAATCCACCCTCGACGCACTAAGGAGAGCATTCTGGTACGAATCAGATTTCAGAAAAGGTAACCTCGCTGACAGACCTCAGACCATATCAGACGCCTTGCACAAGGCATCAGACTTCATAATCAACGAGGAAGAGATGAAGTTTTTTTGTCTCAGAAGTATGGCTCGACAAAACCTCAGATTAAAAACTTGTCTCAGGCTCCAAGCCCACAAAGCAACAAAAGATGCTCACACAGAAGCGGATACACACACCACGAGGAAACTGAATCTGGCGGAGCACACAATTATCAAGTTGGCTCGAAACAAGGAACTGGGCCATGGAACACGCTAACGAGAAATTCTAACACTTACGATGAAAAGGTGTACTGCGAGTACCATTATACCTACATACACTCAACTGCGAACTGCCGAAACTTAGGTGAAAAAATAACAGTAGAGCTTATAGCTGGAGAACTAGGAGAATTAGTGAGTCTGAAAGATTTCGTTTGTAACGAATTCAGAAATCGACCCTATGAGGCGAACCAACCGGACGAAGAAAACAAATCCGAGGAGGAAAACCATGCTGCCAAACAAGATCAGACTGTCGAGAAAAACTAAACTCCTCGAGCAGGACGAGCCGACAAAAACAACAGACGAAGAAACAGAGCTTATGAAAGAGCCAAGCAAGCAATCGACACAGAATAAACTAATCACCGAGCAACATCAACAATGAACTACAAGACGGCTTGATCCTCAAAAGGGGTACGTAGGCATCCCATCTTAGGATGGGTTCAGCTGTCCCCTCTCCTAAAATGGGGGGACGGGTAGGTATGCACGCACCTCTACACTTATGATTTCTTTATGCATTTTATCGTATCCCATACATCTTAGAGTATGCCACATTTCATACATATTGTGTCTCATATTGGGCACATATATTTTTGGGAGTGCGAGTCAAACAAACAACAACAAAAGATATAAATCATAAAACTTTCCGAGCACATGTTGTGGTGAAGAGCAGGACATGCATGACCAAGGATGAGCGGAACATGCAAGCGAGCAGAACATGAAAATGGACGCGAAAAAAGATAAAAAGAAAACAAAAACTTTTCTAGTCGGCATACTCATTGATATGCTCGGCGTATGCATTGATCACCTGCTCGGTGTGACATGGATTTGCTCGGTGTGACATGATTTGCTCGGCTGAGAGCCCAAAAAACAAAATCTGCTCGGCACATGATTTGGTCGTCACATTATGCTCGACAGTCTGGTCTCAGTACATACACAGTGTTCTGCTCCGAAGTGGTGAGCAAATTTAGAAAAAAACAACAACAACAAAACATAATTTGATCTGTACATGATCTACTCGCCATACCGCACAGTCTGCTCGCAGCACACTCACGCTGTTCTGCTAAGGATTGGCGAGAAAAAAACAACAACATAATCTGCTCGGGATATTATGCTCTGTACGCTCAATGATCTGCTCGGGACTTGCGAGGAAAAAAAGTTGATGGTCATGTCACAACTAAGAAAAATAAATAAATAAAAACAACATTTTTGAGAAGTGAGCAAACAAAGATTACTCTGCTCGGATTACTCGAAGTAATTTTCCCATCATTCCCGAAGTAATTTGCCTGGCATGTTCGAAGTGAATATCTAAACACAGTAAACACTTCTTAGCACAATGGTCTATGACATGTTCATCATCAAGACATACAATAAATTTGAAACAAAATTGCAAGCCCTAAACTTGGTGCCGAGCGAATAAGGACGAGCTGTTGATGGCGACGAGCAGAACATGTATGACTACCAAGGACGAGCATATAAAGAAGATCGTCATACCACCAAATGGGTTCAGCTGGCCCCCTTCCTAAAAAAGGGGGTGGGAATGGATACATGTACTCTCATTTTTCGCACCTTTTCTTTCATATTTTCGTCGTTCCATACATTTTATCTCGCATCTTTCCGCATTACAAACATCTTAGCTAGCATGATTGTATGCTCACGTTTTTCTCACTCCAACACTTTTAAAAAGAAATTTCGATTTGTACAAGTACAGTACAATCTTCTCGAAACTACGGTTTTCATAAAACTTTTTTGACGATTCACTATCTCGTTTGTTGCTGGCTACAATGATGAACAAACTACTACATCTTTCACGTATCCTACCAAATACATCCTACATGGATTGATGTTCTACTACATCCTCCAAATGGATAAAAGCGCGCTATATAAATTTCGACTGAGTATACCTTGGTCTAATATCTTCTAGATATATCCTAGCCGATATTCATATCAATTTACTATCAAAAACAGGAATGTAAGTCAAGACGTCTCGGAAGCCCTGAACTCGAGGTAAATCTACCCATTAAACGCTTTTTAGCACACTGGTCCACGACATTTCCACTAAGTATGCCTTGGTCTAATATCCGCTAGGTATATCCTAGCTGATATTCATATCAGTTTACTATCGACAACAGGAATGTAAGTCAAGACATCTCGCAAGCCCTAAACTCGAGGTAAATATCTAAACCCGGTAAACGCTTCTTAGCACACTGGTTCGCGACATTTCGACTAAGTATACCTTATTCTAATATCCGCTAGGTATATCCTAGCTGATATTCATGCCGATTTACTGTCAAAAACGAGAATGTAGGTCAAGACAACTTGCAAGCTCTAAACCCGAAGTAAATCTTAAAACCCAGCAAAGGCTTCATAGCACACTGGTCTACGACTTTTTCATCGTCAATACGACATGTAAGTCGAAATAACATCGCAAGTCCTAAGTTGACAACAACACTCGAAATACAATAAACGCTTCCTAGCACGCTGGTCTATAACATTTCGCAACTGTCCTATGTATGTTCAAAAAAGAATGTGTAAGGAACAAATGCATAAGCCGAGCACATATAAGCCTCGCAACCATTTTATTTCTTTTGTATGAAAAGTCGAGCACAATACCTCGCACGATTTCTAAGACTTAGTCGTTAAACTCTATGCATCTCTGCATCAAAGAATTAATCTCGAAGTCGTCAATTTTTATGAAAAACGCCTGAACAGCTTCCAATAGCTAAACGGCTCGGAAACTTTTGATAATTTAATAAAAAATGCCTCAACATCTTCTACAGCTAAAAAAACGACTCTCCACTTCTCACAAAAAAAATCGTCAACAACTTTCGACAAAAATGTCTTGATAAAATTTCGTCGGAATAGTTCAGAAACTACATCAGAATATGCCTAGACAAACTCTCACGGCTAAACGGCTAGCTAGTTTTGTCGAAAGTCTCTCCACGACTTTTGATGAAAATGCTTCAACGTTTTCAGACAAATATTTTCTCAGAAAAAAGAAGAACGGCTAAGCAAAAAATTTCGTATATTGATTTCGTCTCGACTACTTAAACTCGTCAACATCGCACTCGAGTCTCACAAACTAAGGGCTAACTGTTGGTGTAAAAATCCCCCTCGACGAAATCAATAGTCGAAAATGGTAGAAGTATCATGTCTAGGCATAACTGCGTTTCATAAAACTATATGTTTCGTATAAAACATACAAAATGGCTCAGGAAAGCTTTCGAGCAATCTAACTACTTGAAAGGAAGACAGTCATGCTCGGACAACCACGGTAGCCATGCTTGGACGAACTAGCTGCTCGGACGATCCGACAGTCCAAGATGATCGGACGATCCGAGCATTTCCGGCTTCTTGTACAATCTGAGCATGCCCGACAGCTCAGACGATCCGAGCATGCTTGGCTGCTCGGACGATCCATGCACGCTCGACTGCTTGGACGGTCCAAGCATGTTTGGTTGCTCGGATTCCTTCCCAATCACCTCATGCTCGGACATGCTTGGGTAATCGCGATGCCTGGATGATTGGATTGGACTATACGAAGTACGAACTTGGGCAAACCTTGTAAGATTTGTATTAATGGGCTTGGACTACCCTTTCCACCCATTCAGAAGATAATGATCAAATCGCGGAAGGATAAATGCAAAAAATGTGAAGATAAATCCGAGCAGAAAAGGAAGATAGACACGAAAATATAATCGAAACAGAAAAGGAAAACACGATAACAGATAGACGATTTTTACTCTTTACGTTTTTGTATTCTTTTTCCAACAAAGATCAAAACAATTTATCTCCGGATTTCTTTTTATGTCCGTTTACATAGAAACTTTTGTTCCCTAAAAAGCTAAACCCTACAAGAATTGATTGTGCGAGTTTCAACTCTCACATTGGGCCGGGGGGAAATTGTTGGTACCAAAATCCACACCTGGATTTTGGCCAAAGGCCTTATCTCTCAAACATTTCGACATTAAGGACATCACTTAGGCCTAAACCAAAGCCCATCTTATCTCTGCCTTAAAAACTGGAAAACAACTATGTATTGAATTGGACGTGCCCGATATTTAAGTCAACCATCAAGCTGATTTAGGCAAAGCGGATCACTCCGAGATCAGCTCAACCGTTCGGAGATTACGGAGATTGTTCCAACAAGAGCATTACGAGATATACGGGATGGAGAGCTCGTCTAGAAGGCCATAAAAGGAGTTCGATGGATGTAATTTGAAGGACCTTTTTCATATACTTTTTACACACAAACAGCTCTACGAGCGCACTGTAAACTCTCTCTGGAGACCCCTTTTGTAATACTCTTTCATCAATACAAGATAATTACGAAAGCTATATTCGTTTTTAGATAGTTCTTTGAAGCATCATGTGATCTTTGAGGTTCTAGCCCTTCGACAAATTTCTCCATTCTAAATTACAAATATCTAGTGTGGATTTCCGGATCCACATCAACCTATCGTCGACCTTGTTTCATGTATTCGATCTACGTTGACCAGGTGGTTTAGTTCTCGAAGAGAAAAATCAGTTGCGCACAAGGATGAAGTATCTATTGAGGTTGATAAGCTAATGGATAATCATATGAATGGCGTTCTCGAAAGAAAGATAGTGAGTGTGGCAAACTGGAATCTTGAGGTAGTTGGGTAGTTTGGCGGGGAAGCGTTTGATTTTCTTCTGGACAACAAGCGATGCACATGCAAGATATTTGACAAGCTAAAAATCCCATGTGGAAACACGTTAATAGCCGCAGACAACCTTGATTTAAGCTACGGGAGCTTATGCGATTCATATTACAAGACATCAAAGTGGAGAGAAACCTTCGAAGGGTTGGTAAGCCCAGAAAGAAATCCCCGAGATTGTGATATACCAGATTAATTACGCAACCTCGCGTCTTGTATCCACCAAATGTCAAAAGACCAACGGGTAGACCTAAGGAAGGGAGGTATCCGTCGATCGGAGAATTTCAAGAAATAAATAAAACCTAGTTTTATATGTATATAATAGCACTGTCATTATTAAAGCTAATTGGGAAAACTTCTTGCATCAGGAGAAGACTCTCCAATTGATACCAAAAAGATGCTTTAAACGTATAGGATACAAACACAATCGTGCGACATGTAAGACATGATTCAAAAACTAGGTGTGGTGGAAAGCGTATTTTGGGTTATAACTGCCGATCATTTGGATAGATTTTATTTGTCACATTTCGATATCAAGGCCTTTTGATTTTGTAATGTATCTTCTAAAACATTATTGGAATTGTATAACGCGTCCTCAATCAACTTATATCACTCATTCGTATTTTATTTTGCTATTGATGGTTCGGGTATTATATGTTTTATTACATGATGTATCCATGCTAATAGTCATTCGTATGGATGTGTTTCAAAATATAATATGACACAACGCATGGATTCTAAAATATACAGTTGTGCTTGATGCGCCAATTGTTATGTTTTTGATTCTGATGTTTATTTATTGGAGACTTGGATGCGGCCCTACTTTACCAAGCTATCTTGTCAGAACTTTTCATGTGAAATCACTTGGAATCTTCTATGAAATCCCTTTTTAAAAGTACCAAGATATGCAAACGTCAGTTGTGTTTTTAATAGGAGAGACAAATTATTAGATCCATAGATACATATATTTATCCATTTTTGTCAAACATAATGGATACAAAGGTCCTTATACCAAATTGATGCTCCAAATGCAAAGGATACAAACACAATCGTGGACAGCGTATTTTGGGTTATAACTGCCGATCATTTGGTTAGCAGTTATTTGTCACATTTCGATGACAAGGCCTTTTTGATTTTGTAATGTATCTTGGAAACACTATTGGAATTGTATAGCGCGTCCACAATAAACTTATATCACACAAACTCATATACTGTATTCCAAGACTAATAGGATTTTTTTTTTGATGTTAGTACTATCTAAAGTTTGTATGATATGTTGCAGGAATTGAAGAGAACTTTGTAAAACTAAATTTCACAGCTGAGATTATCAAGAGTAGCAAAATTGTAATAAACTTGATTTTGCTTATGGTTTCTGATTTTTGTATTGTGTACAACCATATTTTGTTTGTGCAGTTTCTTCCCCAATCATTCAGCAAGGCCAATGAATTAGAAAAGGTTGCAGGCAAGACCATGTATATGGTGAATGAGGGTGGAGTGAAATGGTATGTCAAACTGGTGATGACTGTTGAAAGTAGGGGCGATTGAGTTTAACGGGTGGCTTGAGAGCATTCCTCAAGGCGAACAAAATCAAGACTAACAACACTTTGTGCTGAAGCTACTTTGGGAAAACGCCACAACTCCAGTCTTCAAGCTTTACTCCAATAAATCTTGATTTGATTTTCTTTTGCTACTTAGTCTAATACTCTGCCTTTTGAAAAACATGAATGTTTGAAATGAAATAAAAATGTCGGCGTCTACAAAAAGGTATAATGTTGGGTTTGGCGGGTCTATTTGATGAAATATAAAAATTCATTAGAGTTTCGCAATCGAGAAGACGATAAATTACACCGATAAATATAATAAGCATATTACTAGGGTTCTTCATCCTGATCTTCATTGTCACATGCATCCTCATTATTAGAAGAGGATAAATTACACATAAATTCATCTTCTGGTTCCGCATCCCCAACCTCGTAATCAAGATGTATTGGGTTTCCTCCTTGTACCAAATTATCGAAAACGAGATCTTCGATTCTAGTCATCATTACATGATCATCATTTTCTTGTTGCAAAAGAATCGGTTCCATGTCACCATAATCTCCTGAAATATTTCCCCCCCGGGTTGACTTGAACAACATTTAGCCACAAGTGCTTTGGTCTCTTCGTGTATGAATACGGGATATAACAAACTTGATCCGCTTGTGATGATGTGCAATATCTGTGTACTGAATGAAGTTATATATACATACATATATTTAAAGGCAATAAGATTTACATGTAAGGAACATACATACCTAGAACAAATGGAGAGTTATGGATATTTTGTAGACATATAATCTTCGAACATGATTTCGACCAAATGGAGAGTTCTGAATATTTTACAATAAGATTTACATTTTTGCGGAGACTTCTTTTTCGGAGAGTTCTGGATATTTTGTAGACATATAATCTTCGAACATGATTTCGACCAAAACTTATATGAGAAATCATATATAGTTGAATATATTAAACCATAAGATAAGACGTGCCAAATTATATATACCTCTCTAGTGGCTGAAAAAATCCACAAATTCGCAGAACATATATATATGCGTGATATATCATGGTTTTTACCGGTTTTATGCCATGATATAGTTGTATTTTTAGTGTCTTTTGTGTTCTTTTAGAGTCTTTTACAGGTATAATCAGGTTTGGAGCTGAATTGGAGATAATGGAGCATTTTGGAGATTTTTGGAGTGATTGGCCGAGAGATAGAGTTCACTGTCCGAAACAGAGAAAGGTGTCGATCGTTGCACACCTGCAACGGTCGATGCACCAGCGAGATGGGCCAAAAACTCGGCGGTTTAGAAGAATCAAGATATTGCACTTTGATCCAGAAGTTCCTGATATTTACAAAGAAGCCCTTGGCCGAGATTATACCTAGATAATAGAGTTTTTAGTGTTTTAATTAGATACGCTTTACATTACGCTTTCATAATTAAGAGCAGAGGATTTTTAGAGCTTTTGGGGCTGATCTGAACCTATTACTTCATCTGTATTTGGAGAAGATTTCGAACCCCTTTTACTATTATTCTTTTATGCAATTTATTCATTCTATGATTATGTTTTCATTATCTATGTCTGAGTAGATTCCTAGTTAGGTTTAGGGTTTCTCACATAGGATTTCATGACTTGCTAGACTTGTTCAAATTCAGTTAAGGATTCAAAATATATATGTTCTTCAATTTAATTGTGCTTAAAGCTAGTTCTAACCTGATCAATTAGAATCTAGATCTTAGGTTGCTAAATACGTCACGGAAGTGGGGTTTAGGAATCTGAAGTAATTAAATTGGGCAATTAAACTTTGCGCAAACGGAAGTTTGGTTTAGGATAATTGTGAACATATCAAACTTGGGATTAATGCTAGTTTAATCTGTTAGTTCTCGCAAACGAAAGTTTGGTTAGCTGCACTTAGACTTAGAGAATTATCGCAAAGGAATTTGGTTAATTATATATCTGTGTTTTGAGTTCTAGAACTGTGCTTAATTAGATACTTGCTGAATGAACTGTCTGCTTGTCTGATTTCCTGAGAATACTCTAGGCTTGACGCTTTTAATTACTTGCTTCCACAACCGTTAATCTCTGCTACTGATTTACTTTCTCGCACCGCTTTCGATTAAATCACATTGCTTATTTCTAGTATTAGTCTCTACTGTTCTGATCTATTGAGACCAAGTGTCCCTGTGGATTCGATAACCCTATATACTACTTTGACATTGCTGTTCACTTGCAGTTTAGTATAGGGATAAACTTTGAGCCTATCAAGTTTTTGGCGCCGTTGCCGGGGACTCTTGAGTCTTCGATAGCTTCGAGCTTAGGGTTTTACTAGGATTTTCCTTTTCTTTTCGTTTTTGTTTTTATTTTTTTTTATTTTTGCTGATTTATTTTTCTGTTTTCTCTGATTTCGCATTGCATCGATCGACGCCCATCTTGCATCGATCGACACACTTCGCTGAATCACCAAGAATACTAAGAGATCGTCAGGACGATGTGTCGGAATGATATCTTCAGCTCAGGGATTGACAGTTCACAGATAGATGGGTTGAAGAACCAAGTTGACTCTCTGCATAGTCTTCTACTTGGAAAGTATGCACAAGAAGCTAACCATTGCGTTGAAGGAACTGGATTCTATAGTCACAGATCTGCTTTTCAGAAACCCTTTACAAGGAGTTGTAGTGTTTCTTCTTACCAAGCACCGCCTGCACCTACAGCTCATGAGAGCAGAATGGAAATCATGATGGAGCAATATCTTGATAGACAACAACAGATTAATATGTCCTTCAACTCAAAGATGGATGCGTTGTATGAAGACTTGAATGAGAAGTTCGAATCTTTGAGCACACATATGGAGGAGCTGGATGCAGCAATAGAGAGGCGGAATGAAGCTAAGAGAGCTGAACGAAAGCTGCACATCAATGCTGTGAACATAAGGGGTGAGATTGAGTTGCTAGGTGGAGAAGAGAGCATAATCTCGGATTTTCTGGATGAATATTGTCTGCCTGATACATGCACCGATCGACACCCCCTTAGTGACGATCGACACGCCATTCTGACGGCAATTTCGAGTTCTTTCGAGAAACAGAATCGCCTTGCATCGATCGACACACATGATGCAACGATCGACACAGAACGCAGACATGTCCAGAAACCTGCAACAGTACTAGAACGAGTCTACAAGCCCCCAGTGCCATATCCTAAGGTTCCCAAACCCTCTAAACAAGAGCTAGAAGTGGCTAACTGCATAAAAGTGACGGATAAGAAGGTGATCTCCACTGATTGTCATCTGAAAGAAGAAGTTCAGATGGGTGGAACTACAATATCTGATAGTGGAGAGAAGAAGATGGTGGTTCCTCTTGAACCTGCTCTAACATCTTCAGTACCTGCAACTGCTCATAAGCAGAAAGCTCCAGACATCAGATATACGTCAAAGGTAAGGTACAAATCACCTAAGCTTAAACATTCTGATCACATTGTTTTGAATGCAGGAAAACAAAGAATCCCGCTGAAGCTACACTCCCACCCCGACCCTTATCGTTCGTTCCTTGGAAGATCTCATGATCTGAATGCTTATACGCCATCTTGGATGAAAAGACATTCGCAGAGAGACTCAAAGTCTCTGTTGAAACCGCCATGAGTTCGATCTCTTTCTGATAGGTCAAGCTATTGACCTTAAACAAGCGCTGAGTGGGAGGCAACCCACTGTTTTCGTTTTTGCATTTTGATTTTAGTATTTTCATAGGATTTTACGCTTGTATCTGGTTTTGGTGAGTTTTGTTTGCAGGTCTCGGATCAAAACGCAGTGCGTCGATCGACTCACTTCTGTGTCGATCGTCACAACACGAAAGGAATCGCATTGCAGCTATCGTTGCGGTCCTGAGCAACGATCGATCATACACGAAAATCGCCAAGTAGCGGTCGATGCACTTAGTGCAACGATCGATGCCTGAGCGACAGAGGTAACCCGACAGACATAATTTCATCTTTTCAATTTTTTTTTTCTTTTTACCGATCCTTCGCTGGACACTACTGCGGACAGTGTGTCTTAAGTGTGGGGGAGGTGCTACTGACTTTTGTTTTCTGTTTTCTTAAGAGTCAGTCCGTTTTTCAAAAAAAATTGTTTTATTGAGTCAAAATTGTTTAAGTAAGAAACTATGATTTTCTGAGAAGATTTACAAGACTTGCAGGAACTTAAGTAACCATTGGGATGAAGTTGCAGGATCTATCTCTGACTATTAGAAAACCCCATCACAGATCAACCTACTGGGAACACCCACATCACTTCAGGTATCAGAGGATCCTTTACTGACTTCAACTTAATACTGACTTAGATTTCTCACCTAAGGGCTTGGTATACTTTGTGTCGGATTCCCTTGTTAGTTCTGACACAGCCTGTCAACCTATCCTATTTAGTTCCCTTCTCCCCTTCTGTAAAAAAAAAAAAAAGATAATAAACTGAGGATGAGTTAGTAACTCCGAAGTGGTCATGGGAATAGTAGCAAACACTATTATCTCTCATGTGATCCATGGAATGTGTCCAAAGTACACCCCATAACGGGAAGAACACTGATAAAAAAAATAAAATGATACCAAGTGGGGAAAAATCAGTTGTTAAAGAAGGGAAAGAGAAGAAAGGGACTAGAGAAAGATAGTATGGTGGTCTAGAGCTGATAAGGTAAGAATCCATGTGCCCTTTGATCGATAATCCTTAGGTGAGACCGCACTTAAATACTTGCAGAAGTCAGTAGGGAGAATTTGAATGCTTGAATGTGATTGTGGAGTTTACCTAGGACAGTTGCTAAGTGTGGGGGAAGTACATGTTGGTCTTGATATCCTGTGATTGATTCTTTCAGTGGTTTACTAAGGGGAATCTGAGTATTGTAGCTTCTAGGATGAAATGAGTTTCTGAAAGTTTTCAAACCTCTTCACCAAGCTTTAGTTCTATGTTTTGCTTGAGGGCAAGCAAATGCTAAGTGTGGGGGAGTTGATATATCATGGTTTTTACCGGTTTTATGCCATGATATAGTTGTATTTTTAGTGTCTTTTGTGTTCTTTTAGAGTCTTTTACAGGTATAATCAGGTTTGGAGCTGAATTGGAGATAATGGAGCATTTTGGAGATTTTTGGAGTGATTGGCCGAGAGATAGAGTTCACTGTCCGAAACAGAGAAAGGTGTCGATCGTTGCACACCTGCAACGGTCGATGCACCAGCGAGATGGGCCAAAAACTCGGCGGTTTAGAAGAATCAAGATATTGCACTTTGATCCAGAAGTTCCTGATATTTACAAAGAAGCCCATGGCCGAGATTATACCTATATAATAGAGTTTTTAGTGTTTTAATTAGATACGCTTTACATTACGCTTTCATAATTAAGAGAAGAGGATTTTTAGAGCTTTTGGGGCTGATCTGAACCTATTACTTCATCTGTATTTGGAGAAGATTTCGAACCCCTTTTACTATTATTCTTTTATGCAATTTATTCATTCTATGATTATGTTTTCATTATCTATGTCTGAGTAGATTCCTAGTTAGGTTTAGGGTTTCTCACATAGGATTTCATGACTTGCTAGACTTGTTCAAATTCAGTTAAGGATTCAAACTATATCTGTTCTTCAATTTAATTGTGCTTAAAGCTAGTTCTAACCTGATCAATTAGAATCTAGATCTTAGGTTGCTAAATACGTCACGGAAGTGGGGTTTAGGAATCTGAACTAATTAAATTGGGCAATTAAACTTTGCGCAAACGGAAGTTTGGTTTAGGATAATTGTGAACATATCAAATTTGGGATTAATGCTAGTTTAATCTGTTAGTTCTCGCAAACGAAAGTTTGGTTAGCTGCACTTAGACTTAGAGAATTATCGCAAAGGAATTTGGTTAATTCTATATCTGTGTTTTGAGTTCTAGAACTGTGCTTAATTAGATCCTTGCTGAATGAACTGTCTGCTTGTCTGATTTCCTGAGAATACCCTAGGCTTGACGCTTTTAATTACTTGCTTCCACAACCGTTAATCTCTGCTACTGATTTACTTTCTCGCACCGCTTTCGATTAAATCACATTGCTTATTTCTAGTATTAGTCTCTACTGTTCTGATTTATTGAGACCAAGTGTCCCTGTGGATTCGATAACCCTATATACTACTTTGACATTGCTGTTCACTTGCAGTTTAGTATAGGGATAAACTTTGAGCCTATCAATGCGCATATATAGTCTTTCTCTGAAAGCCATATTTCTTGCAGTCTTCCACTTGGAAGACCTACTTGAGTAAATATATCAAGTACATGGAGATGATATACAGAGATTTCACCTTCAGTGAATCTGGTTAACCTGGCCAAATAAATTAGTTTAGAAAAATTTATAATTAATTAATACCTACAATGTGTCATACAAATGGCAAAATGAACATGTGATTGGCCACAGCGTTTACCTTAATTTCTTTTTTATATTCGAAATAAGCTACCTCCTCATTGATATATGATTGAACAATCGATCATGCCGCATATGTTTTGTTCTTTGCTTTCCCTTTTAAGTTTTTAAAAAACCTTTCAAAAGAGTACATCCACCTATATTGCATCGGGCCTCCTAATTCAGCTTCGTAGGGGAGATGTATCCGCAAGTGCTCTATCACGTCAAAAAATAATGGTGGAAAGATCTTTTCCAAATTGCATATGATTAAAACTATGTTTTCTTTGAGAAATTGAACGCGACTTTTTTGTAAAGTTCTCGAGCATAAGTCACGGAAAAAACCTCCAATCCCTACAATATATATATATATATATTGAAACTGTTGGTAAATATAAAATACTATACTCCTATTTACTTATCAAATATTCGTACTACTATAAGTAAAATTAATTAGCACATGATAACACAAGGTGGATGTTCCGGTCTAGGAGTTTGGCAAAGATTAATGGAAGTAGCCGCTCCATAAAAATGTGGCAGTCATGACTCTTCATCCCTGAAAACTTATTGTCCTCCATATCAGCACAACTAGCTAAGTCGGCCGCATAGCCATCTGAGAATTTGATTGCATGTTTCACACATTCTAGTAATCTTGTCTTGGCATCGTCTGTAAATCTGTACGCGGCGAAAGAATCTTTACCATCGCTATCAATATGTAAGTGTGGAAGAGACATAATCGTTTTATATCAAATCTTGACATGATGGTGTCTTTGGATCTACCCTTCACACTCATAAGAGTATTCATGACATTGTCAAAATATTTATTCTCTACATGCATCAAATCAAGATTATGTCGGAGATTGAGGTCCCTCCAGTACGAAAGCTCCTAGAATATGCTTTCCTTGTGCAAGTTATGCCACTTCCCATAGCCAAGCTCCTTCTTTTCGTGACCGTTTTCACCGACGTCTTTTATTTTCGGTGGATTTACACCTTGCAATCGCTCGCAATAAACTTTCTCACCAGTCAAAGCCTCAAGTGGATGCTCTTTCGAGGCGTACTTTTCTTTCAAGAAGTCTTTTTTATTCTTCCTCAGTTGATGACCATGTGGAAGACATCTTCAGTGATAATCAAACCAACACGTCTTCCTTCTGTTAGGCAGATAAAAAGATTTTGTTTCATCCATGCAAATAGTACAAGCAATCTACCATGGGTCGTCCATCTTGATAACATCCCATACGCCGGGAAATCGCTTATCGCCCACAGCAGCACCGCTTTTAGATTAAAATTTTCATTCAACGACACCGTATGCATCGACTTCAGAAGACCACAATTTTTTTGATTCTGATATTTATTCATTTGAGACTTGTATAAAAAGCTATGATCTACTTTATCGAGAATATGATCTACATAAATATGCGAACGTACAAGAAGCTGGTACAAGCTTTACCAAGCTATCTTGTCAAGACTTTTCGATTGGAATCCATCTTCTATGAAATCCCTGTTTTAAAAGTACCAAGCTATGCTGACGTCAGTTGTGGTTTTTAATAGGAGACACAGATTAATATATCCATAGATACGCATATTTATCCCTTTTGTCAAACAGAATGGATACAAAGGTCTGTATACCAGCTGTCCATTTAATACATCTTTTATGGATGCATATTCTTATATATTTAAGCTTATAAGTAGGAGGTGAACCAGTCGCTCCTAAACATTCTTTACAGTTATGAGCTTCAGGTCGAATTCAACTTTTCCCAGTTCTCAGCTAGCAACAACCGATTGGTCCATAGGCGTGCCAGTCCCAATGAAGTGTTGGTGTGGCGAACACGTTGAAACAGGATGTGGTACAACTCTTTCCAACATTCACCGTAGCTGGTTCAGATGCGTGGAGGAAAACCGGGTTAGGCTTAAATAAGGATTCGTTGGTTTATATAGTATTTTTATATTTTAAGGTTTGATGAAAGTACTTTTTTCAATCAGTACCCAAGTGAGGGCCACTTACGCGACTTGGTGGATGACGCGATTATGAAACAAGTAGATATGGTTGCTAAGGATGTCAGGAAAATCACTACAAGAAAATAGGTAATTAACGACTGGTATAGCAGTCGCACATCAGTCGCTAACTTGACATCCGCGACAGATTTGCGACTAATATTCGTAGACGTAAATCTTGCGTCGCAAAATATTATAGTCGCAAATTAGTCGTTATATTACGACTAAATTACGACCAATTAAAAGGCATCGCTTATCAGTCGCAAAGCAGTCGCACGTTATACACGACTAATATGCGACTGAACTCCAACTGTATATTATATTAGTCACAATATAGTCGCAAATAAGGTACGACTATTTTGCGAATGTTGTTTTAGCGACCACATTACGACTGTTTTTTGCAACTAATCTGCGACTGTTCTGTCTGTTTACGACTAAATTACGACGGATAGACGACTTAATACCTACTGATGAGTGACTGATTAGTGACTCTTTTTTCACGAAATCAGCCATTTGGTATTTCTAAATTGTTTCCCTAATTTACTAAACCCTGCATTCAGTTATATCCAAATACACATACAATACACATATAATATTTTTGAAATATTTCACATTAATATAAAACATACCATTTATAATCTACATACAATACCAAAAAATTATACATACATGTTCTTAAGTTTGGTTTAGGCTGCCAAAATATTAAACCCTAATAATTTACTACAAGATAAGAAGACCTAGCTGTTATTTTATGAAACTGTTTGAGAATCCATGAAGTCGCAGAAGGCTTGATCTGTTTCGTGGAGAAACTTCTCAACAAGAGACATGTGATCGATCTTGGTTTGTTGCTGAGCTGCAAGTTTGGCCATCTCTTTCTCGCGTTGTACATTGTAGGCAGCCTGCTCCGCTATTTGTTGTTTAGTTTCTTGTAGTTGTTGTTGCAGAGCCTGAAATGATGAACCACCTCCCACGTGCTTACGCTTGCCGTTGACCAGAGTGTTTTCGAGGCTGCCAAGTCCATAAGGACGTCCTCTGTTATCCCTTAATGTGGCCTGCCCAAAAAAAAATAGTTCATAAATTGGATAAAGATTGGAACCACATACCAAGTAGTGAATAATTTAGTTTACCTCAAGAAATAGGTCATTGTAGTGATCAGTGGTGAGTTCCTGAGGTTGTGCATAACCGTCTTCATTCGCTGCCACAAGCTCAGCCTTCTTTTCTTTCAAACTCTTCGCCTAAGCTTTAGCAATCCTCTTCACCTTTAGATCGACGAAAGTCCCATCTGGTTTAGTATGGGTGCTAATAAAGACCTCGCCAATACTTACGGGTCTTAAGGAAACAGTTTTTAGAGTTCAAACCAGACAAGTGAATGTAAATAATGTAACCAGACAAAATCAGATTTTTAAGGAACTTACCATTACCTGTTGGATTTGTTCGAAGGACTTCTGGCTTACGAGCATTAGATGGGGTAATGCTCTTTGCTTTTGCGTCTTCTGTCTCCCAGTGGGCAACCATATCTGCCCACAGTGTGAGGTTTATCCACGGTGGAGGCTTACGAGAAGTCCGGGCAGTCAATACCATCCCTTTCATTCGCCGTTGACATATCTTCTCGAAATGCATTTGGACAGTTCCTGAGATCAAAGGATCCCAATGGTGGGTTTTCTACATTTCAATTTCAAGACAGTGTTAGGGAAAGCAATACAAGTTATATATAAGAAAAGTAAGAGAAGAGAAACCTTACCGCGAATTTAATGAAGTATCTTTCTTGTCTGTCCCGAGGAACCATTGTCCAGCTATAAAAAGGCCCATCGAATTTGTTGGTAAATATCCTAGTAATCTTCCTCGTCCGTACTCCCTTGTCACGACCAAACCTGCCCACAAATAACCAACACTATAACTGAGACTCAACAAATAGTTAGAAAATGCAGACTCATCAAGACTCTATAACTCACAACATATTAAACTTAAAAAGACAACTATGATACTCATCAAGACTATATAACTCACAAAAGACAATGCTAAAAAAATACAGACAATGCTAATCCCCACAAAAGTTTAGACTCGGAAGACACACAAGAAAGAAATCAAAGTGACTCAAATAAAGAAAATGCAAAGAAGCATACGAAATCAGTAGCAAATAAAACAAAAAGAAAACCAAAGAAACAATATATATATATATATATATATGTAAACCACTAACACACAAGCTTCCAACAGACGTACATATTGCATTCATGTTGTATAGTGTATATAAGGAAATTAATCTTCTAATGTATACATGAAAAGTCTTAAATAGTTAACAAGAGATAAATATAATGTAACTAGATAGATGTAGGGTAACAAGATAGAACCTAAAACAACAAAACAACTCATGATTTTCACTAAGACAGAGACTAACATTTGACACTAAGATCTGAAATGTAACTCATGCTTAAACTAAGACATTGCATCCAATAAGAGAGACTGAGAGAGCAAGAATAACTAGTAAACCTTACTAGTTACTATTTCCCATATCTGATTCAAATGACATGTTTAGTATGATTAGAGAAATTAAAAAAACGTTGGATCATAAGTCATCGGAGTATACTATGACGGTTAAGACGAAGTTTTTGATAAACCTTGTCTTATTCGTAATTTTCGTAATTTTTCTAAAACATGGGCGTATAATCAAAATCTTCAATGTTAAAGTTACATATTATTTTTGACAATACAAATTGCCCTAATTGAAACACTAAACGAAACCTTAAACCCTCAGAATTCCGTCGAAAAATTGTGACGGTTTTCTGTCGGAAATGTTCATTAAACGGTCAAAAGGCGCAGTAACTCTCTACTCTTCCCCATGCACGTCTTGGTAAATGTCATTTCATAAATTAACTCAATTTTCGATGGTTTACCGTCGGAAATGTTCATTAAACGGTCAAAAGATGCAGTAACTCTCTACTCTTCCCCATGCACGTCTTGGTAAATGTCATTTCAAAATCTAACTCAATTTCCGACGGATTTGCGTCGGTTTTACCGTCGGAAATTTTTGTATATATAGAGGTCGATTGCATGAGTTTTCATTCAAATCACAAACACAAATCTTACAAAATGGATTCATTTATTTATCTCCCGATGCCCGCGAATCTGCATTACGCGAGATCGGAATGCCGGGCGGGGACATCTTCCCAATCTCGACCCATCCCGCCAGGCTCATCGAGCGGTTTGGTTCGGTTACAACGCCGTTATTCCATCCGTATTCAGTGATATCATTGAGACACGCTGGTCCGGCGGCTATCTGACGTACTACCAACTTCCGACGACCTTCAAGGAAGCTTGGTTCAGTGATTTTCTCGTAAGTAATGTTATTAATTTTTTCCAGAAATTATTAGAATATATAGACTTAAAAATACAAAAATTTTAAACTACAGGAATACTTCAACTGCTCCCCGGACAATCTATTCATCGTCTGGCGGGAATTCCACAGGACCGCTAGACGGGTTTCCAGACGAAGATGAGGCGGATGAAGCTACGTTGGGAAAGAGGAGAAGGAAGGCCTGCTTGGATTCCTGCGAGGTCTTGGAACCTAATGGTGAACCAATGGCGGAAGACGGACGTCGGAGATTGGTTCAACAACCAATTTCCGAACTATAATAGATGTTAAATTATGCTATTTTTAATTTAATGCAATATTTTAATTTTCGTTTTTAAAATATGTGTTGTTTTATTTTCGTTATTAAACAAAATAATTGCTTAATGATATATACTATTTCTATGTAACCATAAACGACTAACATGAAATGGCTCAATTGGTTACGGGGAGAGATCATATGCTTGAGGTGGTGGGTTCGAGTTGAACCTTCCACCGTTTCATTTTTAAACCGTATGTTTTAAATTTTATATATTATTCCGATGTAATCTTAATTGACTAACACGAAATGGCTCAATTGGTTTAAGGGGAGAGAACATATGCTTGAGGTTGGGGGTTCGAGTTGAGCCTTCCACTTTTTTATTTTAAAACCGTATGTTTTAAATTTTCTATATATACTATTCCGATGTAATCTTAAACGACTAACACGAAATGGCTCAATTGGTTTAAGGGGAGAGAACATAAGCTTTAGGTGGGGGGTTCGAGTTGAGCCTTCCACCATTTTGTTTTTTTCATTTTCCGACGGTAAACCATCGGAAATTCATTTACCGTCGGTTTTCTGTCGGATATTTTGGCGCCTCATTCCATGTAATATTTCGTCTTAACCGCCAAATTTTGGCAATTTCAATTGGACCGCCATAAATTCAGACGGAAAACCGACGGTAAATGAATTTCCGACGGTTTTCCGTTGGAAATTGCTTTTAATTCTGTCGAGCCATCTTCTTCTTCCCCATTTCTCTGAAACTTCTCTCTCACACCTCAATCGATCTCGAGCTTCTCTCTGTAATTCCACCGGATTCTCGCCGTTAAACCCAAATTCCGACCGCCACCAACATCATGAACATGTAAGTTCTCCATTTAACCGATTGTTTTTGTTTAATTCTCTTGTTTACGTTGTATGAAATTAAGAAATGGTTGCATGTCTTGCTTGAAAGGTAGTTTAGGTTGAGAATGCTTGATTGAACATTAGTTCTTAGGATTTTGATTGTTTGGATATGAATTTTGTGATTTCTAACATTGTTTTGTTTGTCAATCCGATTTAAAACGTTTTGGAAAAAGTTTTTAAACGTTTTAGAACTTGTAAAACGCTTGAAATATGTTTAGGATCATGAAATATATTTTTCGAATTTTTTTCAAAGTTGTTTTGAATTTGTAAACGTTTTTTTATTTTAAAAAATTTTTTCTAAATTTTTAAGAATTTATAAAACATTTTGAAATATTTTAAAACGTTTTAGAATTTTTTTAAGCGATTCAAATCGTTTTTGAAATTTACTTTCAATTTTAAAACGTTTTAGAATTTTTTTGGAATTTTAAAACGTTTTTGAAATGTTTTTGGAATTTTAAAACTTTTTTTGAAAATTTGTTTTAATTTTAACACGTTTTTAAAGTTTTTTTGAATTTTATAAACGTTTTTGCAATTTTAATTGAATTTGAAAACATTTTTTAATCTTCTAAAAGATTTTTCAAAGTTTTTTTAAAAATATTTTTGTATAATTTATATATAGAATTCATAATCTGAATTTTTGATTGGTTTGTAGGGACACATTTTGAGATTTTTCACATATTTTTGTATAATTTATGTCCTTTCCGGTGAATGAGATACACGAGGAGCCGGTTCAGCAACAACAACCGAGAGCCCGACGGTCTCGGTCGACTCAGCTGCGATCCACACATTCTCCATCTTCTCCGACATAGCCGGGAACGTCTCAGCCTCGGCCGGAGGTTCCGAGTGGGAGTTACTCTGTGTCTCAGGCGACGCATTATGTCACGCCGTCTATTGCCGTAGAGATATCGGCGTTCGTCGATCAACCGGGACGAGAGCGGCTAAAAAGGCTCGACCCATTCTACGAGACCAACCCTGGAACTTTCTGGTATTAAATCTTCTAACTTTTGATTCTCATTTACACACTTTTTTAGTTTACATTTATAAATCTTTGTCTTTTTTTGCCTAATTAGGTTTACTTTGACGGAATCCAAGATCTCGAAGAGCATCTTAGGAATGATGTATATCATACTCCAGTTCGGGTACCCGACGTACAAGGAAATGCCTTTATCCGATAGGCATAACTGGTTCTGCCAATTCGCGGTAAATAACTACGTTCACTTTATTATATGTTTTTTATATTTATTTATAAAGTTTTTTTTAATTCTAACAAATATTTAATTTTTCTTTTCTATAGCAAGAGTATACTTGGGATAGAAAGTATACCGAATTGGTGGAACAGGAGTTCCACATGAAGGCGTCAACGCATTACTCGAACGTCCTCAACATATGGAAATAGAAGTGGTGCAGGAATGAAGTTCCGAAGGGTATTAGCGAAGACGGCGAGGTTTGGAAGGGCCTGGTCCGTCATTGGAGTAAGCCTGCAACCGCAGTAACCTCTTCGACTAACTCCCAAAACCATAGAAGTCAAAGGAACGGTGTTGGGATCACAACTCATAATGCGGGAGCAAGAAGCACCGCATCGAGGAAGATAATCTTGGTAAGTATATTTTTTAAAAAATTTCAATATGTTTAGATCGTTTTTTTAAGTCTAAAATTATTTTTGCAGAAACAAAAGAAGGGATGAGTTCCAAATCTTTTTGAGCTCATCGAGGATGGCCACAAAACAAGGAAATAGGCAAAATCCCGGATCCAATTGCTCAGAGTATTGTTGAGTCGACGAAGAGGCATTTGGATGAGGTGGTTACCCAATCCGAAGAAATCGGTTCAACGGAAGAGATACCTCACGGACAGATCAACGAAGTCTTCCTTGCGGTAAAATTTTAATTTTAGATAAATTTGGATTAAGTTTATAGTTACTTAAACTCTAACTTAAATTAATAACATAAATACTTGACAGGAAACTGAGAAGAGAAGAGGCCGGATTTTCGGGTTGGGAAACTTGGCGGACAAAATCACGACACCGCATTCCCGTTTTCGTCAAGAAGACGTGAACTATGCCCAAGTCTTAAGGGAAAAGGAAGCGGAGATTGAAGCGTTGAAGGCCAGTCAGACACGGATTGAAGCCCAAATGGCAGAGAAATAGGAAGAAACGGAGAAGAAGTTGGAAGAGATGAATGCTCGGTTCGAATACTTTATACAGTACGGCCATCTTCCAGGAGCCGCACCGGTGAACCAGGGTGGAGGGGGGGGGGGGAAGGGAAGGGGAAAGGGAAAGAAAAAGGGGACGGGAGCGGGATCGGGATCTCCCCAATGAATGTAATTTAAAAACTTTTTTGGAATAATTTTAGTAAATTTTAATAAATTTTTTTCTGTTTATTTTTATAATAATAATTAATTAATTAATTTTCGAAATATATTTTTTATTAATTTTTACGTAGCCGTCGGTAAACCGTCGGTATTTTTCCCTCGGTAAACCGTCGGTAATATACCGTCGGAATACCGCCGGTAATATTCCGTCGGTATACCGTTTGTATATCGTCAGAATACCGTCGGTATTCCCTCCGTCAAAAATCGGTCGATAATCCGTCGGTTTATTTTTCGACGGTAATCCGTCTGTATTTACTGACAAAAAACTGACGGATATTTTTTTCGACGAAATAGAACTGACGGAATTTCTTGGTGGGAAATCCGTCGGAAATGGTCATTTCCGACGGAAAACCGTCGATTTCTACCCTCAGAAATGGCATGTTTTCTTGTAATGTCCGGTTGCGTACTATTCCGCTAGATGTGTACTATTCTATAATCGCCATGAAAATTAGTATAGCACCATCTGTCAATACAGACTATACGTATTCATATATTTTAAGCGAACATCATGGTCCTGTTAAATAACATATACTGATAGAGAACTAAACCTATAATGGAAACTGTAAATTTGGGACCAACTGAACTCCAAATAAAAGAGCGTATAGTATGGTACTGAAAAAAACATATACTAATAGGGAACTAAACCATATAATGGATGAGCGTGCTCTTGTTCTACAGCTCGTAGAGAGAGAAAGTGATAAAATCAAAATACTTAATCCAATGTTGACCGTCCGTTCTGCCCTCCAATGTCCGGTGTGCCGGACCTCCCTCCGATTCCTCCTCTTCCCTCCGACTTTCGCTTCCTTTCCCACATTGATAGTGCAGCTATCTCATCTTCTCCGGTGAAATCCCAAACTCCCCAATATGTGGAAATGAAGGATTCATCTCCCTCCTCTGCTCTAGTCTCAGCTAAGATTACTGATTCATTTTTAGCACCGTCAGGTCCCTCTCTGTTACCTGATAATGCTACTCCCTTGTCTCCTCCGGGGACAATGTCCTCTTCGGGTATTCCTAATGGTGATGGGATTCAAGCGAAGGTGGTCCCTCCGGTCTTTAAGTATTCAAATCAACCCTCTTCCACTAATGAAGCTCCTTTCAGTTGGGCTTCTAGGGCGAAAGCTTCCTAAAAATTCCTTAGAAATTCTGTCTCGGTCTCCGCAGATGGTAACCCTCGGGTTAAAGTGCCAAACGCCGTCTTCGAAAGAGGTGCTAAAATCCATTCAGACTATATTGTGGGCAACTTCTACGGTAATCCTCCATCTTATGGTAAGATTTGGGGAGTCTTAAACTATTTATGGGGTAAGGATAAACGGGTGACAATTCATAACTTGTCAAAAAACGCCTTCTTTTCCATATTCCTTCGGTTGTTTTAAGACGGAAAATCTTGCAACACGAGCTTTGGAGGGTGGGTGATTCACTCTTTTGTGACTGAATGGAAAGCCTCTTTTAGCCTGGATCCTCTATCCTTTTGTTTTGCGCCAGTGTGGGTTAAGTGTAATCAGGTCCTTTTCGATCTTGCAACACGAGCTTTGGAGGGTGGGTGATTCACTCTTTTGTGACTGAATGGAAAGCCTCTTTTAGCCTGGATCCTCTATCCTTTTGTTTTGCGCCAGTGTGGGTTAAGTGTAATCAGGTCCTGTTCGATCTAATTACAAAAGAAGGCCTCGCAATCATATCCAAACCGCTAAGATAAATTGTGGATGCTAAACCGTTCTCGAGTATTAGCCATGTTGAAATCAAGGTGGTGGCTGACCTGTCAGATCCTCTTCCAAGCTTTGTGGAAGTTGAAAGGGAGAATGGACTTGTGGATAAAATCTGAGCCTCTTATCCGTGGCTTCCACCTCTATGCCCAATTTGCAAAGAGATTGGGCATAAATCCTCTTTCTGTTCGCAAGCTCCGCCCTCTGATCAAGAGAATAGGAAGAAAGAAGTCCCAAAAAGTAAATCAGGGGCCTCTTCGGTTATCTATAAACAGAGAGAAAAGGTGACGAAGAAAGTCGCATCATCAGTCCCTCTTTCCTCAGGTCTCTCTAAGGTGATATCCGACTTGGATAAGAATCAAGATAAGGGGAAAAAGGTGGTTCATGCTTCTGTCGCTCCTGCAAAGGCTCCATCGGTAATTGATAAACTCGCTAAGGGCTCTTCTGCCTCTCTCCTTGTGGAACCAGTTCAGGCTGAGAGCTCATTTGTGACTCTGATTTCGGAATCGGGTAAGGCTCCCATGCTCTCATCAGGGCAGCAAGTCACGGTTTCAGATCCTATGGTCTCTCTAGATATTGCTGGTAATGCTCATTCTTCAGAAACATCTTCTAAAGTTTCCAAGGATTTTCTGGTTAACTTGGTAGAGGAGTTTCCTTTCCTGTGAGTAGTTAAAGCAATTTCTCCTAATCGTCTCGTTTCTAAGGATTTCCTAAAGGCGGTGCTTTCAAATCTGTTTGGGGTCCTGCAAGAGGAATCAGAGGTGGAATGTCCAGAGGTGGATAGTTTTGAGGTTCCAAAACATCATCTAGCCAATATGGTATTCTCAACTCTCCCTAGTGGCACTGGTTCAAAGTAGTCGATCTCCCCCTCGCTGAATCAGACTAAGAAGAAGAGGAAAGTTTCCCAACGCTTCCCTGTCTCAGACGGCGGCCCTCCCCTGAATCTAGGGGATCGCCAATCGAACTAAATTTCTTAAGGTAGCCATAAGTTTTTGGAATCTGTGTGGCATTAATGACATAGCAAAGCATCGCCCTCTAGTATATTGGGTTCGGTCTAGGAATATTAGCTTTGGTGCACTTTTGGAAATGCACGTAAGGGAGTTTAATATAAATAATATCATGGCGGCTTTTGGTTCAGACTGGAATGTTCCTGCAAACTACCAGCATTCGGAATTGGGTAAGATTTGGATCATTTATAAATCCCAAGTCTCAATTTTCCCAATGTATGTAGACGGCCAATGAATATCAGTTCAGGTTCTTCTGGAGGATGGTACCACTTTTTTCTTTACGGCTGTTTATGCCTCTAATGATCTTAATGAAATAAGACAGCTCTTGACTTCTTTAAAGGATACTTTCGTATCTTTTAATCTCGATTCTTATCCCTGGCTTATCTGTGGAGATTTCAACGAAATCACTCACCCTTTCGAAACCTCGAATCAAGCATTTATATCTACAACACTTCCTATGCGTGAGTTCAGTGACTGTTTAGCAGCTATGGGATTATGGGATATGTTGTCACAGGGACATTGTTTTACTTGGTCAAACCATATACCATCTGATCTTGTTGCAAAAAGGTTGGACAGATGCTTGATCAATGACCAATGGATTATTCAATTCCCTTCCAGCATATGCATTTTAGTCTCCGGAATTCTCTGATCATACTCCATGCCACATAAAGATAAGTTCTCCTCCACCTTCGTTTGTGTTGGAATATATGTGTGTTCATGGTTCAATTAACAGATTGCAACCTAGCACATATAACTCAGATCTAGGTTCTTGACAAATGAATCATAAACCAAACCTGATCATTACCTTTCAGTTTGCAGCGGATTGATGGATGGTAATGATGAGATCAGCTAGAACAGATCAGATGCCTGTTCCTCCTTCAGTATCCACACTCTTACAAGCCGGGATGGTTGCTAGACCAAAGCAATGGATTGATCAGAGAGAGAAGAGAGACGGCTCACGTTTTAGGTCGCTAACTGTTAAAGTCGAAATTCTGAGACAACTCAAATAAATATCGACTCTGTCATAAACCTAAACCGATGTCTCGGTTTCGCAACTGTGTCGACCGACACATACACTTGTGTCGATCGACACAAGTCATTTCTCTCGATATGGGCCCAAGTGATTAAACTAACGGCCCAACTCTCTGCACAAATACAGTAAATGCCTTGCATCTTACCGTATTCATTCCATGTTAACTTTCCCGTTAGCTATGGTGTGTGACCCTTTGGGATCATACAATACTGGTAATAAGTCCTAAACTTATAGATCAAGAGCGGACTCTAGCAAGTCATCATGATCACCCAGTATTTATGACTTATGTCTGATCTCGACATTTATCATACTTTCTAGAGATAGTACGGTAGATTTCAGGACATTCCCAACAATCTCCCACTTGTACTGGAATCCTACAAAGGACATTCCCAACAATCTTTCGATTGTACTGGAATCCTACATTCCCTAGTCCTTTTGTCTTAATATCTCGATCTGGCATAAGGCAAGATGCGTGTCATCCTTATATAGCCAGACCATGTTTATCGGACCAGATTTGATACTGACAATGCAAACGACTTGGGCAAGTCCGTTTGGGAATGGCCATTCTCTTACCAGCTATCAAATCTCCGATTGGCCTAGAGATATTACCTCCGTTAAACGGCAGGGACAAATCCCATCTTGTTCCATCACTATGAACTACACAATTCATAATACACCCAACCAAGGTCCGTATAGCTCCCAGTTACGAAACAGCGTTAGACAATGATCAAAGCGCATTACTCCATGTGCAGCCACATGCATGCGAACTCAGGTCTAAGGACTATACTCTATAGTCGTATATGAGAACTTCTTATGACACAGATATTAATATCTTGCAGAGTTCTCATTAGCGGGCCATGTCCGGTCATATGCTCCCCTACATATACCTATGTGTCGACTTTGATGCCGCGCATCTATGACCCCTCGAAACCTAGTCATAAGTCTCAACACAATCTAGTCTCAACAGGTTGTTGTTGTTCCAATTTCAACAACCTTCGACTATGGACACTATAATTTATGTCACTTCGTTAAATATGGGGTTTCAGGATCAAGTCTACTCATGTACTTCGATGGCCCATATATAATGACATGAATTATTTTGGAACGATTATTTTATATCACAGTTAAAATAATCCAGAAATAAAAATTTCATTAACATTAAAAAATGTTTACAAGAACCAATCAAAATAACTAAAACAAAAGCCCTCACAACTCCCACTCAAAAAGAGATTACATTTGAATATCTCTAATTCCTACAGCAGCAGTATGCAACTCGTGCTTAGGTCTCGGGAGTGGCTTTGTCATCGGGTCAGCCACGTTCTCATCAGTGGGAACTCTGCTGACCATCACTTCGCCTCTATTCACTATATCACGAATCAGGTGATACCTTCTCATAATGTGTTTGGATTTCTGATGATGTCTCGGTTCCTTGGCTTGAGCAATTGCACCATTGTTGTCACAATACAGTGCCAAAGGCTCAGTGGCATTAGGGAATACACCGAGTTCAATCAAGAAGTTCCTAATCCAAACTCCTTCCTTCGCAGCTTCTGAAGCAGCGATGTATTCAGCTTCAGTTGTGGAATCTGCTACGGTGCTCTGCTTGGAACTCTTCCAACTTACTGCACCGCCATTCAGACAGAAGATGTAGCCAGACTGTGACCGGAAATCATCCTTATCTGTCTGAAAACTTGCATCCGTGAATCCACTGATTTCAAGCACTTCACTTCCTCCGTAAACCAAGAACTTATCCTTAGTATTTCTCAAATACTTCAGGATATTCTTTACGGCAATCCAGTGACTTTCACCTGGATTAGACTGGTACCTACTCGTCATGCTTAGTGCATAAGCAACATCAGGACGAGTACAGATCATGGCATACATGATAGATCCTATAGCCGAAGCATAAGGAATCCTACTCATGCGCTTAAGCTCATCAGGTGTTTTAGGACACTGATCCTTGCTTAGTGCAGCACCATGTATCATTGGCGTGAACCCCTTCTTGGATTTATCCATTCCGAATCGATGCAGGACTTTATCTATATAAGCATCTTGACAAAGTCCAATCAGCTTTTTAGATCTGTCTCTAAAGATTCGGATTCCAAGAACATACGCGGCTTCACCCATGTCCTTCATGGAAAAACAACTTCCCAGCCAGTCTTTAACAGACTTCAGCATTGGAATATCATTTCCAAGAAGCAATATGTCATCGACATATAGGATAAGAAACGCCACTTTGCTCCCACTAGTTTTCTTATACACACATTGTTCCTCTTGGTTTCTGATGAAGTCAAAGTTCTTTATTGCTTCATCAAAACGAAGATTCCAACTCCTCGATGCTTGCTTCAATCCATAAATGGATTTGTGAAGCTTGCATACTTTCCCAGCATTCTTAGGATCAATGTAACCGTCAGGTTGTGTCATATACACATCCTCCTCCAAGATTCCATTCAGGAAGGCGGTTTTCACATCCATCTGCCAAATCTCATAATCATAATAAGCGGCAGTTGCTAGGAGAATCCGAATTGATTTCATCATTGCCACTGGTGAATAGGTTTCATCATAGTCTATACCATGAATTTGCTTGAAACCTTTTGCCACCAACCTGGCTTTGTAAATCTGGACATTTCCATCCACGTCTATCTTCTTCTTGAAGATCCATTTACACTCGATGGCTTTTGCACCAGCAGGTAAATCAACCAGTGAAAACACTCGGTTAGCAGACATGGAGTCCATCTCGGATTCTGTGGCTTCACGCCACTTTAAGGAGTCAGGGCCCATCATGGCTTCTGCAAAGTTCGAGGGTTCATCACCGTCAATGATCAAAAGATCATGGCAATTAGTCACAAGGAATCCCTGATATCTATCAGGTTCCTGACGGATCCTTCCGGATCTTCGAAATTCAGGTACTGCAGGTTCAGGTTCTATTACAACTTCATGTAATTCATCCTGCTGTTCTTCCTCATTAGGTTGAACAGATTCCTGTCCTTCTTGAATTTCATCAAGTTTTACCTTACTCCCACTATCTTTTCTAGAGAGAAACTCCCTTTCAAGAAAAGTACAATCCCGAGCAACAAAGATTTTGTTCTCGGATCGCAGATAGAAGTAATAAGCCTTGGTATCCCTAGGATAACCAATGAAGTAGCATTTGTCAGATTTTGGTGTAAGTTTGTCTGAGATTAACCTTTTGACATAGGCTTCACAACCCCAAATTCTGAGAAAAGACATTGCTGGAGCTTTTCCAGTCCATATCTCATATGGTGTCTTTGCTACTGCCTTTGATGGCACTCTGTTCAGTGTGAACGTTGCGGTGAGCAAAGCATATCCCCAAAGGGATATAGGAAGGTCTGTGTGACTCATCATGGATCGGACCATATCTAACAATGTCCGATTCCTTCTCTCAGACACACCATTCCACTGTGGTGTTCCAGGAGGTGTGAGTTGGGAGATAATCCCACACTCACTCAGATGATCACGAAATTCCTGGCTCAAGTATTCTCCTCCTCGGTCCGACCGAAGAGCTTTAATACTTTTACCAAGCTGGTTCTGTACTTCATTTTGGAATTCTTTGAACTTTTCAAAGGTTTCCGACTTATGTTTCATCAAGTAGACATATCCATATCTACTGAAATCATCAGTGAATGTAATGAAGTACTGAAAGTTTCCTCTAGCACTTGTGGACATTGGGCCACACACGTCAGTATGTATCAGGCCCAATAGTTCACTAGCCCTTTCTGTGGGTTTATTGAAAGGCGCCCTTGTCATTTTGCCCATTAGGCAAGATTCGCATTGCTCACAAGACTCAAAGTCAAATGAGCCCAAGAGTCCATTTGAATGGAGCCTCTTGACGCGTTTCTCACTAATGTGCCCCAAACGACAATGCCAGAGAAACGTTTCATTTTCTTCGTTAGATTTAAACCGTTTTGTATTTATGTTATATACTGGAGCAGATTGATCCAGCATGTACAGCCCATTTATAAGAGGGGCACAGCCATAGAACATATCATTGAGATTAAAGGAACATAATTTATTCTTAATAGAAAAATCAAATCCTTGCAAATCCAACAATGAAACTGAAATGATATTTCTGCTTATAGCAGGTACAAAATAACAATTCTCAAGTTCTAAAATCAATCCAGAAGGTAAAGACAACAAATAAGTGCCAACGGCCAGTGCTGGAACCTTCGCTCCATTGCCAACCCGCAACTCTACTTGCCCTTGCTTCAACCTTCTACTGTTGCTGAGCGCCTGCATATTAGTACAAATATGAGCCCCACATCCAGTATCTAATACCCAAGTGGTATTATCAGAAGTAGTAGTATTTACTTCAATAACAAAAATACCTGAAGATTTAGTCTCGAAGGACTTCTTCTTCTTCAGACTTTCCTGGTATTTCTTACAGTCCCTGCGGTAATGCCCTGCCTCTTTGCAAAAGTGGCAGATGTCAGAAGGCCCAGCTTTGGACACGGGCTTGGGCTTGGCGTTTTCATTGCCAACTACTTTGCCCTTTCCCTTGTCTGCAGCGGATTTCTTGAAACCCTTGCCCTTCTGTACCATGAGTACAGTCGACTCCTTGGTTTTCTTCAGATTCGGTTCTGCAGTCTTGAGCATACCATGTAGCTCAGGCAACGTCTTTATCAACCCATGCATATTATAGTTCAAAATGAACTGGTCATATGCAGGAGTAAGAGACTGCAGAACGATATCACAAGCAAGCTCTTGGCTTATAGGACAGTCGACCCTCGTCAAATGATCGAGATAACCCATCATTTTCAGAACATGAGGACTCACTGCTGCATCCTTAGCCATTTTACAGTCCAAGAGATTCTTAACAGTTTGGAATCTCTCTGTACGAGCCTGCTCCTGAAACAACGCTTTCAGATTTGCCATCAGCTCCATGGGACAAGTCAGGCCTTCCCACTGCATCTGCAGTTCGGGAGCCATTGTCGCCAACATCAGGCAAATCACGTCATTAGCATCTGAAGAATGCGTATCCCAAGCATTCTTCACAGCTTGTGCGGCATTATTCGCATGTCTAGGAGAGAGAGCTCTTTCAAGGACATAAGCCTTCTTCTCCTGCCTGAGCACAAGTCTCAGGTTCCTGGACCAGTTCAGGAAGTTTGATACGTTCAGTTTGTCCTTCTCAAGGGCAGACCGGATCGAGAAAGTGTTTTGTGTTGTTGTGCTTGACATAGCTGAAAATATGAGACAATAAAGGTTTAGTTATTAAGTTCATAAAAGAGTAATCTTAACAGCTTATAAGAAAACTCGCATTGTATTCAAAATTTCTTTGTTTTAACCTCATAAGAATACAATGATTCCGAGACCCATGTTTAGCTAAATCCAAAGTGGGCCACTGGCCGTCACCCAGAATTAGCTATACTTGGTAAGCATACACACAGCTAGTTATAACCAATAACTCTCGGTTGTGAATTGGACCCGAGGCCCAAATTCACCAGATGTCTCAAGGCCCGGGACTCCCGATGGCCCAGTCAAGGAAACCAATCTCTTACAGCCAAATAATCACTGAAATCTGGGACTCCCAATGAAATCAGTGACTATATACTACTTTACTTACGCGAAAACAGACACCTCACACTGTAAGCCATGTCTGTAATCAAATAAGCGGTAAGTAGCTGACAATATTGGAAAGACATCCAAGCTTGATATTGTTTTTGAGGATTTTAAGTTTTATTTCCAAAAATAGAAGATTACTATTTTGGGAAACTTTCTTATTTTAGAAACTTTCTAAATTTAGTAACTTACTAAAAATAGAAATTTCTAATTTTAATATTTTATAAATATTTTCGGGTTGGGTCACAGATTATAGGCCCAATTCTTGGTCCAAGACCATAGAATTCCAGTTGGCCCAATAATTTGACATAACCGATCCGGTTTATTAATTCTGGTCCAAGACCAAATTAACTATCAAAACCATCGGTTATTTACTAAACCAGACCAGCTCTAAATTATTTGGTCCAACCAAATCAAACTTAGACCAGCCTTCGGTTTAGGTTAAAATTCAATTTTATGAATTTCAATCCGGTTTAACCAGAAATAAAATTATTTCCAGTAAACCGCGATTTGGGTTAACCGCTTGAACCACCAATTAAATTGGATCGGTTCAGTTAAGTCCAAAACCGGGAAAAAACACCTTGTGTTTTAGCCAATTTTGACCTAACTTGCGGTTCTGGCTAAAGTAGACAATGAACCACAATCGGATTGATCGGTTCATTGTCTCGGTTTAGGGAAAGATGAACCACGAAGCTCGGCTGAACCGATTGGCTACTCGCGGATCATCTGCATCGCCTTCGTATCGATCGATATGAGTCTTTCATGTCGATCGATACTAGCGATTATCAGCTCGGGTCAATCGGGTCATCAGGACCGCGAGATGTCAATCGGATCGATAGATATCGACCGATACCTCGCTCCCTCGTCGATCGACACGGGCGACCAGATCGCACACCAATGGCTTTCAATCGGATTGATGCGATCTAATTCTTAGGTTTTCATGTTTTTCTGATCAAATTTCTTAACCAAATTCGATTTTAAACAATAAGAACAACCTAAATCAGATTCATAAAGCAAAAACCAATAACCTGGCTCTGATACCACTGTTGGAATATATGTGTGTTCATGGTTCAATTAACAGATTGCAACCTAGCACATATAACTCAGATCTAGGTTCTTGACAAATGAATCATAAACCAAACCTGATCATTACCTTTCAGTTTGCAGCGGATTGATGGATGGTAATGATGAGATCAGCTAGAACAGATCAGATGCCTGTTCCTCCTTCAGTATCCACACTCTTACAAGCCGGGATGGTTGCTAGACCAAAGCAATGGATTGATCAGAGAGAGAAGAGAGACGGCTCACGTTTTAGGTCGCTAACTGTTAAAGTCGAAATTCTGAGACAACTCAAATAAATATCGACTCTGTCATAAACCTAAACAGATGTCTCGGTTTCGCAACTGTGTCGACCGACACATACACTTGTGTCGATCGACAAAAGTCATTTCTCTCGATATGGGCCCAAGTGATTAAACTAACGGCCCAACTCTCTGCACAAATACAGTAAATGCCTTGCATCTTACCGTATTCATTCCATGTTAACTTTCCCGTTAGCTATGGTGTGTGACCCTTTGGGATCATACAATACTGGTAATAAGTCCTAAACTTATAGATCAAGAGCGGACTCTAGCAAGTCATCATGATCACCCAGTATTTATGACTTATGTCTGATCTCGACATTTATCATACTTTCTAGAGATAGTACGGTAGATTTCAGGACATTCCCAACAGTTTGGTACGAGACCTTTTAAGTATTTTAGCTATGTGGATAAATTACCTTCCTTCTTGCCCGAAATGAAGAGTGCTTGGGATTTTTAGGCGAGAAGGCTAGCAACTTGACTAGTCTGTGTTTTAAGCTCAAACAAATGAAAAGACCTATTAAATCCTTGTGTAAATGAGCTTTCAGTGGTATTGAGAAGATGGTCTATGTTGCTCATGCTGCGTTAAAATCCTATCAATCTTCCTGTCTCCAAGATCCATCTCATGCGGCTCTGGATCAAGAAAAAAGGCTTCAGGAATCCTGGAACTTCCTTCGTCTTGCTGAAGAGGCTTTCTTCAAACACAGATCATGCATCAAATGGTTAGAAGCTAGGGATTTGAACACTAAGTTCTTTTTCAGAGTTATGACCGTGAGAAATGCATCCAATGTTGTTTTGTACTTACTCTGAAATGATGGTTCTCGATCTGTCACTCTCGATGAGACTCATAGTATTGCTGTGGATTATTTATATGGTACCATCAGGGGCGATTTCTGTTATGCGTTTCCGGATTATCTCAACCGTATTTTGGTGCAGAAATGTTCAGAGTCCCAGCAAAGATCTCTGTCTGCTGCAGTCAGTTCAGAGATTACTAAAAAGAACCTTTTCAGTCTATCCCTTAGCAGAACTCCTGGGCCCGATGGATTCTCCGCAGAGTTCTACAGATCCACATGGAATCTGCTAGGTGCTGAAATTACTGATGTCATAAAAGGTTTCTTCCTATCTCCTTTTATGCCATCAGCTTTAAATAATACCTCACTTGTATTGATCGCCAAAAGACCGGGAGCTGATGATATTAGAGATTTCCGCCCTATATCATGCTTAAATACTTTGTACAAGCTAATTACTAGAATTCTAGCGGATAGACTGAAGCTGGTTTTGCCGACTATCGTCCTCCCAAATCAGACCGGTTTTGTCAAAGACAGGCTTCTGTTGGAGAATGTTCTCTTGGCTGATGAGGTCCTAAAGGGTTATCATACCTCGTCTTTAACTCCTCGTATGACATTGAAGGTAGACATCTCCAAGGCATTTGATTCCGTTCGGTGGGATTTTATCCTTGTCATGTTGGAAGCTTGCTCCCTCCCACCCGGATTTATTGCCTGTGTCAAGGCATGTATCTGCTCTCCAACATTCTCGTTGAGTATGAATGGGGTAACTTCAGGATATTTTAAAGGAAAAACGGGGTTGAGGCAAGGTGATCCATTATCTCCACCCCTTTTCGTCCTAGCCATGAACGTTCTGTCTACTATGCTGAATAATGCAGCTTCTACAGGGATTTTTGACTTCCATCCAGGCTGTGCTGTAGCAAATTTAACTCATTTCGCTTTTGCAGATGATTTACTGATTTTCCTTGATGGTAGTGAGAAGTCATTGGCTGTGGTTTTTTCAGTTATATCTCAGTTTTAGAAGATCTCTCGTCTAACGGTAAACATCAACAAAACTCAGGTGTTTACTTCGGAAATGGACGTTGGTTGTTTAGAGCGCATCAAAAACAAGTTCCTGCTATCTCCGATGGCTCTGCCAATTCTCCATCTAGGCTTACCTTTGTGCTCCTCTAAGCTGAGGGTGAGGGATTGTGATCCGCTTTTAGCTCAAGTGAGGTGGAAACTCAATGGATGGATGCATCATCACTTAAGTCTTGCTGGAAGGCTCAGATTAATAAGCTCGGCTATCCCTGGAATTATAGGGTTTTGGTCTTCTGATCTCTTCATACCGAAGAAGGCGATCTGGCTAATTACAAGCATGACTTCATCTTTCCTTTGGCATGGTTGTATTGATAAACCTTCAGGTGCTAAAGTTGCCTGGTCATCTTTGTGTTTTCCAAAGTCTGAAGGTGGTTTGGGCTTGAAACCTTTCTCATCTTGGAATCAAGTGTATGGTCTGAAGTTAATTTGGATGCTTTATTTCCATTCAGGTTCGTTATGGGTAGTATAGGTGAGAAGATCATACCTTGCTCGGGGATCCTTTTGGTCTCTAAATTCAGATAGTTCTTCAATCTCTTGGATGTTCAAAAGACTGTTGAAACTGCGACCTTTAGCTCTGGATTTTCTGATAGTAAAGGTGGGAAAAGATGAGGAATCCTTTTTCTGGTGGGATCCTTGGACGTCTCTCGGTCGTCTAATTGATTTTCTAGAGTCATTGGGTCCTATGTCTCTGGGAACCCGGTAAATTCTTTGGTAAGTGACTTTGCATCTGGTTTGGAGTGGAATCTTCCCCCGGCTAAATCGGAGTTACAGCTTCAGTTGCTAACAGAAATCTCTAGCATCTCACTGGAGAATGGAAGGGATTCAAGGATCTGGTCTATCAAAGGTAAGCCATATTCTTATTTCAAATCAAAGCTGGTTTGGGAGGCGATCAGATTAACTAGGCCAGAAACGTCTTGGTCTACGGTGGTTTGGAGCAACATATCTATACCTAAGCATTCTACTACAGCTTGGTGATATACTATGGATTTTAGGGATTTTAGCTATGGTATATGTCTTATTTATCGAGTTTTTTTATTATGTTTTGGAGTCTTTTCAGGTGTTTTACAGGTTTAAAGACATTTGGAGCCTAATTGGACGTTTTGAAAGCATTTAGGTCAATTCTGCACTGTTTAGAGATCTCACAGAGTTCACTGGCTGCGAAATCACCTTGCAACGATCGTTGTAGTCTGTGCAGTGGTCGACGCAAGGTGATTCCAGGGTTCTGCGCCCAAAAATCTGCATTTTGGAGAAATTACAGTTTTTCCCCAGAAACTTCTCAGACTTGCAAAAAGGCCCAAAAACGTGTCTAGACTTATATATTAGGGTTTTAAGCCATTGTTTAGGCTACGCTTTATTTTACATTCAGAGAGAGTTAGGGGCTGATCTTGTTCTTGAAAGAGAGAGGATTTCTAACCCAAGTTCTTTATTTTATTATATGCTATTTGGTTTTCTATTCATGATGTCTTCTGTTTCGATGATCATGTCTGAGTAGATTACCAGTTAGGTTTAGGGATTCTCACAAGGAATTTCATGGAATTATAGGTTAATCGATCTGTAGGGATTCAAATCTGTTAGTTCTTCATCTAGGGTTGTTCTTAATGCTTGATCTGAAGTAGCTACCCAGATTTATGATGTTAGGTTGATTTCCACAACGACAGTTGGTTAATTAGCTAGAAAGAACCTAGATGAGCAATTTGATCTACTCGCAAAGAAATTTGGTTAAGAGGAATTGTGAACGAAAGAACTTGAGATTAGTGCTTGTTTAGAACTCTAGAATTCGCAACGAAAGTTGGCTTGCTAGGTTGTTAGACATAGATAGGATTCGCAACGAAAGTTGGTTTCTTATACTTCCGTGATTCCAGTTCTAGAACAGTTCTTAATTAGATCCCGATTGATTAGCATGTGTTCCTGATTTCCTGAGAACTCCCTTGACCTGACGCCTTCGCTTCTGATTTACAAACCGTTTACTTGCTTTCTATTTTGATTTACTGCTTTTTACCGCTTCTGCCTAGCTTAACCTGAAATTCTCATAATCTATCGAAAGAGTCTAGAGTCTATGTGGATTCGATACCCTAAATACTACAATAGCATAACTGTGCACTTGCAGTAGAATAGGATTAAAACTTATACGCCTATCAAGTTTTTGGCGCCGTTTCCGGGGACTCTTTTGAGTCTTCGATAGATTTGAACTTAGGGTTTAGACTAGGTTTTTCGTTTTTGTTACTGATTTTTCTTTTTCTTGCGTTTCAGGTACACCCCGATTCGCATTGCATCGATCGACACGGTCCTGTGTGTCGATCGACATAGATTTCGCATTGCATCGATCGACGCTCTTCTTGCATCGGTCGACACATTTCGCGGAATCACCAAGAAGACTAAGAGATCCGTAAGGACGATGTGTCGGAATGATTTTTTACAGCTCAGGGATTGACAGTTCACAGATAGCTGGGTTGAAGAACAAAGTTGACTCTCTACATAGTCTTCTACTTGAAAAGTATGCGCAAGAAGCTATCAACTACGTTGGAGGGAATGGATTCAACAGTCAGGAATCTGCTTTTCAGGAACCCTTCCAGCAACAGAGTAACTCCTTTTGGATGTTCAAAAGACTGTTGAAACTGCGACCTTTAGCTCTGGATTTTCTGATAGTAAAGGTGGGAAAAGATGAGGAATCCTTTTTCTGGTGGGATCCTTGGACGTCTCTCGGTCGTCTAATTGATTTTCTAGAGTCATTGGGTCCTATGTCTCTGGGAACCCGGTAAATTCTTTGGTAAGTGACTTTGCATCTGGTTTGGAGTGGAATCTTCCCCCGGCTAAATCGGAGTTACAGCTTCAGTTGCTAACAGAAATCTCTAGCATCTCACTGGAGAATGGAAGGGATTCAAGGATCTGGTCTATCAAAGGTAAGCCATATTCTTATTTCAAATCAAAGCTGGTTTGGGAGGCGATCAGATTAACTAGGCCAGAAACGTCTTGGTCTACGGTGGTTTGGAGCAACATATCTATACCTAAGCATTCTACTACAGCTTGGTGATATACTATGGATTTTAGGGATTTTAGCTATGGTATATGTCTTATTTATCGAGTTTTTTATTATGTTTTGGAGTCTTTTCAGGTGTTTTACAGGTTTAAAGACATTTGGAGCCTAATTGGACGTTTTGAAAGCATTTAGGTCAATTCTGCACTGTTTAGAGATCTCACAGAGTTCACTGGCTGCGAAATCACCTTGCAACGATCGTTGCAGTCTGTGCAGTGGTCGACGCAAGGTGATTCCAGGGTTCTGCGCCCAAAAATCTGCATTTTGGAGAAATTACAGTTTTTCCCCAGAAACTTCTCAGACTTGCAAAAAGGCCCAAAAACGTGTCTAGACTTATATATTAGGGTTTTAAGCCATTGTTTAGGCTACGCTTTATTTTACATTCAGAGAGAGTTAGGGGCTGATCTTGTTCTTGAAAGAGAGAGGATTTCTAACCCAAGTTCTTTATTTTATTATATGCTATTTGGTTTTCTATTCATGATGTCTTCTGTTTCGATGATCATGTCTGAGTAGATTACCAGTTAGGTTTAGGGATTCTCACAAGGAATTTCATGGAATTATAGGTTAATCGATCTGTAGGGATTCAAATCTGTTAGTTCTTCATCTAGGGTTGTTCTTAATGCTTGATCTGAAGTAGCTACCCAGATTTATGATGTTAGGTTGATTTCCACAACGACAGTTGGTTAATTAGCTAGAAAGAACCTAGATGAGCAATTTGATCTACTCGCAAAGAAATTTGGTTAAGAGGAATTGTGAACGAAAGAACTTGAGATTAGTGCTTGTTTAGAACTCTAGAATTCGCAACGAAAGTTGGCTTGCTAGGTTGTTAGACATAGATAGGATTCGCAACGAAAGTTGGTTTCTTATACTTCCGTGATTCCAGTTCTAGAACAGTTCTTAATTAGATCCCGATTGATTAGCATGTGTTCCTGATTTCCTGAGAACTCCCTTGACCTGACGCCTTCGCTTCTGATTTACAAACCGTTTACTTGCTTTCTATTTTGATTTACTGCTTTTTACCGCTTCTGCCTAGCTTAACCTGAAATTCTCATAATCTATCGAAAGAGTCTAGAGTCTATGTGGATTCGATACCCTAAATACTACAATAGCATAACTGTGCACTTGCAGTAGAATAGGATTAAAACTTATACGCCTATCAAGTTTTTGGCGCCGTTTCCGGGGACTCTTTTGAGTCTTCGATAGATTTGAACTTAGGGTTTAGACTAGGTTTTTCGTTTTTGTTACTGATTTTTCTTTTTCTTGCGTTTCAGGTACACCCCGATTCGCATTGCATCGATCGACACGGTCCTGTGTGTCGATCGACATAGATTTCGCATTGCATCGATCGACGCTCTTCTTGCATCGGTCGACACATTTCGCGGAATCACCAAGAAGACTAAGAGATCCGTAAGGACGATGTGTCGGAATGATTTTTTACAGCTCAGGGATTGACAGTTCACAGATAGCTGGGTTGAAGAACAAAGTTGACTCTCTACATAGTCTTCTACTTGAAAAGTATGCGCAAGAAGCTATCAACTACGTTGGAGGGAATGGATTCAACAGTCAGGAATCTGCTTTTCAGGAACCCTTCCAGCAACAGAGTAACTCCTTCTCGAGGAACTATGGTGTTTCTTCTTACCAAGCACCGCCTGCACCTACATATAAGAGCAGATTGGAAACCATGATGGAGCAGTTTCTTGAGGGACAACAACAGATCACTGTGTCCTACAACTCAAAGATAGACACATTGTATGAAAATCTGAATGGGAAGTTTGAATCTTTGAGCACACATGTGAAGAAGCTAGATGTCCAAGTTCAACAGACTGCTGGAGCTGTGCAGAGGCAAAATGAAGCCGGCAAAGCTGAACAGAGGCAATACGTCAATGCTGTGATCACAGGAGATGAGATTGACTTGCTGGAAGAAGAAGAGAGCATAATCTCGGATTTTCTGGGTGAATTCTGTCTGTCTAAGACAAGCATTGATCGACACAACTCGTGCATCGATCTACACAGTCCCGATATGTCTGTTGAAATTGCTCAAAATCGCCTTGTGTCTATCGACACACAACGTGCATCGGTCGACACAGATCGCAGACGGGACCAGAAACCTGCAACAGTCCTGGAACGAATCTATAAGCCCTCTGTGCCATATCCTAAGGTTCTTAAATTGTCTAAACAGGAGCTAGAAGTGGCTAACTGCATGGAAGTGATGAAAAAGAAGCTGATTCAGATTACAGAGAAGCTTCTAGATCCAGGAGAATTTGTGCTAGACTGTTATATCTCTAAGGACAGATTCAGCGTTCTCTGTGTGACTTAGGATCTTGTGTGAATCTAATGCCGTACTCAGTAGCTGTGAGATTGGGAAAGATGGAATTCCAGCCTACTAGGATCTCTCTTATCCTAGCTGATCATTCAAAGCGATATCCGGAAGGAGTTCTTAAGGATATTCCTGTCAGAGTTGGAAACTACTTGATTCCAACGGACTTTATAGTGCTGAAGTATGAGATTGAACCTGATGATCCTCTACTACTTGGAAGATCATTCTTAGCTACTGCTGGAGCTGTGATTAATGTGCAACATGGTCTAATTGATCTTGAACTGGGAGATGAGACATTAAGGTTCAAGATGGATAAGCTGCAGAAATCCACCGTTGATGGACAAAGCTTCAGTGTTGAGGTGAAACCAGAGGTTCCAATTGGAGAGGAGAAGATGGCAGTTCATTCTGAACTTGCTCTAACATCTTCAGTGTCTGCAACTGCTTATAAGCAGAAAGCCCCAAAAATCTCATTTCCACCAAAGGTAAGGCACAAATCATCTAAGCTTAAACCTCCTAACCGTATTGCTTTGAATGCAGGAAAACGCAGAATCCCACCCAAGCTTCGCTCCCGCCCCGGTTCTGTTTACTCTTTCCTTGGGAGATCTCATGATCCGACAGCATATACACCACCTTGGATGAGGAGACATTCACAGAGACACTCAAAGTCTCTGTTGAAACCGCCATAAGTCCGATCTCTATCCCATAGTCAAGCTAATGACTAAAAACAAGCGCTGAGTGGGAGGCAACCCACTATAGAGTCAGTTTTCGTTTTTATTTTTCATTTTTAGGTGTTTGTTACTTTGATTTTTTGTTTTGGTGTTTTCAGACGAGCGAACAGGTCAAAAATCGCATAGCATCGATCGACACGGTCCTGTGTGTCGATCGACACAAAGTGAACACGAATAAATTGAGCAAATGCGATTTGCGTCGATCGATGAAGTCCTGAGCATCGATCGATACAGTGCGACGAGAGGTACGTAACTCTGGATTTTTCACTCTTTTCAATTTGATTATCTGTTTTCACCAAGCTCATGCTTTTATAACACTGGGGACAGTGTAGTTCAAGTGTGGGGGAGGTAGCTACTGACGCACGCTTTTGTTTTCTTAGAGTCAGTCCAAATTTGTTTTATTGAGTCAAATTGAATAGGAAACAAGGACTTTTTGAGGAGATTACCACACTTGCAGGAACTTAAGGGACCATTGGATGATTTGCAGATGATCTATCACTATTAGAAAACCCAACACAGACCAGCCTACTGAGGACACCCATATCACTTCAGGTATTCAGAGAATCCATTACTTGACTTCGCACCTTTAACTTGACTTAATTTTCTCACTTATGGGCTTGGTATACCTTGAGTCGGATTCCTTTGTTAGATCTGAAACAGCTTGTAAACCTGTCCGAGTAAGGTTCCCTTCTCCCCTTCTCTAAAGTAAAGTAAAAAAAAAAATTAAGAATAATAAACTGAGGATGAGCTAGTAGCTCCGAAGTGGTCGCGGGAGTGGTAGCTACCACTATTACCTCCTGTGCATCCATGGAATATGTCCAAAGTACACCCCATAACGGGAAGAGCACTGATAAAATAAATTAAAATGATACCCAATGGGGAAAAATCAGTTGCTAAGGAAGGGAAAAGAGAAGAAAGGAACCAGAAAAAGATAGTATGGTGGTCTAGAGCTAACAGAGTAAGAGTCCATGTGTTCTTTGATCGATACCCCATAGGTGAGACCGCACTTAATAGCTTATAGAAGTCATTATGGTGAATTTGGATGCTCTGAATGTGATTGTGGAGTTTACTTAGGACAGTTGCTAAGTGTGGGGGAAGTATATGTTGGTCTTGATGTTTGCAGGTTCATTTTCATGTGGCTTACTAAGGGGAATTTGAGTGTGGCGCTTCTACGATAAACGAGTTTCTGAAGTTTTCAAACTTCTTTTCCTGATCTTGGTCTTCTGTTTGCTTGATGGCAAGCAAAAGCTAAGTGTGGGGGAGTTGATATACCATGGATTTTAGGGATTTTAGCCATGGTATATGTCTTATTTATCGAGATTTTTTATTATGTTTTGGAGTCTTTTCAGGTGTTTTACAGGTTTAAGGACATTTGGAGCCTGATTGGACGTTTTGGAAGCATTTGGGTCAACTCTGCATTGTTTAGAGATCTCACAAAGTTCACTGGCTGCGAAATCACCTTTCAACGATCGTTGCAGTCTGTGCAGTGGTCGACGCAAGGTGATTCAAGGGTTCTGCGCCCAAAAATCTGCATTTTGGAGAAATTACAGTTTTTCCCCAGAAACTTTCCAGACTTGCAAAAAGGCCCAAAAACGTGTTTAGACTTATATATTAGGGTTTTAAGCCATTGTTTAGGCTACGCTTTATTTTACATTCAGAGAGAGAGTTAGGGGCTGATCTTGTTCTTGAAAGAGAGAGGATTTTCTATTCATGATGTCTTCTGTTTCGATGATCATGTCTGAGTAGTTTACCAGTTAGGTTTAGGGATTCTCACAAGGGATTTCATGGAATTATAGGTTAATCGATCTGTAGGGATTCATATATGTTAGTTCTTCATCTAGGGTTGTTCTTAATGCTTGATCTGAAGTAGCTACCCAGATTTATGATGTTAGGTTGATTTCCACAACGACAGTTGGTTAATTAGCTAGAAAGAACCTAGATGAGCAATTTGATCTACTCGCAAAGAAATTTGGTTTAGAGGAATTGTGAACGAAAGAACTTGAGATTAATGCTTGTTTAGAACTCTAGAATTCGCAACGAAAGTTGGCTTGCTAGGTTGTTAGACATAGATAGGATTCACAACGAAAGTTGGTTTCTTATACTTCCGTGATTCCAGTTCTAGACCAGTTCTTAATTAGATCCCGATTGATTAGCCTGTGTTCCTGATTTCCTGAGAACTCCCTTGACCTGACGCCTTCGATTGGGAGGTTTTTGATCGTACGGCTGGCGTAGCTTCATATATGGCCGAGAACTATTAGAGAACGGAATAACCAAGTTTGTTGGCAATGGAAGTTCGATTACAGTTTGGTCAGACCCCTGGATAGATGATAATGGTATGCGAGCTCCGTGGATCAAAAACCTCCCAATCGATGTTAACTTGCGTGTGAGCGATCTTATCGACACCAACACAAGAACCTGGGATTTTAACTTGCTTACCGATTTGATTTGGCCAGCGGATTTGAATAAGATCCTCCTCCTGAAACCTGTAATAATCAAGGATGATTTCTAGTCATGGAAACATAACCGAAGTGGTGCCTTCTCTGTCAAATCTGGATATTGGCTTGCCAACCATTTGAACAGATCTGAAACCCTTCGTGAAGCCACTGCTCAGCCATCTTTGAATGCTATTAAAGAAAAGGTCTGGTCGATATTGTCTTAACCAAAGATCAAAACCTTAATTTGGCGTGTTCTAAGCGATGCCATTCCGGTAGCTCAAAGCATTAATGCCAGAGGAATGAAAGTCGATGTACGATGCCAAATCTGTGGATTTGAGGGGGAATCAGCTAACCATGCTTTGTTCTCTTGTCCGATCGCGAGACAGACTTGGGCGTTAACCTATTTTGCTTCTCCGGTTGACGGATTCCACCACGAATTGATCTATGTCAATATCCAGCATCTAGTCACCACCTCCTTCAACCAGGTAATCCCTATTGAGATCAGAAGAACCTTCCCATGGACTTTATGGTTGCTCTGGAGAAATAGGAACAAGTTTTTCTTTGAAGGATTGCTCGCTTTGCCCAAGCCATTGAAGACCATTCAGAAGGCAGAACCAAAATCAGATCTTCAAACTCAGTTTCCTCATGGAAACGTCCACCCATAGATTGGTTGTGTAACATTGGAGTTGATTGGTGTAAACACTCCAAGGTAGCGGGTTGCTCATGGGTTCTTAGAACAAACGAGGGCTCGACTCTTCTTCACAGCCGGAGAGACTTTCATGACATCCCAAATCTCATTGAAGAGAAATTAAAGAGTATTACCTGGGCAATAGAAGCGATGACCTCTCATAGACTAGACAAGGTCATCTTTGCAGCTGAAGTCCCAAATCTTTTTGGTGCGATTCTCCGGCCCAAAGCTTGGCCAAACTTCAGTTATTTTGCACCTGAACTAACACATTTTTTCTCAAATAGGGAACTAGAGGGTGTTGATAGAAGACAGAGACTCCAACAGAAGCTTCTTTCTCAGTGCCGATAGTGTGATTAGGAATGGTTTCTTCCAATCCTGCGTGGCTCGGAACCATCCCCGTTGGCTTACCTCTCTTTTTGAAAATGAGAAATTAGCTTCTTCCTCGAGTATTTGATGGTAATGCTCTTACCAACCTTGTCTTTGGTATCCATAATAAGGATATATGTAACCTATTACCAGATGAATATAAACCACCAGTTGAAAAAAAAAAAACAAAAACGTACATTATGGTATCAATAAAGATCTTCTATGTCGGTTTGGTAGTTCCCTTTTACTATTTCCATTATACGGTTTAGTTCACTATCATTATATGTACTTTGGCAGTATCATACAATTGCTCTTCTATTTGGGTTTAGTTGTTCTCTAATTTACAGTTTCCATTCTTTGAGTAAATAGAATGGTATGACTTAGTAAAAAGTAGAGTATATGATTCTAAGCATGTTCATATAGTACATGGACTTTTCATCATGTGAAGAAATTAAGGTCCGTTTTAAAATAAAACACAAATTATGTTAGCTGCGGAACAAAATCTTTTCTTTTTAGTAAAATTGTGAAACTTAATCCTTTGATTATGTGTGACTGATGAAAGAAATAAAATCAAATGGTGTAAATTTTTGTTCTAAACAGAACATGACAAAAGGTTACAAAACAGAAACAAAATATGATGAAGTGGTATAACTTTTAAGGGTAAAATCATATATATAATAAAATATGTATAGAGAATATAATACATTTTGTTATAGTAATGTAATGAATTATAAAAAAAATGTTGGTTATTCTGTCAAATTTCTCTTGAATGATATGTAGTCTTTCATTATTTAAAATATGATTCTGCTATTTTATATCATTCGAATTCATCAAATTTTCACATTTTATTTTTGAAAAATGATTTTGTTATATACAATTGGCGTATTAAAAATATAATTACTTAAAATGTGATTAATATACTAAATATATTTTTATAGTGATTCTACATAACTTGTATCCCTTCAGTTTATACGGCAAAGGCAACAGATACTTAATTATGTTATTCTACTATTCAACTAATATATCACTCAAGGGATTAAAACTCTGATCGTATCAAGTTCTTGGCGCCGTTGCCGGAGACTCTTTTAAGTCTTCGATAGATTTGAACTTAGGGTTTAGACTAGATTTTTCGTTTTTGTTTTTGGTTACTAATTTTTTGTTGTTTCTTGCGTTTCAGGTACGCCTGTAATCGCCTTGCATCGATCGACGCGGTCATGTGTGTCGATCGACACAGTTTTCGCATTGCATCGATCGACGCTGTTACTGCATCGATCGACACAAAGCAAAATCCGAGATACCAAGCACTTGAACGTTTAGCAGGTTTTCCTCTATGGAGCCTGTGATTCTGATTCGCGGCGAGGACGGCATTTTACGAGACCAGGAGGGTCATATATGCAACGCGAAGGATCAGAAACTGGATGGGGAAGGAAACCCCATCATACCAGATGTTACCGTGGGCGCGGAACATGCACAACAGGAGGTTGGTCGCGAGAAGACACTTGCTGACTATAACATACCGGATCTATTATATGCTAATCGGTCTGCGATTCGACCACCTTCATTTACCAGAGCTGAGTTTAGGCTGAAACCAGAGTACTATGCATTGGTTGGACAGCATCAGTTCCATGGTCTTTCTAGCGAACATCCTATGGATCATATAGACACATTTGAGGAATTGGATAGCAGTATCAAGGCTGAGGGAGTCTCTTCAGATTATCTTTTCTGTAAGCTTTTCCCATTCTCTCTCAAAGGGGAAGCAACTTACTGGCTGAAACAGCTACCACCAGGATCTTTGACCACTTGGGATGCAGTCAAGAAGGAGTTCCTTAGACACTTTTATGACGATGCTAGATCCGAACAGCTTAGACATGACCTCTTGACATTCGAGCAGGAACCTACAGAGTCTTTTAAGGCAGCTTGGATGAGATTCAAGAGGTACCAAAGAGATTGTCCACACCATGGTTTCTCTGAGGTGCAGCTTTTATGTGTCTTTTTCAGAGGCTTGGACTTTTGGTTTCAGAAAGCTATGGATGCAGCAAGCAATGGGAACTTCTATACCAAAACTCCAGAGGAAGCTAAAGAGCTTATTGAGAACTTGATAACTAGCAATAGTGTCAAGAATGCTGACAAGGAGAGGCAAAGATCTAGTGGCAGAGATGATAGCTTGCAGATAGCTGATATAAGGGACAAGGTGGATTCTGTCCACATCATCCTAGTTAGGAAGAGGCAAATCCGATCTGATGCAGTAGCTGAAGAGTTTGCGGAGGTGAATTATCTAGATGGAGCTAATTATCATGGACAGCCATATAGAAATCAATAGAGACAAGCTCCGGGATCGAATGATTATGGCTATTCACCTCACCAAGCCTCCCCATCCAATGAACAGACAAAGATTGAGTCCATGCTTGAGCAGTTACTTCTTGGACAGAATAAGATGACACAAGATCTGAATGGAAAGATGAACTTCCTGTATCAGGATCTGAGTGGAAAATTGGATATTTTGACAAGCAGAGTTGATAATCTGAATGCTAGGATAACGCAAGTGGAAGCCAATATACAGACAGAACATGTTAAGGCAGCTTTGGTAGAATATGGAGCTGAGCAGAATCAAGGTACTAAGGCTTTGGAGCTGAAAAATCTGAGACATTCTCGAGATGAAGAAATTGCATCGATCGACACAGATGTGTGTCGGTCGACACAAATTTCGAGTGTCAGTGTCGATCGACACCAGTTTAGCATCGATCGACACCATGGGCGTGAGCAGCCAGTCTCTGCAGAGAAGCCGATTGTAGCTGAAGAAAGAGTCTACAAACCGAAGATTCCTTTCCCTAAGAAGTCCAAGCAAGAAATTCAGTTAGAAAAGTGCATGAAGATGATGAGAGATAAGCTAACTGAAGCCCAATTGATTGATGCTGTTAAGAACATTCCTATGGTAAGGAGATGTGTTACATACATAATTTCTAGTAACATGACTGAAGAAGAAGGTGTCTTGATGGTCTCTGAAGTATGCGATTCTGTTATTCATGGTAGGATTCCTGAGAAGCTAAAGGATCCATGGGGTTTTATGTTAGACTGTTCTATATACAAAGACAGATTCAAGAGGTCTTTGTGTGATCTTGGCTAAAGTGTGAATTTCATGCCATACTCTGTGGCTGCGAGATTGGGATTGATGGATTTCCAGCCCACTAGGATCGCTCTTGTCCTAGCCGATCAATCAAAGAGATATCCCGAAGGAGTTCTTGAGAACATCCCTCTCAGAGTTGGAAATTACTTTGTTCCAACAGACTTTGTGGTGCTGAAGTATGAGATTGAGCCAGATGATCCTATTCTGCTTGGAAGATCATTCTTAGCCACTGCTGGAGCAGTAATTGATGTGAGACAGAGTTCGATTGCTCTTCACCTGGGAAATAAGCCTTTGGAGTTCAAGATGGATAGGTTGCAGAGATCCACCATTGATGGACAAAGCTTCAGTGTGGAAGTGGAACCATAGATTCTTCTTGGAGAAGAGAAGATGGCAGTTCATTCTGAACTTGCTCTAACATCTTCAGATCCTGCAACTGCTCTTAAGCAAAAAGCTCCAAATCTCTTCCATCCACCAAAGCACAGGTATGGCTCTTCTAAGCTCAAACCTCCTAATCGCAAAGCTGTGAATGCAGGCAAACGTAGTATCCCACCCTCGCTACGCTCCCACCCTGGTTCTCTTCGCCCTTATCTTGGGAGATCTCATGATCCGAAAGCTTATACGCCACCATGGCTGAAGAGACATTCGCAGAGACATTCAAAGTCTGTGTTGAATCCCCCATAAGTCTGATCTCCTTTCCATAGTCAAGCTATTGACTTTAAACAAGCGCTGAGTGGGAGGCAACCCACTGTTAGGTTCGTTTTTCTTTTCATTTTTTGTTTTGATTTGGTGTTTTTGATTTTTCTGTTTTTTTGTGTTCAAAGGCTGAGAAACAGGCAGAATCGCACTGCATCGATCGACATACTATGTGCATCGGTCGACGCAGTTGCGATTTACGGTTTGCCGATTCAATTGTGGTTCAGACACCGGTTATCTAAATAACCGCGGGCATAATTCGCCTTGCATCGATCGACACACCTCGTGCATCGATCGACGCAGGCCGACGACAGGTAAGTGGTTTGACCCTTCTCGGTTTATTTCATTCCGATTTCTTTTCTTACCGATCCTAGGCTTGACACTACTGGGGACAGTAAGTGTGGGGGAGGTAGCTACTGACGCACGCTTTCTGTCTTCTTAGAGTCAGTCCATATTTCTTTTATTAAGTCAAAATTTAGTAGGAAACAAGGACTTTTTGAGGAGATTACTGCATGTGCACAAACTTAAGTGACCATTGGATGATTTGCAGATGATCTATGACTATTAGAAAACCCAACACGAACCAGGCTACTGAGGACACCCATATCACTTCAGGTATTCAGAGAATCCATTACTTGACTTCACATATAACTTGACTTAATTTTCTCTACTATGGGCTTGGTATACTTTGGATCGGATTCCTCTGTTGGTTCTGACACAGCTTGTAAACCTGTCTTATTATGGTTCCCTTCTCTCCTCCCTTGAAAGTAAAAAAAAAAAAAAGAGATAAACTGAGGATAAGCTAGTAGCTTCGAAGTGGTCGCGGGAGTGGTAGAGACCCCTATTACCTCATGTGCATCCATGGAAACATGTCCAAAGTATGCCCCAGTAAGGGAAGAGCACTGATAGAAAAAATAAAATGATACCCAGTGGGCAAAAATTAGTGCTAAGGAAGGAAAAAGAGAAGAAAGGGACCAAAAGCAACAGTTGAGTGGTCAGATGCTAACAGAGTAAGAGTCCATGTGTTCTTTGATCGATACCCCATAGGTGAGACCGCACTTAATAGCTTATAGAAGTCAGTATGGTGAATTTGAATGCTCTGAATGTGATTGTGGAGTTTACTCAGGATAGTTTCTAAGTGTGGGGGATGTACATGTTGGTCTTGATGTTTGCAAGTTCATTTTTATGTGGCTTACTAAGGTAAATTTGAGTGTGGTGCTCCTACGATAAAACTAGTTTCTGAAGTTTTCAAACTTCTTCTCCTGATCTTGGTCTTCTGTTTGCTTGAGAGCAAGCAAAAGCTAAGTGTGGGGGAGTTGATATACCATGGTTTTTAGGACTTTTAACCATGGTATTGATAGGTCGAGTTTTAATCCTTATACTAACTGCAAGTGCACAGTGATGTAGTTGTAGTACTTAGGGTATCAAATCCACAGGGATTCCGGTCAACGATAGATTTAGAACTATTAAGATTAAACTAGGGGAAAGCAAATGTGATTAGAAACTAAAAAGCAAAGCAAGAAAGTAAATCAGGTGAGTTTGTGAGCAAGGAAGCGAAGCGTTATGTCTAGGGAGTTCTCAGGAAATCAGGAACATAAACTAATCAATCAATCAGGATCTAATTAAGAACTGTTCTAGAACTCAAACACAGATATAAAAATAACCAACTGTCGTTGCGAGAATTCTCTAAGTCTAAGTGCAGCAATCCAAATTCCTTTGCAATTACTAACAGATTAAACCAGCTTTAATTCCAAGTTCAATATGTTCACAATCTAATTAAATCAAATTCCTTTGCGAGTAATTAAATTGATTATCTAGGTTCTTTCTAGCTAATTAATCAACTGTCGTTGAATCAATCAACCTAACATCATAAATCTGGGTAGCTAATTCAGATTAAGCAGTAAGAACAATCCTAGATGAAGAACTAACAGATATGAATCCCTACAGATTTATTAACCTATAATTCCATGAAATCCCTAATGAGAATCCCTAAACCTAACATGTAATCTACTCAGATATGATCATCGAAACAGAAAACATCATGAATAGAAAACAAAATATCATAAAATCAAATAAAGTCTCGAAATCCTCTCTCTTTCGCGAGCATGATCAGCCCCTAACTCTCTCTGAAAATAGAATAAAGCGTAAGTAAAGCATAGCCTAAACAATGGCTTAAAAACCCTAATATAATGGTCTAAAGTTGGCTGGGACTTCTTTGTAATTATGAAGAACTTCTGGGCAAAAGTTGCAATATCCAAACTCTTCATTAAACGCCGAGTATTGTCTGCGTCGACCTTGTGTCGATCGATGCACAAGATGTGTCGATCGACACAGGTGTGAGAAATGGGCAGTGAACTCTTCCTCTCGGGTTTAATCTCCAAAATGCTCCAGAATGCTCCATAATGTCCAATTCCGCTCCAAACATGTCTAGACCTGTAAACATACTAAAAAGACTCCAAAACATAATAAAAGACTCGATAAATAATACATATACCATGGCTAAAATCCCTAAAATCCATAGTATATCAACTCCCCCACACTTAGCTATTGCTTGCCCTCAAGCAAGTAAAGAACCAAAACATGGTGAAGAGGTTTGAAAACTTTCAGAAACTCTTTTCATCCTAGAAGCAACAACACTCAGATTCCCCTTACTAAGCCACTGAAAGAATCACCTGCAAGATATCAAGACCAACATGTACTTCCACTATACTTAGCAACTGTCCTAAGTAAACTCCAAAATAACATTCACGCATTCAAATTAACCTTACTGACTTCTATAAGCTATTAAGTGCGGTCTCACCTAAGGATTATCGATCAAAGGGCACATGGATTTTTACTTTGTCAGCTCTAGACCACCATACTATCTTTTTCTGGTTCCTTTTTTTTCTCTTTTCCCTTCCTTAGCATTCTGATTTTTCCCATTAGGTATCATTTTATTTTTTTATCAGTGCTCTTCCCGTTAAGGGGTGTACTTTGGACACATTCCATGGATCGCACATGAGGTAATAGTGTTTGCTACTACTCCCGTGACCACTTCGGAGCTACTAGCTCATCCTTAGTTTATTACTCTTTTTTTTTTTTTACTTTATGGAAGGGGAGAAGGGAATCATACTCGGACAGGTTTACAAGCTGTGTCAGAACTAACAAAGAAGTCCGACTCAAGGTATACCAAGCCCTTAGGTGAGAAAATTAACTCAGATTTACAAAGGTGAAGTCAGTAAAGGATCCTCTGATACCTGAAGTGATGTGGGTGTCCTCAGTAGGTTGATCTGTGTTGGGGTTTTCTAATAGTCATAGATAGTTCCTGCAACTTCATCCCAATGGTCACTTAAGTTCCTGCAAGATGTTGTTAACTTCTGAAAAATTCACTGTTTCCTACTTAAACTTGTTTTGACTCAATAAAACCAAATTTTTTGAAAAACACGACTGACTCTAAGAAAACAAAAGCGTGCGTCAGTAGATACCTCCCCCACACTTGAACTACACTGACCCAGTGTAATCAAAGCATGAGCTCAGTGAAAGAATAATCAAATTGAAAAACAATCCGAAAAGTTGCAGAATACTCACCTGTTGTCGCCCTGTGTCGATCGATGCCACAAGGGTGTCAATCGATGCAAGGCGAATATGCACGCGGTTATTTAAATAACCGGTGTCTGAACCGCAATCGAATCGGCTAACCAGAAATCGCAACTGTGTCGACCGATGCACATGGTGTGTCGACCGATGCAGTGCGATTTTGCCTATTTCTCTCGGCTTTGAACACACTTAAACAGAAAAATCAAAACACCAAAATGAAAACGAAAAATGAAAAGAAAAACGAACCTAACAGTGAGTTGCCTCCCACTCAGCGCTTGTTTTTAGTCATTAGCTTGACTATGGGACGGAGATCGGACTCATGGCGGTTTCAACAGAGACTTTGAGTGTCTCTGTGAATATCTCTTCATCCAAGGAGGTGTATAGGCTTTCAGATCATGAGGCTTCCCAAGGAATGAATAAACAGCATTAGGGCGGGAGCGAAGCTTGGGTGGTACACTGCGTTTTCCTGCATTCAAAACAATGCGGTCAGGAGGTTTAAGCTTAGGTGATTTATATCTTACCTTTGGTGGAGATCTGATGTTTGGAGCTTTCAGCTTATGAGCAGTTGCAGGCTCTGAAGATGTTAGAGCAGGTTCAAGAGGAACCGCCATCTTCTTCTCTCCACTATCAGATACTGTAGTTCCACCAATATGAGCTTCTTCTCTCAAATGACCATCATCGGATATCATCTTCTTTGCATCTCTAAACACACAAGGATGAACTCACGAAGCTTCAACTGGTGGTGTTTCATTCACCTTCTTATCCATCACTTTCATGCAGTTAGCCACTTCTAGCTCATGTTTAGACGGTTTAGGAACCTTAGGATATGGCACAAATGGCTTATAGACTCGTTCCAGGATTGTTGCAGGCTTCTGGTCCTGTTTGCGATCTGTGTCGATCGATGCACCAGATGTGTCGATCGACACAAGGCGATTATGTTCAAATCCATCAGACGTATCGGGGATGCATCGATCGACATCGAGAGTGTGTCGATCGACGCATGTCTCAGATAGACACTATTCATCCAGAAAATCCGAGATTATGCTCTCTTGTTCTCCCAGCAAGTCAATCCCATCTCTTATGGTCACAACATTGATGTACATCTTCTGTTTAGATTTCCCAGCTTCATTTTGCCTTTGTATTGCTCCAGCTGTTTGTTGAACTTGAACTTCTAGCTTCTTCACATGTGTGCTCAGAGATTCAAACTTACCATTCAGATTTTCATGCATAGCATCCAGCTTCCTGTCGAGGTCTACAGCAGTCTTAGTCTGATCCTCTAGCAACTGCTCCATCATGGATTCCATCTTGTTCTTATAAGCATTAGCAGCAAGAGTTGTCTGATAAGAAGATGGTCCATAGGTTCTTTGATAAGAATTACCTTGCTGATTACCAAACCTGGTTCCTTGGAATCCAAAGCCACTGATGCAGTTCAAATCTTCTTCCTGCTTCTCCAATAACTGCTCCATCATACTCATCAGCTTATTAGACTGCTTATTTTGAGGAGGAAAAGGCTGATATGATGGAGATTCATAATCTCTGGTGAATGAATAGGAACCATAGTCTCTGCAGAATGAGTTATTCTGCTGATTTTCCAACATCCGTTCCATCATTCCCATCATCTTACGCGCTGTGTCGATCGATGCAGAGCAGTGTCGAACGATGCAAGCTCGAAGATGTATCGATCGACACACAGGACCGTGTCGATCTATGCAAGGCGATTACATGCGTACCCTGAAACGCAAGAACAGAAAAAGAAGAAAAAAAATTAGTAACAAAAAATAAAAACGAAAAACCTAGTCTAAACCCTAAGTTCAAATCTATCGAAGACTCAAAAGAGTCCCCGGCAACGGCGCCAAAAACTTGATAGGTCGAGTTTTAATCCATATACTAACTGCAAGTGCACAGTGATGTAGTTGTAGTACTTAGGGTATCGAATCCACAGGGACTCCGGTCAACGATAGATTTAGAACTATTAAGATTAAACTAGGGGAAAGCAAATGTGATTAGAAACTAAAAAGCAAAGCAAGAAAGTAAATCAGGTGAGTTTGTGAGCAAGGAAGCGAAGCGTTAAGTCTAGGGAGTTCTCAGGAAATCAGGAACATAAACTAATCAATCAATCAGGATCTAATTAAGAACTGTTCTAGAACTCAAACACAGATATAGAATTAACCAATTGTCGATGCGAGAATTCTCTAAGTCTAAGTGCAGCAATCCAAATTCCTTTGCAATTACTAACAGATTAAACCAGCTTTAATTCCAAGTTCGATATGTTCACAATCTAATTAAACAAAATTCCTTTGCGAGTAATTAAATTGCTCATCTAGGTTCTTTGTAGCTAATTAATCAACTGTCGTTGCATCAATCAACCTAACATCATAAATCTGGGTAGCTAATTTAGATTAAGCAGTAAGAACAATCCTAGATTAAGAACTAACAGATATGAATCCCTACAAATTTATTAACCTATAATTCCATGAAATCCCTAATGAGAATCCCTAAACCTAACAGGTAATCTACTCAGACATGATCATCGAAACAGAAAACATCATGAATAGAAAACCAAATATCATAAAATCAAATAAAGAACTGGGGTTCGAAATCCTCTCTCTTCCGAGAGCAGGATCAGCCCCTAACTCTCTCTGAAAATAGAATAAAGCGTAAGTAAAGCGTAGCCTAAACAATGGCTTAAAAACCCTAATATAATGGTCTAAAGTCGGCTGGGGCTTCTTTGTAATTATGAAAAACTTTTGGGAAAAAGTTGCAATATCCAAACTCTTCATTAAACGCCGAGTATTGTCTGCGCTGACCTTGTGTCGATCGATGCACAAGATGTGTCGATCGACACAGGTCTGAGAAATGGGCAGTGAACTCTTCTCTCGGGTTTAATCTCCAAAATGCTCCAGAATGCTCCATAATGTCCAATTCCGCTCCAAACATGTCTAGACCTGTAAACATACTAAAAAGACTCCAAAACATAATAAAAGACTTGATAAATAAGACATATACCATGGCTAAAATCCCTAAAATCCATAGTATATCAGGTATATGTCTTCTTATCGAGTCTTTTAGAGTTCTTTGGAGTCCTATTATCCATGTTTTCAGGTCTAAACACGTTTGGAGCGGATTTGGACATTATGGCGCATTCTGGAATATTTTGGAGATTTAACCCGAGAGATAGAGTTCACTGCCCATTTCACAGACCTGTGTCGATCGACACAACATGTGCATCGATCGACACAAGGTCGACACAAACAATTCTCGGCGTTTTATCAAGAGTTTGGAATTTGCACTTTTTCCTAGAAGTTTCTCATAGTTACAAAGAAGCCCCAGCCGTGATTATATCGTTATATTAGGGTTTTTAAGCCATTGTTTAGGCTACGCATTATTTTACTTAGAGAGAGTTAGAGGCTGATCTTGTACTCGAGAGAGAAGAGATTTTGAACCCCAGTTCTTTATTCTACTATATGCTATTTGGTTTTCTATTCATGATGTCTTCTGTTTCGATGATCATGTCTGAGTAGTTTACCAGTTAGGTTTAGGGATTCTCACAGGTGATTTCATGGAATTATAGGTTGATCAATCTATAGGGATTCACATCTTTCTAGTTCTTCATCTAGGGTTGTTCTTAATGCTTGATCTGAATTGGCCACTTAGATTATTGATGTTAGGTTGATTTCTGCAACGACAGTTGATTAATTAACTAGAAAGAACTTAGATGAGCAATTTGACTATTCGCAAAGAAATTTGGCTTAGGAGAACTGTGAACGAAAGAACTGGTTTAGAACTCTAAGATTCACAACGAAAGTTGGCTTGCTAGGTTGTTAGACATAGATAATATCCGCAACGAAAGTTGGTTTCTTATGCTTCTGTGCTTCTAGTTCTAGAACAGTTCTTAATTAGATCCCGATTGATTGATTAGCATGTGTTCTTGATTTCTTGAGAAGTCCCTTGACCTGACGCCTTCGCTTCTTGCTTACAAACCGATCTATTTACTTTTCTGCTGATTGATTTACTGCTTTCTCTATTGCTACCTAGCTTAACCTGACATTCTATAATCTATCGTAAGAATCTAGAGTCTCTGTGGATTCGATACCCTATATACTACTAGTTTACGTCTGTGCACTTGCAGTGTAGATCTAGGCATTAAAACGCTGATCGTATCAGTGGGTCGCTTCTAAACCAAGGTATGGAGATGGTTTACTTTGTGTAAATTACAACGGATTATTGATGATTTACCAATTCTTTTATTCATCTATAGTTTGTCGGTTGTTCGTGCGTCTATAATTTATAGGTAATTCACTGATAAATTACCGATGGGTTAGAACCGACATATTTTTTAAATCAGTTACCCATCGATTAGGCTATTTATTGGCGGATTATTGATGATTTTCGGTGGATTATGACTTGTTTTCTTGTAATGTAAATATTAGTAAAAGATATATATATATATATATATATATATATATATATATATATATATATAACAATAGCTCTGTTTGTAACAAAAAAAAAAGAACTAGTAAATACTAAAGAGCCAATATTAACCAATATTTATATATCTTGATCATCCATGGTTTTAAGATCATGTTTTGTTTCTTTAATCTTAAAATAATTGTCTCTTGATTCAATTTCTTAAAACTTCGATAATTTACTTTGTGTTTTATGGTTCCCAGATAAAGAAGAGCTCTTTCTAGGTGGGTCGCTTCTAAATAAAACCCATGCATGGAGATGGAGTAAAAAGTAGATATTTTTAGTTGGTAAAATTTTGATAAAACTGTATGGAGACAAATCAAGAATAGCAGCTGAGTTTCGCCGGATGAAACCATAAACCTGAAATGTTTCAAGTTCCCATATTTTGTTTATCAATTATTTATTTCTCATGATCATCCAAACACCTAAAGACGAAATATATAGTGACCCCCCCCCCCCCCCCCCCCCCCCCCCCCCCCACCCAAAAGAAAATACGCAGGCGCATTCTAAACCATATGTGTTATATTATGGTTTCGACTTAAAAGACAAAGATTATGTTGTACTAACGTGTCAGTGTTCGACATCTTAAGGCTACCCATGAAACATCACGTGTCTTTTCTTTTTGTTTTCTTAAAATTTTCTTTTGTTTTTTAATTACGGCTGTAATTTGTTTCTCAAATTTTAAGCTACTTTCCGACCCAAAAAACAATTTCAAATCTATATATGATGATTTTGGATTCTAGGAAACAAACATGTATAAGATTATGAACATTCGAGCCTCATGACTCACCGCACCATTAATCACAAGAATTAAATATATTTTCTTGGACTAAGGAGAATTAAATTGAATTTAGAAATATAATGTATATCTTTAATAATTATATATATATGAAGTATATCTGTATTTCTTCTAAGTTTATTAGAAGTAACATTTCTAAGTTTATTTTTCGGATATAGCACTTTAAGTTCTTACCGGAGAAATAATATTTTTCTTACTACCTATATAGCTTTACTCAAAAATCATTAAGCGCATATCAATTTGAAAAATATATATTCATTTATAGTGTCTATTAATTCTAGGTTAATCGCCGTTTCCTAAAAAATTGTTAGTTCTTTGAGCACTTAAAAAACAAATATTTTGCTAAATAAAATAGTTCAATTTTTTAATATTTTTTTTAACTTGTTTTTTTGTTTTCTCATGTGCCGCTTCCTCAGTTGATTACGGGAGGTTCGTTGGCCTGTAAAGGCAGGAGAAATCCAAGGTTGCATTTTTTTTTGTCAACATCCAAAGGTGTATTATCGGAATATATATATATATATATACATATATATTTATAATCTAATCTATTACAACAAAAATTATTATAGAAATAACGTTTAGTTTACGTGTTATTTACATGATATGTCATTGATATTTAAATATTTATTAAGGTTATTATAATCAAATCAATTTATCATTAATTAATTCAAAATATCTTTTAATATCTTATATTTTCTTTTTTCTTTCACAATCAAATATTACAGAATTTTTTTCAATTTTAAAAAATAAATAAATTAAATTCGTAATTATTATTAAAATATCATTATAAATTAATATTAACTAAATTTTGATTTATAAAAAAATTCATGTTTTCGATATTTTTCAAAATAAAATAATAAATGTATAAGCCAAATCAAAGATAATGAATTTTTAATACAATAAAATTAATAAAATTATAAAATTTTATTTCAAAATATATAAAATTTTATATAAAAAATATGTGTGCTTAGTTTTGTTTTTTTATTTTCAAGTAAAATAGACTACATGATACAATCTCACATAATAACTCAAATAAAAAATTAATTCTACAATAAATAAATAAAATTAGATAGTATAGTTCGGTAAAATAATTTTGATTCAAATATACAATTAAAAGCTTTATTATAAAATTATAGATAAAACCCAATTGGCTACAATCTAAACTTGGAATATCTCGAAAAAACAAAAGCAATTAAGTTAAAAGCAAAAACAATAAAAAATAAATCAAATATCTAAATCAAAGTATTTTAAAATTTAAAATCAAAACTAAATCAAATATAATAAATTTATAATACTGTAAAACTGATAAAATCATAATTGTAATCAATTACAATTTGCTTTAGGAAACAATTCTTATGGGTTGATTGGATTACACTTGATTCGAGCTGGTTCTTTATGGGCATTAAAGGAGATCTCAATAGTGGGATCATAGATTTGGAAAAAAAATATAGAGAGTTGGCAAGAACTTTCTCTAAGATTAAGGTCAAGGATGAGTTTTCGGTATCCTTTTGGGATGATGATTGGTATCCATTACTTCGTTTATATGATATATTTGGCCAGCAAAGTTTCATTGATCTGGGTATCTCTAATCATATCACTTTGGGAGAGGTAATGGAGCGAAATCGGAGAAGAAGGCATCGAAATTCTCTTCTAAATCAGGGTGAACAAGAGATCGCGGTTCTAAAAGATCCGCGAGTACAAGGAGAGGAGGATATAACTGTACGAAATCGACTAAGCACCTTGAGGGAAGATGGAGTTAGAAAATATAAAGATGGCCTTCATATTTGGTTTGCTTCGAAAAAACTACTTTAAGTGTATGTTTAAGTAGATTTCGATTGTAGAAGCCTTTTCAAAAACGTTTAAGAACTCATGTTTGTTAAAAAAATTATTTTTCCTTAAATATAATTTAACATTAGATTCCAAAAAAGACAACAGAAATAATATTTTAGATCATTGTTATTGTTATTTTTATTGCTAACACCTTGTTAATTGTTTCTTAATTATGTCTTGCGAAACTTAGATAACTTATATTCATATTGGAAATTTTATAAACAAAAAAAGAACGATGCAATGCCCAAAAAAGAAAAAAAATGCAAAGATATTTTGGCAGCTAAAGTAGTGGATATATGTTGATGTTTTTTTAAGGAGTAGATAAATAGATATAGAGTTTATCAGTTGATAAATCCAAAATATATGTGAAAATTGTTTTTTTAGTTTGAATGGTATGTAGATTTTCACGTTTCAAAAATGTAGCGTATAAAAAATATAACTTGTGTTTTATCTGCACTGAGCGCGGATGTTTTTTAATTATAAATTTAAACTTTGTATCACACACTTTAAAAACTCTATTGTTTTGTGTAGGTTTAAAATGTTTTTTTAATACTTTTCTTGCTAGCTAATAGCTTTACTCTAAAATCATTAAGCGCATATCAATTTGGAAAACTATATTCACTAGAGATCTGCAACGTTTTTATACATTTTTTAAATTTCATATTTTTTAATTGTTATATTTTTATTTTACATAGGAACCGAATGAGTAACCATTTTCATTTGAATAACTACGAAAGTAAACCCTAGGGAGCCGCCGCCCCTCTCCTACCTCATGGAGTCTTCGTCATCGCCAGCGGCCTCTTCTGAACCGCCTGAAATCGCTGCTACTCACATGCCCATCTCACCAAAATCGCAGTTTCGGTCATCCCCTACATGGGAATCTCCATCGAAAGATTCTTTGGTTGCTGCAGGCTGTGTCATGCCGAGTTATGAGGTTGTCAATGGAGTTGCCTCCATTCAGATACATGCAGAAGTGTATGAGGATGTGGTGCCGCTTTGGCAGTGCTTTGTTGTTGGTTATTTTATCGGTGAGGCCCCTCATGTGGGTAAGATACACGCTACGATCTCGAGAATTTGGTCCATTCCGGGTGTCCAGACCAATTTTGATGTCCAGTTTATCGATAAGACAACGATTTTGATCAAGATAGATAATGCCCAAATCCGTTCGCGGGTTGTTAAGAGGAAGTATTGGCATATCGCAGATGTACCTCTTGTAGTTGGTGATTGGAATCCGGAAGCTGCTCAATCTCCTCCAAACCTGTCAGCTATGCCTGTCTGGGTTGATTTGCAGGAGGTGCCTAGTTACCTTTATTCTCATGTAGGACTCAAGTTTCTTTCTGGCATAACAGGAAAATTTGTTAAGCTTCATCCAAATACTGAGAGATGCTCTCATCTTGATGTTGCAAGAGCTCTAGTTGAGGTAAATCTTGAGAAACCTTTGGTGGAGAAGATCAGGTTCCCAAACGAAAATGGTTCAGAAGTGAACGTGACTGTGCTCTACCCTTGGTTGCCTCCTCGTTGTTGCGCCTGCAATAAGTGGGGACATTTGGTTAAATCTTGCCAGGAAAAATAAGTATTCAACAAAGGGACCTGAATTTGAACTCGGCTCTGCATCCGGAGACTGTTGAGGTGAATAACGCAGCCTCTATAGTAAATGGATTAATTGAGGAGTTGGACAAGTTTCCAGTTAGTTTGGAGCAGTTTCGTATGCCTCAGTCCAAGGATGAAGATTTAGATGCTGGTAAGGACTTTGTGGATGCAGCTTCGGTGGTTGGATTTAATCAAGTAGAAGGAACTGAAAATACAGCATCAGACAATTGGATCCACACTGCTCAGTCTCCTCGCTCATTGCAGTACGTCTCTCAAGGGAAAAAAAACATAACTGTTTCTCCATCTAGATTCCAGATACTTGCTAGCATCAGTGAGGAGGGTGATAAAGAATTGGAGGATGGTGAAGTTATACGAGATATGGAAGAAGATATTGAGGAAGGTGAGGTGATGAAAGATAAGGAAGCAGATACTGAGGAAGGTGAAGTTAAAAAGGACCAGGATGAAGTTAGTAATGTAAAGGCAGCTACATCCAAAGTGCTTGCTCAAAATGCTGCTAACAATTCCAGTAAGAAGAAAAGTATAGTAAGATCAAAAGTTCTTAAGTTTTTGAAGTCCCAACAGGCGAAAAAAGTTTCCTATAGGAAACTATGACGTCTTTTTTCGCATGGAACATGCGTGGGTTTAACGCACCACGCAAACATGAAGTGCTTAAGAAATGGATACGAGATGAGAAGCCAATTTTTGGATGCTTGTTAGAGACCAGAGTGCAACAATCTGCACATCATGATGTTTTGAATTCTTCTCTTCCAGGTTGGAATGCAGCTACTAATTATGAGTATCACACTCTTGGAAGAATTTGGTTTTGCTGGTCGGATGAAGTAATGGTCACTGTTCTGCATAAAAATGCGCAGATTATCTCTTGTGCAGTTCAAGTTATTGCGAAAAACGATGTATTTATGTGCTCGGCTATTTATGCTCTCAACACTGAACCTGAAAGGCGTTCTCTTTGGAATGACATTAGAGCAACACAATCTGCTTATAGGCACTTATCAGTACCTTGGGGTTTAACCGGAGATTTTAATGAGATTTTGTCTTCGGCTGAACATTCACGTGATTATGATTCAAATTTCAGTCAACTCGGGATGCGACACTTTCAAGATCTTATTTCAGATTGTGGACTGCTGGATTTAAAATCGGTTGGTAGTGTTTTTATATGGTGGAATAACAGAGAATCTGATCCTATAGGAAAGAAATTGGACCGTGCTCTAATAAATGGAGAATGGCTGGGCAAATTTCCAAGCTCCTTTGTCAGTTTTGAAGCAAGAGGAATATCGGTTCATGCTCGTTGTGTGGTTCAGCTGCAGAAATATAAACCCATGGTAAGGAAGCCTTTCAGATTTTTTAATTACCTCGTTAATCATCCACAGTTCTCGGACACAGTGGCATATGCTTGGAACGTCAATGCTCCTTTGCATCATTATCGTACTGCTATCCACCGTTTCCATCGGCAGCTCAAGAAGCTTAAATATGAGATGTGTATGCTTAACAAAACTCAGTATGGTGACCTTCCCATTCGCACGAAGCAAGCGTATGATGACCTGTGTAAGTGTCAACAAGAAGTCCTCTCTAATCCGACTTCAAGAACAGTTGAAGCTGCATCAAGGGCCTCTGACCGTTGGCAGCACCTTGCTAGCATTGAAGAGCATTTCTACAGGCAGAAATCTGGTATTAAATGGCTGGCAGTGAGAGATCAGAATACTAAGTTCTACCAACAAGTTGTTACAGGACGTGCAGCTAAGAATGCCAATAAGCAACTCGTCTCTGATACTGGTCAAACTCTCACAGACGTCCCTGCGATCAAAGCAGAAGCAGTTAACTACTTTCAACGATTCCTTCAAATTCAACCGCAGAATGGAGAGGACGCATCTATTGAAACGCTTAACGGTATTCTTAGTTATCAATGCCCCGTCTCTGTCTCTGCTGACCTTGTAGCCCGGGTTAAGGCAGCTGAGATCATTGCGGCTGTGAAATCCCTCCCCAATGATAAGGTTTCTGGTCCAGACGGTTTTACAAAGGAGTTTTTTGTTGCGACGTGGCCTATACTAGGACATGATTTTTTTATAGCAGTTCAGTCATTCTTTTTATTCGGCTTTCTACCTAAAGGGATTAATGCAACTCTTATTTCGCTGATTCCTAAGCATGATGAAGCCAAGACTATGAAGGACTATCGGCCCATCGCTTGTTGCAACTTCATCTATAAGGTAATCTCAAAGATATTGGCTAAGCGGCTTAAAGTTCTGCTTCCTGACGCTATTGAACCAAATCAATCTGCTTTCATAAAAGGAAGGCTTCTCTTGGAGAATGTATTGCTTGCTTCTGAGGTTGTTAATGGCTATCACAAAACAAATATTCATGACCGTTGTGCTATTAAATTTGATATCTCTAAAGCCTTTGATACGGTCAAATGGTCCTTCATAGTCTCTGTCCTTCAAGCTATGGGTCTGCCTGCGAGGTTTATTCATTGGATTTACTTGTGTATTTCTACTGCTAGCTTCTCGGTGGTGGTGAATGGAGAAGTAGAGGGTTTCTTTTCGAGCGCCAGAGGGATCAGACAAGGCTGTTCTTTGTCTCCTTATTTATATGTATTATTGAACAATGTTTTTTCAAGATTATTGAATTATGCACCCAATGTGTCAAGAGGTCAAGCTCACGCACTTGAGTTTTGCAGATGACATTTTAGTCTTCTCTGATTGTCGGCCTTCGTCTTTACAAGGAGTTTTGGATGTTTTCAGAGATTTGCACACATGTCTGGTTTGCACATTAACATTGCCAAATCTTCTTTATTCATTGCTGGTGAGGATAGACTGGGGCTCCATGCTGTACCTCAAGCAGCCGGATTACAGACTGGGCAACTCCCTATTCACTATCTGGGACTCCCTCTGCTCACGAAGACTATGACCAAGATGGATTATGAGCCTCTTGTTGATCGTATCAGACGCAGACTACTGTCATGGACTCATCGAGCATTGACATTTGCTGGACGATTGCAACTCATCAAGTCGGTAATCTCTGGTATTTCTAATTTCGGGTGTTCCGCTTTTATTCTACCGAAGAAATGCTTAGATACAATCGAGAGTCTGTGCAGAAACTTCTTATGGTCTGGGACTCCTAATAACTGCCACAAAGCTAAGGTAGCTTGGGATGAGGTGTGTTTACCTAAGGCAGAAGGTGGTTTGGGCCTGCGGAAAATCCGTGATACCTCCAGAGTATGTGCACTTCATCTCATATGGCGACTTTTTACTCTGTCAGGGTCTTTATGGGTTGCGTGGATCAAGAATCATATGCTTCGTCATGTGTGTTTTTGGGATGTTCGGGAAGGTTCAAAAGGATCTTGGATGTGGCGTAAGTTACTGAAGCTTAGGGACCAATTATACCCATTTATCCAGGTCATCATTGGTGATGGAGAGACTGGCTTCTTTTGGACTGATAACTGGTTGAATATGGGCAAGCTTATTGACATAACTGGAGATGCAGGCCCTCGTATTCTTGGAATTCCCCGTCACGCAAGGGTTCTCGAAGCTACTCATCCAACTGGTTGGAATCTCAGATAGAGGATCAGACATTTCCATGTGGCTAAGATACAAGCTGCGCCTCTACCAGACTTAGCACATGGGAAAGACACTTTCTTATGGAGGAAGCATGGTACTGATTTTGATGACAAATTTTCAGCTTCATATACTTGGGATCAGTTTAGAGAGCGACAAAATAAGGTTGATTGGAGTCATGTTGTCTGGTTTTCGCAGGGGGTTCCGAGATTCTCTTTTGTGACTTGGCTTGCGATTAAGGACAGACTCAACACTGGCAGTCGTTTGAGGCTCATGGGGATAGTACAGGGCTGTGCTCTATGCGGCGAACTGGACGAAACAAGAGATCATATATTCTATTCTTGTCCCTACACCTATACAGTATGGCTGGACACTATGGGGGGTCTTATTGGACAGGCAGCTTCGCCAGACGGGACTGACACTTTACAGCATTTAGTTCATCTTCCTAGGCAGAATCTGGACAGCATTCTCATCAAGCTTGCTTTTTAAACCGTTATGTATCACTGCTGGAAAGAGAGAAATTTTCGAAACCATCAGAGAGGATGGAACTCGGTTGGACAGCTGACAAAAACAGTTGACCGTTTAATAAGAAACAGAATTTCTTTTCCTGGATACAAGCCTCCTCATCGGCTTGAAGGTCTGCTGCGTCGTTGGTTTGAAGTCCGTCGGAATTGAGTTTCTAAAGTCTGATTTTAATTGTTTTCATATTCCTTTCATTCTTTATAGTTCTCTTATAGCTTCTTAGTTGTAAATGGCAACATTTTTGTTGATCAATAAATTTAAAATTTCAACAAAAAAATGTTTAAATGTTATGGTGTAGATATTTGATTTGGGTTTTAATGTTTTTTCTTTCTTTTTCTTTTAGGTTTCGATTACTTTTAAAAAAATATTTTTTTAAAATATAATCAAACAAATTAATTTATTTTCAAACCATATAATAATAATCCTAATATTTTGAAAGTTTGATAAACAAATTTTAAATTCTGCAATAGTAAAACCATTAACCATGATCTAAACCATCATATATTCAAATATTATAAATAATAATTTTTTTTTATCAAAATAAGAATATATGAATTGAAATTAGGTAATCAATCTTATTAACCCATCTTACGACAAACAAATTTTGTTATCAATATTTATATAATTAAAATTGGTTAATCTATTTTTTAGTCCGTCTTGTAATGATATAAATATAAAGATTTTTATTACAAAATTTAATAATAAAATATTAATTTAATCATTATTTTTTCTTAAGAAATCGAAAAAATAAAATATTTTAAGATTTTGTTATAATCTAAATTTTGATATGTTATATGAAAGTGCATGTACGTTTTCTTTGACAAAGTTTTTTTTAACATAATTCTAATTTAATTTAAACCCGTCATTTCACTAAAATTAGTTAAATACATAATCTTTGTATAGAATTTGTATAAAATAGTTTATATATATGTATTCTTAATATTTATATTTTCAAAAATTTAAATTTAATTAATAATAATTTTTATATTTTTTATAGTATACAAATTATAAAACTATAAAAACCCACCAAAAACTGCAGTATATAACAATTAACTAAACATTATAAAACTATTATATATTTTAATAATATAAATATTTACTAATTGTTGATCTTTTAATTTTAATCAAATTAAAGTATATATCTAATTTCAATATTTTAGATTAAGTTTAATATAAATTATAGTTTAGTTAATAGTAATTTGAATATTTTTATAGTATTCATTTTTTGGAATAAAGTATGTTAAAAATTTTATTTTATTTTATGTGTGTATTAGATAAAATTAGTTGTTATAATTTTTTTCATTATAATTTCCTATAATTTTTATATTCATTTTATATTTTATAAACATAGTTGGTGAATTAATTCACGTAATTATATAATATAATTATGATATTAATTAATTTATTAAAAATAAAATTGATTAAAAAGATTTGTATTAGATTTTTATAGTAAAAAAATAAATATACATTTAAATTTAAAGTAAAGAAATATATTAAAAGATATTATGATTAAATTAGTTTGAATTTAGTTTCACATTATTCCCATTAATAAAATTAATAGTTTTTAATATTTTCAATGGTATGAATCGTAAATAACACGGTAGAGGAATATTTATTTCAAAAAATCTTCCTGTTTTAATAGTATAAATTTTAATCACAAATTTTTTACTAAATCATATGCATAATTTTTTATTGTAAAATTAATAATAATTTATTTGGGCTAATATTGGTTGGACTTCATATAATTAAAATGTGAAGTTCATTCTATTTGAGCTTAGAACGGATATACCTGTTTATATTTTAAATTTTATGATTTTTACCAATTTATAATATTAGAAATTCATTGATATGATTTAGTTTGATTTTAAAATCTTTAAATACTATGATCTAGGTATTTGTTTGGTTTGTATTTTGTTTTTGAGTATTAATGAAATATTTCGTTTTTAGGTTTTAGTCAATTGAGTTTTAACTATGTATTCATAATTAAGATTTAAATTTTTTTATATTTGAATCAAAATTATTTTACCAAATTATACCATAAAATTTGTTTATTTTTTTGTAAAATTAATCTTTTTATTTCAGTTATTATGTGAGATGTATCAATAGACTATTTTCTTCAAAATAAATAATAAAAATTAAGCAGAAATAATTTTTTAAAATAAAAAATTATTTTTTGAAATAATTTGTATAACATTATTATTTTATTATATAAGAAATTCATTATTTTGATTTGGTTTTCATTTTAAATTTTAAATACTATGTATAGACATTTTGTTGTGTAATTGTTTTCTATTTATTTTGTAGAATTATTCTTTCTAATTGGTTTATTATGTGAGATTGTATCAAGTAGACTATTTACTTGAAGATAAATAATAAAATAAACCACAAATGTTTTTTTATTTAAAACTTTTTTTTTAAAGTCAATTTTATAATTTTATCAAATTTATTATATTAGAAATTCATTGTATTTGGTTCAGTTTTAATTTTCTTTTATTTTTTTGTAAAAATTTATTTTATATTTTAAATACTATGATAGACATTTTTTCTTCTTTTTAACTTTGTTTTTTCGAATATTTTTCAACTACTCCAAATTGAAGTTTTAGTCAATTGAGTTTCATCTACTATTTTCAAATTAAGATTTAAACTTTGTATTTAAATCAGAATTATTTACTAAATTATAAAATTATTTTATTTTTGTATAAATGTATTATACAGTGTTAATATGTTCTGTTGATGATGATTTTAATTGTTTTTGTTTTTTTCATATTTTATTTTATATAAAAAATATATTTAAGTTATAATTCGGATAATAAATATACTAAACTTATCTTTTATTAGTTATTTTAATGTTTTAGTCTTAAAATGTATTAATTATATGAAAGTTTCAATTGTCTAAATATTTTATATATTTTGATGAAACAAAATTTCAAACCCCGTAACTTTAAAAACACCAACCTATCTCGCTATACGATTGAATAATATATAATGTATTATTTTTAATATTTTAATTTTATGAAGTTAAAAATATACCAACTTACTTTTTTCAAGATTTGTTTTTTTACATTCTACATTAAAATCATATTAGAAATTTAAATTAAATATTACTTAATTTAATTGACATTTTTGTAGAATTTAAACAAGACGATGGCAGAACTTGTGAGAAAGGGTTTGAAACCCACGCGTTCCAATTTTTTTCTCTCTAGAATGTTCGCTTTTCCGTTCGTGTTTTTGAGGCGGCGAAGTTCTCCACGGCGAAGACGGTCTCCGTTTGAGCTCGTGTGAAATCTCTGCCGGCAATCTTGTACTAATCTGTCGCCGGGTCTTTCTTGAAGGTAATCAGAAGAGGCTTCGAAGTTATTTAGTCCGGCTATGCGTGGTGGGAGGGCTTCTACGGCGGAGCTATCAGAGGATGAGGCGGATGTACAAGAAGTCTTCCTTTGTAGTCAAGCTCAGGGGGCCGTCAGAGGACAACATCGAGCTGAGAAAGGCGCCGGAGACAGAGAGTAGATCTGGATCTAATCGATGATTGTTGTAACCCGTCAAGCTTAGGAGGTCGGAGAAGATTCTGATAGCAGCGGAATCCCCGTGGAAGCCGTGGTTGGAGTCGTAGTTCGTCGACGAGGAGCGTGGAGGCGCTTGGTGAGGACTTCACGACTGGGCGGAGATGACGAAGATAAGTGTGGTGGCTCTGTCGGCGTCGTCTTTTGCTCCGAGGCTCCGAGATCGGTGCTAGGTAAGGCTAGAGGCGGTCCAGAGGAGGTGAATCTCAACCGAGTGAAAACCGCTATGGAGGGGAGGATCGAGGGTTTCCAGAAACCGCCGAATCAGTCTGTGTAAAACTCGAGGCTAGAGCCCGGAGAAGTCTGAAGGCGTTGGGAGAAAAAGGGCTGACGGTCCTTGGATAGGCTACGACGGTCGGTTCTGCCGTAGTCAGGAAAGGGGTCGGCGTGCGTCGATATACCCGGCGTCTTAACCGCCGGCGAGGAAGGATGACAGCGCTAGAGATAATGACGCCCAAATCGTATGTTAACCTAACCGGTTTTAGTTTAGTCGGTTTAGAGGTTTTTCTTTGGTCCAATTTGTGTAGCTTTGACTTCTGGTTCTTTTTGATTTTGTATCCGGTTATCTACGAACCAAGTCGGTTTAAATATTTAGTATAATACTATAATTTAAAAAAAAAAAACTGTATGACGCGAATAACAGCTGAGTTTCGCCGGATGAAACATGAAATGTGTTTATTTATTATGATCATGCAGACACCTAAAGACGACACATATATAGTGACGCTGCCGCATTCTAATCCATATGTGTTTTATATATATATATATTTTGGTTTAAGAATATATCATAAAATCTACCATTTTTGACAAATCTACCATTTTTGTTTCGATGTAAAAACAAAGATTGCGTTGTCTCAGTCAAATAGTAAAGAAATGAACATGGGAAGTCAACACTTTTCAAATTCGATTTATCTATTATGCGAAACTAAAACATATTTTTTTAGACATCTATATGGATATGTGTTTTTATTTACGGCCCATTTAAATAACTAAAAAAATAGCCTATCCATAAATTGTACCTCCCCTTAAAATTTAGTTTGAACTCTTTTATAAGCTCGAGATACCTCACATGATTTTTCTTTTTGAATTCCATGTTAATATTATGTCTTGTTTTCGTAATTTCCATTTTTTTTGACCAAATGCTTAATGTCCTTTTTATTTTCATTAAAGTGTTTTCTCAAAAATTTCTTACGGCTGTAATGTGTTTTCTTAAATTTTACGCTTCTTTCCGACCCAAAATAATATTTTGAACTTTCGAGCCTCATGTACCGCACCATTAATCAACAGAATTAATAAATTTGAATTCAGAAATGTAATGTACATTTTTTTGATTATAGTACTTTTTTTGACCTACGTTAAGATAATTCACCTCTCGGACCCGAAAACCAAGAAACCCTATCCACCGTGTTTTAGTTGACGGCCGCCGTTAGGGTCGCCGCCGGTCAGCTTCGCCTCGCCTTCTCCACGCGAATCGACCTTTCTCATCTACTCTCATGGCCGATCCGCCTTCAATCGAAAAAGCCCTAAAAGACCAGAGCTCTTCTTCGCCTCTTCCATTCGCCGGAATATCTCCCCTATTCAAGTCAGCCGCTGACGTCTTAGCGCAGAGAATCGCCGGTCATGGCCTCTCCCAAACACTTCTCCAGTCAACTGAAGCTCCATCTCATCTTTCTCTTCAAAGCTCGAGCACAGTGAAGATTCCAAATACGACCAGCTCTGATCTAGAAATCATCTCACATCCCACTGCGGTTGTGTCCTACTCACCAGAAAGACCAGCTTCGCCGGTTTCGTCTCCTGAGGTCACTGATCGAACTATGATTGTATTTGGAGACACCAATGCTCCCTCTATGACCCAGACTGTTGGTGTATCTAATGACTCATCCAAAGAAGAAGGGGAGAATGTCTCGGCCATTGTTGACGTTGCAGGTGCTGTCTTAAAGCCACTCGCAGTAGCAAAAATGGCAAACAACTCCATTCCGTCGGTCCAACATGCTCAGCGGAATGCTTGGGCTTCGCTTCCGCAGGCTCTGGTGCTGGACGTTTCTCTTGGAAGCCCGCTATCATCTGGACCACAATCAGCTTCTGAATGGCCTTCACTAGCTGATGCAAGGAAGAACAAAGCGAAGACTTCAGTTCTGTTTTCATCATTTAAAGCTTCTAAGCCTCCAACCGTAGAAAGCTCTACCTCTACTGATGCTCTCTCACAGTTTGATATCCGACTTCCTGCCAATAGTAAACGATTTCCTTGGGCTGCTCGTATGAATCAAGCAACTAGGAATCTTCATAGAGTCACTACCCCTACCTATATGGATAATGGCACACCTAAGGTAATCATTCCGAAACATATTCTTCTTCAAGGCCTAGAAAATCAAAAGGAATATGTCATTGGACAGTTCTATAGATGCTCTTTGCCATCCGGAGGACTCATTCATGCTGGGCTCAATAGGATTTGGGGGAGGAATTGTAAGATTTTTGTTAGGAAATTAGGGGACTCATCCTTCATATTTCACATCCCGGATGCAGCTACTAGAACATGGGTTTTGCAGAGGGGTTTATGGCATGTTGACAACAGCATTATGTTTGTTGCTCCATGGTCTTCTTCAGCTTCTCTTGAGTTACCGGAAATTACAACGGTTCCGGTTTGGGTTACTTTAAAGAACATTCCGAGTAATGCTTACTCACTTGATGGAATCAAGTTTATTGCATCTGGATTAGGTGAACCCATGCTGTCAAATAAACCTCGTATTGATCCCACTATGTTAGGTGAAGCCAAGATAATGGTTGAAATGGTGCTGGACAAACCTTTTCCTCAGAAAGTAGCAGCTGCAGATGAGATGGGCAACACCTCAACGGTAGATGTAGAATACTCATGGTTTCCTCTCAAATGTTCTCGCTGTGGTCACCTTGGACACAAAGAGTTTAGATGTTTGTTGCCTCTAGACATACCGTCTTCAAATGATCAACAAACTGTGGTTACACCGCCTCTTGAAGTCTTAAACTCAACCTCTGAGTTGCCGGTTACTGAGTTATGCCCCACCGTTAGTGAAGTTCCAAATGGTACGGTCATGAATACATCAGCTAGTGATGCTGCAACAGCCCTCACTCCACCAGCTACTATTCAAGCTTCAAAGGAAGTACCTAATGAAGCTGGTCGAAATCACGCTACTGCACCAACTACTTCTCCTGTCTGTGCTTCGGATCATCTCTCTCTCAGGTAATCACTAACACTACTACTACCACAGTCTCAGCTTCTCAATCACTCGGCTCAGCCTCTCTATCAACAACTAGCCAAGGCATTTCTTTTACTCCAGGAAAAGACTCAGCAACTAAGCCCCCATTATCAACAAAACAAACAACTACCAACACAAATGAAGTGATGGTCAACCAACCTCAGCAACCGGAAGGTTTAACCACATTTGAGGGGGTAAATCATTTTGCTTTGCTCGATCAGGATGTCCCGGGACAAATGGTCATGCGAAGTGGTATGGTTAAACCCCAGGATGAAAATTGGATATAAGCTAAGGGAACTCGTGGCCGTGGTCGTGGTCGCGGCCGTGGCCGTGGAGGTCATTAACTTTGAAATGGGTCACAAACTCTTCCATTTTATCCAAGAACATTAGGCAGCTTTGCTTTATTTCTAATACTCACATGTATTAATCGACTCTCTAATATATGTCTCAAAAAGGACATATAGCTCTGTATCTTTAATTTCATATTTAAATTTGATTGCCCTTTAAAAAAAAATGTAATGTACATCTTTAAGATATATATCACATTTTAAGTTTATTTTGCGGTTATTGCACTTTCAAATTTTAATTGGAGAAAACAATACTTTTCTTACTAGCTATAGCTTTACTCAAAAATAATTAAACGCAAAACTATATTCATTTATAGTGTCTTTTTTTTGCAACAATTCATTTATAGTGTCTATTAATTAATTACAAGTTGATCGTCTTTTCTTAATAAAATTGTTAGTTCCTTGAGCACTTTTAATAAATAATTAGCTCGTAATATTTGTGTTCTTATCTTTTCTCTCGCCTCTCTCTATAAAAATTTTATCGAAGCTTTTCATCTCCGGCCGTCGGACGGCACTCCGCCGCTCCAATGGTCGGATTATTTTTGTGTTCTTCATTCTTTTCTTTAATCCGGTTCTAGCAAATCTCTTCTCCAATTTTCCTGTACTATAGAGAAGCGATTTGTTTGTTTCTGTTCTAAATAAATTCGGGCTTTATGTCCGTTATTTTCTCTGATATGTTTCTGAGTTTTTCTCACGAACGGATTCCGGGATCTCTTCCTGTTTTCTCTCTAGCAGTTGTGTACTCCTCGACGTTGGTTCTAGTGCCCGATCGAGTTGAACGGGTCCGTCACGTTTTCTCTTTACGGTGGTTCATCCTTTCTGGATTTCCCCATCAGCGGTGCAGTTCAACGGCGGCAGACAAGGTGGCTAAGAGTTACGATCTCATACGTGGTGTTTGGCTATGGTCTGGAAGGATTTGACCGGCATAAGATCCAAGCTGAAGCGGCGGAGGCACAAAGACGGTGACCGGAAAAGTTGTTGGCGCATTGCTTGTCTCTGCTCATCCGCGACCGCTAATCAACACGTGGACGCGATCGGGCCACGTTTCATTCGCGATTTTCCAACAAATTTTATCGGATCATGTTTTATTCGGGCTAACTCTTGAGCCCATTAGCTTGTACCCACTCACTATCCTCCAAATTATATTCTCTTGTATTCTCAGCCCATTAGGATAATATAATCAAAAGCGTTTGCCGTAAAAAAATGTAAGAAAATGATAATTAATCAAATATATTCAAAAATGTAGCTAACCAATTGTCGGAGACGCGTATAGCACCCTTTAAAATGATAGGCATATTATGTCGGTGACAATGAGATAATCATGACGACTAAAGAATAATACCGCCCGTAGAAAATAAACTCAAAAGTCAAGATTCACGCCGAGCAGAAAAAAGAAAATATCTATTTTTCTATTAGGATATATGTCTTTTTATGTCGAACTTGTATCTCTTTATATGGATTTCATGCTCGTGATAGTAAGGTACAAGCGCAGTTCGCGAAAGGAAGGACATTCGATGATTACAACATACCTGATAAGTTCTATGCGAACAGGTTTACGCTCAGACCTCCTCTAATTCAGAGGAACGATTTTGAGCTGAAGACGTCCTACTACACTCTTGTCTAACAACATCAGTTTCATTGTCTTCCTGATGAGCATCCCATGGACCATATCAAGATATTTGAGGATTTGGTGACTAGCATGAAGCACAATGGAGTCAGTTATGACTTCCTGTTCTGCAAGCTCCTCCCATATTCACTTGCTGGAGATGCAACTTATTGGTTGAAGCAATTGCCTACTGGATCTCTTACCAATTGGGATGACACCAAAATGCTTTCCTGCGGAACTTATACGATAATGCAAGATCAGAGGAATTTAGAAACACCATTTCTCAATTCACTCAGGGACCTACTGAGGCATTCATGGCTGCTTGGATGCGTTTCAGGGCATCCAGAGGGATTCTCCACATCATGGTTTTTCTCAGGTTCAGTTTCTGGGTGGCTCTCGATGCTGCGAGCAATGGAAACTTCAACACGAGGTCTCCAGAGGAAGCGTACATGCTGATTGAAAACTTGGCATCTAGCCATAGCACCAAGAACGCAGACTTTGAGAGGCATATGCAAGCAGGGAGTGTGGATAGAAAGCAGTTCGCTGAGCTGAATAAGAAGTTGGACTCAGTTCATAGCATTCTGGTGAACAAGAAGCAAGTCTAATTTACTGCAGGGGTTGTGACTTTTGAAGATGAGGAGTACTGCAATGAAGAGGATGTGAACTACATTGGTAGGACTGGTTTTCAGGGTCAAATATTTTGAAATCAACAAGGCAGAGGTGGCTACAACTAGACTGGTCAGAGGAGTACCTTCACAGGTAATCAACACTCGTCTAGTTATGTATCCAAGCCTCAATACCAGAAGTCCTTCCAAAGCAACGACAACAACACCTTTGGCAACAACAGTTTCAGCAGGAATTACGGTTCGTCATCCTACCAGACACCTCCTCCACCAAACGAGCATACTAAGATGAAATCGATGATGGAGCATTATATAGAGGGTCATCAAAAGATTTCAGTGGACTTGAATGGCAAGATTGACGCTGTGTACACTGATTTTAAAGGGAAGTTCAAAGCTATGAACACCCATGTCAAGAAGCTAGACATTCAGGTTGCATAGACTGATGCGTCAGTGAATAGGCAAGATGGAGTCCTTTTTGGAAGGATATATGATAATCCGAATTATCACTGCAACACCATCACGTTGAGAAGTGGTAAAGAGGTTGTTTTGGTCCAGAAAAAGGGTCTGATTGTTGATGAACTCGTTGAGCTGGAGGAAATCGAAGACGAGACTCCAAAATGGGATACCGTGTCGATTGACACCCCTCCATTTCAGTCGACGCAAGGGAATTTATAGGACATTTTGAGTCCGAATGACATAGCAAAGGATGATGGAATGACCACCTTGCTCGACGCATAAAAGAAAGACGATACACCAAAGTCAAGCATCGATCGACGCACCACTGATGTTGATCAATGCAAAACCCCTCAGAAAGGTGTTTCGTATTCTGACGGAAGAGATGATGTTCCAAAACCGACCTTGGTCGACGCAAGGAAGGTCGATACAGCTGAGAAGACAACAAAAGAGTCGACTAATGGGGCCTGTTTCAATCGACACACCCCTAATGTTGATCAACGCAAAGGGCATATGCATATACCAGACACAGAGAAGCTCAAAACTGCAGACGATCGAATCTATAAACCGAAGGTTCCTTTCCCAAAGAACCCCAAGAAGTCAAAGCACAAGCTTTATATGGCTAAATGCAATGCTATGATGAACAAGGTCCTAATTGAAGTTCCTTTGATTGATGTCATCAGGACTACTCCAGTGGTAAAGCGATGCCTAAGGACATGCTTACAAGCAACATGACTGAAGAAGAGGGCGTTATGATGATCTCTGAGGTATGCAGTGAAGTGATTCAAGGGAGGATTCCAAAGAAACTTAAGGATCCAAGGAGTTTTGTTTTGGATTGCTCGATCTTCAGGGAAAGATTTGAGAGGTCATTGTGCGATCTTGGTTCAAGTGTGAACTTCATGCCTTATTTAGTTGCTCAGAAGCTTGGGATGACTGATTTCCTGCCTACTAAGATCTCATTGATTCTAAATGATCGGAGCGTCATGATTCCATAGGGTATTTTGGAGGATGTGCCAATCAAAATTGGTAACTGCATGATCCCGACAGACTTTGTGGTTCTGCAGTATGGAGAAGAGCCAAAGGATCCTTTCATCTTAGGTAGACCCTTCTTGGCTTTTGTTGGAGCGATCATCGATGTTAAGAGAGGGAATATATCTCTGAATGTCGGTGATATGATGATGAGTTTTGACATGGAGAGGCTGGTGAAGCGGCCTACCATTGACGGATAAACTTTCTATGTTGACACTCTCAGGAACCTCGCAGAGGAATTCTTCCATAGGATGCATGATGCAGATCCTTTGGAGAGGGCTTTGATTAGTTCTGCGTAGGAGATGGAGCATATGGATGACACTGCTTTTGGGTATGTGAAGATGTTGGATGCTTGTGAGCATGTGATGCAGGTGGTGGCTCAGGAAGAGCTTGTTGGTACCTCCATGCAGGCCGCAAAATCAAGTGACTGGAGCGAGGAAAAGGCTCTAAAAATCGAGCTTAAACAGCTCCCTGCAGGGCTAATGTACACATTTCTTGGACCGACTTCCACATATCATGTCATTGTTAATGCTTCCTTGAAAAATGTGGAGACTAACTTACTGTTGAGCAATCTACGCAAGTATTGCAAAGCTCTTAGATATTCTCATGATGACATTTCAGGTATCTCTCCGGACTTGTGCTTGCATAGAATCCAACTTGAGGATGAAACAAAGTTGTCAGTTGAACATCAGAGGAGGCTGAATCCGAATCTGAAGGAGATTGTCAAGAAGGAGATTCAGAAACTCTTGGAAGCTAGGATTATCTATCCTATCTCAGACAGTTATTGGGTCAGTCCAGTGCATGTGGTGCCTAAGAAAAGAGGTGTCACGGTGGTCAAGAACGAGAAGAATGAGCTAATTCCAACGTGGACTGCGACTGAACACAGAATGTGTATTGACTACAAGAAGCTGAATGATACGGAAAGACCACTTCATGTTGCCATTCATTGATCAGATGCTTGAGAGGTTGGCTAACCACCCCTACTACTGCTTCCTAGATGGATACTCGGGTTTCTTTCAGATTCCCATCCATCACGACGATCAGGAGAAAACCACATTTACATGTCCCTATGGTACGTTTGCAGATCGTATAATACCTTTTGGACTTTGTAATGCTCCTGCTACATTCCAGAGATGTATGATGTCCATCTTCACGGACATGATTGAGGACTATATTGAGGTGTTCATGGATGACTTCTCAGTATATGGACCATCTTACCAAGAGTGTTTGGATACTTGTGCAAGGTGCCTGCTTGATGTGAATAAAAACACTTGGTTCTGAATTGGGAGAAGTGTCATTTTATGTTCAGAGATGGCATAATTCTTGGGCACAGAGTTTCAGAGGCAAGGATAGAGGTAGATCGCGCGAAGATCGAGGTCATGACTAGTCTTCAGGTGCCGGATTCTGTGAAATCTATGAGGAGCTTTCTGGGAAATGCTGGTTTCTACAGGAGGTTCATCAAGGATTTTAGCAAGATAGCTAGACCATTTACTACTTTGTTATGTAAGGATTTGAAGTTTGAGTTCACTGCAGATTGTCTAGCTTCATTCGAACATATCATGCAAGTGTTAGTGAGTTCTCCTATTATGCAACCACCAGACTGGGATTTGCCTTTCGAGGTGATGTGTGATGCCAGTGACTTTGCAATTGGAGTTGTTCTAGGGTAGAAGAAGGATAAGAAGCTTGATGCCTTCTATTCCGCCATCAGAACACTAGATGATGCGCAGAAGAACTATGCCACTACAGAGAAAGAATTGTTGGCTGTAGTCTTCACATTTGAGAAATTTCGCCCATACTTGGTTAGTTTGAAGGTGATTGTTCATACAGACCACTCAGCTCTGAAGTACTTGATGCAGAAGAAGGATGCGAAACCAAGGTTATTGAGATGGATTCTTCTTCATCATGAGTTTGACATTGAGGTCAGGGATAAGAAGGGAGTTGAGAATGGTGTTGTTGATCACCTTTCCAGGATAAGGGTTGATAAATACATCCCAATTGATGATTTCTTGCTAGAGGAGAACGTCTATATGATTGAATCAGTGCTGAATTTGGACTTAGGAGAAAATTTGCAGAACTGTCGAGTTGCAGAGTTTGCGTCGATCAACGCACCCCTCGTGTTGGTCAATGAAAAACTCGAAAAGACGAAATCTAGGGCACAACAATGTCGACCTGGGTCGATTCAAGAAATTCGGTGCACTGCTGGGATGCCCGTGTCGATCGATACATCTCTTGATGTTGGTCGATGCGAGGCATCTATGAACCCAGAACCTTTTACTATTCAGATTGGTGACTACAACTTGGACATATGTGCCATGACTGATCCCGATCGCCCATGGTACGCAAACATCGTGAATTATCTCGCTCTAGAGGATGAGCCAGAGAACTTCAAAGGTTATTCTACTTGTATAAGCACTGCTCAGACGAGTATACAGGAGATGCATTGCTGAGTCTGAGGTTCCGAATGTGCTGTTTCACTGTCATGGATCAGAGTATGATGGACTCTTCGAAACTTTCAAGACAGTGGCTAAGGTTATTCAAGCAGGCTTTTGGTGGCCTACAATGTTCAGTGATGCTCAGTTGTTTGTGTCTAAGTGTGACGCTTTTCAGAGAAGAGGACAAATCCGCAAGAAGCATGAGATGCCACAGAACTCTATCCTGGAAGTTGAGGTTTTTGACTGCTGGGCATTAATTTCATGGATCCCTTTCCCTCATTTATGAGAACAAGTACACCTTTGTTGATGTGGACTATGTGTCTAAATGGGTTGAAGCAGTTGCTAGTCCAACCAATGATGCTTTGGTGGTTCTTAAGCTGTTTAAGACCATCCTTTTTCCTCAATTTGGAGTTCCTCGGATTGTGATAAGTGATGGTGGATCTCACTTTATCAACAAGGTCTTTGAGAAGCTACTGAAGAAGCATGGTGTGAATCATCGTGTGGCAACTCCTTATTATCCTCAGACAAGTGGCCCAGTAGAGGTCTTCAACATGCAGATTAAGGAGATTCTGGAGAAGACAGTTGGCAAGACAAGGATGGATTGGTTTGCGAAGCTAGATGACGCTCTCTGGGCCTACAAGAATGCGTTCAAAACACCACTGGGGGCTACACCGTTTCATCTTCTATATGGGAAAGCCTACCATCTTCCAGTCGAACTCGAGCACAAGACAGCATGGGCTGTGAAGCAGATGAATTTCGACTTGAGGTCTGCTGCAGAGAGGAGATTGGTGAATCTGAACAAGCTAGATGAGAATAAGCATCATGCCTATGAAATTTCGAAGCTGTACAAGGAGATGACTAAGGCATACCATGACAAGAAGATAGTCTCCATACACTTTGAGCCGAATGACCAAGTACTTTTGTATAACTCTTGTTTGCAATTGTTTCCATGGAAATTTTGCTCTGGATGGTCAGGTCCTTTCACAATCAAGGAGATGCGACTGTATGGTGTTGTGGTCCTGTTGAGCTCTGAAGGCAAAGATTTCACTGTCAACAGACAAAGGGTGAAACATTACTGGGCTAAGTCCGAGATTCCTGAAGGTCACATTGTACCTCTGGACGATGCAATCACTGCTTGATCGCATTACAATCAAGCTAATGACGTTAAATGAGCGCTTGGTGGGAGGCAACCCACTGGTGAGTCTGCAAATATGCAGTTCTGATTTTTGTTTTGGTTTTACTTGTGTTTTTGGTTTTGTTTCGTGTCGGTCCATGTACAGATTCAGAGATGTCGAGCATTGTTCTTTGCGTCGATCGATGTGGTCATGCACATCGGTATACGCAAGACGCGAATGGGCAATTAGGAGACGGAGAAAAGAAGAACAAACATCGACCTAGTTTGATGCAAACAGGTTGGTGCACACATAACTTGCATGCGTCGATCAATGCGGACCTGTGCATCGGTCGATGCAGGTCCTCGACAGATAAGTGCCTTTAAATCTTTTTTCTTCTTCTTCTTCCTCCTCAAAATTTCTCTACGCGAAAACCGTAAACCCCACCTCAAAATCGCCATATCCCTTTTTTCTTAACCGATTTTGGTGATTCAAAAGCCTAAATCACTTGTATTTTCACCCTCATTAAATTTCTATCAACCATTCACTCGATCTCCAAGGTATGTGCTTTGCATCTCCACTTTTTCGATTTCGTCCCAAAGGTATAAAAACTCGAAATTCACTCTTTTCTTGATTATATATTTGTGGATTCATGCCTACTTAGGCTTTGTGATAGTGATTTCGTGTTTTCCTTGTGGTTTAATGAACAATTTCACAAGTTTTCCGTAAATCCCTGATTTAACGACGAACCTTTGCGATTTGCAATTTTGATGGAATTATGACGAAATTGAGATGGATTGTTGATATTTTGATGTTGTGGATTGTTGCTTGTGATGATTAGCATGAGATTTTACCATTTGTTAATCTTTGAGATTTGGCTTAATTTGCGAGATTTCTCGTTCTTGTGTCTTTGATCGCAGATGGCTCCTCCAACTAAGAAATCTAAGAAGCAGACAAGAGAGGCGTAGAGCTCTAACCCGCCTCTAGAACCTCCTTCAGCAGTTGGTTCACCTGATTCTTCACCTCCTGCTCAGCCATTGGTTCCCGATGCACATATTAGGCCACCTTGGCCTAAGATCGAGCGAAATAAGATCAGAATGCATCGCAATTGGGAACATGATCCCAAGAAAGAGACAGAAAAAATAAGAGTGCACACACTGGCCTATTTCTAAGGATTGGAACGAGTATGATACGGTGTTCTACTATGCGTGGAAGCATATTGAGATCAAGCCTACACGACTAGTTAATTATCAGACAAGTCATGGAATGGGGATCAGAGAGGATGTGCAAAAGATCATGAAGACTATCTGTTTAGGCACCATGCCCATGAAGCAATATCATCTCTTCCCCATTCTGGTTCGACAGTTTCTTTCTACCTGTTGTGTCTACTACGTTAACAAGCGGGTGAAGAGAGTACAAGAAGGGATCCTGACCTTCATGTGCAAGGGCGTGAGGTACCACATCTCTATCACTGATATTTGCGGTATCAACGGGTTTAGGAAGAGTCCCTTTCGCTGTGTTTTATCATCGGAGTGGTCAGACGGCGATGTTCAGACTTTCGGGTCACACTTTGGAAATGGGGTCTACGATTCTTGCACCACGACATAGACGACAGTAAGACATTCGGTCCTTAGTTATGTCTACGATTCTTGCACCACGGCACAAACGGCAGTAAGACATTCGGTCCTTAGTTATGTCTACGTGTCCTGGGAAACACGATTTTGTGCAAGGCAGAGCCGAGCAACATGGGGAAATCGGAGATTTTGTTGCTCTATCTTGGGATTGGTCACATCTTCCCTGATGATATATGGACACAACATGAGCCTTGCACTAACCTCAACATGTGTGCAGTCTTTGCGGATCATCTCTGCACTCAGAAAACTAAGGCATTTACTGGGTAGAAGATTAAGATAGTTAGTAGCTTGTTGACACCGATCTTTAGGCATTTTCACATCGACACGAGCAACAACACCATATGTATGGATCGCTTGTGGTTGGACGAGGATCACCTGAAGAGCGCGACTTCGATGAAACCAAGTCGTAACTGGATTTTCATTGATGCATATACACTACAAGAAAAATGTGTATTAATTGCGCCCGAAAAACGCTATCTAATGATACGATAGCGTTTAGTTAAACGCTCTGTCATCGCCCGCGATAACAGGTCTGGCACTTTAGATAGCGTTTTTTGTAAATGCTATGAACTGTATTTTTAAGATAGCGTTTTAATGTCTGTAATAGGTTAATCTACAATAGCGTTTTAATGTCTGCAATAGGTTAATCTACAATAGCATTTATTCAGTATTATGAATTAGATATATAATAGCATTATGAGTCATCTATACGTATTTTTGCTCATCATATATAGATGACATTTACATACACTACAAGAAAACAGTGTTTTTATGACTGCACTTTTAATCGCAGAATAGTCGTTAATCGACGTTTTACGACTATATTATGACTAAATATGGTAGTTGTAAATCCATAGTCGTATTATTAGTCGGCGAGTTACGACTATTTATACGACTAACATAGGTAATCGTAAAATAGACGTAGCGTTCTCGGAAGATATATGGACTAATTTGCGACTACGATAGCGACAATTGTGCGAATATAGAGGGAGTCCAGATGCGGTCGAAGAAATGTTGTAATCAAATAATCATTAAACTAGGTGCTGACTAGGCGATTAATATGTGACTGTATAGTATAGTCAGAAAGTAGTCGTAAATATTAGCCACTATGTAGCGACTGGGTAACGACCATTTTAACTACTGTCCCACGACTAATCTGAACATCCATATATGATTATGGTAATGATCTCGCCACGATGTGGAAACTGTTATGTGACTGACTAGTATAGTCACGATTTAGTCGTAGACTGGTGACGTTTTGGCGACTCTTCAGTGACACTTTTACGACTGTTTAATGACTGATCTAACGACTATGCAGTGAATACGTGGGACATCCAGATACCAATAATTGACGACTATTACATTTGCGTGAAAATAATAATTTGGTACTATTCCATTTGTCAAATTTACGATTTGGTAATTGGTGATACTTCAATTTGAATGATACAAGAAATGTAAAAGACATTTGCTTCAAGAAAACATTAATAACTTTAATAGTTTTGTGTTGCATATATACACAAACGATTATCTACATATACAAACTCTATTATCAAGGAGTTTCAAAATCATACACCAAAAAAGAAGTTCGGTAGGGAGAGCGACAAGTAACTTATGCAGAAGATGGAGTTAAGTTGTACCTGTTGGGGGACGACCGTCTGTGTTGGGTGCTGGCCTATGAGTCTGAAGGAAGTCAATAAAATGCGGATCACTTTCCCGCATATACTTTTCTACCAAGGAAAGGTACTAGATCTTTTCCTTCTGCTCATTCTGATATATCATGGTTTTTAGGGCTTTTGACCATGGTATATGTCTTTGTTATCGAGTCTTTCTTGTGTTTTGGAGTCTTTTCAGGTGTTTTACAGGTTTAAGGACATTTGGAGCTTAATTGGACGTTTTGGAACCATTTGGAGCAATTTTGCACTATTTAGAGATTTCACAGAGTTCACTGGCTGCATTTACACCTTGCATCGATCGACGCAGGGTGATTCATGTGCACAAAAATCTGCAGTTTTGGAGAAATTATAATCTTTACCCAGAAGTTTTCCAGACTTACAAAAAGGCCCAAAACGTGTTTTAGACTATATATTAGGGTTTTTAAGTCATTGTTTAGGCTAAGCTTTATTTTACATTCAGAGAGATTTAGAGAGCTTTGATGGGCTGGTCTTGTACTCGATAGAGAAGAGATTTCGAACCCCTGTTTCTTTATTTCTTTTATGCTATTTGGTTTTCTATTCATCATGTCTTTTGTTTCATCTGCCATGTCTGAGTAGTTTACCTGTTAGGTTTAGGGATTCTCATTAGGGATTTCATGGAATTATAGGTTGATCAGTGATCAGTCTGTAGGGATTCATAACTTCTAGTTCTTCATCTAGAGTTATTCTTATCGCTTAATCTGAATTGACCACTTAGATTATTGATGTTAGGTTGATTGGTGCAACGAAAGTTGATTAATTAACTAGAAAGAACTTAGATGAGCAATTTGACTATTCGCAAAGAAATTTGACTTAGGAGAATTGTGAACGAAAGAATTTGAGATTAATGCATGTTTAGAACTCTAGGATTCACAACAAAAGTTGGCTTGCTAGGTTTTTAGACATCATTAATATTCGCAACGAAAGTTGGTCTGTTATATTTCTGTGATTCCAGTTCTAGAACCGTTCTTAATTTTATCCCGATTGATTGATTGCTTGTATTCCTGATTTCCTGAGAACTCCCTTGACATGACGCTTCGCTTGCCAGCTTACACTGTTTATTTACTTTCTGATTTTGCTTTGTTTACTGCTTTCTTACTGCTGTTGCTTAGCTTAATTCGACCCTCTATAGTCTATCATAAGATTCTTGAATCTCTGTGGATCCGACCCCTATATACTACTAGTCACGTCTGTGCACTTGCAGTGTAGCTCTAGGGATTAAAACTCGAGCATATCAAGTTTTGGCACCGTTGCCGGGAACTCTTTTGAGTCTTCGATAGATTTGAATTTAGAATTTAGACTAGGCTTTTCGTTTTTGCTTTACTAATTTTATTTTCTGTTTTTGTTGCGTTTCAGGTACGACCAAAATCGCCCTGCATCGATCGACACGGTCCTGAGTGTCGATCGACATAGTTTTGCGATTAGCATCGATCGACGCTCTCCCTACATCGATCGACAAACTGCGTGAACGAGACAGTTTATGCCTGATCGCGATCTGAGAAGTAATCCAGACAAAGTGCTCGTGAATCTTGAGCTTAAAGAGCTTGCAAAGCTAGAGAGAGAGAACAGGAAAGCTCTGAAGCTAGTTAAGATGGCTAATCCCAATCTTGTGATCTTAATTCGAGATGCTGAAGTTGTTCTGAGGGATTTGCAGAACAATCCTTATAATTCTCAGGGACAGAGGATTGATGCTGATGGGAACGTGATTGTTCAAGAGATTGTTCAGCAGCCACATGCTGAAGCGCCACCTAGAGCACCAGAGCCTCATGCTAGGAGGACACTAGCTGATTACAACAGGCCTGATGAGTTCTATGCTAACAAATCTGCGATTGTACTTCCTGCATTTGCACGGAATGAGTTTGAGCTGAAGACTTCTTACTACACTCTTGTGGGACAGCACCTCTTTCATGGACTCCCACATGAGCACCCTATGGATCACATTGAGGATTTTGAGTCTTTAGTCACTGGAATAAAGCACAATGGAGTGAGCTATGACTACTTACACTGCAAGCTTTTTCCTCTCTCTCTTGGAGGAGAAGCTGCTAATTGGCTGAAGCAGATTCCACATGAGACTCTGACTACTTGGGATGCAGTGAAGAAGAGGTTTCTAAGGAATTTCTATGATGATGCTAGATCTGATCAGCTTAAAGAGGATCTCTTGACATTCAAGAAGGGATCTACAGAGCCCTTAAAGGCAGCTTGGGTAAGATTCAGGATGTACGAGAGAGATTGCCCTCATCATGGTTTCTCTGAGGTTCAGATTCTGGGCATTTTCTTTAGAGGAGTTGATTTATGGTATCAGATGGCTCTAGATGTTGCTAGCAATGAGAATTATAATACTAAGTCTCCAGAGGAAGCTAAGGAGCTGATTGAGAACTTGGTGACTAGTAATAGTGTCAAGAATGCTGATATGGAGAGGCAAAAATATGGTGGAAAAGCTGATAGCTCGCAAATAGCTAAGATGAGGAGCAAGATTCATTTTGTTCATAGCATCTACTTAGAAAGAAGCTAGATGTTCAAGCTGATGAGTCTGAGGACGTCAATTACATAGCTGGAGCTGGTTATCAGGGTCAGAGGTATGGAAATCAGCAGGGACAGGCTCCTGGTTTCACACCAAAGTCTACATTTCAGAGACCCTTTCAGCAGAATAGCTCATTCTCCAGAGATTATGGCTCTTCTTCATATCAGACTCCTCCTCCACAAAATGAGCAATCTGATAAGATGATGGGTCTGTTGGAACAGCTCTTGGAAGGTCAGCAGAAGAGTACAATGGATTTCAATGGAAAGATAGATGCTCTGTACCTTGATTTGAATGGGAAGATTGAGTCTCTGAGCACTCATGTGAAGAAGCTGGATGTTCAGGTTCAACAGACTGCTGGAGCAGCGCATAGGCAAAATTGATCACGAAGAGCTGAACAGAAGCAATTCGTCAATGTTGTGATCAGAGGAAATGAAGTTGGTCTGATGGATGAGGAAGAAAGCATCATTTCTGAATTTCTCGACGAGTTCTGTCTATCTGCGCCAAGGGTGTGTCGATCGACGCACATCTGATACGTATGATGAAAGTGCTTATAATCGCCTTGTGTCGATCGACACATCCTATGCATCGATCGACACTAATCGCAGACGAGTCCTGAAACCTGCAACTGTCCCTGAACGAGTCTTTAAGCCTTCTTTACCCTATCCTAAGGCTCCTTCGAGGTCCAAACAGGAGCTAGACGAAGCTAAATGCAAGGCAGTGATGGAAAAGAAGCTGATTCAGATCTCAGAGAAGCTTCCAGACCCAAGAGTCTTTGTGCTAGACTGTTCCATCCTTAAGGACAGCTTCAAGCGTTCTCTGTGTGACTTAGGATTTTGTGTGAATCTCATGCCATACTCTGTCGCTGTGAGATTGGGACTGATGGATTTCCAGCCTACTCAGATCTCTATTATCCTAGCTGATCGATCGAAGAGGTATCCAGAAGGAGTTCTTGAGGACATTCCTATCAGAGTTGGAGACTACTTGATTCCAGCAGACTTTGTGGTGCTGAAGTAATATATTAAGCCAGATGATCCTCTGTTGCTTGGTAGATCCTTCTTAGCTACTGCTAGAGCAGTGATTGATGTGAGACATGGTCTGGTTGATCTCCACCTAGGAGATAAGTCTTTGCAGTTCAATATGGATAAGCTGCAGAAATCCACCATTGATGGATAGAGGTTCAGTGTTGAAGTGGAGCCTGAAATACAGATTGGAGAAGAAAAGATGGCGGTGAATCCTGAACATGCTCTAACATCTTCAAAGCCTGCAACTGCTCATAAGCAGAATGCTCCAGACATCTCATCTCCACCAAAGCAAAGGTATAATGTCTCTACACTTAAAACTCCTAACCGCATTGTTGTGACTGCAGGAAAACACAATATCCCACCCAAGCTTCCTTCCCACCCTCGTTCATTTCACTCATTCTTTGGGAGGTCTCATGATCCGACGGCTTATATGCCACCTTGGATGAAGAGATATTCACAGAGGCACTCCAAGCCTCTGTTGATTCCACCATAAGTTCGATCTCTTTCTCATAGTTAAGCTAATGACTTAAAATAAGCGCTGAGTGGGAGGCAACCCACTAGTAGGTTTGTTCTTTCTTTTATTTTTCGTTTTGATTTTGGTTACTTTGATTTTTTTCTTGTTTTGGTGTGTTAAGGGGCGAGAATAGGTCGAAATAACCCTGCATCGATCGACACGGTCCTGAGTGTCGATCGACGCAAGGCTCATATGCGGTTTACTTTGCCGTCTTGATTGCGGTTGAGATTTCGGTTCACTTCATAACCGCAAGCAAAGTCGTCTTGCATCGATCGATGTGGTCCTGAGCATCGATCGACACAGGCCGACGATAGGTAAATTGTTCTGACTTTTTGGACTCTGTTTTATCTGGTTTCTTGTTCTCGCCGAGCCCAAGCTTTGATTCCACTGAGGACAGTGTGTTTCAAGTGTGGGGGAGGTAGCTACTGACGCACCATTTTCTGTTTTCTTAGAGTCAGTCCAATCTGTTTTATTGAGTCAAATTGCGTAGGAAACAAGGACATTTTGAGGAGATTACCACACTTGCAAGAACCTAAGTAACCATTGAATGAGTTTGCAGATGATCTATAACTATTAGAAAACCACACAGACCAGCCTACTGAGGACACGCATATCACTTCAGGTATTCAGAGAATCCATAACTGACTTCACCTTAACTTGACTTAACTAGGGGCTTGGTATACTTTGAGTCGGATTCCTCAGTTAGTTCTGACACAGCTTGTAAACTTGTCCAAGTATGGTTCCCTTCTCCCCTTCCTTGAAAGTAAGAAAAAAAGCTAAACTGCGGATAAGCTAGTAGCTTCGAAGTGGTCACGGGAGTGGTAGAGACCCCTATTACCTCCTGTACATCCATGGAAACATGTCCAAAGTACACCCCAATGCGGGAAGAGCACTGATAGAAAAAATAAAATGATACCCAGTGAGAAAAATCAGTGCTAAGGAAGGAAAATGAGAAGAAAGGAGCCAGAAAATGATAGTTGAGCGGTCAGATGCTAACAGAGTAAGAGTCCATGTGGTCTTTGATCGATACTCCCTAGGTGAGACCGCACTTATTAGATTACAGAAGTCAGTATGGTGAATTTGAATGCTTTGGATGTGATTGTGGAGTTTACTCAGTACAGTTGCTAAGTGTGGGGGAAGTACGTGTTGGTCTTGATGTCTGCAGGTTCATTTTTCATGTGGCTTACTAAGGGGAATTTGAGTGTGGTGCTCCTACGATGAATCGAGTTTCAGAAGTTTTCAAACTTCTTCTCCTGATCTTGGTTTTCTGTTTGCTTGACCTAAGTGCGGGGGAGTTGATATATCATGGTTTTTAGGGCTTTTGACCATGGTATATGTCTTTGTTATCGAGTCTTTCTATGTGTTTTGGAGTCTTTTCAGGTGTTTTACAGGTTTAAGGAAATTTGGAGCTTAATTGGACGCTTTGGAAGCATTTGGAGCAATTCTGCACTATTTAGAGATTTCACAGAGTTCACTGGCTGCGTTTTCACCTTGCATCGATCGACGCAGTATTTGCGTTGATCGACGCAGGGTGATTCCTGCGCACAAAAATCTGCAATTTTGGAGAAATTACAGTTTTTGCCCAGAAGTTTCCCAGACTTACAAAAAGGCCCAAAACGTGTTTTAGACTATATATTAGGGGTTTTAAGCCATTTTTTAGGATAAGCTTTATTTTAAATTTAGAGAGATTTAGAGAGCTTTGAGGGGCTGGTCTTGTACTCGACAGAGAAGATATTTCGAACCCCTGTTTTTTATTTCTTTAATGATATTTGGTTTTCTATTCATCATGTCTTTTGTTTCATCTGCAATGTCTGAGTACTTTACATGTTAGGGTTAGGTATTCTCATTAGAGATTTCATGGAATTATAGGTTGATCAATCTGTAGGGATTCATAACTTCTAGTTCTTCATCTAAGGTTATTCTTATCGCTTAATCTGAATTGGCCACTTAGATTGTTGATGTTAGGTTGATTGGTGCAACGAAAGTTGATTAAACAACTAGAAAGAACTTAGATGAGCAATTTGACTATTCGCAAAGAAATTTGGCTTAGGAGAATTGTGAACGAAAGAACTTAAGATTAACGCATGTTTAGAACTCTAGGATTCACAACGAAAGTTGGCTTGCTAGGTTTTTAGACATAGTTAATATTCGCAACGAAAGTTGGTCTGTTATATTTCTGTGATTTTAGTTCTAGAACCGTTCTTAATTTGATCCCGATTCATTGATTGCCTGTATTCCTGATTTCCTGAGAACTCCCTTGACCTGACGCTTTGCTTGCATGCTTACACCATTTATTTACTTTCTGATTTTGCTTTGTTTACTGCTTTCTTACTGCTGTTGCTTAGCTTAAATCGAACCTTTATAGTCTATCGTAAGATTCTTGAGTCTCTGTGGATTTGACCCCTATATACTACTAGTCACGTCTGTGCACTTGTAGTGTAGCTCTAGGGATTAAAACACAAGCATATCACATTCGCAACTCGGGCGTGATCTGCTTCACGGGCAGCCTGCTCAACGGTTTTACGTTGAGCTTCCTTCAATTTCTCTTGCATAGCCACAAACCCTGAAGAGTCTCCCGGCTGCTTGCGCTTGCCCCTAAAAAGAGACTCTTTTAGGCTTCCAACTCCATAAGGATTCCCTCGTCTATCCGTCTCAGTGGCCTGTTATAATTAAAGACAGTCCGCGAATCACAATTAAATAAAGAACATGACATGACTTTATTAATGTGAATTGTGAAAATATTACTTTACCTCAAGGAAGATGTTCTCATATTCATCTAGTGAGAGTTCTCGATGTTTCGAAGCAGCACCGTTTGAAACTTATGAAGTCTCTATATCGAGATCTAACAACTTCTCATCTACGATCTTTTGGAAAGTTGCAGCGATTTTCTCTGCCTTCCGATCAACATACGTACCGTCTGCCTTTGTATGTGTCCTGATGAATACCTCACCAATATTAATTGGTCTTCCAAATTCCTCTTCCTGAAGTGTTATACCTCAAACACAGATTATTACAGAAATTTCTAGTTGCAATTCTGTAACAAACATAAATAACATATATATAATAAAAGTTACTTGCCATTTCAAGCATGATTTCTAGGTACGACTTGCGCCCTGAGAAATGGACGTGACGAACGAGACCTTCACGGTCAGAATTACGACAACTGGAATAGGTCTTACTTTAATCCATTGCTTCTTTAGTATCCCAATAGTCGGTCATCGTTTTCCAGAGCAATCAGGTCGCTCTCGACTAGTCCTCGCATTGCTAACCATGTCTTTTAACCGTCGTTGACAGATCTCCTCGAAATACTGTTGAACTGTCCCTTTTATCAAGGGATCCCAATGGTGGGTTTTCTAGAATACAAATATAATAAGCATATCATTAGTGAAAACAACACATGCAAGGTATATATGAATGGTATACGAGAGAAAACTATACAACGAACTCGAGGAAATATCTTTCTGCTTTATCACAAGACACACGTGACCAGCTATAGTATGGTTTATCGAATTTGTTTGTAAATTTTTTTGTTATCTTCGGAACCAATTTCGATCCTTTGTCACGAGTGAATCTGAAATATGTACAAGATTAACATCCTAACCATCAGAGGCTGGAACTCATCAGACCATGATAACTCATAAGCTAACCAACAATCAGATTCGTAAACAAACTAGACAGTTTATAAACACACCATTGCAAAACACATAAGACAAGAACAAAAAAACCATACATAGAATATCATCAACTGAAGAAACAGTACATTAAGATAGCCATACCAAGTCGTGGTGGTAAACATTTCCCTCTCTGGCACCTGAAGAAGAGTATTCAGAGCCCATAGTGTGTCCTCCACGAGGTCCGGCAAAACTGGATGAGATTTATCAATGAAGTTGTGACATTCAGAAGATAGATGACTCTGAGCTTGAGATTGGTTAACTGGCGAAGGTGGGGCATCCTCAACATGATTATGGTTGTTCTGGACTTCTTCTGACACCGGCGACGCATCGACTTCAGGTTGATTAGTAGTCGGGTTCTGGAAAATTTGTGGTGGAGGTGGATAGTTCCGTACATGGGGTACTGTTGCTGACGTTTGGGGGATAACTAGATCTTTTCTTGACGTTGAGTGTACTGAGTCGGAGGAACAACAGGATTTGGGATGAAGGTGTATTGTTGCGGCAGAGAGTTTTTTTCTTTTTCCATAGCACTGGGGTTGGACACAAGGGCTCTCTGATTGACGTTTGGAGTGGTTAGTCTCTTACGAGCTCCTACTCCTTTCGTTCCCTTTTGAGGCATTGTATCACAGAGAGTTTCATAGAAGAAATTGACAGGGTCGATAGTGTATTTGCAAAAATTAGCAATGAAACTGGGAACCTCGAATGAGAGATTCAAATAAGAGATGCCAGTTAGAGATTAGTCGGTAGGGAGGAGGATCTGGAGAAAAAATATGCGAGATGATTCGAAGGAGATTTTGGAGAAGGGGAAGAACAAAATAAAATAAGGGTTTATGTTTGCGGTAACTGATGGTTTCTCGACACTTAGTCGAAATTTGTTGGGTTAAGGCGGGTAATTGAAAAGTTTTGGGCTAAAAAATTAGGTTTGGTTTCCCGGATTAATTACGCAAAATATTTTGAGATTTTTCTCACGAGTCGGTTTTGATGCTTAAGTAAATAATGCTTAAATTGGTATTTTATATGTAACGTTGTAAAATTTTGTGTTTATATGTGTTTTATTAATATATATATATATAATTTATAAAATCTTTTATTAAGTAATATAGTAATAGTACTGCATATTGTATAATATAATTAATGTACATTTTATATGTGTTTGTGTGATGTTTTATAATAGCATTAATTAATAATTTTTGACAATATCTTGGACTATAACTGCATATGACCCTATACCCTAAACTGTAAACCCAAACATTAAACCCTAAATACTGAACCCTAAACCCAAAACCTTTGATACACCCATTAAACCCTAAACCCTAAATACTAAACCCTAAACCCTAAACCATAGACGAAAAATAAGAAGACAAGAAGAATACTAAATGTTCATCACAACCTTTGACACGCCCATTCTTCCCCTGTTTCAAAAATAGATATGTGACTCGGTATAATTATTGTATATAAATAGATGACTAAGTTGAACTACTATATAACATATATAGTTTAAACCATTAGCAAAATAGATAAATCTCAAATACCTAAAAAAAAAATTAAAACCAAAAATGGAAAAGGAAAAATACTTAGTTTTACGAATTAACACCATGATCATGATGAATGCTGTAAGTTGGGAGTTAGTGATAAGACATATACATAATTAATACAGCCTAGACAACCCAAATGTTGCATTGTCTCCATAAATAAACTCTGGTGGTTGCTTCGAACTCTCAAATATTGAAAGCTTATATTATTTGTCAAAATTCCTTTTGCCTTCCATCTCTTCGTTAACAAATTCGTAATGGATTACCTTCCAAGTGATGTTCTTTCAAAAATTCTTCTTGACGTCATTGACGATGAACAAGGTTTACGCTATTTTATAAGGACGAAGACAATATGCAAGGCGCTTCAAAGCGTCGGAAAAAGTCAAGATTTCTACAAGTCGATCGATTTATAATATGGTTTTATTAACTTAAATCTATTTGCTTGCCCACCTCATTATAAAAGATTTCGTCGAGAGGTGTCTACAATCAGCAAACCCTGCAGCTCTTATCGTCCGAGCAATGTGTTGCTTTATCTACAACGACCGGATGGTTGAAGGAGAGGCAATGATCAAAAGATCAGCAAATAGCCGATGGGAAACATGGATATACGCGTAATCCATTCTCTTGCGTATTTTTTATGGAGAAGGAGTAATGTTGAACAGTGGATATGTCATCGACCGTTAACTTGCCACTCGGATACGTATAAAGATAACTAGGAGGGATAGGCGTGTATGGCCAGAAACGCCTTCGGCTCTGTTCTTTGAGAAGGAAGCGAGTGTAGATATGATAAAGAGAGCGGAAGTAAGGGTTGAAATCGAGAGTTTCTTGTGAAAGAAGCAAGCGATTTTGGAAGCCTTAAACAATCAAACGAGATCGAATAAGAACAAGTTTCTCGAGTACTCCTCGAAGTGCTTTAAAAGCTCTGAATTGTATTGAAAACCAAAAGTATAGCGTGACCTTTACATCGTCTAGGGCAAGCTTAATATAATAAAACCATTCCTAAAGATAATCAAAAGAGAAGATAAATCCTAACTGAAATAAGATATGCAATATCTTTAATAAAACTTAAGTAAAGAGATAATTCCAACGTCTTAAAGTAACGGCACGTCATCTGTGTCGTGATCCAAGTGATGATGGGCTGCATCAGGACTCACCAGGTGAGAAGACTTCGTCCACGAAGTCAGGGCCGGGTTGTCGCCATGAAAAGGAAACAAATTCTTGATATTGAAGACGTCGGAAGTGGGGATATGAGCAGGGAGCTGTACTCGATATGCGTTAGGATTAATGCACTCCAAAATCTCCATCGAGCCAATCTTGCGGGATTTCAGCTTGTTATATTCATGAAGAGGAAGCCGATCTTTTGTCAAGTAAACCCAGACCAAATCCCCTGGTTGAAATAGCACTTCCCGGCTTTTAACGTCTGCTACTTCTTTGTACCGAGCCGCCGAAGTCTCCAAGTTAGCCTGAGCATTACGATGAAGCTGCTGTAGCTCACTAACAACGTCGATGGCATCGCCATGATGTCGAGACTTGTCAGGCAATGTCGTAAGATCCAAGGGGCAACGAGGAACAAGACCATAAACCACACGAAAAGGTGAAAACCCCAAGCTGCGATTCATTGCGTGATTATGACCAAATTCGGCTTGACAAAGCTTAGTAACCCACGCCTTCAGATTTTCACCCACGAGACAACGTAAGAGGTTACCAAGTGAATGATTAGTGACTTCCGTTTGTCCGTCTGTTTGCGGATGATATGAAGTACTCATGTCAAGACCTGTACCCAAAAGTTTCCAAAGTGACCTCCAAAAATGACTTAAAAACGTGTATCACGGTCGGATACAATGGAAAACGGGAGTCCATGAAGACGATAAATCTCCTTAAGGAACAATCCAGCCACACTCACAGCATCCGTTGTCTTCTTACAAGCCACAAAATGAACCATCTTCGAACACCTATCGACAATGACAAAGATCGAGTCATTACCTCTTTGTGTCCGTGGCAAACCCAAGACAAAGTACATACTGATGTGAGACCAAGGCTGCGTAGGGATAGGTAACGGAAGGTATAAGCCGGCATTGGATGCCTTTCCTTTCGCTTGTTGACATGTCCGGCATCGTTCAACAAAACGCACAACATCACGTCGCAGCGCAGGCCAGAAATATGATGCCGTAACCAGCTGAACTGTACGATCACGGCCAACATGTCCTTCCGTATGAAGTTCTTGAATGATCTGGAGCCGTAAGCTACAGTCAGGAACACATAATCGATTGCCCCTGAAGAGGAAACCGTCTTGAACAGTGTACTCAGTTCGCAAACCCGACAGTGTATCCGCAAAGATGCTCGCAAAAAAGGATCTATGGCGTATAATTCAGCAAAGGATGCGAAACCAGGTACTGACGTGGTCATAGTCATTAGCAAGCTGTGCCTTAGGCTCAACGCATCCGCTATGCGGTTAGTCTTGTCCGCCAAATGCTGGATCGAGAATGTAAACTGTTGGAGAAATGCGATCCACGATGCATGCCGAGAGGAGACCTTAGCTTGGCTATCGAGATGGCGTAAAGCGTCATGGTCGGTGAAGAGAATGAATTCGTGATGAATGAGGTAATGGCGCCAATGCTTAATGGCTTGAACCACTGCGTAAAACTCGATGTCATAAGTGCTGTAACGACATCTAGCTCCGGCAAGTTTCTCGCTATAGTATGCCACGGGTCGGCCATTTTGACTAAGGACTACGCCAATCCCTAGCTTCGAGGCGTCACTTTGAAGCTCGAATGCGATCTTAAAGTCCGGTAAGATGAGAATAGGTTCCGAGGTCAACTTTTCTTAATGATGTCAAAAGCCTGAGCTGCCTCGGAGGTCCACTGAAATTTTCCTACCTTCAAACAACTCGTAATAGGTGCCATGATCGAGCTAAAATGATGAATAAAACGCTGATAGAAAGATGCTAACCCATGGAAACTACGGACCTCCGTAATAGTCGTAGGGACGGGCCAGGATTTCACAGCCTCGATTTTGGATGCATCCACGGCCAATCCTTTCGCATAAACCACATAGCCCAAGAACAGGACTTGAGACACCCCAAATTCGCATTTATGGCGAGCCGCGAAGAAGAATTCCTTGCGTAGGATGGTGAGGACTTGTCGCAGGTGGTCAACGTGTTCGGACGAGCATGAACTGAAGATCAGAATGTCGTCGAAATAGACAATAACAAATTTCCCAATAAAAGGACGCAAAGTCTGATTCATGATCCGCATGAATGTGCTAGGAGCATTCGAAAGACCAAAAGGCATCACTAACCATTCGAATAATCCTTCCCTCGTTTTAAAAGCTGTTTTCCACTCATCTCCATGGGGAATGCGTATCTGATGATAACCGCTTTTCAAATCGATTTTTGTAAAGATAGTAGCCTTACCAATCTGGTCCAGTAAATCATCCAGGCGAGGAATCGGAAAGCGATATCCTACTATTCTCTTGTTGATGGCGCGACTATCGACGCACATACGCCACGTACCATCCTTTTTAGGAATCAAAAGAGCAGGGACTGCACATGGCGATAAGCTTTCGCGGATGTGACCTTTGCGAAGAAGGTCTTCAACTTGGCGGCGGAGTTCTTCATGCTCATGAGGACTCATCCGATAGTGAGGGCGGTTAGGAAGGGTCGCGCCTGGCACCAAATCGATCTGATGTTGAATACCGCGTAGAGGCGGCATACTAATGGGTAACTCATCTGGGAAAACATCGCTAAACTTTGCCAATACCTTAGAGATAACGTCCGATGGTGTGTGCACCCGAGAATGATCAGTCGCGGACAAGATCAAAGTAAATGCCATGCCTTCGGTACGAAACTCGGAGAGGAAGTCCGAATAAGAGCAAAGCAGTGATGGTTGTCGTAACGGACGTTGAGGTTGTGTCGGAATGAAATTTGGCGGTGCCGAGGGCGCAGGTTGCGTTTGTTGGCTAGTCGCAGCAGGTGAATCGCGGGTCGGAAGCAACACAATTTGATGTGTTTCCCATGTGAAACTATATGTGTTCTTTGCGCCATCATGAATGATTTTCCTGTCGAATTACCAAGGCCTGCCAAGTAGCAAATGACAAACGTCCATTGGTGCGATATCGCAGTAAGTAATTTCCTTATAATGCGGTCCAATCCAGAATGCCACTAGAGCGCGATGTGTTATGCGCATGTTAACATTTTCATCCAGCCAACCGAGGTTATATGGGGTCGGGTGTGGTTCCCGAGCTAAACCAAGCTTACCGACAACATAATCCGAGATGACGTTACGGCTGCTACCGTAGTCGATTGATATATCATGGTTTTTACTAGTTTTAGACCATGATATAAGTGTGTTTTAGAGTCTATTTGTGTCTCTTTAGAGTCTTTTACAGGTTTTATTAGGTACACGCACGTTTGGAGCTAAAGTGGTGATTATGGAGCTTATTGGAGCATTTTGGAGATTTGACCCGAGAGCTTGTGCTCACTGTCGAGATTTGAAGACTGCGTCGATCGTTGCACACCTGCATCGGTCGATGCACAACGCGAATGGGCCAGACTCGGCGGTTTAATGAAGAATGCCAATATTGCAGAAAATCCCAGAAGTTCCAGATATTTACACAGAAGCCCCAAGTCGTGTGTTAGCTATTTAATTAGGATTTTAACTTCAGTTTTAGATACGCTATCATAACTTAGAGCAGAGAGTTTTTAGAGCTTTTGGGGCTGATCTGATCCTGTACTACATTCGTTTTGGAGAAGTTTTCGAACCCCTTCGTTATTTTAATCTCTTTTATGATTGCTATTTATTCATTGATTATGTTTACATCATCCATGTCTGAGTAGTTCCATAGTTAGGTTTAAGGTTTCTCATAGGGATTTCATGACTTGCTAGATATAATTAATTCAGTTAAGGATTCACATCAATAGATGTTCTTCAAACTAAATTGTGTTTGATGCTAGTTCTAACCTGATCAATTAGAATCTAGATCTTAGGTTGCTAAATACGACACGACAGTGTGGTTTAGAATCTGAACTATTTAGGTTGAGCAATTTAATTACTCGCAAAGGAATTTGGTTTAATTAGATTGTGAACATATCAAACTTGAATTTAAAGTTGGTTTAATCTGTTAGTAATTGCAAAGGAATTTGGATTACTGCACTTAGACTTAGAGAATTCTCGCAAAAGAATTTGGTTAATTCTATATCGATGTTTTGAGTTCTAGAACTGAGTTTAATTAGATCCTGACTGATTGATTTATCTGTTTGTCTTATTTCCTGAGAACGCCCTAGACTTAGCGCTTTTAGTTTATTGATTTCAAACAACCAACCTGCTACTGATTTACTTTCCTGCTTGCTTTTAGATAATAGATACAATTTGCTTCTTGTTTTCTCCTAGTTTTAATCTCTTTAAGTTCTTAGTTCTATTGTGCCTAGAGTCCTCGTGGATTCGATCCCTAAGTACTACAATTGATTTACTGTGCACTTGCAGTTAGTATAGGGTAAAAATAGACACCTATCAAGTTTTTGGCGCCGTTGCCGGGGACTCTTAGAGTCTTCGATAGCTTCGAACTTAGGGTTTTTACTAGGATTTTTATTTTTATTTTTGTTTACTGATTTTTTTTTCTCTATTTTCTTTCTGTCGCAGGTACCAATTTTGCATAGCGTCGACCGTTGCACCTTTGTGTCGATCGTCACTAGGCGATTCTGAGATTGAATCGATCGTTGCACTGATAGCATCGATCGTTGCTTGACGATTACAGACAGTTTATGCAGACGCGTGAAACTAGAAGTAATCAGAACTTGAACCTCGTTAATCTCAGACTTGAAGAACTTGGACGACTAGAGAGGACTAACAGAAGAGAAAGAACAGCAAGGATGGTACGTGAACGACTGATTCTGATAGCCGATGCTCAAGGTATCCTGAGGGATCCGCAAAACAATCCTTACAATACTGCTGGGCAGAGGATTGATGCTGAGGGACGCGTGATCCCTGAAGTTGAGGAACCCGAACCACAGCCGCAGGCGCAAGGCCAAGGACAGAACCAAGGTAGACAGATGTTAGTCCATGAGAGGACTTTGGCTGACTACAACAGACCGGATGAGTTTCATGCCAACCGGTCAGCTCTTGTACCTCCTGGTTTTGAGCGGAATGATTTTGAAATCAAAACCATCTACTACTCGCTGATGAAGCAGAATGCTTTCCATGGTCATCCGTCGGAGCAGCCTATGGATCACATTGATCAGTTTGAGGACATAATCACTGGCATGAAGTATGATGGAGTGTTCCAGGATTATCTGTTTCTCAAGCTCTTTCCACACAGTCTCGCTGGAGACGCTGCTGCATGGCTGAAGCAACTGCCACCTGGGCATTTTGTTACTTGGGCAGCCCTGAAGAGTGTGTTCCTGCGTCACTTCTACGATGATGCGCGTTCTGATCAGTCCAGACAGGACATACTCACCTTTTCCCAAGGTCCTACTGAGCCTCGTAAGACTGCCTGGATGAGATTCAAGAAATACCAACGTGACTGCCCGCACCATGGATTCACTGAGGTAACACTTTTAGGCATCTTCTTTAGAGGCATAGATCTTCCATATCGGACTGCGTTGGACAACTCTAGCAATGCCAACTTTAACACTAGGACTCCTGCTCAAGCTAAGCAGTTGATTGATAACTTAGTAAGTAGCAACAGTTGCAAGACTACTGATGAGAGGAGGAAGAAATATGGTGGGAATGTAGAGAATTTGGAGATTGCTGATATTAGATCTAAGCTGGACACAGTTTGTAATCTCCTAGCTGGTAAGAAAGCTGTCCACTTTGCCCAAGATGTTGAGGTAATTCAGATTGAGGAGGACACTCAGGAAGAAGATGTGAATTACATAGGAGGATCTGGATTCCAAGGTAATAGATTTGGTAATCAGCAGGGAAACAAGTTTTTCAATGGAGGACAGAAGAGTGCCTTCACAGGCAATCAGAACTCCTCTGGCTTTGGACAGACTAGTGGTTTTCAGAAACCTTTTGGACAAGGTACTCAGAGAACCTATGGATCATCTTCTTACCAAGCGCCTCCTGTAGCTACTGCTCATGAGAGTAAGATGGAGGCAATGATGGAACAGCTGCTGGAAAGTCAGACCAAGATTGTTGTGGACTGCAATAAGAAGTTAGATGCTGTCTATGAGGATCTCAATGGGAAGTTTGAGTCTTTGAACACTCATGTGAAGCAGTTGGATACTCAGGTGAGTCAGATTTCTAGTTCTGTTAAAGGAAAAGGAGTAGCAGACACCCATATTAAGGCCTGGTCAGTGTACATTGATGATGGATCACACCTAGGTGAAAGATTTGAGCTAAGCACAGCTGAGTTGGTAGAAGAGGCTGAATTTTCGGATTTTGAGGAAAATCTCTCGGGTAGAATCTGTTAAAACAGTGTTGCATCGATCGACGCACCATTAACGTCGGTCGTTGCAGGTCGTGAACAGACAGACTCGCAGGATTCTGAAGGCATTGATGCAGATTTAGAGCTTGATCATTTATTCCCTGGAGTGTCTGAGATTACTCAACAGGAGATTTATGCACAATCCATTAGATTACATTCCTCAGTGTCTGATGTGATTAAGCAAGAGATTGAAAAGCTTAAGAAGCCGGAAGAGATTGGTGAAGAGTTGGAAGAAATTCCATTATCTGATGATGCACCTTATCACCCATGTGTGCAGAGGTACTTGAATAAGATGTTGCCTTTGGATGAAGAGCTGAAAGATTGGGTGATTGTGGTCCCTCAACAGATAAGCGATGTGTTGTTAACCAAGATCCCAAAGAAGCTGCCTGACCCTGGTGTCTTTGTGCTTAACTGTTCTATCTTTGAGGATAGTTTTAGGCGTTCTCTGTGTGATCTGGGAGCTGCTGGAAGTCTTATGCCATATTCTGTGGCAGAGAAGCTGGGTATGCTGGATTTTTCGCCTACTAGGACCTCTCTTGTCCTAGCTGATCAGTCTATAAGAGTTCCAGAAGGACTCCTTGAGGACATCCCGGTGAGAGTTGGAAACTACTTGTTTCCAACAGACTTCTTAGTGCTGAAGTATGACAGTGATCCTGATGACGCGTTGCTACTTGGGAGACCATTTTTGGCTACAGCGGGAGCAGTGATAGATGTTAGACACAGTCTAATTGACCTCCATCTGGGAGATGAGCCGCTGCGTTATGAGATGGATAAGCTGCGCAGACCTCTGATAGATGGGCAGACATTCACCATCATGGATGCAAATGATGAGCAGCCGAGTGATACTGTGATTTTGGATCCTGGAGCACATTTTACAACTTCTTTTCTTGGACTAGAGCATTCTGAGACAGCCTACTCACCACCTTGGATGAGGAGACTTGAACGGAGATAATCAAAGTCTCTGTCAAGATCTCTTGGTGCCTAAAAATCTTGTTCGTCCGGTCAAGCTAATGACCTTAAACAAGCGCTGAGTGGGAGGCAACCCACTGTTAGGTTTTAGTATTTTTCTTTTTGATTTCTGGTGTTTTTCTTAGGAATTTACGTTTGATTTGTTTTTACTTAAGTTTCAGATACAGAACTCTAGTCTGGAGATGTGTGACGATCGTTGCTTCATTGTGACGGTCGTTGCAGGGTGATTTCGACGAAGAGAGGTGATCGCATTGTGACGATCGTTGCGGTCCTATGCAACGGTCGTTGCAATTGGTTCAATTGCACAATTAAGGTATGCGCGCTAAACCGGAATCAATTTGGTTCAACCAGCAACGATCATTGCTCATCTGCAACGGTCGTTGCACCTACGACCGAGGTAAATGCCTTAAACCCTTCTCTTCTCTTTTCTTCTCCATTCAGCCGTCCGTACAACCGAGAATCTCCACTTCTAAATCTCTCAATTCTTCATCATTTCTCGTGTTTCAAAGCTTAAATCTACTTGTTTTAACATCCTCTAGCTATTTCTGTAACCCATTTGCAAAGATTCCAAGGTATGAGCTCTCATTTTCATGATTTTCGGAATTGATTTTAGGGTTTATGAAATTAGGGATTTTTAGCTTGAGATTGATGATTCTATACTGATATAAACATGATTTAGGTTGTTTAGTGATGGGTTCTTGTTGATTTTGTGGCTCTTGAACGAATTTAGAACGATTTTAGGGATTTCGTTGTCGGCTGTGTTTTCGCCTAGCAACGATCGTTGCACCTGGTGCAACGGTCGTTGCTCTGCGATTTCACAGGGAGTTTCTGCCGTGATTTACATTGTTTAATTTCTTCTTGCAGATGCCTCCACAACCGTCCCGTAAACGCAGAGCCACCGCCTCAGCTACTACCATACATCACGCTCCACCCCCAGAGTGGTTCCACCGAGAATCACCGCATCCCGAGCCTTACGTGAGAGTTGGACATGCAATAGAACCGCCTTGGCCTAGAGCATATCAGACAGAGATCCCGTCAGCCAGAGTGTGGCCAGAGGATATTGCTGAGTTCCTAAAGACCGCTGATTTCACAGAGAGACCACTGCTTGATCACTGGGACGATTATGACACGTTGTTGTACAACGGTTGGTGCGGCATGACGCTTAAACAAACCAAGTTTGCAGACTTCTCTACTTGCAAGAGTCTGGGCATTGCTGATCAGGTTCTTGAGCTGTGTAACGGCATTGGTCTAGGTACAATGCCTATGCAGCCTTACGACTTGTACCCGAAGTTAGTGAGACAGCTGCTAGCCACTTGCAGAGTGGTTTACCTGGACCTAGACAGCAGGACTGCTTCAGGAGGTATTTTTACCTTCATGTGCTTAGGAGCCGGATATCGGATTCCTCTTCTTGATATCTGCAGGATCTATGGATTTAGTACTGAGCCTAGACGTATTGGCATGAGTCTTGAGTGGGATGTGGCTGAGGCTCAGTCTTTCTGGGAGTATATCGGCAATGGTCGGTATAACTCGAGGGAAACACCGGTGAAACAGGTTAGGCATCCGGTTCTGAGATATGTTCTGCGCATCTTAGGATGGACTCTGTTGTGCAAGTATGAAGCCTACAAGATGCGCAAGCTTGAGATGGAGATACTATTTATTGGGCTGCGAGATCAGTTTGAGGGGACTCAAGTGAGAGATCCGACTAAGGGACTCAACCTGGGAGCTGTTTTCACTCAGCACTTGTGCGACCTGCAGAAGAAGCCATTTGATGGCGTGGACACTGAGACAGTAGGGAGTGTTCTTACTCCTATCTTCATGCACTGCAGGATTCCCTTACAGGGTACAGAGTGTAACACTGCCAAGGAGTTCTTAGATATCAGCCACCTGCAGAGCGCTACATGGCTCAAGGAGGGGCGCGTATGGGTTTACTATGACCCTGCCTCTGCGAAGCATGGTATTGATCTTCCTGCTGCAGCTCATACACGGATAAATACGCTGGATGCATTGACATTCCGACCACCTCCGAGAGACCGGCGCAGCGTACCTTCTATGGCTCATCCGCAGGGAGAGCCTTCTACGAGAGCTTAATCTTCCTCTGCACCTCCTGCTCCTGCGCCTGCTGCTGCCCCTGTTGACGACATTGGCCCTTTTCCTGTCCCTGCAGTTCCTTTGGGAGAGATGTCTGAGGCTGAGTGGAGAGAGCGTAATGATGGGATACTGAAGACCATTTGGGAGTGGATGCATGGCTGCACTTGCAGGAGGCAGCCACAGGTTCATCAGCCCGTCCCTGCCAGTCGACGCAGAGAGCGTTCTCCTGAGGATTCCGGCGGTACTGATCCATATGCTGGGATAGATGATGATAGCGAGTGAGCGTAGCCTCCATTTCCAGACATTCGGTTCTGTACTCGTTTATCTTTTCTTTTTCTTTCGCACTTTTTCTTTTTGATTTTTAGGATGCTATTGTTTCTGGATGGTTATGCTTGATTTGATACATTAGTTGCTTTGATTCTACTTGCTTTTCAGTGTTTTCATCTTGCAGGATTCGAAATCTGACAATATCCAACGGACTAACCTGCTAACTTGCTGACGGATCCGATATACGCAGTGCGTCGATCGACACACCACTGTGTCGATCGTCACAACACCTAGTGCAACGATCGATGCCTGAGCGACAGAGGTAAAATCAGACAGAACTCAACACGTCCATTAACATTTAACTTTTTCTTTCTTTTTGACAACCCTTCGCTTGACACTATTGGGGACAGTGTGTCTTAAGTGTGGGGGAGGTGCTACTGACATCTATCTTTCTGTTTTCTTAGAGTCAGTATGTTTTTCAAAATTTGTTTTATTGAGTCAAAATAGTTTAAGTAAGAAACAATGATTTTTTGAGAAGATTAACAGCACTTGCAGGAACTTAAGTAACCATTGGGATGAAGTTGCAGATCAATCTCTGACTATTAGAAAACCCCATCACAGATCAGCCTACTGAGGACACCCACATCACTTCAGGTATCAGAGGATCCTTTTACTGACTTCAAACTTAATACTGACTTAATTTTCTCACCTAAGGGCTTGGTATACTTTGTGTCGGATTCCCTTGTTAGTTCTGACACAGCCTGTAAACCTGTCCTATTTGGTTCCCTTCTCCCCTTCCATAAAAAAAAAAAAGATAATAAACTGAGGATGTGTTAGTAACTCCGAAGTGGTCTCTGGGAGTGGTAGCTACAACTATCATATCCTGTGCATCCATGGAATGTGTCCAAAGTACACCCCTTAACGGGAAGAGCACTGATAAAAAAATAAAATGATACCCAATGGGGAAAAATCAGAATGCTAAGGAAGGGAAAAGAGAAAAAAGGGACTAGAGAAAGATAGTATGGTGGTCTAGAGCTGATAAGGTAAGATTCCATGTGCCATTGATCGATACTCCTTAGGTGAAACCGCACTTAAATACTTGCAGAAGTCAGTAGGGTGAATTTGAATGCGTGAATGTGATTGTGGAGTTTACTTAGGATAGTTGCTAAGTGTGGGGGAAGTATATGTTGGTCTTGATGTCTTGTGATTGATTCTTTCAGTGGTCTACTAAGGGGAATCTGAGTGTTGTTGCTTCTAGGACAAAAAGAGTTTCTGAAAGTTTTCAAACCTCTTCACCATGTTTTAGTTCTCTGTTTTGCTTGAGGGCAAGCAAAGGCTAAGTGTGGGGGAGTTGATATATCATGGTTTTTACTAGTTTTAGACCATGATATAAGTGTGTTTTAGAGTCTATTTGTCTCTCTTTAGAGTCTTTTACAGGTTTTATTAGGTACACACACGTTTGGAGCTAAAGTGGTGATTATGGAGCTTATTGGAGCATTTTGGAGATTTGACCCGAGAGCGCTCACTGTCCATATTTTAAGACTGCGTCGATCGTTTCACACCTGCATCGGTCGATGCACAGCGCGAATGGGCCAGACTCGGCGGTTTAATGAAGAATGCCAATATTGCAGAAAAGCCCAGAAGTTCCAGATATTTACACAGAAGCCCCAAGTCGTGTTTTAGCTATTTAATTAGGATTTTAACTTCAGTTTTAGATACGCTATCATAACTTAGAGCAGAGAGTTTTTAGAGCTTTTGGGGCTGATCTGATCCTGTACTACATTCGTTTTGGAGAAGTTTTCGAACCCCTTCGTTATTTTAATCTCTTTTATGATTGCTATTTATTCATTGATTATGTTTACATCATCCATGTCTGAGTAGTTCCATAGTTAGGTTTAGGGTTTCTCATAGGGATTTCATAACTTGCTAGATATAATTAATTCAGTTAAGGATTCACATCAATATATGTTCTTCAAACTAAATTGTGTTTAATGCTAGTTCTAACCTGATCAATTAGAATCTAGATCTTAGGTTGCTAAATACGACACGACAGTGTGGTTTAGAATCTGAACTATTTAGGTTGAGCAATTTAATTACTCGCAAAGGAATTTGGTTTAATTAGATTGTGAACATATCAAACTTGAATTTAAAGCTGGTTTAATCTGTTAGTAATTGCAAAGGAATTTGGATTACTGCACTTAGACTTAGAGAATTCTCGCAAAGGAATTTGGTTAATTCTATATCGATGTTTTGAGTTCTAGAACTGAGTTTAATAAGATCCTGACTGATTGATATATCTGTTTGTCTGATTTCCTGAGAACGCCCTAGACTTAGCGCTTTTAGTTTATTGATTTCAAACAACCAACATGCTACTGATTTACTTTCCTGCTTGCTTTTAGATAATAGATACAATTTGCTTCTTGTTTTCTCCTAGTTTTAATCTCTTTAAGTTCTTAGTCCTATCGTCCCTAGAGTCCTCGTGGATTCGATCCCTAAGTACTACAATTGATTTACTGTGCACTTGCAGTTAGTATAGGGTAAAACTAGACACCTATCATCGATGATAAAGCTGCAGACTTGGGCACGGATTGTACAAGTGGAGCGGAATATATTCGTTCGGAGCCACTGCTCATCCTGTCGTCTAGGAAGCATACATGTCCGCCGCAAAACAAGTAAGTGTCCGACATCGCCGAACGTCTCAAGCTCGCCTTTGTCATCCTCATTCTCATCCTCTCCACAAGAATCATAGACATCACTTTCACCATGGTGATTGTCGTCAATGATCAGACCACGTCGTTTCTGATGCGGACAAGCCGTTTGACGATGTCCAGGTTCTCCACAGCTATAGAAACGAAGTGCATTGGGACGTGTTGAATGCCGCAGTTGCTGCTCATCGGTTTGCTCCTCGGAACGTGTTTTAGACTCTGACTTGTCCGAGTCCTTCGCAGTTGGAATGACGGTATTAGAGTCAGGGAGACGGTACTTCGATGCTTGACCCGACCAACTAGTAGAGCTACGAGATTGCTGCTCAAAAGAAGCTGCTCGTCTGTGTGCCTGGCTTACGGAAGAAGGATCAAATTGTTGCATTGCCGTCTGTAGGGAAGGGCGCAGACCCCCTATAAACCGCGAGACCAGTTGAATGGGTCTGTCATACAGCTCGTTCCTCGTTAGCAGCACAGAGAACTCTTCCGCGTATTCATCTACGGTGCGAGAGCCTTGATGATGGTTTTGTAATTGATTGTAAATCGTCTGTTCATAGTTATGAGGGAGGAATGTCTTACGTAGATGTTTCTTGAGCTTGTACCAAGAAAGAATTGGTTCCTTCCCCGTACGTGTCCGTGTAGACTTCAACTGTTTCCACCAAGACGCAGCGTGTCCTCGAAAATGCATTGCCACTAAAGGAACCCGACGATCCTCCGGAACACGTTTGAAGTCCAAGATCTCGTCCACCGTAACGAGCCAGTCTAATAGCTCATCTCCTCGGACACCACCTTTAAACTCCGGTATATCAACGCGAAAGGATCATTCCCACTGATCACCACGATCCCCGTCATGCCGCGGGTAATGTTCCTGACGTTCACGCTACCGTTGATTATCATCACCGTCATCGTCCACATCCATTAAATTGTCACCGCGTTCATGAGCACGTGCAAGCCGACGTTGTTCTCTTGCCTGCACAAACTCTGTGAGACGAGTAACCAACATATCTCCCATCTCTGTGATAGACGCATTAATTGTGGCCTGCATATTTTCTTGCATAGCCAGCAGAGCCGTGCGGAGCTCCGACCAATCAGCCGCCGGTTGTACAGGTTGTTGACCGGTACCATCAACAGGTTGTTGATGTTGTTGCAAATTGCCCACCGTCGACTGCGATTGGTTGCCCGTAATGCCGGACGTTTGTTGTCGATTGTTGCCGGGTTTAGCCATGGAAACAATCGAAATTTTTTTTTCTTAGGATCAGAAAGTGGCTCTGATACCAACTGATAGAGAGAGCGGAAGTAAGGGTTGAAATCAATAGTTTCTTGTGAAAGAAGCAAGCGATTTCGGAAGCCTTAAACAATCAAACGAGATCGAATAAGAACAAGTTTCTCGAGTACTCCTCGAAGTGCTTTAAAAGCTCTGAGTTGTATTGAAAACCAAAAGTATAGCGTGACCTTTACATCGTCTAGGGCAAGCTATATATAATAAAACCATTCCTAAAGATAATCAAAAGAGAAGATAAATCCTAACTGAAATAAGATATGCAATATCTTTAATAAAACTTAAGTAAAGAGATAATTCCAACGTCTTAAAGTAACGGCACGTCATGTGTGTCGTGATCCAAGTGATGATGGGCTGCATCAAGATATCAGCGGCCTTTATAGTTGCATGTGTGCTCTGATAATAACTTAGAAGGTTTGGTTGGACTTTGGTTTCAAGGGTTCAACCATGTGCGACAGATGCTTTTGGACCATAAAGTCACTATTTTACTTCAAACTCCTTCTGAACAATTTCGGAATTTGGCCTTGATTAAGTTCTTGAATATCCTTCATTTGCTAAATATTGTTTAGTGTTGACTAGAATGCGTTAAACTGCGAAAAATATTATATGATGTCTTCATTTATGTACAGATTTTAAACATAAGGAGTATATGCATTATCTTTAGTTGTACATGGTAATACTTCCAGAATATTTTATGACTGAATAAATAACTTTTTGCAAACAGACGAGATGATTAAATTGAAATGACATTTACCTAAATTATTTTTCAACAATATATCCATGCGAGTAACAATGCGTTTTTGTAATAAATTTTGAACTGCAATAAATAATGAAGCGACATTATATATCATTACCTAGCAAATTAGATTCATCATGTACATACTTACTCCAGCCGAAGATGCACGCCAAGAGATGCATATTAATTAATAAATAACAGTAACATAAAAACTATTTAAATTTATGAAAAACCCAAAGGTTGGATCCGATCTATAAATAAACATATGCGGATGCCTTCGAAACAATACCTATCTCAAATACTCTACAATATTATTTGTTAAAATTCTCCCTTGCTTGTTTCCATATTTTCTAACCAAAATCGTCAATGGATTTCCTTCCTAGTGATAACCTAAAAAAAAATCCTTCTTGTAGTCATTGACGATAACCATGGGATACGCTATTTGGCTCGGATGAAAACAACATGCACGGCGCTGCAAAACGTCGGAGAAAGCTCAGATTTCTATAAGTCGGTCGATCTATACTTCTCCAACATTACTGAAAATATCTGGTGCCCACCTAGGGTTATAACTAAATTGGTCAACAAATGTCAGGAATCCGAAAACCCTTATGCTCTTCTCCTCAAAGGTATGTGTCTTTTTGTATATTGCGACTGTTGGTTCGACCGATCATTGACCTCCATCGACCGGATGGTTAAAGGAGAGGCTATGATCAAAAGATCGGCAGATAGTCGATGGGAGACGGGGATATACACATACTCCATGTTCCTGCGGGTGTTTTATGGAGACGAGAAGTTTTGAACCGTGGGTACATCATCGAGCACGAATTTGCAACTTGAGTACGTGTTAAGATATCTTTGAGACAAAGGTATGGAAGGTCGACAGACAGTGTGCACTGTTCTATGAGAAGCGAAGAGGATTAGATATCAAAGGGCTTTATAGATGTACGTGTGCTCTGATAAAGACTTGGTTGGCTTGGTGGGACTATGGTTTCAAAGGTACAAACATGTGAGATACATGCTTTTGGACCCTTGAGTCACTATTCTTCTTCACAATCATGAGAGATAATTTCGGAATTTGTCCCTCTTATCTTTATGAAGATCCTTATTAATATATAGTTTGTTACATGTAGTAGATTATGTAATGCTTGACTTTTCAAGTAATGAAAAATGAAGCAAGTTATAAAACTACCTAATTCAGTTATATTTACAAAGCGGCAGAGGGAATATTAATCTAAGCGAAACGGTTGAAGTGATGGCATGATCAAGTCAATAATTGACGGCCACCTTTAATGAAAAAATAGCAATTTAACAAAACATCGTATCTCTCCTTTGCATGATATTTAACCATGATTAGTGTTGATTTGATAGAGAAACACCCATAAGTGCCAGTTTGTGTACTATTAGGCTCTGTTTATATTACAAAGAAAAGTGCGGCGTGTAACAGCTCCTCTCTCCCTCTTTGTTTTTCTTTGGAGCTCGAGAATATTTAATAGAGTATGCATGTATGATGAGAATGATTGCATTGGGTAGTAATTAAGTTTGTTTGTGATTGTTTTTATATATATATATATATATATATATATATATATATATATATATATATATATATATATATTAGGCTATACTTGGATAAAAGGACAAGAAAAGCTTTCAATGATAATGTACTTTCGGAATTTAAGCAACTATATAATGAACGTTTACTTTTCTGATCTCAATACAAGCTATATTTGGTTGGCGTTCTTTAGAAAGAAAATGTTGGTAAAGAAGAATTAATTATATTAAAGATTTATTTATCTACAAAAAAAATATTAGAATATTCAGTCCATAAATTATTAGCAAACATTACCAAACTTTCTTATATTATTATTACTAAATCAAAAACACACGGCTCTCATTACTATCAAGATTGATTTATTTTATCTAGGAATGGTAAATATTCGAGAAAATCCCAAAACGAGTAAGTGGATTTTAATGGAAAGTTGCAACTGTTAGATTTCGAGGTAAATTAGTTACCGAGTATTTATTTCAATAAACCTAAAAACTCTTCACTTTCTTCTTCTACCTCTTCGCTATCATTCTGTGATATTCAAAGAGATATCCACAAAATGAGTCCGCTTATAACATGCGATTCTGAAAACTCACAATTTCACAAAATTGTTGATATTACTTTAAGGGATAATCGCTGGAATGTTAGAGCGAAGGTTTTGAGAGCGTGGTGTTTTACTCATTAAGATGGTCCCTTGGAATTAATTTTATCCGATGAAACAATATTCTTCTTCTACTTTTTTATCCCTTGGAATTAATTTTACCCTTTTCATTTTTTTGGAGGTATACATAGCACCCATAAATCTATAGGTTTTTATTTGGGTACTTCCTTTTGTAACCTTTGGTTATAATCAATAGGGAAGTCGGATTCAAGCCTTCGCTTTTGGAAAAAACGCCCGAAACTTCCTTTTTCTTTTACAGAAAGAAGGTTTCTGGTTTAATTTTCTGATTTTGGGGTTTCGTTTGGGCCAAAGTATGATAGAGTATGTCCAAGTTATAAGGCTATTCATATAACTAACCAGACAAATATCACTGAGAACTTCGATCCTTCAACTTTGGATGACATCTTGAACATCAAACCAATCCAAGGAATTAATAATGGGACGGTTTTAGATAAATATGCAACTGGTAAGTGTTGTTTACAATACATTATTATTAGATTAAGAGGAAAAATCTATCATCGGATATTGTAGAATTGTGGTTGTTGCTTTTAGGGGATTGACTTATATTTAAATGAATTTTTCCTATAGATGTTGTTTGTGCTATAACATGTGTTGGAGATCTTGAATGGAAAGATCACTCTTCAGAGGTCTATTCGTATTCACGTACACGCGCTAAAGTCCAATTCACGCTAAGAGATGCCGAGTAAGTTATTCACATGGTTTAAGTTTCGGAGTTTTATAATCACCTTATAATTAAACCTTACTAAATAATGATGTTGAAATTAAGGGAATATGGCTATAGAATGCGTTGCATATGGACCACCCACTGAGGAATTTTCCAGGCGTTTTGAACAAATTCCAGACAAGCATTTGTTTGTTTTGCTCCGATTTTTCTGGATCGAAAGATTTTGCGGTATGTTGACATGTTTTCAAGAAAATATGAGGAAGACATTAATATATATATTTACCTAGGGGTTACTTGGCTTAGAGGAATAGAAGGACCAACTTCAATTGACTATCATCGTGTAACTTTGGATGAGTTGAACAATTTGATGGATAGGTATGAATTTTTTGAAATTGTCATATTGAAAATCTTATGATCATATAAATTATTAACAATATCTAACATATTTCCCTCTTTGATTTCGTGTAGTTACCCTAATCCTCTTCCGACATGGTACTCAAACGAGAACAGAACTCTCGGTCGCTTCTAACCCTCCTTCACTCTTATTCTATAACTATTAAGAACTTATGAACTTTTATGTTTTTTATTCCTTAAAACCGTGTAAAGATTATATGATATTGCAAGTATAGATTAGCTTTGAAACCGATACACCTACCACAAAAAGGTAAAATATAACCAAACTATCTTATATTATTAATACTAAATCAAAAAATACTATATGATATGACCCATACCCGACTACAATGCGACACGAATAATGAGTTGCATATTAGTCGTAACAATAGTGACAAATAAACGACTTGGTTACTACTATATACGAAGTAGCAAATTAGTCGCCCATGTACTTACCAATTCACGATTTTTCTACGATTCTTCACATCAGGCGCAAAATAGTCGCCATATCACCGACTAGCCTGCGAATATTGTTTCCGGTCTCGAAAATGGTCATTAATCAGTCGTAAATCGACGACTAAATTGCCGACAATCATTTTTGGTCGTATATTAGCGACTAATACACGTCCATATATCTGTTGTCGCAAAATAGAAGCAATATTGTCCCCTAATAATCGCTAAATGTTACGACTACAAGTTCCAGTCGCAAAAACGCTGTTTTCTTGTAGTGTTAGCAATATGGTTAAACAAAAATATTGTTGTTCATTCACATTTTTTTTTTCGACCCTAATTTTCTGAAAATATTAATTTAACTTAAATACATTTAATTTTAAAAGAAAAATCTAATTAATTTATAAATCAAATACAAAATACATAGTTTAAATCAAATACAAAATACATAGTTTATATTGAAGTTACAAATTACATAATTTAGAAGAAACCTAGTTCATAAGAAAATTCAATAATACCCTCAGCTTATGCTCCTTAGTCTTGACGACGAGCCTTGCCTCGGGAGGACTTTCCTTGTTCTTGTTCGGGGCGTTTCAGTTGAGAAGAGTTGCGTGCATTTTTTTCATGTTTTTGATAGCTCTGCGGTAAATTGGATCGATGTCTTCTTCGTCTTCCTCAATGTGAATCAAGTATCCCATAGCTCTCCGGTACTATAGTCGTGTGATCTCCTCCACATCACTTCCTTGATCATCATCTGCTTCTTGTCATGGCTGTTGGTGGAGCTGTGGTATGATTTCATTTGCCGGGAGTCCGCAAACTAGGCGTCTCCTTGCTTGATCGTCATTTGCTTGTTGGTGGAGTGGTGGTATGATTCCATTTGCCGAGAGTTTGCATATTATGTCTTTCCTTGCTTGCATTTCTGAATCAGAACGTAAAGCAACACAGAAATTAATGTTAAATGTCGAACACAATGAAAAATTTAACTAAAACCATAAAAAATAAGTCAATTACCATTGGGAGATTACGGAGAAAGATTCTTTTTGATATATGTTTCAAATGACAAGAACGAATGATCAATCAGATAGTCATTAAACTTTCAGAGGCTAAGGATGCAACTTTCCAAGTGAAATCCAAATAGTTATATGTTGAATATAGAAAAGATTAGCAACTGTGAAAGTAAATCACTTAAGACATATTACCCTAATATGAAATCTTGAATCGAGGTAAAATCCTGGATTTGGAACCTGCAGACAGAGAAGGGCATCAGCCGCTATCTAGAAATAGTCTCATCTACGGTTTTTGAAGGAGAGAGCAAGAGAAAGACCTAACCTTTAGCAATCAGATTCTCTGCCACCTTTGCTCGTTCGTGCTCTAACCGTGAGCAAAGCTACAACAAGTAAAAGTTAACATATCAGAAACAGACGAGAACGGATCGGAATGGTATCAAAGAAGATCGGAAAAGTGTAAGAGAACAAATTAACTAATTAATCGATTGTATCTCTTTTGTGTCGCTGCTTGTGGCGGCTCCGAAAACGAATCGGAACCCTGACACAAATTTATACAAAACCTAGTCAGAAAAGCCCCAAATCTCTTCACAGAAGACACCAACGTATCAACAATCGAGAATGTAACCAACGATATATCCAGACGCAGAAGCTGGAAGGTATGTGACGAAGATAAACACAACGAGAGAGAAGTGTGTGTACCTTGAAAACGGCAAAGAAGAAGAAGTGGCTTCAACAATTGAGAGACAAACCCTATTGTACTTTGTTCTGAGACAAAGAGATAGAAGAAACATTTGTTAAAGGGGAAACATGAAAATATAGTGTTGGGTTTCGGGCCCAATAGATATGTTTTTATTTTTTTGGTATGAACACTTATATGTTTGTTTTATTTTGGGTAAACGGTTGAAATATTAACTTCAAACACATACTCATTCACATATATGTTTTGGTCTGATCACAAACACATTACACGATTGTTAAGAGTGAACACACCTACTTCAAGTCTCAAATAAACTTCAAACATAAACACAACACTCAAATCCTAAAGAAACTTCAACACAATCACATAAATACAAGTTAATCATTAGGTCATGCCACTGTTTCTCCCATTGCATCAGAAACGAATTCCACCTCTGAATTTCGTTTCCACACATTTGTAGTTCCAACCTTCACAACTTCCACCAATATCTTGCTTGCATTTGGACCCAATGGAACAAAATGAACTTTATCATCCGGATTGTTGGATAACAGTTTACTTTCTGCAACGATTTCCCCGTAGTTATTCACATCTAACATCATACATTTACCCTGCGCACTCGATCTGATGTGATGTTGTGCAAGCTACAGCTTACAGTCTGTCATACACAAATTCCAAACATTCATCTTATATCAGAACAAATCTAACACATCACAAGTAAAAGAGCAATTCAAATTCCAACACATCAAATTCAACATACCAAATCTAACATATCAACAAACCAAATCTAACATAGCAAACTAGATCAAATCAAACTATCAAAGATTAATGTAGTGTAGGTTCAGAATATTACCCCAGGGGATGATTGTTTTGGTGATGCTCGGTTTTGAGGACCACTCATCCCTATCTTTGAAATAGGCCATACTATAAACTCATGAATAGCAGTGCCCATCGAGTTCTTTTTATCACTGATAGGTCTCCACATGTGAATGTCCTTCATAACCACCTAATCAACTTTCACAATTGTAACATTGGGTCCGAGAGGAATACCGTTCGCTACTTCATCTGGATCAGTTGATATCAAAGTTCCCTCAGCAACTATAAAATCCTCCTTATTCAAATCGTAGACGATGGCTTATCACGCAAAACCTAAGTCATGCATACATACAATTATATGTATTAGGAAAGAGCATGCATACCATTCAACAAAACCATAATAAGATAGACGAAAATGCAAACATTACCGATGAACCAGCAATGTGATTAGGAGTTGGAGAGTTCAAATCATTGTCCAACATGATTTTTTCAACTAGCCTTGGAATCTTCATACCCAGAGCTTAGCCAAGACTTGTCATCTCTGATGCTGGCCTCCAGATAAACGCATCCTCTCTGCACACATATGTTACAGTAACACCCACTGCACTGGGACCAATAGGAATACCTCCAATCTTATACATTGCATCAGTCGAGCAAACATCTCTTTCCCCTACCACAACATCATCCATTGAACACCAATCTAGTATTTTACATTTAGTAACTACTTTGGTATCATTACTAGCATCCGACATAGAAACATCTTCACACTACATTGATAAGACGAAAGTGAATGTATAACACTAATAAGGTGGCATAATCATTCGCATTACTGTAAATTAACTAACCTGCTTCCCTTGAGCTAAGCCACGAACAAGAAGTTATAGATCCTCAATCTTGTTGATCAAGCATCTGGACATGTCCATCTCTACACTGCATGAAAGCTAGATTTATTGCAGTCACCCCTCTGCCCATCCCTCTAATTCTTCCAGGCTTGTCTCTTCCCAGCACTTGACTTACCGCATCATCTCTAACACTACTACTACCAGTGGATCCAATCTCAGTGTTAAGAGATTTTATTTTTTCCTGAGACAAATAGTTCAACAAAATTAATGTAAGGTAAACAATAAGCAGAGGGAATCAATCTTTACTTGCTCCTGATATTACTTACAATAATATCTGCATATTCACGTCTCACAAGTGTCCCATCTGCATATCCAAATTTGACTCCTAGTCACCTTTGAAGGATCAAGACTCTTCTTCCTCTACAAGCAATATAGGCTCCTTAACACAAATATAACTGATAACTACTCAATACAATCCAGTCAGACCCATACCATTTCATGCCCTAAGCGAGTCATTCCTTTCCAGCTAGTGGTGTGGGGAATCTGTGCTTTCCTCAGTGTAATACCTTTCTCTCAAAAATTGGTCAACGGGCAGCAGAAAAGTCAAACGGGGCAATTTCGTAATTTCCACAAGATGAGGGGCATTTTGTTAATTTTACTAAAATGCGATCCGGAAGCTAAGACGGGCCAAATGTTCTTCTTTTTAAATAAAGAAAATATTTAGAAGACGAAGAATGGTGGAAACGGACCGTAGATGAGTTTTTCGGACTATCGGGAATGGAAACCGATAAAACCGAAGAAACTTGTAAAATTCATATCGGGAGCTACGGAAATCCGATTGAGGTAAAACGACTTGCTAAATTCTTCTAAAAAAGTTTAGTATTTATAAAAGAGTTTTGGAGAATTTATGCTAAAGCTTCGAAAGTTTTGGTGATCTAAAAGCTTAATTGGATAATTAAGCTAAAGATATGATATAATTTCAAGTGTGACCAATCAGAAGCTAAAGCTTGAGATCCAAGTTTTGCTAATTATTATCTGAAAAATGGAGTGGGAGACGTGGCCTGGGGAGAGGAGAGTTGCTCTCCAAGGGTCAAATGCAAGGAATGGGTGGATTCATTGAATTTTGATAATGAAACATGGTAAGCGTGGCATGAGGAGAGTGAAGGGAGGGGACACTTGTCACACATCAGGACATTGAGACTCTCATTGTTTGACACACCAAAACGTGAGTAGAAGAAGAGAAGAAAAGGAGAGAAGAAGAAGAAGAATAAGAAGAAGAAGAAGAAGAAGAAGCGTGAGAGAGAAGAAGAAGAAGGGAGAGAGAAGAAGCGTGAGAGAAGAAGAAGAAGAAGAAGAATCGTGAGGAGAAGAAGAAGAAGAAGGAGAAGCGTGAAAAAGAAGAAGAGAGATAGAAGAAGAAGAAGAAGGAGAAGCTTGAAGAAGAAGAAGAGAGAGACAAGAAGAAGCTTGAGAAGAAGAAGAAGAGAGAGAAGAAGAAGAGTGAAGAAGAAGAAGCATGAGAAGAAGAAGAGAGAGAGAGAAGAGGAAGCGTGATAAGAAGAAGGAGAGAGAGAGAAGGAGGAGAACCAGAGGAGAGAAGGAACAGAACTGGAGGAGAGAGAGAAGGAGGAGAACCGGAGGAGAGAAGGAAGAGAACCGGAGGAGAGAGAGAGGAATAGAACTGGAGGGGAGAGAGAGGGAAGAGAACAGGAGGAGAGAGAGGAGGAGAACCGGATGAGAGAGAAAGAGGAGAGAGAAAATGAGGTTGGACTGGAAGCTTGTTTGAAGGTACGATTGGGATCACTAAGGTCAACGCTCAGTTCAAGTTTGGGTCAAGCAAGTCAACGGCTCGGGGAAGGTTCGGGTTAGCATCTGGTCCGTGTCGGTCCCGTGGGTTCCGTCAATCCACCCATCCATCTTCATGATAACATTGTGAGTCAGCTAAATTGTGTGTTGCATATCGATTAGGACATATAGACCTTGGACTTATTAACCGTAGATTTAGGTTGCATACCTCGATGATTGAATTGGTAAGAACGGCTAGGTTTATTAATAACTCGGTTAACTAATTAAATGGTTAGGTTAAAGAGATGCATGCTAGTTAGATTACATCGGTAATTGATTGATAGTTTCCTTGATTGCTTGATTGGGTGTTGCGTACATATATAATGGCATGCTAGGGCGTATATACATATATAAGTATCTAAGAACGTATCTAAGTGAATCTATATATGGGGAATTATGAGTTGATTAAAATACGGTTAAAACACATAACACACTTAGAATATAATAACATGGTGGGTTAATTAGTCAATAGTCGGGGTTATCGGGTTAAATGAATTAATTAAATAATAATGTGAAGTTTGGATATTAGTAAGTTTACTAATCTCAAGCTGACGGATCGAAGAGGTTAAGAATAAGAATTTAAGGGATAAGATTAATTAAATATGAATTAAGCCGTCTATTTGATTAGTAATCCACTAATCCCAAGGTAGCGGATTGAATGAGTTAAGGTTAAGAAAAGATTAAAAGACTAATAGACCTAAATAATTAGTTGTGTGGTGTTGTGATTATTGTTTGTGTGATTGTGTGTCCACTTCGGTGTTAGGCCGAGTAGACTGTTGATTGCTTGATTGTTTATTTACTTCGGTGTTGGGCCGAGTAGACTGTATTGGTAGATACTTACTCTGGTGCGGGACCGAGTAAGTCCGGGTATGGATACCTATTCCGGAGCATGACCGGATAGGTCAGGTTGTGTTGATGAATGGTGTTAGTACTTGCGGGATAGACTGGGTACGGGGAGTAAGATAGTATTTCTATTTGACCTTGTCGGACTTGCGTGAAAGAGTCCCAGTGAGTGTGCTTGTTTACATTACTGTTATTAGGACTCTATAGGGTGCGTTAGATCCCGCTAGTCTAGAGATGGCGTTCCGGTACTTCCGACCTGATTGGATCCTCGGGTAGTTACCTGATCGGTTCACGCGCCTTCAGGTGGTGATTCTAGTTATGGTGTTAACCTACTGAGTGACGCCGGTAGGTGTGTGGTCCGAAGAATACGAGGTCACGTCCTAGGGCCGGACTACATGGAAGCTTCGGTTATCTAGAGGTAGCCCGAGTCACCGCATATCGATGGACAGAGAATGGTGTCCTAGTCGTAGGACTTCATGTTTTCGTCTAGGAGTCGTGGGAGGTTTTAGTTACCATGGGGTAGCTAAGTGTTCCCGTGGAAGTTACCGAGTTCACACAGTGGGCCCAGATGGTGTGGAGTTAGTGATACTGCCGCATTAGATAGATTGAGTCTAATCGAGAGCATGTGCCGTAATGTTCTCGATTCCCTTGGTTACCTTTTCATTGTTATGTGTTAATTGAATGCTTGTGTGTTGTGGAGCTTATCACATCTTGGTAGCACGTGATCAGCTATTGTACTTGATTGTTATTTTGGGTTTGGGCGGGATTATTAGATTGTTAGCAACTTGTAGTTGGGAGCTGTCTCACTGGGTAATCTTACATTACTCATTAGACTCTTTTGTGTTTTCAGGTTTGGCATAGCTCGGCGGACGCGTAGGACACTCGGAGTAGTCTCGGAATTGGCATTGGGTATCAGTCTGTTTACGCATTTTGACTTTATTTTCGGTTTCAGATTTTGTTGGGATATCCGGCTAAAAGGTTTGTATTAGACCGTATATTGTTTATCATTTTTAAAGTAATAAAAAACGGAATAATTCCCTGATATACGGTTTAGTCCGAACCGAACACAACTCATAGAAGCGGTACAGGTTGAAAAGCTTTGTATTGTGGAAACGAGGTAAACGGAGTCAAGGACGGTTAAGTTCACGCCATTGACTCAAACCGGACTGTCTCTGGCTTCGTATTGTGACAAACTCTTCTTGTATGGCTGCTCGGGTTCGATCGGTCATGTTCTTGTTTGATTGTTGGCCGGTCAGCTCGTCGGTCAGCGGAAAACGGGAAGGGGGCGTTACACTCAGCTTCCTAAATCTGTCACTATGATCCTACAAATAACAGCTCCCATTCTTTACCTCACCACTATGCTTATCCCTTTCCCATCTAGAAACATTACACCTTGGGCATCTTTCCATATCTTTGTATTGCTTCCGGTATAAGATACAGTCGTTCTTGCAAGCGTGAATCATGTTGTAGCCAAAACCAAACATCTTCAAGAATATCTTCATCTCATTTGTTGATCTCGGGAGTACATTATCTATGGGAAGCATGTTATGAACTAATGTCAGCAGTTGATCAAAGTAGTTTCACTATAAGAAAATAACGTTTTCACGACTGCACTTTTAATCGCAGAACAGTCGTTAATCGGGGTTTTAAGACAAAAATACGACTAAATGTGGTAGTTGTAAATCCATAGTCGCTAAATCGCATAGTCGTATTATTAGTCAGCGAGTTACGACTATTTATACGACCAACATAGGTAATCGTAAAATAGATGTAGCATTGTTGGAAGATATAAGGACTAATTTGCGACTACGATAGCGACTTTTGTGCGACTATAGAGGGAGTCTAGATGCCGTCGGAGAAATGTTGTCATCAAATAGTCGTTAAACTAGGTGATGGCTGGGCGATTAATATGTGACTGTATAGTATAGTCAGAAAGTAGTCATAAATATTAGCCACTATGTAATGACTGGGTAACGACCATTTTAACTACTATCCCGCGACTAATCTGAACATCCATATACGATTATGGTAGTGATGTCGCCTCTATGTGGCTACTATGCAGCATCTAATCGAAATATCCAGATTCGGTTATGGTACTGTCTGGCCGACTACTATCTGACTGTCTAATATAGTCACAACATAGTCGTACAAAATGGTGACTACTTGGTGACGGTGTAATGACTAAATAACGATTATTAAGCGACTATTCTGGAAATCTAGATTAGTTGATGGTAAATATCTAGCGACTAGTTTGTCTGTGTAGTGCGAATAATTGACGACTCTTTAGTGACTTTTATTCGTAAAATTAAGAATTTGGATAAATTTCATTTTCTATTTGGTAATCGGGGATATCGTAATTTGAATGGTACAACAAATGTAACAAACACTTGCATCACAAATAACATTGGTAACATGTAGACACAGACGACCTATATACGCAAATTGCAGCATTTAGGAGGTTCCAAATCATATACCAATAAATTAACAAGTACAAGGGCGACAACGCAGAAAAGTGTCTGGGCTGCTTGTGCTTGCGCATCAAAAGATTTGCTGTCAGGCTTTCGACTCCATAAGGCTTTACTCGTCCATCCTTCTCAGTGGCCTGTGACAATTACATACAGTAAGAGAAAAACAATTAAATAAAGAACGTGAGATGACTTTATAAACATGGATTGTGAAGAATGTTACTTTACCTAAGGGAAGATGTTATATTCAACTGTTGATATCTCACAAGGTCGCAGTTCTATGTAGTGCTTATGCAGTCCTTTGTGATGCTAACCATGTCTTTCATACGTCGTTGATAGATCTCCTCAGAAAATGTTTTAGAAGAAAGTTATGAATAGTTTTGCCATGTCTCAAATGATACAAAAACTATCTTGTAAGCGCTGAGACACTCGAACTTAGCAGAACACATTAATGAGTTAAGCAGGGATTGGTGTCGTCAATTGCGTGCTAACTATAAGATTAACATCTAACCATCAGACTCTAACCCCTCAAACACTCAATAAAAAAACAACAACCAACTTATCCAGACTGTAGAGACCATATTGAACCTCATAGAGGAATATAGGAGTCATTTACAACCTGTAGAACCAAAATTAATTGTAAACAAATAATCAGATTCAGAGCCTGTCCTGTTTCAAAACAAAAGAAAAGCAGAAGAAAACTAACGATATAGCTACCTGTACCCGTAGGCATCGAATCACAGAGGGTTTCATGATTGAGATATTCAAGGAAGAATTTGAGAAAGTAGATAGGGTTTCGGCCAATGTTAGCTATGAAATGGAAAGCTTCGAATAAGAGACTCGAAGAAGAGATATCAGTTTGAGATGGGTGGGCGTAGAAGAGGATTCGTAGAGAGATTGAAATATTTTGGGCTATAAAATTGGGTTTAGGTTTCTCGGATTAATTTGGCAAATATTTTGAATTTTTGTCCACTTGTAAGCGTAACGTAGTCGTAATATATTCATTTTTATTGACTCTATTTTAAAATTTAACTAATCTATTTTACTTTAGTAAAATCAGAACAAGTTTGCTCACAATATAAAGAACGATTGAAGACAGGTTTTATGAAAGCAAATTTTGTGTTTAAATTCTTTGAAATAGTTTTGCAATTTTGTTAACACTCAAATTAAAAATAGCACATCAAAATTTACGAAATATCTTTCGGACTAGAATGTTAAAGCACCGACGAAACTTTAGATTTTAAGGGTTTAGGGTTTAGGGTTTTTTTTAGAGTGAACAAAACTCTATACCCTAAAAAAGAAACCGCAAAACCTCATTATGAGGTTTCATTGTAGGACATCTCATACCCACCCTCAAACCCTCAAATATTTAGGTTTTGAATAGTGAAACCTCAAATTTGAAGTTTGGGAAACTTCAAATTTGAGGTTTCAAGGTGTTTGTCTTCAAAAGAAAACCTCAAATATAAAATCAAATCACTTTAAAAGTTTGCGTTTTTTGGATTAAAGTCCTCGATATTAATAAAAATTAATTTATATAATAAAAATTTTACATAACTATAAAACATAAATTAAAAATATTATAAAAAAATATTAATTCGTAAAATATTTCATTATAACATTATATTACATAAAATAATAAAAACATACAAATTACACTTAATATTACAACTAAAATTATTCAACAAACGTATTTCCGTGATACTCCCAAATATGATTAATCAATGCATTCTGAAGTGATAAATGTGCTTTTTTATTTTTTATCTTAGGATTGATAAATATATATATATATATATATAGTATATAAGATTAAAAAAAAAATTAAACCGCAAATTTGAGGTTTCTTTTGGAGTGAGCCAAACCTCAAAAATGAGGTTTTGAGGTTTCTTTTGGAGATGCTAAAACCTAACACTTGAGGTGTCATCTTTTATTTTACATCGAATGATCTTAATCAAACATATATAGCGAGATGAAGTGGTTGGTGTGAAATGTTCTTACTGGTTTTATGATGGTTTAAGAAATTCAATTATGATTTTATGAATCTTTCTAGATATCTGATTTTTTTGCGTATATACGAACTTATCATGTTAAGGAAATTTAATAATATCGGTTGAGAGGAACATTGAATAGTCTTCTTGTCTCTCATTTAATGTGTAAGCAATTACCACAAGCCTACAAAATGAAACGTTCAAAACAAGATTGGAGGGTGGCTGCAGCATAAATGTCCCGCCGAGACAGAGGAACTCTGCAAAAGCCGGCAAGAGAACAAAAGATAAAAACCAGTGCACGGTTCTATTTCTATGAGGCTACACCAAAGCAAACGACAAAACCAGTATAATGTTCAAGGGCTCAGGGGATACACCAGAACAAAAGACAAAACCAGTGTGCGGTTTGCATAATTTTTAACCATGATTAATTATTTGATTGGGGTCGCGAAGAGACACATTCCACCTAACCGTACGTCTCTCTCTCTCTCTCTCTCTCTCTCTCTCTCTCTCTCTCTCTCTCTCTCTCTCTCTCTCTCTCTCTCTCTCTCTCTCTCTCTCTCTCTCTCTCTCTCTCTCTCTCTCTCTCTCTCTCTCTCTCTCTCTCTATTTTGAATTGGCGCTCGAGGCACATTATTAAAACCCACATTTCTTGTCCTTTGTTTGGTGAGGGGAGGTTATTTGATCGTAATAATCATCTTCCTGGCGAACGTTTCTCCCACTATCATTTTCTCTGAAACATAACCAAATCACAAAGGTCCATTACAACTACATAACATAAACCGAACCTAACAGAGCTGAAACCGATTGGCGCTTCAGTGTTAAGATTTTCCACGACTACCCATACTATGTGTTTGTAGATGGACCATATTGGAGTTTCATCTTGGCCGACCAGAGAGTAAGTGAAAATTATTTGACTGATTTTTCGGCATGCAAGACTGCACTGGTTCTGACTCTTTCATCTTTATGCATTCACTCATGTGCAAGGAGCCAAGATCGAAATAGTCATTTATCCAGGCGAAGTAAAATGAAGGCAAGTGGATTGAGATATCTGGAGTTAGGGTAGTCAGAGCGGATCCAAGTTTCTGTCCAACAAAATCTCGCCACCAACTTGAAGTCACGGAAGACACTGAGATTGAACTTATCGACCCTTTGGACAGAAAGAACTCCATGAATTTTGTTAGTTTCCTCCATATCGGTGACATAAAACAGACAAAAGACAATCCTATAGGTAAAAATTATCGAAAGTTTCCATCTTTTCAATGTTTTTGAAACTCTAATCGCGAAACTCTAAATAAGAACAAATATCTTGACAAGACACCATGGGCGTTGTCTCGATCATCTACCCCCTTGAAGTCGATCCCGTTAACCCTGCAACGACAAGGAAAGTGTTCCACCTCAGAGACGCCCAGTAAGTGCATGTTTTTGGTAGTGTAGCAGTATACACCATGACCAAAACAATTGATAAAAGTGTAAACTGTTCGATAATAAGAACAATTGATAAAAGTGTAAACTGTTCGATAATAAGAACAATCAGGATAGTTCTGATTTGCTTCTCTTATTCGTAATAGCATGAATAAGTTAAAGTGTGTGGCTTATGGAAAATACGCGGTTGACTTCTGGCCTGAATACTTGAAGACTAAGGGTCCAGAAAAGATTGTGGTGCTCAAGATGTGGAGGAGTGTTCGGACTGGAAGTAACTATTTTAACATTTTCATTTGTTTATATATAATAATTTAGGATAGTTTGCTAAAGTTCATATTTTATATAGGTGAACCTGATGAGACATGGGTTGGGACCGTGGAAGGCTTATCAGACTACAGGTTCAATACCGGAATTAAGGAGGTTCAAGATCTCAGGTTCCAGCTAGAGGCCGCTGACACTTATGTTGCCGGAAGCAGTGTTGTTGTCCCTATCTAAATCTCATTCAGAATTTATTGTCTGTTACCTGAAAACTTTAACGTTTTATTATGCTTTCGGTTTTAATATGCTTATCGAATCTTATTAATTATGCTTTCATGTTTAATATTTCAATTTAATAACGATAATTGATAGCCATATTTTAGTAATAAGTGATTAATATATAGTAACATATTTCACTAAACGTATATTAAGAATTTTTCGATGACATTTAAGATGCATCTTCAAGTCAATAACTTTCTTTGACTAAGATTAAGAAATCAACTACTTGTAATCCTAATAAATGAGAATGAATACTAATACAATTGGAAATGAAAATTTTGATATATAAAAATGATTAATATTAGACAGAAGGAGTAATTAAATACATATACGAGTAATAATTATTGCATTTTATGAAAAGGAGAAAAATTAACAGCCGTAGATAAACAATAGGAAAATTTTTGGACTTATTTTTGGTTTCATATTTGTATATTAAGAATTTTTCGGTGACATTTAAGACACCTCTTCTTCCACCAATGAATGTGCTCGGCATTACTGGAAGGTCGTGTCGCTTTAAATCAGGATTGGTTCGATAACCGTTCTTTCTTCCATTGAGTAAATATATAGCCTCTCTTTTTATCATTCTTCCCCATCCTCACTTCTTTCCTCTCCTTTGCTTCTAACAGAGCCTCGCTTCATTTTCTATCTTTTATCTTAAGGTCTTACTTAAATATGCTGACATGTTCTTCTGTTTTTTTGTGTTCGGTTCTGTGTCGACCTCCGGATTCATGCATGAAAAACACTGGAACCAGTATTCTCCTCTAGATAAAGTCACCTACGAGTCTTGCAAGGTCAAACGACCAAATGGTCTTTCGCCGTCAAACGACCAAATGGTCTTTCGCCGTCAAACACTCGGCGGCGAGATGATTGTTTGAGATGATTCCTTTGGGTTACTTTATCTTGAGGAGAACAGTGGTTCAGGTGTTGATTTCATAACAATTCCTATCTCATCGATGGCCTTGCTGGGAGAAGACAACTCAATCTTCAGTCGAGATAGCTGTTTGGTTTCTGGCGGAAAGAAACAAATATCAGAACTCAAGCTTCGGCTTTGGAAGAACTTGTCTTTTAAGAAATTAGTTTAGGTCTAATTATTTTTCTTAGTTCGACTTGTAATATCAGTATTTGAGGTATTCCACACAATTCCTATATTATCATTCCATTTGATATTCTACTTGTCTTTCATTTTTTAATTTTTAGTGGAATATTGTGGACCGATAAATTGAGAGTAATATTAATCTAATAACCATTCTAGTGAAAAAAATATTAATCTAATAAGACCCGCCAAAACAAGAAACATTATCGCAACTAAACCATAATATTTAGGTAAATTATAATAAACCGAAAGAATACCTTGACCATAATAACCTCGACAAAGTCAACATGCATATTACAAGGGCTCTTCATCCTGCTCTTCATTGTCATCTTGATCTTCATCATCAGAAGAGGATAAATTACAACGGAATTCATCTTCTGGTTCCGCATCCCTGACATCGTAATCAAGATCTATTGTGTTTCCTCCTTGTACCAAGTTTTCAATAACGAGATCAAGATCATTATTTTCTTGTTGCAAAAGAATCGGTTCCATGTCACCATAATCTCCTGAAATATTTCCCCTTGGGTTGACTTGAACTACATTTAGCTACTTTCTCTTTGGTTTCTTCATCTATGGATACGGATATAACAACATGATCTGCTTGTGAGGCTGTGCAATTTGTATGTATTGAACGAAGTTATACATGTACATATATTTAAAGGCATTAAGATTTACAGGTATCGAACTAACGTACCTAGAACAAATGGTTCGCCTTTATTGTATCTTCTTGATGAAAGAACGTCTACAATGCCATCATTACTCTTCCGAGTGCCTCTACCGATCATAGGGTCGTACCAGTTACATTTATATAGTGTGATTCTCAAATTCACAATTCCCTCATACTCGAGCTGTATGATATCAGTTAAAATCCCGTGGAAATCAGCCTCATCAGATGCATCAGCATATTTCTCTCCTTCAACATGTACACCATAGTTACATGTCTTCCGTCCCACGCCATGATTCTCTGTATGAAACAAATATCCTCTTGTAAAATAGATGGGCCAGATTTTAGCCTTATGCATGGGTCCATGCACTATCTCTAGCACTCAATCAGGAAAATCATATGTGTTTATCCAATAAGTAACCTGCAGTATATAGAAAGAAAATATCAAATATACAGTTTGGCAAAGAAAAATTAAAATAAATATATAGGTACGACATAAATTTACACATACATAATCTTCCACCCAGATTCGATATTCTTCGGGTCTTTTTGCGGAGACCTCTTCTTCGAAGAGTTCTTGATGCTTTATGGACAGATAATTTTCGAACATACATTAATTTCAACAAAAACTTATATGAGAAATCATTGTATAGTTGAATATATTAAACCGAAAGATAAGACATGCCAACTTATATATATATATATACCTCGTTAGTGGCTCAAAATATCCACAGTTTCGCAGAAAATAAACATGTGTGCATCTATAGTCTTTCACTGAAAGCCAGATTTCTTGCATTTTTCCAATTGGACGACCCACTTGAGTAAATATATTAGGAACTTCGACATGATATACGGGGATTTCACAATCGGTGAATCTGGTTAACCTGAACAAATTAATTGGTTTAGAAAAATTTATAATTAATTAATAGCTACTATGTGTGTGTCTTACAAATGACAAAGTGAACATGTGATAGCGCATTTACCTTAATTTTGTTTTTATATTCGCAGCAAAGTAATGCTCCGAGAAATAAGCTATCTCCTCAATTATATACGATTCAACAATCCATCCTGCCGCATATCTATTGTTCTTTGCTTTCCCTTTCAACTTTTTGAAATACCTTTCAAAACTGTACATCCACCTATATTGCACCGGACCTCCTAATTCAGCTTCGTAGGGGAGATGTATAGGTAAGTGCTCATCACATCGAAAAATTATGGTGGAAAAATCTTTTCCAAGTTGCATATGATTAAAACTATGTTTTCTTTGAGAATTTGGAGACGACTTTTTTGTAAGTTCTCGAGCATAAGTCACGGAAAAAACTTCCAACCCCTACAATATATATATATATTTTGAAACTGTTGGTAAATATAAAATACTATACTCGTATTTAATTATCAAATATTTAGTAAAATGAAATAGAAACCTGCTAACGCAAGGTGGACGTTCCGGTCTAAGAGATCGGCAAAGATAAATGGAAGTAGCCGCTCCATAAAAACGTGACAGTCATGACTCTTCATCCCTGAAAACCTATCGTTATCCATATCAGCACAACTAGCTAATTCGGCCGCATAGCCATCTGGGAATTTGACTGCATGTTTCACACATTCTAGTAATTTTGTTCTGGCATCGTTTGTCAATCTGTACGTGGGGAAAGGAGCTTTACCCTCACCATCAATATGTAGGTGTGGCCGAGAACAGAATCGTTCTATATCAATTCTTGACATGATAGTGTCTTTGGATTTACCCTTCACACTCAAAAGAGTATTCATGACGTTGTCAAAAAAATTCTTCTCTACAATCATCAAATCAAGATTATGTCGGAGAGTGAGGTCCCTCCAGTACGGAAGCTCCCATATTATGTTTTCCTTGTGCCAGTTATGCAACTTTCCATAGCCAGGCTCCTTCTTTTCGCGACCGTTTCCACCAACGTACTTTGTTTTCGGTGGATTTACACCTTGCAATCGCTCGCTATAAACTTGCTCACCACTCAATACCTCAGGTGAATGCTCTTTCGAGGCATCTTTTCCCTTTACGAAGTATTTTTATTCTTCCTCAATGGATGACCAAATGGAAGAAATCTTCTGTGACAATCAAACCAACACGTCTTCCTTCCCTTAGGCAAATAAAAAGACTTTGTATCTTCTAGGAAAATAGGAAAAGACAATCCACCATGGGTCGTCCATCCTAATAACATCCCATATGCCGGGAAGTCACTTATTGTCCACAGCAGCACTGCTTTTAATTTAAAGTTTTCATTCAATGACACATCATATGCATCGACTCCAGAAGACCAAAATTCTTTTAACTCCTCAATAAGAGGTTGGAGGAAGATATCAAGACTAGCGCGCGGATGATTTGGCCCAGAATTAAGAATTGTAAGAAACAAGTATTATGTATTCATGCACATATCAGGAGGTAAATTATATGGAGTCAAGATCACGGGCCACAACGAATGATTACGAGACATGCCAAATGTCTTGAAATGATTTCCACTGCGCCGCATCATACGGATGACACATTTCTCCCTCCTTCGTTTGGTGCTCCGCATGCCATCTCATTGCCGCTGCAGTCTTCTAGCTTTGATACATTCTCTTCAGTCTGTCAGCAATTGGTAGATACCACATACGACTGTAGGATACTCTGGTTCTACTTTGTCTCTCGTTCGGCTTCCATCTTGTTTTAGCACAAAACCAACACTTTTCTTCCTTTTCATCTTCTTTCCAGAAGATCATACAATTGTTCATGAAAACATCAATTGTACGATAAGGGAGGGCTAAATTGCGCATTAGTTTCTCTGTCTCGTAGTGTGAACTTGTTGCCTGGTTTCCTTTTGGTAATTACTCTGTCATCATTTCACATATCAAATCCACTAACCTTTCACTCATATTATGTTCTGCCTTGTTATGCAGTACCCGATCAGCCAAGGATAACTGGGAGTGACCTTCACGACAACCATTATATAAAGGATTGTTGGCTCCTTCTAACAGGTCATAAAACATTTTTGAATGATTACGTACAAGTTCTTCACTATTAATCGCCTAACCACGAAATGCATCATTCACCAAATCCAGATACCTATCTTCTACATTATTATGACCATTCAGATCAACTTAACTTGTTCCTATATCCAAACCGATTTCTTCTCCATGCTTATACCAAACACAATAATCAGGCATAAATCCGTAACTAAATAGATGACTCAAAATTCCTTGTTCCGTGGTTTCTGGTTTTTCGTTCTTGCATAAACGACCAGGGCAGAGAAACTTACCGCCAGTGCTCAGCGCTAAAGGCTCGTTTTTGGCAAGTTCCATAAATTGTGCCACCGGCGTTGTGAAGGCTGTTGAGAAATTGTCTGTGGCATTATCGAACCTATTATACATCCACTCCCGATGTTTGCAATAATTTATGTATCCTCCCGCCATGTAACTAGATTTCTAAATTCTTTGTGTTTCTACAAATGAAAACGGAGAAAGGGCTGAATTTCGACTATGTAGACATAATTGGCCACTCCCACTAATTGTCATAAATGCATGCGCATGAAACCGGTACCCCTACCAAAAACAGGTAAAATATAACCAAATTATCTCATATTATTATTACTAAATCCAAAATACTATATAATACGACCCATACCCGACTACTTTGCGACACGAATAATGATTTGAAAATTAGTCGTAACAATAGCGACAAATAAACGACTTGGTTACTACTATACATGAAGTAGCTATTTAGTCGCCCATGTACTGACCAATTTGCGATTTTTCTACGACTCTTCACATCGGACGCAAAAATAGTCGCCATATCACCGACTAGCTTGCGACTATTGTTTCCGATCTCGACAATGGTCGTTAATCAGTCATGAATCGATGTCTAAATTGGCGACAATCATTTTGGTCATATATGAGCGACTAATACACATCCATATATATGTTGTCACAAAATAGTAGCAATATTGTCCCCTGATATTCGCCAAATATTGTCCAATCGCAAAAACGCTATTTTCTTGTAAGGTTTTCCGACATCCCACTTCACTTTGATGCGGTAAAGTCCCATAATCGCAGAAACCTTCGTGTAGTTGGAACAGCTGGAGTATAATGGAGTTTCAGCATCATGTAGCTTCTTCTTAAACTCATATTCTTCTTTGCTATCAACCCCATATGATTGATCTTCCTTGTGTGGCTCGGTATTGTCTTCACCATCAAAGAAGGCTGTTATAATCAGATCATAAGCTTCAAAGTCATAGCTCGTAGCACCACTTGGCTTATCATTCTTTACATCACCATGCATACTCCAACAAGAATTCCTCTTGTATCTCTGATCCATACCCCTAATCACTAGGGGATCCTCCACTGTATATACCGGTTGATGGCATAAATTGCGGCAATCAATGCATGGACATAACATCTCAGTAGGATTACCCAATCTCACTGACGATGCTTGCACAAATGTAGATGCCCCTCTGTGATACTCAAGACTAGCCATGTGATTTAAAAACAATATAAATTTCAGTAAAATACTAAAAAAAGTTGTACTCAAGAAACAAATGAAGATAACAAACAAATGCATACCTTGGATGCCAAACCCAAGACTTGTCCATGTTAAAACAACACCAAATCTCCACGACCAAGTATACATACATATAAGATAATAACAGGCAAGTAGATCAGGTAGAGAAATATGTAGAATTGAGACTAAAAGTAAACCTTAATACCAAAACAAGAAGATAACAAGAAAAGAGTGACTGAGCTTTGGTCTCACGTGACTAAAACTTGGGTCTATTACACAACTCAAGTTCTGAAACCGAAAGCTCCCTGCAGAATAAAGAAACATCGATTATACTATGAAAAAAAAACACGCTTATAGCAACCATAAACTGCTTAAACTTGGAAAAGCTTAGCCCTAAATCGATTGCAATTGCTGAAACACAAATTGAAACAAAACCCCCTTTTCATTTCACATACCTCTCCCTCACTCCAAACCCAGAAAGCTGACTGCAAACAAACAAAATAATCAACTCGTATCAATACAAAACATGTTAAAACTTGAAATAGATGTCTATTCTTATCGATTAACAAATATCTAAACTTCGTTCTTGATTAATTGACAAGACTCCCTCCGCACCGAGAACAAAATTCCTTCGCAGTGGTTACACCGTTGGATTAGGGTTTAGATCTGAACAGCGAAAGAGAGATTTCGACAAGGAAGAGTGAGAATTCGAGTGTGGAAGTGAGATTTCGAGCTGGAAAGGACAAGCAACGATGTCTCTGAACTAGATCTGACTTCCCTCTGAATTTTTGTCTGTTATTTGCCTTAGACAAAAAACATTTCCCTCTAGTTTCACGATTTTTGTTTTGTACGCGGTTTTTCTTTAGATAGCCATTATGTTGCGTAAATGCTATTAAATCACAGGCGCCAAACGAAAAAATTAGTGGGTCAACATGTTTTTTTTCATGTGATCAAAACGATAGCGTTTCAAAATTAAGAAATGCTATCTTAAATACCTAGTTTAGTTAAAGATAGCATAACCAACCAAAACACAAATGCTATCAATACTCTAAAATCTTGTAGTGATGCACGGGATCGAGTGTAACACCCGTCTCCCGGGTAAACCGGAGACGCGGCATTAAGGCACCCGTTGAACCGGAATGGTCCAACCGACTGCCTTCTCAATCTGGTCCCAGGAATCCTGCGCGCTTTCTTCAGTTCAAATCCACCAATAGCATCGATCGATCGTCAATCCTGCATCCGGACCTGCGAGGGCAGACTAAGGAATCCGCGATCCTGGCTTATGCCACACAACTACGAAACAAATTCTAAGCTAATATCACCTAGCACGCAATGCCCGAAGGCACATTACAATCAACCTACGAAATAACTACCTGTCTATGGTTGCGGACTAGGGCTGCCTTCCCCTAATCCCACCCACGGACCGGCCATTACGCCCTTTCCACAGCATACAAACGGCTCGCGAACCTTTGAACCACAACACACCACCACGGGAGGGCTCGTCAGGACCCTCCTCCGACGATCAAAGACAATCACGGAACGAACCACGTAACTTGTCCTGTCAACCAATTTCTACCGCAACTTAATCCACACAAGCCATCATACACAAGCAACATTTTCGGTTTAAGTGATAACCTAGTTTCTAAGTGCTTTCAATCAATCACATAGCCGGCATTACCAAACCTATTCTACCTAGGAAAGATGACATTAACGAAGGACTCGTGTCCGGAATCGAAATGGAATAAGAAAGGGTCAAACCGATCCTCACCTTGGCCAAAGAAGGTCAAAACGGTCATTTAGGAAGATCATCCGCCCAAAAGGACATCAGATCTGGAAAGAGGACGTAAAAACAATCGATTTAGGCTTTCGTTTCGCTCGAATCGGATTCGGGATGAGCAAGTTGTGGCCACTCGAGGTTTGGTTGACTTAAAGTCAACGGTCGGTCAAAGTCAACCGGTCAACCCGGTCAACCAAGACTCAGACCCAAACCCAGATTCAACCAGGCCCAATCCATAACCGGCCCAATTACCCCTAACCAATCCTAACCGAAACTAAACCGGGCGAAATCGAATTGAACTAGAAAATTAAAGGAAACCGGACTTACCAGGAATTAGAAGCTGAAAGAGGAATTGAACCGGACCGGTTAACCCAAACCAAACTGGTCAACGCCAACCGGTCAACGTCTGACCCGGTCAACCCAGACCGGTCAACCGAGTCAACTCGGTCACCGGCGAGTCAACTCAGCGGCGGTCCGGCGGCCCTCCGGCGGTGGAGCTCCGACGACTGTCGGTTCTCCGGTCACGAGCACTGCTCACTTTTTAGAATGGTGTGAGAAATGAGGAGCCCCTCTCCTCCTTTTATAGGGAAGAGAGCTAAGGCTTCCCTCCTTAATGAGTTGGGCTTTGGGCTTTGGGCTTAAGTTAGAAAAGGAAACACATTAATGAGGGAAATAATGGACTTGGGCTTGAACTAACTGGGTTTTTTCTTCTTTTTAAACAAAATTTTAAATGTGCTAGTATGGGTATGTTACAATTCTCCCCCCCCCCTCCTTGAAAAGAATTCGTCCCGAATTCCGTGGCGGGAGTTCACCACTGCAACTCTTTACCAACCACACTCCGCAAACTTTGCTGAACCACAACTGACTTAATTGCTTACTTGCTTGAAAAGAACTTGTCCTTAAATCCTGAAGACTGCTTCTCCCCCCCCCCCCTTATTTCCAATTACGCTCTGAAGTGTCCTTCTCTTTGGTGCCAATCCATTAGCAGCTCCTAGAATGCAATGCAAACGCCACATGTTACCGTCCATATCCATTAGGGTCGGTCTCCAACGTTTAGAAACAACACTCATCCCTCGAGTGGTTCTAATACCTGAATGAGATGCTCCGCTTCCAACCTGATCCTCCCTAACGGTTTCCATTACCGTGCCACAATGCATCATCCACTTCCAAATGGATTCACTTTGACGGTTCCCATTTCCGTGCACTATGGCGTCGACTTTCGCCTGATTGCTATCCTTGCTTATCTTTGGTGAGCGATGAGGCTAACCATGTCCATTATGGCTACCCGGCTGGTGGGGAACGACCCACTTAACTCCTGATATGCTCCAATGCCACGACCCACTTAACTCCTAATATGCTCCAATGCCACGCTTCCGCTGCGCACTCTGATATCCAAACCGATTCCAATCTGAATTCCAGCTCAAGGTTTCCTACCTTGTGATCCAGGTGTAGTGCTTTCCAAACTCCATCCTTTGGGTTTCCTTCCCCATTAGACTTGCGCTCCTTTGCTATTCCTTGCAGCTTCTTGCCAATCCTCCATAGTGTTTTCCTAACACTCTCCCATTGGATTTCCATTTCCAATGACCAGCTTTGTCCGCTTGAGCTTGCAATTGCAGAAGTCCAGTTTGCCAGGCAATTCCAAATGCCACAACGCCACTTCCCAAAACGCTTCTGCGATCTTCTTTCCATCTTAAGGAACTCTATTAGCTGCTCCAGTAATCCATAAGAACTCCAGGGCAGACCGTTTCCTTTCCGGTCCCACTGTTGAATCTCGAGCCTGTCGTACCACGAAGATCTTCTCCAGCTTCCCGCTTGATCATTCTTCAACGAGCCTTCCATAACTCATTGAAGTTGATGTCACAAACCGATTCCAAGATTCCATACTTGGAATTGGTTTGGATAGCTCCTACTGCTCCTTGTGATCCAAGCAACTCAAACAACTCTTGACGCTTAATCCAGTCGAACATCGCCACTTCCAAATGGCCTCCTTGCAATCTGGTCTTTCCATCGACCTCTTGCAGCTCTTGTAGCACTCCTCGCAATATGGTCTTTCCATCGACCTCTTGCAACTCCTGTAGCACTCCTCGCAATCCGGTATTTCCATCGACCTCTTGCAGCTCTTGTAGTTCTCCTTGCAGCTTCCCCAACGCCTCTTGCAACACTTCCGCATTAGCCTCTCGCTTGATCATCTCCACATCTTAATCGCTTTAGCATGCTTGGTTGAACAACTCTTCGAACATACGATGACCCCCAACACACACCTCTTTAGTACCGACTGCCCTGTAGGCGCACACCACAACATACACCCCAACATACACCTCGACGGCACACATCACGACATACATCTCAGCGCACATCTTAAGGGCAGTAGCACCACTAAGGTTTGAAGACACTGACCCCAACCTGCAAGGAAAAATTCTATCTAGACTAGGACCGGAGTGGAGAATAATCAAGGATATAATTGGTGCTTGAAAAGACCTTTCGCAAAGTAGCCATTTTATAAACTTTCGCAAACGCTTTTGAAAAATTTGAAAACATAGATTTGGGAAAACAATGAGAGCTGATCCCCCAGGACGGCACTGGGGGACCTTAACCCAGGCTCTGATACCAAATTGTAACACTCATCTCCCGGGTAAACCGGAGACGCGGCATTAGGGCACCCGTTGAACCGGAACGGTCCAACCGACTGCCTTCTCAATCTGGTCCCAGGAATCCTGGGCGCTTTCTTTGGTTCAAATCCACCAATAGCATTGATCGATCGTCAATCCTGCATCCGGACCTGCGAGGGGAAAAGGCACGAGAAAGGAAAAGAGAGGCCTGAGTAATTGTTTCAAACACAATTACCCAGTGAGGGCGGACTAAGGAATCGGCGATCCTGGCTTACGCCACACAACTACGAAACAAGTTCTAAGCTAATATCACCTTGCATGCAATGCCTCAAGGCACATTACAATCAACCTACGAAATAACTACCTGTCTATGGTTGCGGACTAGGGCTGCCTTCCCCTAATCCCACCCACGGACCGGCCATTACGCCCTTTCCACAGCAAACAAACGGCTCGCGAACCTTCGAACCACAACACACCACAACAGGAGGGCTCGTCAGGACCCTCCTCCGACAATCAAGGACAATCACGGAACAAACCTCGTACCTTGTCCTGTCAACCAATTTCTACCGCAACCTAATCCACACAAGCCATCATACACAAGCAACATTTTCGGTTTAAGTGATAACCTAGTTTCTAAGTGCTTTCAATCAATCACATAGCCGGCATTACCAAAACTATTCTACCTAGGAAAGACGACATTAACAAAGGACTCGTGTCCGGAATCGAAATGGAATAAGCAAGGGTCAAACCGATCCTCACCTTGGCCAAAGAAGGGCAAAACGGTCATTTAGGAAGATCATCCGCCCGAAAGGACATCAGATCTTGAAAGAGCACGTAAAAACAATCGATTTAGGTTTTTGTTTCGCTCGAATCGGATTCGAGATGAGCAAGTTGTGGCCACTCGAGGTTTGGTTGACTTAAAGTCAACGGTCGGTCAAAGTCAACCGGTCAACCCGGTCAACCAAGACTCATACCCAAACCCAGATTCAACAAGGCCCAATCCATTACCGGCCCAATTACCCTAACCAATCCTAACCGAAACTAAACCGGGCGAAATCGAATTGAACTAGAAAATTAAAGGAAACCGGACTTACCAGGAATTAGAAGCTGAAAGAGGAATTGAACCGGACCGGTTAACCCAAACCAAACCGGTCAACGCCAACCGGTCAACGCTTGACCCGGTCAATCCAGACCGGTCAACCGAGTCAACTCGGTCACCGGCGAGTCAACTCAATGGCGGTCCGGCGGTGGAGCTCCGACGACTGTCGGTTCTCTGGTCACGAGCACTGCTCACTTTTTAGAATGGTGTGAGAAATGAGGAGCCCCTCTCCTCCTTTTATAGGGAAGAGAGCTAGGGCTTCCCTCCTTAATTAGTTGGGCTTTGGGCTTTGGGCTTAAGTTAGAAAAGGAAACACATTAATGAGGGAAATAATGGACTTGGGCTTGAACTAACTTGGCTTTTTCTTCTTTTTAAACAAAATTTTAAATGGGCCAGTACGGGTATGTTACATCGAGAGTGGAGCATTAAGCTCCCATTGCCAGAGCTCACGGCGATCACTGATGACGTCATGTGGCTGAGTAAGGGCGTTTCTTCTTCAGCTGCACATACTTCCGTAGAAGACGACTTTGGACCTGCTGTGTATCCTGAGCCTGATATACCACCTGCTGACATGGCTCATGCGTTCCAAACGTTCATAAATAATACGTTGCGACAGATGTGGGACATGATTGCTAGATGCTCTTGCCGTCACACTCCCCGAGTTAGTGTCCCACGACTTGCTACTCGTCAACATTTCTCTCCGACTCCTGACAAGGATGCCACTGCTGCTGATTCTTAAGCCTCTGACCTTATTTTCGGGATTGATGATGAGAGCTCTGAGGAGCTCTAGTTTGCTGCTGCTCGGCTATCCAGTTCTGTAGTTCTCTTCTTTTCCCTTGTTTTTCTTTTTCCTTGAGTCATTTTCATGTTTTTCTTGAGTTGTTTGTCAGTCCATTGTGTCTGGAACTTGTGAACCTTATGCTTATGATATTACCTTTGCTTCTGATGTGTGTTTTGCATGTTCTTAATAGCTAAAATGTCTGAAATTTGTGTGAAAACACGAACTAATTCTGTATGCGAAAACCTGTATGCACGACCACATTTTGTGTCGATCGATGCACTTAGTGTGTCGTTCGATGCAGCCCTTCGAACATCAATTCTGCGTTGATCAAAACGTGATGTCGGCCAACATCATGTTGTGTGTCGGTCGATGCAGGTTGCCGAGTCAGGTAATTTACGATATCACTTGTTCACTTCGTTCCATATCACTTTTTGCCGAGTCTAAGCTTTGACTCCACTAAGAACAATGTGTTTCAAGTGTGGGGGAGGTGGTTACTGACGGCATCTTTTCTTTTCTTAGAGTCAATTGAATCGTTTTATTGAGTTAAAACCTTGTGTAGGAGACTATGATTTTTCGAGGAAACAACCACATTTGCAGGAACCTAAGTGACCATCGGACAGACTTGCAGCGATCTATGACTGTTAGAAAGCCCCAAACTAATCAACCTACCAAGGACACCCATATCTTCTCAGGTATTCAGAGGATCCATTAATGACTTCGCCCCTAACCTGACCTGATTTTTGTCACCATGGGGCTTGGTATACATTGGATCGGAATACTCCTTCAGTCCTAAAAGACTTGTATGTGTGAGTACTGTTCCCCTCTCTATTCCCTTCAAGCAAAAAAAAAAAAGAATAAATCTGCGGATAAGCTAGGAGCTTCGAAGTGATCACGGAAGTGGTTGAGACCCCTATTACTTTTTGTGTTTCATGGAAACATGTCCAAAGAAACACCTTGAATAAAAAGGGAAGAGCAGATGATAAAAAAAATGATACCCAGTGGGGAAAAATCAGTTGCTGAAGTGAGAAAAGAGAGAGGAAAGGAACCAGAAGTATGACAGTCTATGTGATCTGGTTCTGACTAAGTAAGATTCCATGTGTCCTATGATCAATACTCCCTTGGTGAGACAGCACTTAATATTTATAGAAGTCAGTAAGGTAAGTTTGGATGTCTCGATTTGATTATGGAGTTTACTTGGGACAGTTGCTGAGTGTGGGGGAAGTACATTGTGATCTCGATTTCTGCAGGTTCGTTTTCATGTGGCTTACTAAGGGGAACTTGAGTGTGGTGCTCCGACGACAAAGTGAGTTTCTGAGTTTTTCAAACTTCTTTTCTTGATCTTAGTTTTATGTTTGCTTGAGGGCAAGTAAAGGCTAAGTGTGGGGGAGTTGATATATCATGGTATTTAGGGGTTTTAATCCATGATATGTGTATATAATCGAGTCGTTTTAAGTGTCTATCAAGTCTTTTTGAGTCATTTACAGGTTTGCACATGTTTGGAGACATTCTGCAGATATTGGAGATCTTTGGGATATTTTGGAGATTGAACCGAGATGATAAAGTCACCATCGATCTTGGAGTTGAGCATCGATCGATGCATCATCGGTCGACACGGAGTCTTAATCACAAATATACGCCAAGTCATGGAGAACTTTAGAAGAATTACAAGAATGTCCCATAAATTTTATTATTTACAGAAGAGACCCAAAACATGTATAAGCCTTTTAATTAGGTTTTTAGAGTTTTAGATCATTCATACTTTTCATACTTTGAGTTTTGAGAGAGATTAGAGCTTGGGGCTGATCCAATATTTGTACTGCTTTTGAGAGAATATTTCGAACCCCTTTTCACATTCTCTTTTGATTTATATGATATCTATTTTGATAATGTCTTGTGTTTCATTCGATATGTCTGAGTAGATCTCTCGTTAGGTTTAGGGATTCTCGTTAGGGATTTCATGGAATGCTAGATTGATTTATCTGTTAGGATTCATAACTTAATTAGTTCTTCACCTAAAGTTGATCTTAATGCTACTTCTAGATTGATCACCTATAATCTAAATCATAGGTTGCTAAGTTGACACAAAAAGTGTAATATATAATCTGGCAGAACTTAAGGTGAGCAAATTAGATAATTGCAAAGAAATTTGGATTAGATAACTTGTGAACAAATCGAACATGTGCTTAATGCTAGTTTAATGTTTAGAAATCGCAAAGGGATTTGGATTTTTAGGATTTAAACTTAGTAAATTCTCGCAACGAAAGTTGGTTAATTTTATCTCTGTGATTTGAGTTCTAGAACCGTACTTAATTCGATCCTCACTGATAATTGAATCTGCATTGCTTGATTTCCTGAGAAATTCCCGAGACCTGCGTTTTCCCATCTTGAAAACAACCGATTTATTTGTTTCTGCATTGCTTTATTTACATTTAAATTGTTCCTGCTTAGCTTTATTCGACACTAAAAATCTATCGTGAGAGTCTTGAGTCTATGTGGATTTGACCCTTGTACACTACAATTGCATTATATGCACTTGCGGTGTAGCTCTAGGGAATTGAAAATTGGAGCATATCACGTGCAAGGTTAAATCAAGGGAGACGTGGGCAGTGAAGGATTCGTTTAGTATATCCTGATTCAATTTCTCATTGATTGATCCTACTAAACATGCCAGATCTAGGTTCTCTTGCTAGAAACATAAAGGATCTCACCTAATACCTTGTTTATGCAGCGGAAGGAGAGGTATTGTCTGAGATCAGCAGAACCACCAAGAGATAGCTCCTCCAAAGGCTCACACACGCACACTGCAGGAAGTTGGCTGCTAGACCGAGAGGAGGGAGGCGCAGGGAGAGAGAGAGAGAGGCGCAGAAGCTTAGGGGAAAAAGGTGGCTAGGTTAAGTTTTAATCATAAAACTTATGCCTAGTTCCTTTTGGGCTTTTGGGCCCAATTCCCAGTCTGATTAAATCCCTTGGATTTAATCAGGCCCTTCTATCTCTCTAAGCACAGTAAATGCCTAGCACTTTTACCGTACTTCTGCTGAACCGTTCCTTCATGGTTTCCTGTTAGCTTAGGCGTGTGACCCATATGGGATCATATAATAAAGGCAATAAGTCCAAGACTTATAGATCATGAGCGGACTCTAGCAAGCCATCATGACCCCCAGTATTATATGACTTATGTCTGATCATTGACATGCTCTTACTTTCTAGAGACAGTACAGAGATAACTGGACATAATTCCAACAATCTCCCACTTGTACTGGAATCTCTGTATTCATATTCCTTTTGTCTCAATATCTCGATTAGTCATAAGGCAAGATGAGTGTCATCCTTATAAAGCCTAATCATGTTCATCGGACTCTGATTTGATACTGACAATCCAAACGACTCGGGACAGTCCGTTTGAGCATGGCCATGCATTTTCCAGTATTCAAATCTCCGATTGGCCTAGAGATATTCACTCCATTTATATTGGAGGGACAAATCCCGTCTTGTTCCATCACTGTAAACTACTCATTTCATAATACACCCAAACAGGGTCCTTATAACTATCGCTGAACGACAGTGTTAGACAATGATCAAAGTGCATCAGTTCATGTGCAGTCACATGCATGCGAACTCAGGTCTAAGGACTATACTCTATAGTCGTAGTAAGAATCTCTTATGACACAGATATAAATATCCTGAAGAGTTCTTATAAGCGGGTCTTGTCCGGTCGTATGTACCCCAACATACACCTATGTACTGACTTTGATGCCGTGCATCTATGACATCTTGAGACTTTGTCATAAGTCACATACCAATCTAGTCTCACGCGGTTGTTGGTGTTCCAATTTCAACAACCTTTGACTAGGGACAGGATGATATAAGCCATCTATCAAATATAGGGTCTCATGATCAAGCTAAATGACTTTGATGACTCAAGATCAAGTCACTTACTTCGATGACCTATAAAATGGTTCATATCATTTTGGAACGATTATTTCATCACAGTTAAAATAATCATAAAATAATTTTATTAAACATCTTAAAATGTTTTACAAGAACATATCAATAACTAAATAAAGCCCTTTACTAACTCCCACTGAAATTAAGACTACATCTTAATTTCACTTATCCTACAGCAACAGTCCGCGACTCGTGCTTAGGCCTAAGGAGTGGCTTCGTTAATAGATTAGCAACGTTCACATTCGTTGAAACTTGCTGATCCACTTAACATCTCTGTCATTTATCTCACGGAATAGGTTATACCTACCCTCAAGGTGTTTGGACCTCTGATGTGCAGCTAGTCTCATCTATGCTGGGAATCACATCAAGTTCAGTGACGAACTCTTCTTTCCAAACGACCTCTTTCGCCGCTTTCCAAGCTGCGAAATGTTCAGCTTAAGTCATGGAGTCAGCAACAGTGCCTTGCACCGCCAGATAGACACAAGATATAACCGGACTGTGACCGGAAATCATCTTTGTCCGTTGGAAACTTGCCTTTCAGACTCTACCGACTCGTAGCACCTCACTTTCTCCGTAAATCAAGAACATATCCTAAGTATTCTCCAAATACTTGAGAATATTCATTACGTCTATCCAGTGATTCTTTGCTGGATTTGACTGGTCTTTACTTGTCTTGCTTAACATTAAAGCAACATCAAAACAAGTACGTGTCATGGCATACATGATAGATCCAATTGCCGACGCATATGGAATCTCATCCATGCATTCAAGCTCAGCAGTTATCGTGGGATACTGTTTCTTGCTTAACGTAATGCCATGTGACATTGGCATAAAAACCCTTCTTGGATTGCTGAAAACGTGTAGGACTTTGTCAATTTAAGAATCCTGACATTGTCCTACCAGCTCTTTTGGATCTCTATCTTTAGATCCAAAGTCCAAGAATATACGTGGCTTTACCCATGTCAATCATTAAAAACAACTCCCAAGCCTGTCCTTTACCGACTGCAGCTTTGGAACGTTATTTCCGAGAATCAGTATGTCATCGACATACACTATGAGAAATGCAATATCGCTCCCACTTATCTATTAGCAAACGCACAGTTCCACTTCGTTCCTGTTCAAGTCAAAACCTTGACTACTTCAACAGAACGAAGATTCCAACTCCGATATGTTTGCTTCTATCCATGAATGGATCGATGAAGCTAACTTACACACAGTGTAATTTTTTCGGAGTCCGGGCTCACTTTCGCTTCTGTGAATTTCGCAGGTTCGTCACTTTCAATGATCATCAGATCATGGCAATTAATCACGAGAAATCACTCTCGGATTAGTGACGGATTTATTCAGATCTGCGAACTTCAGGCTCTACAGGTGTAGATTCTACAGAAATCTGTAAATCCATCCGTTCCTCTCCCTCAACAGGTTGAGCAGCCTCCTGTATTTCTCGAATTTCTTCGAGTTATACTTTTACTCCCACTGTTCTTCTTGGAAAGTAACTTCCCTTCTTAGAAAACAGAATGGACGTAAAAGTAACAAGCCTTGGTTTCCCTAGGACAACCAGTGAAGTAGCACAACTACAAATACTCAGTAAAGACGAGTTTGGATCGATTCCAATCCACATTTACGTGGTGTCTTTCAACTGATATTGGTGGAACTATTTCAGCGTAAACTTAGATATTTCTAGAGCGTTATTCTTAAAGAATATCATGGAAGATTCGTGTGACTCATCTTTAATCATTTCTGATAAGATCTGATTCTTTCTCACAGAAACACCTCCAGGTTTTCAGGAGAAATGAGCTGTGAAACGACTTCACACTCAATCAGATGATCACACCATCAATGACTTAAGTATTCTCCCTCGTGATCTAATCCAGAGTCTCAATACTTCAGTCACTCAGATTCTATACCTCATTCTGAAATTCTTTCGACCATTTCAAAGAATTCTGACTCGTGTCTCATCAAATGAACACAGTCTTACTCACTGAAGTAATCAGTAGAGACAATGAAGTACAGGAAATTTTCTCTGGCATTACTGCTCATCGGACCACATACATGAGTATGTTCAATCTCCAATAAGCCTTTGGGCCTTTCTCTAGCTCGGCTAAGATGGGCCCTTTGTCTTTTGGTCTAGTAAGCAGAATTCAAGTCTCATAAGATATCCATTCAAATGAGCCCAAAAGTCCATAACTATGGGGTTTCTGAATCTGACTTACTCTATGTGACCAAGACTTTTATGCCAAGAAAAATCAGGTTTAATACATCAGATTTAAACCAATTCGGTATTTATGTTACATTTAGGCACTCTTTGGTTTAAGATATAAAACCCATTCCTTGAATAGGGTGCTACAATTAATATTTCATTAAGATCAAAAGAACAAAAACTTGTCTTTTATCAAAATGAAAAACATTCAAATTCTTACAAGAGAATGAAAGACAACTCTGCTTAAAGCAGGTACATTGTAGCAATTACTTAATACAAAACCAAGCCTCGAAGGCATCTACAAGTGAAAACCCTACGGCTGAGGCAGCGTCCATAGCTCCTTCCAGACATGTAGATCCACTTGTCCTTCCTTCAACATTCTACTGTTGCTTAGGCTCTGCATATTTTCACAAATATCAGTGCCACAACCAGTATCCAATACCTTTAAGGTAGAACTTGAAGTAATAACATGAATACCTGAGGAAGTAGTCTCATACATCAACTTCAACTCCTCATCATCTTCCATGAATTTAATGCAATTTCTCTTCCAATGCCCTGTCTCTTTACAGTAGCAGCACTTACCAACGTAAGAGGTATCTGACTTGGGCTCAGAAGACACACGCTTGCCATGATTCAAAATCTGGACAACTTTGTCTTCACCCTTGTCAGTACTAGGTTTAATAAACCTACCCTTCTCTATTATGAGATTATACTGGGTACTCTTCACGTTTGGCTCAACTGTCTTGAGCATATCATGCAGTTCAGTCAGCGTCTTCGTTAAGCCTTTCTTGATATAGTTCCTTCTGAACTTATCATAGCTTGACGGCAGTGACTGCAGAATGATCTCAGTTGCCAATTCTTGGCTCACTGGATAATCCAGTTTCCTCAGGTTATCAATGTAACCCATCATTTTACTGACATGAGGACTCACTGGATGATCATTTGGTAGCTTGCAGCTAGTGAGAGACTTAACCAACTGGTATCTCTCCACTCTTACCTGCTCCTGAAATTTCAATTTCAGGCTGCTGATCATCTCTATTGGCGACTCCATGTTCTCATATTGCTTCCGCAAGTCTGAGTCCATGGTAGCCAATATCAGACCACGCACATCTACCGCATCATTATAATGCTTATTCCAAGCATCATATACTGCATGGGAGGCATTGGACCCGATCCTCACGGGGAGAGCTCTCTCAAGAACATAGTCCTTTCTCTCCTGCCTGAGGACTAGCCTCAGGTTCCGCGACCAAGTCAAGAAATTTGATCCGTTCAGCTTGTCCATCTCAAGGACAGACCGGATCGAGAAAGTGTTTTGATTGTTTGTGCTAGTCATAGCTGAAATATAAGATAAAAGGATTTTAGTTAATATGTTCAATATGATTAATCTCGCATTATAGTTAATATGATTAATCTCTCATTATATTCAATAACATTAGTTACCCTCAATAGAATATAATGATTCCAAGATCCACATATAACTAAGATCAAAGTGGGCCACTGGCCGTCACCCAACCTTAGCTTATATCGGTAAGCCCTATCTCGGCTAATTATATCCGTGATATAATTCTTGGTTGTGAATCTGGGCCCGAGGCCCAATCCACTCTGATGTCTCAAGGCCCGGGACTCCCGATGGCCTAGTCAAGAAAACCAGACTATACAGTCATGTAATCACTAATGTCTGGGACTCCCAATGACATCAATGAATCACAAACTGTCTTACCCACGCAAAAGATAGACACCCTCACACTGTAAGGCCGTGTGTACGATTGAATGGGCTTCAACAACTGACATAATCTGGACAAGACATCCAACGCTTGATATTATTTGAGGTTTATAGGTTTTTCTTTAAAAATTCATTCCCAAAATAGAAGATTACTATTTTTGGAAACTTTCCATTTTTGGAAACCTACTATTTTTGGAAACTTTCTAAAATTGGAAACTTCCTAAAATTGGAAACTTTCTAACTATAGAAATTTCCTATAATCCAAAACATGCAAATCTAGAAACTTCTATTCTAAGAAACTTTCTAATTTCAGATTTTGAAAACAGATTAATTTAAAATCGATTTTAATTTTATATAAATAAATTTTAAATTAAATCTGAAGAAAAGACTCAAATAATTGGCTCAATTGTTTTAACTTCTTGGCCCGAGGCCCAAGAATTGGTCCATGTCCAAGACATAACCCAATTGCCCAATTAAATGACATAACCGGTCTGGTTCATTAAAATTGGTCTAACCAAAATTAATTACTACGATGACCACAATTGTCAACCGGTTATTTACTAAACCGGATTTTCTCAATTTATTTGGTCCAACCAAATCAAATTAGAAAACCACTGGTTTAGGCACTAAATCCAATTTTACGACTTTGGATTTCTTATCCCGGTTTAACCAGAACTTAATAAATTTTATTAAGTCTGTTTATTAAACCGTGACGATTAATTTTTAATAAATTAAAAATCGAACCGAACCGATTGGTCACGAACCGATCACGGTCGTGACCTAGCTTCGCGATCGAGACAGCCGCAGCCGCAAGCATCACGCTTCCGCGGCGGGTCGATAGTCGGGACGTGAAGCCGGACGGGACGGGACGATCGGGACAGCCGGGCCGTGCGATCGGGACGAGACGCGATCCATGCGATCGGCGATCGTGCGATCCATGCGATTGATCGGCCCATCTCTCGCGATCGGACGGGACGCGTACGACTTCGATCCATGCGATCGTACCGATCGGATCCATGCGATCGTTCTCGGCCGATCCATGCGATCTCTTGCGCCTTGTCGCCGATCGTGTCGACGACACAACCCGATCCATGATCGGTTCGTGCGTCAACCGATCCAGACGTGTGATCCGAAACCGATCAACACTCCGATGCATACCGATTCATATAGATCGGATCATGCGATTTCTATTAGTTTAGGTTTTAATTCTTTGTTTCTTAAGTGTTTTTCTTATCAATAGATTGATTCAAACACTTCTAAACAACCTAAACATGATTCTAAACAAGAAATCCTAATAGAACCAATGGCTCTGATACCACTGAAGGATTCGTTTAGTATATCCTGATTCAATTTCTCATTGATTGATCCTACTAAACATGCCAGATCTAGGTTCTCTTGCTAGAAACATAAAGGATCTCACCTAATACCTTGTTTATGCAGCGGAAGGAGAGGTATTGTCTGAGATCAGCAGAACCACCAAGAGATAGCTCCTCCAAAGGCTCACACACGCACACTGCAGGAAGTTGGCTGCTAGACCGAGAGGAGGGAGGCGCAGGGAGAGAGAGAGAGAGGCGCAGAAGCTTAGGGGAAAAAGGTGGCTAGGTTAAGTTTTAATCATAAAACTTATGCCTAGTTCCTTTTGGGCTTTTGGGCCCAATTCCCAGTCTGATTAAATCCCTTGGATTTAATCAGGCCCTTCTATCTCTCTAAGCACAGTAAATGCCTAGCACTTTTACCGTACTTCTGCTGAACCGTTCCTTCATGGTTTCCTGTTAGCTTAGGCGTGTGACCCATATGGGATCATATAATAAAGGCAATAAGTCCAAGACTTATAGATCATGAGCGGACTCTAGCAAGCCATCATGACCCCCAGTATTATATGACTTATGTCTGATCATTGACATGCTCTTACTTTCTAGAGACAGTACAGAGATAACTGGACATAATTCCAACAGGCAGTGATATCTAACCTCCTTCAATCTCAACTGTTGGATTCTAAATCTCATAACGGATTCAAACCTTGGCAAGTTTTGAGGCCGCGGAGATCTCTAACCTCCCATGATCTCAACCATTAGATTTGAAATCTTGCAATGATTTCAAATCATGATAGTTGCAAATTGACATCAGCAGATTCGAGCTCTACACCGGACTGTTCATATTTCTCTTCACCAATTAAATATTACTTTCAAATATTTAATTTGTCGGGGGCAATTGTGTGTGCTAGATTCCACACCTGGATTCAGTTCGATAAAGCCCATTAAGACCTACAATAAGAAGACCTGATTTAAAGGCAACACTACTCGGCCCAAGACGAAGCCCATAAGACTCGATTTCATATATGATAAAATTGTTGTGTTTTGGGATAAGACTGCCGATCTAAAGATCAACGGACAAGCTGACTCGGTCGAAACGGATCAGCTCAAAATCAGCTTAACAACTCGAAGATTGCAGATATCGTTTGAGAACATGTTTCCCGAGATATGAAGGATAATAATCTCGGCGCAAAGCTATAACATGAGTTCGAGGCCTTTAGTTCAAGGACTCTCTTTTCTACGTACCTTTACATTCGAAATCGCTCTACGAGCTCTTGTAAACATCTCATTTGAAATTACTTTCTAAACACTTATCTATTCCATAAAATACAATTGTGAAACTCAGTTCGTTTAGGGGAATTTTTGATAGGGATAGTCATGGGTAAGGCTCTTATGGCCGATTTATAGAATTAGGGTTTGGAATTTATACGGTTTTTTGGTTATTTCCTTATGTTTAATGAATGATTAGAGAGTAGATAACTAGAGGCTAATCATAGGTGTAATGCCCCCTTCCCATTATCCACTGACTGACGAGCTGACCGGCCAACAAAAAAACAAGAACATGACCTATCGAACCCGTGCATACTAAACGAGGAGAGTTTGTTACATACGAAAGCCAGAGACGGTCCGGTTTGAGTCAACGACACGAACTAAACCATCTTTGATTCTGTTTATCTTGCTTCCACGATACAAGGCTTTCCAACCCATATCGTTTCCAAGAGTTGTGTTCGGTTCGGACTAAACCGTATATCAGGGAATAATTCCGTTTTTAGTATTTTAAATCATTTTATCTTATTGTTATCAATTTACGGTTTTCTACAAATCTTTTAGCGGGATCCCAAAAAAATCCAGAACTGAAAATAAAGTCAAAATGCTTAAACAAACCGTAGCTAAATGCAAACCCAAACTACTCCGAGTGTCCTACGCGTCCGCCGAGCTATGCCAAACCTAAAATAGCTGATCATGTTCTACCACGACGTAATGACCTCTATAACACACAAGCATTCTCGAGTATTAAAAGTAACTACGGAACATTATATCACTGCGGCACATGACCTCGATTAGACTCGATCTATCTATCGCGGCACTAACACTAACTCCACACCATTGGGCCCACTATGAGGACATAAGTCCTTGGACACCGTTCTCTGTCCAACGATACGCGGTGACTCGGGTTACCCCTAGATAGATTAAGCTTCCATGCAGTCAGACCCTAGAACACGACCCCATATTATCCGGACACCTACCCGTGTAAATCAGTAGGTCAACACCATAACCAGAACTACTACCTGAAGGTACGTGAACCGATCTGGTAACTACCTGAGGATCCAATCGGGATGGAAGTACTGGAACGCCATCACGGGACTTGCAGGATCTACGCACACTAGTCCTGATAACAATGAATTAAACAAACAGACTCTCTGGAACTCTACAACAGCACACAATACCGACAAGGTCAATAAAAAATAAATAACACAATCCCAGCTCCCAGTCCACCCCGCAAGTCCTATCACAACTCTCCACATCACCCAACCTTATCCGGTTCCGTACCAGAATAAGTGTCTATCCAAACTTACCCGGTCCCATACCGAGGTAAGTAACAAACAACACGGTCTATTCGGCCCAACACTGGAATAGAATAAACACCACACAATCAATCCATCTACCCGGTCCAACACCGGAGTAGACCAATAAGTAAACAATCACCAATTAACCACTCATCAATAACCACATAACAATAAACAATTAATTACTCAAGTTTGCTTACTTATTAACTTATAAACTTATTTAATTATTCCGCTACTTTGGGATTAATAGCTTACTAATCCCGTAGACGGTAAATTCTCAAATTACATCCTTTAATACCTCATTCCTTAATCATTATTTTAATCTCTTCGATTTGTCAGCTTGAGATTAGTAAACTTAACTAATCTCTTGACTTCTCATTGTTCTTTAACTAATTCAATTAACCTGATAACCTCGACAATCGTCTAATTAACCCACTTTGTTATTATATTCTAAGTCTGTTGGGTGTTTTAATCAGTTTTAATTAACTCTTAATTCCTTTTATATAGATTCCTTTAATACGTTCTTAATATAATATATATGCATATACGTCCTAGAATGTCGTTCTAAAATGAATGCATCAACCAATAAACAATTAACGACATAACCAATCAATTACCGGTACGAACTATCTGGCATGCCATATCATAAATCAAACCATTTAATTAATCAATCGGGTTATCAAATCAACCTAGCCGTTCTAACCATTTCAATCATACAGGTATGAAACCTAATTCTACGATTCGTTAGTTCCGGGTCTATATGATCCTATTCTAAATGCAACACACAATTAGCCAACTCACAGTGCATGGAGATGACGGATGGATGATCTTACGGAAATTCGAACCCCGAGACCGAGCTCGAACCTTCCCTGAACCTTTCCCTAACTAAACCAACTAACAAAAATCCATCCTTAACCCGAGCTTGACCCCGTGCTTTGACCAACTTTGACCTCACATATGTTGAACCAACTGAAGACCGGCGAGAGGAAGGCTGACTGGCAGCAAGAACCGGCGTTGACTGGCGGCGACCGGCAGCGTTGACCAGCATTGACTGGTCCACCCAACTTAACCGGCTATTGACCGGTGAAGAGAGAAGATCGCCGGCGGTTGACTACGGTGGTTGACCGACTGAATGATTGGTCCTCCGGTGATTAAACGATGATGAAAGAAGAAAGCCGGCGAGATGACCGGTGGTTAACCGGCGAGGAGAGGAGATCACCGACAGTTAACCGGATGTAGAAGTTATCCCTGGTGAGTCTCCAGCGAGAGAGAAAATGCCCGGCGTGCAGAGGAGAGAGCCGACAAGAATGAGAGGATCACGGCGAGGGGTTACACCGGATGTGATGCTTCTCCTGCAATGGAGTGGATAGGTGGAGAGGAGTGCCGGCGTGAGAAGAGAACAGAGGGAAAAGCCGACTGAGAAAGGATGAGGATGCGGCGGAGCTTCGCCGGCGGTGGAGATTTCCGGCGACTCTTCGACGGCTTCCTCCGATGACAAACGGCGATTCTGACCAGCGTTTGAAGAGCTCAACGCCAGGGTTCCTGATCTGTAGGTGGTTTATTCACATTCAACAAGGTTTGAGGTGAATGAAAGGACTTGGGGAGAAAGTTTCTTCAAGAAGAACAAAGAAGAAGAAAGAGAAAGAGATTCGCCGAGAGAGAGAGGAGAGAGGAGAGAGGGAGGTAGAGAGGTCGTGGGGGATGAGAGACTGAGGAGGGTGTTTTTCCGTGGTTTCGTCTGAGTGAGTGAAATGAGAGGACATCCACATGGTTTTAAAGGGAGAGATGCATGAATCTTAAAGTTTCATTGAATCTAAAAAGGTTATGTGTCACCAAGTGAAGAAAGGTGCATGAAACTTGGCTCCCCAAATCCTTCTCCAAATTCTTTGTTTCCCATTCCATGAATTTAGCAACAACAATTCATTGAATCACAATTTGGACCAATCAGCGATCACGAAACGATCCCGGTTCGTTCCTTCGTCAATTACCGATACTTCTGTAATGACTCCTAAAAGTTCACTTTTATTTTTAATAGACTCCATGAGAAACACCCCGCAACTTGTTTCATTCAATTCAGCTTCCCGTAGCTCATGTAACGTCCGTTAGAAGTATTTCTCTGTTTTGTCGGTTTCCATCCCGACAGTCCGTAAAATTCTTATTTAAATATGATTTATGTTTTCTCCGTCTTCTAAGTGATTTCTTTAATTAAAAATAGAATCACTTGGCCCGTCTAAGTTTTCCGCCTTCTTTTTAATAAAATTACCAAAATGCCCTTTGCTTCCCAAAAACTACAGAAATGCCCCTTTGATGATTTCTAACGGCTTCCCGTTGACTTTTAACTTTCCTGTTGACCAAATATTGAGACGGAGTATTACAATAGGACTGATAGATCTACGATAGTATTGCAGCTATTAGCCAGAACTAGGATAATCGAGCAGATGCGGTGTAAGCTGTGTGTGTTGAATTACAGGGCATTATGAATGTCGATGAACTAAATATTAATGGATGATCTTCCTTGCGGCCAGCTGCGAGAGTTGATTGGTCGAGTTGAAGAGATTAGGTATTTAATGCTATAAGAATATATTAGGCATAATCACATTAGGGCTTCGTACTCGGCTTCGTTTTTTGAGGCTGGAAAGCCTAGCCTGAATGATTGCTCAAGTATTTCTCATGCTGGCAATTTGAGCCAATTTCCGATTCCAGAGCTCGACGATAAAGTCTGCCAAAACTTGGGCTTTCACGCTAGTTCGGCCCTTAAATTCGATGTCGTACTTAGCTTGACTGCTCATTTAGCTAGTATGCCGGACTGTGTAAGATTGACCCTAGGAGCATGATTGTTATGACGGTGATCGGATGTGATTGGAAGTAAGGCCTGAGCTTTCTTGTCGATGTCACGACCGCTAAAGCCAATTTTTTATAGTTGGGTATCGAGTATCTGGTCCATCCAAGGTCTTACTGATGTAAAAATAAGACTATGATCGTCGCGGTCCTCTTTAACCACGACCCCGCTTACATCAGCGCTTGACAATGCTATGTAAAGGTAGATCGTCTCCCCTTCTTCCGGTTTGGATAAAATCGGCGGAGCTGTGAGGTATTCTTTCAGCTGTTGAAAAGCCTCCTTGCATGTTTCGTCCCATTTGAAATTCTTATTTCCTCTCAAGAGCTGATAGATTGGAAGACATTTGTCAGTTGATCTGGAGATGAAACGAATGAGTTCTCCTGTAATATCCTGTTCCAAGAAATCGTCAACGGGCAGCAGAGAAGTCAACGGAGGGCATTTTCGTAATTTTCAGAAGATGAAGGGCATTTTGGTAATTTTACCAAAATGCAAGCCGAAAGTGGAGACGGGCAAAATGTTCTTCTTTTGGGTCATAAAGAACATTTAGAAGACAAGAAGTGGAAGAAACAGAGATTAAATGAGTTTTACGGGCTATCGGGAAAGGAAACCGATATAACCGATAAAACTTGTAAAATCCATAACCGGAGCTACGGGTGTCCAGACGGAGTGATTCGAATTGCTAAATTCATCTAAGATCATCTACAACCTGAAAATGAGGCTTGGTGATTTTATAGAAGCAGCTAAAGGGTTTTTAAAATATTCAACGTAAAGCCGGTTTTTCCGAGAAAACCGATACATCGTTCGGGCAAGCAAGAAGACCATCTAAATTCCACCAGAAATTATGCAATTTTGACCGAAGCAACATTAGAAGATGAAGAAGATATTGTTAAAAGGATTCAGCAATATTTGATGTCTAGATCAAGTTATGAATTTTGAGTCCTTAATGGGTTATTAAGGCTTAAAAGTTCAAAATAAATTCCTTGAGGCTTGGGCTTGAGTCAGGGTATTTGGGACAGTTTACCAAGACCATATTGGACCTAAATCCAGCTCAGTATGAAGCATGGGCCACGAAATTTGAGCCCAAGAAATAGAAGCTTCTTAGGTGCATGAATCTCCAAGGGTGTGTTGTCAACAATCTAAGGGTTGCATGGAGAGGCCTACAAATGGATGGTGGGAGATCAAATTCATTGTTTGTGGATGGTTTTTGGTGAGGAGGTCGTGGCACAAGATGGAGGAAGAAGAGAAGACAAATGGAGGGTGAAGATCACTCCACTTTTACTATATCAGGAGACCTTCCCCCTCCCATTTTCTTCACACCAAACTCACAAAGAGTATAGAGAAGTAAAGAAGATAGAAAGAAGAGAGGGAGAAGAGAGGGAGAAGGGAGGAAGAAGAAGAATAAGGAGGCAGCAAGAAGGAGGAGGAGGAGGAGGAGGAGGAGTCGGGAGAAGAAGAAGAAGCCGGAGGGAGGAGAGAAGAAGGAGGAGCCGGAGGGGAGAGAGAGAGTGAGAAAAATAAAAGAAATATGGGGAAAGGAATATTAATACGTCGGAATATTCTAAAGAATATTCGCCGGAAAGGAATTTTTCCGACGTAATAATCTTCCCGATAAACCGGATTTCTTTTATTTAGAAATAGGATAGACGGTTGTAGTAGCGATCATATGAGGGTTATCCGGAGGTTCGGAATCACTAAGGTCAAGTGCGGGTCAAGGTCGGGTCAAAGCATCGGAGGTTCGGGGAAGGTTCGGGTTAGCATCGGGTTCGTGTCGGGTCTCGGAGTTCCGTCAATCCATCCATCCGTCATCGTCATAATAACACTGTGAGTCGGCTAAATTGTGTGTTGCATTTAGAATAAAACATATAGATCCATAATTGATAAACCATAGTTATAGGTTGCATACCTTGATAATTGAATTCGTTAGAACGGTTAGGTTGATTAATAACTCGGTTAATTAATTAAATGGATAGGTTAAAGGATGCATGCTAGTTAGCTTATATTCGTTGATAATTCGTTGATTGCTTGATTGAGTGTTGCTTGATTGGTTGATAGTTCGTTGATTGCATGATTGGGTGATGCATACATATAGAATGGCATGCTAGGATATATATGCATATATAAGTATTTAAGAACGTATCTAAAGGAATCTATATTCGGGAAATTATGAGTTGATTAAAATACGGTTAAATGACATAACACACTTAGAATATAATAACAGGTTGGATTAATGAATGAAAGTTAATGAATAATGAGATGTCGGGGAGTTAGTAATCTTACTAAATCTAAACCGACAGATCGAGGACGTATTAAAAGAAACATAGGAAGTGATAAGAAGTGGTGATTGATGAGCCGTCTACGGATTAGCAATCCGCTAATCCAAGGTAGCGGACGTAAATTGGTTAAAAGGCGAATAACCTAGTTAATTGTTTGTGTGGTGATTAATTGATTGTGTGATTGCTTGCTTGTTTATCTACTTCGGTGTTGGGCCGAGTAGACTGTTGATTGTTTGTTTGTGTGATTGCTTGATTGTTTATCTACTTTGGTGTTGGGCCGAGTAGACTGTACTATAGATACTTACCCTAGTGCGGGACCGAGTAAGTTTGGGTGGTGTGGAGGTTGGTGATAGGACTTGCGGGATGGATCGGGGATTAAGATAGTGTTTATATTTGACCTTGTCGGTCTTGCGTGATAGAGTCCCAGCGAGTCTGCGTGTTTACAATTCTGTTATTAGGACTCTATAGGGCGCGTTAGATCCCGCAAGTCTAGAGATGGCGTTCCGGTACTTCTGACCCGATTGGATCCTCGGGTAGTTACCTGATCAGGCACGTACCTTCGGTAGTGGTTCTGGCAGGTGTTAACCTATGGAGTGACGTCTGTAGGTGTGTGGTCCGGAGAACACGGGGTCGCGTCCTAGGGCCGGACTGCATGGAAGCTTGGGTTATCTAGGGGTAACTTGAGTCACCGCGTATCGATGGACGGAGAACGGTGTCCTAGCCGTTGGACTTTGTGTTATCGCCTAGGAGTCGTGGGAGGTTTTAGCTACCGTGGCAGCAGCTAAGTGTTCCCGTGGAAGTCACCGAGTTCGCAAAGTGGACCCAGATGGTGTGAAGATTGCGTTAGAGATGCGATAGATAGATCGACTCTAATCAAGAACATGTGCCGCAGTGTTCTCGATTCCCTTCATTGATGATTGTGTTGTTATTTGAATGCTTGTGTGTGTGAAGCTCATCACGTCTTGGTAGCACGTGATCAGCTATTATACTTGATTGTTATTTTGGGTTTGGGTGGGATTATTAGATTATTAGCAGCCTTTAGTTGGGAGCCGTCTCACTGGGTAATCTTAGATTGCTCATTAGACTCTTTTGTGTTTTTCAGGTTTGGCGTAGCTCGGCGGACGCGTAGGACCCTCGGAGTAGGTTCGGGTTGGCATTTGGCATCGGTTTATCGTTTATGCATTTTGACTTTACTTTTGTTTTCAGTTTCTATGGGCCCAGTTAAATGATTTGTATTGTACCGGATATTGATATGAATAAGATTTATATTTTTAAGTAATAAAAATGGAATAATTCCCTGATATACGGTTTCGTCCGAACCGAACACAACTCGTTGAAGCGGTACAAGTTGAAAAGCTTTGTATCGTGGAAATGAGGTAAACGAAGTTAAGGACGGTTTGGTTCGAGCCTTTGTCTCAAACCGGACTGCCTTTGGCTTTGTATTGTGACAAACTCTTCTCGTATGGCTGCTCGGGTTCGATCGGTCATGTTCTTGTTTGATTGTTGGCCGGTCAGCTCGTCGGTCAGCGGTAAACGGGAAGGGGGCGTTACATCTGCGATCCTCCCAATTAGTCTTTGTACTTCGCGAGCTTTGGTTGGTGAGGGCAAATTCATTATTTCGGTGATCTGCTTTGGGTTAGCTTCTATCCCTCGTTCGGTTACAATGTATCCTAGGAATTCTTTCGAAGTGCGCCAAAGGTAAATTTCGCCGGATTCAACTTCATGATGTAGTCATTCAGAATGTCGAACCATGGTTTCATATGATTGATGTGATCTGTCGCAACTAATGATTTTACAAGTATGTCGTCGATGTAGACTTCCATATTTTGGCCGAGATTCTTAGCAAACATCTTGTTGACGAGGCGCTGGTATGGTGCTCCTGCGTTCTTTAATCCGAACGACATGACCTTGTAGAAAAAGGTTCCTCTGTCCATTATGAATGAGGTCTTCACTATATCGTCTGGGTGCATCAGGATCTGGTTATCCCTGAGAAGGCATCCATGAAAGATAAGAGTTCGTTGCCGGCGGTTGTTCGACTAGCTGGTCGATGTGTGGTAATGGGAAACAGTCTTTAGGGCATGCCTTGTTCAGGTCGATGAAATACACGCAGACTCTCCATTTTCCATTATTCTTTTTGACTACCACCGGATTTGCGAGCCATTCTGGGTATTTTACTTCCATGATAGAACCAGCTCTTAGCAGTTTTTCCACCTCGTCGTTTACTGCATGCGCTCTTTCCGCTCCTAGCTTCCTTCTTTTTTTTCTTGGTAGGCATGTATGTCCTGTCCATGTTGAGTTTGTGACACGCGACGTTTGGATCAATACTGATCATGTCTATGATCAACCATGCGAATGTCGAGACATTTTGTTTTAGAAAGTCGATGAGCTTGGATCTGATGGTCGAATAGAGGTCAGCTCTGATTCCCACGCTTCGCTCGGGGTGACGGTCATCAATTTAGACGTGCTAGATCAATTCCAATTGAGGGTTAACTCGGTCGAAATCACTTGGGGGCGATCCTTCTTCATGTGTTGCCGTTATTGCCTTTGATTTTGCCGGTTGGTCGTCTCTTCACGCCTTTTCAAAGTTCGGCGATTGATCTGTTGATTTCACCTTTGCGGTTGTCATCACTTTTTCTCTGTTTATGGCTATGGTTGGAGGGTCTGGATCGTCCTTCGGTGCCGTGTTTATTTATGATCCGGTGTTTGTTTAATTATAGAGGGCTTCTTCACCTTGCGGAGGTGACTTGGATTGGATCCGCTCTTCTCCACCACCTGAATTGCTTGTATTGATGATGTTGCCGGGGTTGCTGGTTTTTCGTGTCTCTTGCGATGAGAGTGATGTTTTCGTCATTGCTGATCTGCCCTTTGGTCGTGCGAATGTTCCCAAAGTCCCCACAGACGGCACCAATTGTTGAAGCTGAACTTCACATGGATCAATTCAATAAATTGATCACTTAAAGGGACTTGAGTGGTTCAAATTAAAGGATTTAAAGGCAATAACAGAAAGGACCGAAAAAACGTATTCGTTTTATTAATTAGAGTTCGAAAATCAAGATCGATTTTCTCTACTCTGGAATTAGGTTTGTGTACAATAATTCAGGATCGCTCTCTTCCCGCGCAGGGGAAGTATATTTATATCAGGAGAATTATTATTTATTTCCTAGATTCTCTCTGATACGATAAAGTTAAATCCGGACAATCTTGGCTTTTCTTTCCTTTTCGTAGATTCGTCTTTAACTTCTTCCTTTTCTTAAATATTTTAATTTTACATTAACAATATTTTCCTCTTTTGATGCCAGTCTCGCCGGAGTCCGCCGAAATGGGGCATCTTCTTCTTATTTGGGCTTGATCTTTGATGGACCGATCTAAATGTTGGGCCGGGCTAAAGAGGGAGTGTTAAACCCACCTTCAACACTCCCCTTTAATTATATTCCATCAGCTTGTGTTCTTTCTCAGAAATATATAGCTTAGATCATAAAATTATCCATCTCCACTCTTCCTATTTATAACTTAGTTTGATACTCAAGCACATTGTTCTTTGGCTATCATCGCTCCACATTTTCAAAACCATAAAACATAGAACTCTCCCAACAGGAAGACATTCAACACGGTTCATGCATAACTAAGTGAAAATACTCTCAAGATGAACAAGTCACCATGGTTTTTCTCTTCAAAACCTGCAATCAACCTATGCTCACATGGTCTATTAACCACCTGTTAGAGCTGCAACTGATCAACAAAGTGAAATCTGACGTCTTGATCCTTTTTATTTATAACCTTTTGCTCATCACAATTGTCAAGCCTTCTTGAATCATAACCCTTGCTTGAACCTGACGACCTGATTTCTGCCCTTGACACTGATATCCCACAAAAATAATTAGCCAAATCTTAGTCTTAACTCTGATTTGATCGGAAGTCAAACTCCTTGCTGATGAGAATTCCCCTGCCAAACCTTTAAGACGGGTTATAAACATATTGATTCTTCACCACTATCTTGTTCTTTACTTGTTGTCTTCAAACCCTATATGATTCTCGCACATCAATACCTCCACATGATAAACCAAGCTCCAGAGACAGTCATGTAGAAACCAGTTTCAGACTCCATCACTTAGATGCCTTGCACTCTAAGAACTGCTGAGGCTAAGCTGACATCAACAAATACCACAAACATAACGTTTTTCATGCTCTTCCAACCAAACATGAGTTTTTGAATCATAATAAATAACTTGTCTTCAATAATTCTAACCATGCGAGAGGCAGAACAACAATCGTTTCTCAGAATCAAGAAAATATGCTAGATTATATGCAGCTAAAAATGCTTTCCATGGGAGAATACATTGGCGTTGTTTCTTCGGATTCGTCTCCAAAAGCCAGGACACTAACCTTGTAAGCTTGGAATAAAGCCATCTAGAATACCTCATTCCGCTTATGAAGTTCAAGACCCCATCCTCAAGACATTCAATCATGGTTGTGAATCTTAATCCCTTTCACATTGTTGTTTACATGGGCTTGCGACTTCTTTTTCTCTATGCCACAAAACTGCCGTCAATATTTATTCAAACTTTCACCAAAAGTTAGCTTTTAAATCTCTGACCAAAAACACCTCTTTTAAGACGATCAGCAAAATGTGAAATCAGGTAACAAACCCACGATCTTGCTCCACGAACATATTCCAACTTGAATGTTGTTACGGAATTTCGATCTAGTCCAAATAACTCGGGTTACGATCAAAGAGGTCCGAACTAATGAGGTGAGAATAAACTTTAAGTGAGGTCGGAAACTGTTCTATTAATAATAAGGCCAAAGCCGAACAATGAACATGATGGACGAGGTGCGAGTCCGTCAATTGACATGCTCCCTAAATGTTGCTCGGGCTCGTAGCTTTAAAAATGTAGCTCGGAGCCTTCTCAAATTACAAGATGTCTCAAATGAAGAGTGAAAGGGTCTATTGATAGTGCAAAAGGTCTGACTTCTTGTTGGGCCGTTTGACACCTTTACGGGCTCGTTTTGTTGGGCCGAAATGTTTTTTATGAGTTGACAAGCTTTCCAATGGGCTTATGGATGGGGGCTAAACCCATATACAACAATTAGTTGAGGGCATGGAGGCTGCTATCGAGGATCCACCAGTTATTAATCTTGAGGAGAGTCTGGTTGCCGCTGATCAGGTTGGTGTTGGGTCGCTTGTTGGTGTTGTAGGCGAGGGCAGGGAGGCTGCTATCGAGAAGATGGAAATTGATTGTGATCGGGAGGTTGAACAGGACCGGGAGGTCATTTCTGAACAAGTGATCGTCCCTGACTTGGATATTTTGGATCCAAATGTTACGCTTCCGGAAGTGGAAGATAATGGTTATGGAGCTTCAGGTAGTCTGCGTTCCAGATTGGTGGCAGAATGTATAGGTCGGGATCGGGAAATGATGTTGATCGTTCTGAGGGCGCAGGTTTTACTACTGCCTCTGCCCGTGTTGATGAGCCAATGGTCGGCATGGGTCATGCAGATCCGGTTGGCGGTGTTCCTTCTACTGTTGGTGATCGTGTCCATGAGGGAGACGGTGGCGGGTTAGGGGCAGATCAAGAGCCCGACTCGTGGGAATTCACTTGGTCGTATCATCACAAGAGAAAGGATCCTTTGGTGGATGATAAGCGTCCTTGTGCTAATCTTGTCCAGCAGATCACGGTGGGGCCCCCCGGAAGCTGGTTTCCATTGTTGAGATGCATAGGCCTGACCTCCAGGGGGATCTCAGCCATCAACTTGTTATGGTACGTTTTTCTGGCTTTGTTTGTCATGTTTTGAAATTGTGTGCCTGTTGTTTGTTTTTCTTTCTCCCTAGTCGATTGCTTTTTTAACCGGCTTAGGGACTCGTACAGGTCCAAGACGAAGCGGGCCACGTCGACAGAGTGTGCTTTCAAGGAGCAAGTCGATGCGCTGCGCGGTTCTGCTTTTGAGTTGTAGGTTGTTCGCAAGGAGCTTAAGAGGCTGAGGGGTTCGCCGTTGTTTTAGTTGTGGAGAGGAAAAGTGTAGCAGATCTTGAGAAGAGAGTGGCCGATCTCGAGGTCAAAAATCGTGACTTTCGTGCAAAGCAGAACACGAGGCCGATTCCTTTAAGTCGGAAGTTAATCGCCTGGCTTCCCAGTGTGGCGAACTTCAGGCTTTCTTTGATGAGCTTCATTGCGTTGAGCGAGAAGCGCAGCACAAGAAGACCTCCGATCGCTTTGAGAAACTTAGGTCGGAGAGGGAGCAGGGAGAACGCAATTTTGAGAAGCTTCTAGTGCTGAACCAGGTAGTTGCCATTCTTGGTGCTTATCAGCTGCTTGTGCGGGAAGGTGTCCTGGTTCCTCCCGCTCTGATTGCCCAGCTTGAACGGGATAAATCCCTTCTTCAGCAGAAGGTTTGTGCGCTGAAGCCTGATGACCCTAGTTCTGACGATCTGTACATGTCGCCATTCCTTGAGTTGTCAAGCAGCGAAGCTGTTTTTGAAAGGGCAGTGGGGAGCAAAACCCTAGTTCTGACGATCTGTACATGCCGTTGAGGACGTGACTGTCCCTTATGTGTCTGATCCCTTGGAGTAGCTTTTCGTGTTGTAGCCTTTTTTATATTCTGGTTTTGTTGTGAATAATATCCCGTTTTTTGGCCTTTGGTCGTGGGAGGTTTGAACTTTTTGTAGTCGTTGAATGCTACATTGTTCGTACCTTTCTTTCCTCTTGTGATCGTTCTGCCGGCTAGTGCTCGGAGCTCGGTTGCTGCTCGTCGTTGCGACCATGCTGCCGAACTAAGAGATTTTTTTTGAATGATTAGTGTCTCGATGGACGTGTCTTTTGATTTTAGAGACTTGGTCCACGCGTCATTATTGTTTCTTAATAACTGCTTTGCGTGTTTCTGGGGGAGTGAACCGCCGTTTTTTCATTAAGGGTTGCATTGGTAACCATTGCATTGCATTGAATGTGGCTTCGGTATTTGCTGCTTTCCTTGGCTATAAGTACTGCCCTTCCTTATTTGCTTATTTCATAACTCATGTTTCTTTGCTTTCTTCCTTTCTTTTCTTTCGAGAGCTCTCTTCCTCTTTTTGTGCCTTGTCTTCCTGAGTAGGTTCAATTTATGGGTAGCGGAGGGCCGAGTCTCAGTGGATCGTGGTGGCAAGCTTGCTCTGGCGATGAGCTTCTCGTTCTTATTTTGTTTTGGTCATTGCCGACCTCCGGGGTTTCGGAGTTCGTCGTGTTTGAAACTAGTACTTTTTCTACGAAAGGGGAGTTTATCGATATGTAAAAATATACCGACAGTTGCCCCTGTTTGTCACCTTTCCGAACTTAAGGGTGACGCACAGATCCTTCGTTTGGGTGGGTCTGATGCGTCATTGGTTTCAGTAATGTGCCTGGGGTTGTTCCTTCCTGGACTAGTCGATCTCTGCGCAAGGGCCTATGTTTTGCTTTTTTCTGCGTTGGCGTTCGTAGCTTGTTCTAATGTTTCTCTCTCTTTTTTGTGTGCTCACAGCTTGGCGGATGGTGCGCCAGGCTGGCTCATCTTCTTTTGCATAGGAGAAGCTATTCCCTTGGATAGGGCAGTCGTTATCAGACTATCCAGGGGAACCACGGGGTTCGGTTCTGGAGGCTGGCTGGCCTTTTGGTGTATCGAGGTCAGCCCACCGAGGCTCTTTACCCCTGGTTGAACCGCCTTTGCTCTGTTTTGTCGTTGTTCCCATCCGGACCACTGCCTTTTAAGGACAGCCTTTCCAGGAACAAACGTTGAAATCGTCTCTAAACAAAGGAGCTCGGCTCCCTTCTGGATGAAATTGGGCTCGGTATGCGAGCTTTGACCCGTGCAAAATCGTCTTTCAAGAAATTAGATTTTTTTTTTCTTTCTTTTTTGTATGTTTCCTTGTAATTTTTAACAAGAATGAATGGTAATGAGGGATTTCGTATACATTTTATTTGTGTTATGCTCTTCTCAATCCACCCACCCCCCCCCCCCTCCTTTTTTTAGCCGAATTTTTATGGTGGCCTTTATTTCTTTCCTTGGTAAAAGAAAAAGAATTTTTGGAGTGTGCGAGGCGATTCTCGGCAATTGGGCGAGATCAAAGTTTAGGTGCGAGTACGTGCTCGGCTTATCTTATTTTTGACTTTCGTGAATCGAAAATATGCTCGTCTTTTTACAAATGTTTGTAAGTGCGAGCTTAGGCTCAGCTTATCTTGTCATTTGTTAATTTTCTTTAGGTGCGGGTACGTGCTCGGCTTATCCTGTGAAGTCCTTGAACATAGTTGTGCGAAGGAGGTTCGGCTTACAAAACTTTTTCTAAGGAATTATGCGGGTCTGGCTCCGGCTTATAGTGGTTGAGAATGACATTGTGACACATTATGTCACTGTGCATGAGACACATTATGTCGATTTTTGAGTGCTGAGAAGCGTGGTTATTTCCAAAAAGAAATACTTTAAATTAAAATATGAGGGTGGCTGCACCTCGTAATGGGGGTCCTACGTACACTCCAGGGAGAGATCAAGCCGGGCGTAGTTCTTTCTTTTATAATTCTGAGTCGGGGCCCGATTTCTTATATAGTCATATTTTGGTAGAGCTTCAGAGCTCGTTTCTAGTAGGAGTTGGAGCTCATGTTCGTTTCTTTTCTTTTCGCAGCGAGGCCGGAGCTGGCTAGAATGTCTTTTCCGCTAGGGGTCGGGTCCTGTCCGCCTTCATCGGTTATGATTATCCATTCGAGGATTCCTGATAGTTTGTCCATTCCGGTTGTGCCGCCGGTGGAGTTGGTGAGAGGTGTTTCCTATTGCCTCATCTTGTGATCATGTAGTTCCAATTTTTGCGGAGTTCCTTTGAGGGTGAGGTCGACTGAGCTGTCTGTCTTGATTAGGATTCTAGTGTTTTTCGGTCTCCTATCCGTAGCTCGACGATGCGCGAGTCATTTTGCAGCGTTCCGAGACTTTCCTCGTCTCTCGTGGTGAGAGTGATTTCTTCGCCGGATCTCAGCTCCTAGGTGGTGTTCTCGTTCCACTGCCGTTGTGTGTCGGCTTCCTGGTTGTATGCTTGTATCGATTGTACTGAGTCGTTGCGGGTTGAGATACCTCCCGTGACCATGTTGATGCGTTTCTTAGGCGCGAGAGTTTTTTCCTCGTCGTTGTCACGAGTCCGCTTGGGTGATTCCGCGTTGGTGGCTCTCTGCTCTGTTTGTTGTTGGCCGGGCTGCTTTAGCTTTTCCTCATGGATGAGCTCGAATCGTTCCTCCTCGTTTTTGAGCTGTCGCTTCGTTTCTTGGCTTTCGAGAGAAGTAGTTGGCGCGTTTCGATTAGTTATGTTTGTTACTCCCTTCTGATATTCGCCGAGCAAGAGACTTTGTAGGTGTTGACACTCGGTGGTGTCGTGTCCGGAGCGTTGGTGAAAGGTGGATAAGAGTTTTTCTTGGTTGTCATTTCGCATGTGCTTGTTCCATGCTTGGTTTTGTTGGTTTCCGATGTGGTATATTGCCGCATTTTTCCTTTTTTCGTCGAGGTACCTTGGTGCTGGCTCCTTCACTCTCTTGGTCGAGGAGAACCTCTTCGCGAGCAAGTCTCTCTTTTCTTCTATTTTGACGAAGGCAACCGCTCGGGAGAGAGCGTCTTTGAAGGTTTGCGGTTTGTTCATGATCAACTCGTCGCGGAATGAAGATTCGTGCTAGAGTCCATTGTTGGACTCCCTAGGATCCAGGGTCTAGGTGATTGAATCTAAAACTGACCTCGTGATTACCTGGAGATTGGCAGCGGAAGGATGAGCAGGTAATCGAGATCTATAGCGCCTCAATCGTTGCGCCTCTATCGTAGTCCACACGCACACAAGCTGGAATCCGCCGGAATGCTAGTGCCGGGAATCAGATCTCCTGTGGATCTTATGAGTTTCTGTGTCTCTGCTTTCGCTCTGAGAAGCGACACTCGCGGCTCAGGCTCAGGTCGATCATATAAGACATTATATATCGACCTGGGATGACTGAAAACGACCTACGGATCAAACCCGACTCGTTTAAGTCATTAACTCGAAACTTCAGTCTCTAAGCCCAATGTGCATCGATCGATACACATACTGCATCGATCGATACACATACTGTATCGATCGACACACCCATTCGAAAACCTGTGTCGATCGACACACTCATTGCATCGATCGACACACCTCTTCAAAACTCAATTCAATGTGTATCCAATACACATTGATCTGATCATATGCCAATGATCAATCCCATACTAAGTGTATCTAGCTTGCTTAGGTGTGTGACCCTGTAGGTTCACACGATACTAGAAATGAGTTACAACTCATTTGTCATAAGCGGTTTCTAGCAAAACATTATGACTACCCAGTATCACATGAATTGTCCGATCTCGACAATACAACTATCTTTAGAGTAAGTACAATATGATTTCAGGACATAATCCCAACAATCTCCCACTTATACTTGAATCATCTATTCCCATAATCCCTTTATCGCTATATCTCGATATGGCATAAGGCAAGGAACTGTGTCATCCTTATTATAGCCAACATCATGTTCATCGAACTCCTGATCTATACTGATAAAACAAACGACTGACAATCACCTCGTTTGAGCACGGCCATGCATTTTCTCAGTATCAAATCTTCGATGGGCCCTGAGATATTTATCTCCTGTTATATAGGAGGGACAAATCCCTTCTTGTTCCATCCCTGTTTCTACACATACTTCATGATACACCTAAGCAATGCCTTTATAGCCGCCATTTACAGATCGACGTTTGACAAGGTCAAAGTGCACCAATTCATATGCTAGAAAGCATGATGAACTCAGGTCTAAGGACTATACTCTATAGTCGTAATGATAAACTCTCATGTCACAGATATAGCTATCCTGTAGAGTTCTCATTAGCGGGTCATGTACGATCATATGTTCACCAACATATATCTATGTGACTGACTGTGATACTCATATCGTTGACTCCATGAAACTTAGTCAACAGTCACCTCACAAGCTAGTCTCTCGCGGTTGTCAGTGTCCCACTTTGACAATCTCGACTAGGGACAATCATAATTTATGTCATCTTTTACTTATAGGGTTTCATGATCAAGTCCTCAACTTGATGACCTATAAAATGAACATAAAATACTTGGGACCATTATTCAATTATCCAATAATCAAATAATGCTGATATCAGTTTTTCATAAACATGACCATATCATGTCTATCTGAACATCATAACTAACATAACTCCCACTAGAATCAAGACCACGTCTTCAGATATCTAGTACCTACAGCAACAGTACGAAAACAATGCTTAGGTTGTGAGAGATGCTGCGGTGTTCTTGCTTGGAACCATTCCAACAAACCACACCGCTATTCTTTAATAAGCACTATTCTACGGTCCACTGCTTGGAGACCTTTCCAACAGAGAGCCGCTACACAGACAAAGAGACATAACCAGGTGGGAACCGGGAATCTTCTTTGTCCGTCTAACTACTCATAACAGATTCGTCATTTTTCTCAGTTGAACAAGAACTATCCTTAGTGTTTCTCAAACACATGGGGATATTCTTTACAACTGTCCAGTGACTTTTACCGGAACAAATTGGTATCTTTTCGTCATGCTTTATGCGTCAGCTGCATCTAGACGAGTGCAAAATATAGCATTCATGATGGATTCTATTGCATAAGCAAAAAGGAATCACACTCATAGATACTAGCTCAGCCAGTGTCCAAGACACTTCATCTTGCTAAGATCGATACTAGCTCAGCCAGTGTCAAAGACACTCCATCTTGCTAAGATTATTGCCATAAGACCTTTGGTGTGAAGCCATTCTTGAAATCAAGCACATTTGAACTGTCCAATACCTTATCACCATAAGGATTCTGACACGATCCAATTGGTCTTTGCAATCCATTTAAATGGATCCTTATTCCAAGAACTTTCGCGGCTTCTTCCATGTCCATCGTTAAATTTGACTTCCGACCCAAATCTTGACAAGACTATAACATCGGAACGTCGTTTATGAGATTAAGTATGTTATAAACATACGGTGTGAGAATTGCAATTACGCTTTCATTAGTTTACTTGTAAACGCACGGTTTCTATACGTTCCTGATCAAGTCAATAACTTTTGACTGTTTTAACAGAACATAGATTCCAACTCCAAGGTGTTTGCTTCAATCCAGAGATGAATCAGTGAAGCTAACAAACATTCCTAGTTAAATTTCGGAGTTGGGGCTCACCTTCGCTTCTTTGAATTTCGCAGGCTCGTCATTTTTCAATGATCAACAGATCACAGCAATCGGTCAAGAGGAATCACCCTCGGTTTAGTGACAGATCCATCAGGATCAGCGAACTTCAGGCTCCACAGGTTCAGATCCTACAGCACTCTGTAGATCCAACCGCTGCTCTTCCTCAACAGGTTTAACAGCCTCCTGTGTTTCTCGAATTTCTTCGAGCTGTACTTTTACTCCCACTGTTTTCTTGGAAAAACATAGTTCCGAACAACAAAACTTTTTTCTCGGATTGGCTGCAAAAGTACTAAGCCTCGGTTTCCCCAGGACAACCGACGAAGCAGCCCTTATCAGATTTGGATTCAAGTTTGTTTGTTGACAACTGCCTTACACAAACCTTGCAATCTCAATTAATCAGAAAAACATACTTGGAAATCACCCAGTCCACATCCAATGTGGTGTCTTTCAACTGATTCTGATAGAAAACTATTTGGCGTAAACATATTCATTTTAGAGCGTATTTTAAAAGGATAATGGAAGATTCCTGTGACTCATCATTAATCGGAGCATATCTAATAAGGTCCGATTCGTTCTCTCAGAAACACCATTTAGGTTTTCCAGGAGAAAAGAGCTGTGATATGACTTCACACTCACTTAGATGATCATCCAATTCTTGACTCAAGTATTTTCCTCCGCGATCTAATCGAGGATCTCAATACTTCTGTCAAATCGGTTCTATACTTCATTTCTGGAACTCCTCAAAGGATTCATACTCGTGTCTCATCAAATGAACACATCCATACTTACTGAAGCCATCAATAAGGTAATGAAGTATTGAAGATTTCAAGTCATCAGACTTAAACCGTTTGGTATTTATGTTATATTCAAGAGTATATTGGTTTAATACATAAAACCCATTTATCAAAAGGGGTGCTACCATATAATATTTCATTAAGATCAAAAGAGCAACACTTGTCTTTTATCAGAATGAAAAACATCCAAAATCTTTACAAGAAAATGAAAGACATCTCTGCACGAAGCAGGTACATAGTCGCAATTACTTAATTCAAAACCAAGCTTGAAAGGCTCCTACAAGTGGAGAATCTCTACGGCTTATGTAGCAACCATTGCTCCATACCAGACACGCAGTTCCACTTGTCCTTTCCTCAACGTTCTACCGTTGCTTAGGCCCTGCATATTTCCAAAATATCAGTACTACAACTAGTATCCAATACATACATAGAACTTGAAGTAATAACACAAAACCTGAAGAAGAAGTACCATACATCTCCTTCATCTCTTGTGAATCTTCCAAGAATTTAATGCAATCTCTCTTCCAATGCCCTGACTCATCACAGTAGAAGCACTTTCTAACACCAGATGGGCCGGACTTGGGCTTATAAGATGACACAGGCTTATCATGATTCTAAATCTGGATGGCCCTGACTCTACCCTTGTCAACACAAGATTTCTCAAATCTTTTACCCTTTATGATGTCTTGCTCTGCTGTTTTGATCATACCATGCAGCTCAGTCAACGTCTTCGTCAAGTTATTCTTGATATAACTTTTGATAAACTTATCATAACTAGACGGCAGTGACTGCAAAATGATGTCAGTGGCCAACTCTAAGCTGACAGGACATTCCAGTTTCCCCAGGTTATCAATGTAACCCATCATTTTAATGACATGAGGACTCACTGGAGCATCCTCTGGTAGCTTGCACCCAGTGAGAGACTTCACCATTTGGAATCTCTCAACTCGTGCCAGATCCTGAAACTTCAGTTTCAGACTGGTGATCATCTCTATTGGCGACTCCATGTTCTCGTATTGACTCTTTAAGTCCGATTCCATGGTAGCCAACATCAGACCACGCACATCTACCACATCAATATAATGCTTATTCCAAGCATCATATACTGCATTCGAGCGATTGGTCCCAAGCCTTTCTGGAAGAGCTTTCTCAAGGACATAGTCCTTACTCTCCTGCTTGAGGATTAATCTCAAATTGCGATACCAATCCAGGAAATTTGATCCATTTAACTTGTCTTTCTCAAGGACGGATCGTAACGAGAAAGTAGTTTTAGACATAGGCTGAAAATTTTAAGCAAAGAAAATTTTAGTTATGAAGTTCAGGAAATGAGAAATCTTATCTAATAAGAAAACTCGCATTATATTCAAACAATGTTTCCTCTATGAATATAATAATCCAAGATCCATACATCACTAAAATCTGAGTGGACGACTCGTCATCACCCAGAGTTTAGTCATCTTGGTAAGCAAATCATTGCTAATTGTACCCAGTACAACTCTTGGTCGCAGATAAGACAATCCATGTCCTATCTACTCTGATGTCTCTGGGCCCAGAACTTCTGATAGCCCAGTCAAGTAAAACAATCTCTTCAGTCTTGTGATCATTGACAGTCGCACTGCAAGTCTATCAATGATCACCTGCCTTACTCATGTAATTGTGGATACCAAGGACTCCAAGACTATCCAACAACGAAATGAGTCTTGACAGTAGAAAAGATTGGGCAAGACATCAAGATCACTTGATATTTAGTTGAGGAAACGGAACTCAAAAGTTAGTAATTCAATCTCTTAGGTCATGTAATTGTTGATGTCAAGCACTGCAAGACCATCAACACTACTACCTGCCTTACTCATGTAATTGTGGACACCAAGCTCTTGGCAAGACTATCACAACAACGAAATGAGTCTTGACAATTGACCATATTGAAAACTAAACTTTGATCTAATACACATCCAATGTGTATTAGATAGGTTTATAACATGTTTTACTTCTAATTTCAATTAAGTTTTGCTTGTTCTAATTAAAGTGGGCCAGGTCATTTGGTTCGGTTTCTTAATCATTTGGTTCAAAACCAAACGATTACGTTTAACCAACCAGATAATCGGTCAATCCAATTGCGCCGGTAAATGACCATATGAACCGGTTTTAGACCAATTGAGATACCGGTCAAATCCAATTCAACCGGTCCATCCAACTGAACCGATTCAACCAGTTTTAACTAATCGCGATAACCGGTCCAATTCAATTGAACCGACTTATCCAATCAAACTGATCTTAACCAATCAAATCAGTTTATACCAATTGAGATAACCAATTCAATACAATTGAATCAATTAATCCGATTTAAACCGATCTGATATACCTTAACCAAGCATGATAACCAGTTCAATCCAATTGAACCGATTAACCAATCGCAAGGCCTGTGTCGACCGACACTAAACCTGTGTCGATCGATACAGTAGGGTATCAGGGAATTTTTGATCGAATTAAACCGTCATAACCATGCGAGATAACCGGTTTAATCCAATTGAACCGATCTATCCTTTCGCACAGCCTGTGTCGATCGATGCACCCAGTGTGTCGATCGACACAGTGCGATTACTAAATCGAAACCCAATGTTTTAATAGGCGAATTCACGGTGCATCGACCGACACAAACTTGTGTCGATCGACGCTATGCGAAAACACAAATTCTTTTGCATTTTCGCGCTGCATCGACCGACACACCCAGTGCATCGATCGATGCTGTGCGAAAACCCTAAAACAGTTTTGCCGTTTTCGCGGTGTGTCGACCGACACAAACTTGTGTCGATCGACACAGTGTGAAAACACAGTTCTTCGTTTTCGATATAATTAAATCCGAGATTACATTTATCAAAACGAAACCTAGCTAGCATCAATTCAATCATATACCATTTTAATCTAATTCCAGGCTACAGATTCAATGGATTAAACCCTTCAGCTCTGATACCATTGTTGGATTCCCTAGGATCCAGGGTCTAGGTGATTGAATCTAAAACTGACCTCGTGATTACCTGGAGATTGGCAGCGGAAGGATGAGCAGGTAATCGAGATCTATAGCGCCTCAATCGTTGCGCCTCTATCGTAGTCCACACGCACACAAGCTGGAATCCGCCGGGATGCTAGTGCCGGGAATTGGATCTCCTGTGGATATTATGAGTTTCTGTGTCTCTGCTTTCGCTCTGAGAAGCGACACTCGCGGCTCAGGCTCAGGTCGATCATATAAGACATTATATATCGACCTGGGATGACTGAAAACGACCTACGGATCAAACCCGACTCGTTTAAGTCATTAACTCGAAACTTCAGTCTCTAAGCCCAATGTGCATCGATCGATACACATACTGTATCGATCGACACACCCATTCAAAAACCTGCGTCGATCGACACACTCATTGCATCGATCGACACACCTCTTCAAAACTCAATTCAATATGTATCCAATACACATTGATCGGATCATATGCCAATGATCAATCCCATACTAAGTGTATCCAGCTTGCTTAGGTGTGTGACCCTGTAGGTTAACACGATACTAGAAATGAGTTACAACTCATTTGTCATAAGCGGTTCCTAGCAAAACATTATGACTACCCAGTATCACATGAATTGTCCGATCTCGACAATACAACTATCTTTAGAGTAAGTACAATATGATTTCAGGACATAATCCCAACATCCATACCGTAGTGCCGGGAGCCCCTCGTCATTAGTTACTGATATTTTGGAGACGACGTCCTTGAACCTATCGATGTACGATCTGAGAGACTACTTTGGTCCCTGGTTTACGGCCCAGAGGTCAGCGCTCGAGGCTACCTCTTTGGTGAACGTGGAGTGGTGCTTAAGAAAGGTGGTCATTAGCTGGTGATAGCTGTCAATGGAGTGTGCCTCCAGACATAAAAACCAGTCGAGGGTGGCACTTCTTAATTTTTCGATGAAGAGTCGGCAAAAGCCGGCGTCGCGTTCCTCGGGGGCTAATGCAGTATGGAAAGCTGTCAGGTATGTCGAGGTTCCGAACTTCCCTCGTAGGTTAGCAACTTGATTTCTCCGAGGTGCCCGATCGGTGTGTCCGTTATTTTTATTGTGAACGGTGTATTTTGTTCCTCTTCAGGAGATTGGTCGATATCCTGAGCCGAGCTGGTTGCCCTGTGATCATTTGATGTTATGTAAACCGGCTGCGCCTTCAGTAACTTGAGCCCGCCGTTCTTGCTAGCTTCCACTTTTTTTTGAGTCGGTTGGGCCGATTGCGGTTCTGAGGCTGCGGGTGCTTCTTCGCTTATATGAAGGAATTTCTAGGCGGTTCTAATCACATTAGCAACCCTAGGTATAAATTCCATAGACTAGGATCTAGGGTTCATGTATATATCATTGAATCTACATCAGATCTCGAAGATACCTGGAAGTTATGCAGCGGAAGATGATTAGGTATTCGAGATTGATTAGGGCCTCAAGTGCTGCGCCTCTACTGGTATCCACACGCACACAAACTGGAACGGACCGGGATGCTAGTGCCGTAGAGATCAGATCTCTCAGAGGTTTCTCTGTTTCACCGAGGTGGCTGAAAATTGAGTACAGTTGCTGTAAAAGTCGACCATATATCATATATATATAGACTTACCACGACCTAATTAACCGAGGATCAAACCGTAGTTAATTAAGTCATAAACCAAAATCTCTATTTTGGTTCGCGACCTGTGTCGATCGATGCACCTTCTGTGTCGATCGACACAACCTCAGAGAATCGTTATTGAATGTATATCAAATATACATTCACCAGATCATTACACTAATGATCAACCCCATATTAAATATCCAGTTTGCTTAGGTGTGTGACCCTGTAGGATCATATAATACTAGCAATGAGTTCTAAACTCATAGATCATAAGTGGCTTCTAGCAAAGCATTACAATTACCCAGTATCATATGAATGTCTAATCTCGACAACACAACTATCTCTAGAGTGATTACAAGTGTGATTTCAGGACATTCCCAACAATCTCCCACTTGTACTGGAATCATCTATTCCCATAATCCCTTCGTCTCTATATCTCGATCTGACATTAGGCAAGATCCGTGTCATCCTTATTAAGCCAAAATCATGTTCATCGAACTCCGATTTATACTGACAAGACAAACGACTGACAATCACCTCGTTTGAGTGTGGCCACACATTTCTCAGTATCAAATCTTCGATGGGCCCTGAGATATTTATCTCCTGTTATATAGGAGGGACAAATCCCATCTTGTTCCATCCATGTTCCTTCACTGACTTCATGATACGCCCAATCAATGCCTTTATAGTCGCCAGTTACGGCTGACGTTTGACAAGGTTAAAGCGGACCAATTCATATGTAAGAAAACATGATGAACTCAGGTCTAAGGACCATACTCTATAGTCGTAATGAAAACTCTTATGACACTTATATAACTATCCTGTGGAGTTTTCATTAGCGGGTCATGTCCGATCCTATGTCCTTTAACACATATCTATGTGACTGACTTTAATACTCTTATTAATGACTCCATGAAACTTAGTCATCAGTCACCTCACATATTAGTCTCACGCGGTTGTTAATGTCCCACTTTAACAACCTTGACCAGGGACCAACATAATTTATGTCATTTATCACTTATAGGGTTTCATGATCAAGTCACATACATGATGACCTATAAAATGTGATAAATTACTTTGGGACTATTATTTAATAACATAATTAAATAATACTGATGTCAGAATTCATTAACATAATCAAATTATGTTTACATGAACATCATATCATAACTAAAATCCACAACAACAACTCCCACTAAAATTAAGATCATATCTTAAGACATCCAATGCCTATAGCAGTGGTCTGACCCTCATGCGTTCTCGCTCAGTATGCGTCGAAGGACATTGCGTCTTGCTAAGATTAATGCCAAGAGTCATTGACATGAAGCCCTTCTTAAAATCATGCATACTGGGCCTGTGCAAGACCTTATCCATATAAGTATCTTGACACAATCCAATTAGCTTGTCCAATCTATCTCTATAGATTCATATTCCAAGAATGTATACGGCTTCTCCCATGTTTTTCATCGAAAAACAACTTTCGAGTCAAGTCTTAACAGACTGAAACAATGGAACTTCATTTCCGAGAAGCATTATGTTATCAACACACAATACCAGAAATGCAACTGCGCTCCCACTAGTCATCTTATAAACACACGGTTTCTCTTCGTTCCTGATGAAGTCAAACCTTTTGACTGCTTCATCAAAACGAAGATTCCAACTCCGAGATGTTTGCTTCAATCCACAAATGGACCGATGAAGCTTGCATACCTTCCTAGCTTCATTAGGATCAATGAATAACTTCAGGTTGTGTCATGTACACATTCTTTTCCAGAATTCCATTAAGGAAAACTGTTTTCACATCCATCTGCCAGATCTCATAACCATTATGAGTGGCGGTTGCTAAGAGAATCCGAATGGACTTAAGCATGGTGACTGGGGAATAGGTTTCTTCATAGTCAATACCATGAATTTGCTTGAAACCTTTTGCCACCAACCCAGCTTTATATATCTGAATATTACCATCTACGTCAATTTTCTTCTTGAAAATCCATTTACTCTTACTGTTTTTTACACCATTGGGTAAATTAACCAAAGTCCATACTTGGTTCTGTGACATAGATCCCATTTCGGATTCAGCGGCTTTCAGCCACTTTTCGGAGTCAAGGCCCATCATTGCTTCTTCAAAGTCGCATACTCGTCACTGTCTATGATCAACAGATCATGGAAATTGGTCATGAGAAATCCAAATTTCTCGGGTTCGTGACGAATCCTCTCGGATTTGTGAACTTAAGGCACCACAGGTGTGGGTTCTACAACTCTTTGTAGATCCAACTGTTGCTCTTCCTCATCAGGTTAATCAGTCTCCTGTGATTTTCGAATTTCTTCGAGTTGTACTTTACTCCCACTGTTCTTCCTGGAAAGAAAATCTTTATCAGGAAAAACACAGTCAATTGTGTCATTCTTCGCATTGCATCGATCGACACAACACTTGCGTCGATCGACACACCCTCTAAACACGTATATTAATGTGTATCAAATACCCATTAATTTGATCGATGGGAGTAAAAGTAACATGCCTTGGTCTCCTTGGGATAACCAATTAAGTAGCATTCATCAGACTTGGATGTGAGCTTATCAGAGATTAAACGTTTTACATAAGCCTCACAACCCCAAATCTTCATGAAAAACAAATCAGGAACATCTCCAGTCCACATCTCATGTAGTCTCTTTGTAACTGATTTTGATGGAACCCTATTTAGTTTAAACGCAGACGTTTCTAGAGCGTATTCCTAAAAGGATAATGGAAGATCTAAGTGACTCATCATTGATTAAACCATATCTAATAAAGTCCGATTCGTGAGGAGTGAGTCGTGAAACAATTCCACAATCTCTCAGATGATCACTAAATTTTTGACTTAAGTATTCACCTCCACGATCTCATCGTAGAGCTTTGATACTTTTGCCAAGTTGATTCTGTACTTCATTCTGGAACTTCTTTGAACTTTTCAAAAGATTCCGACTTATGTCTCATTAATTAGACATAACCGTACCTACTGAAAATATCAGTAAAGGTAATGAAGTACTGAAATTTTCCTCTAGCACTAGTGCTCATCGGGCCATACACATCCGTATGTATAAAGCCCAATAAGCCTCTGGCCCTTTCATTTTGTTCGTTCGCAACCTGTGTCGATCGATACACATCTTGTGTCGATCGACACTACCTTTGTTGAAAGGGGCCTTTGTCGTTTTACCTAATACACAAGGTTCGCATTTCTCACATGATTCATAATCAAATGAGCCCAAAAGTCCATCACTATGGAGCTTCTGAATCCGCTCTCATTTATGTGGCCCAAACGACAATGCCAGAGAAAAGCTTGATTCGTATCATTTGATTTGAATCTCTTGGTACAAATGTTATAGTTAGGCACGTTTTGGTTTAGAACATAAGGTCCATTCTCTAATGGACTGCTACTATAAAACATATCATTGTAATAAAATGAATAACACTTATTCTTAATTTGAAAACTGATATCCTTCCATATCCAAACAAGGAATAGAAATAATATTTCTGCTTATAGCAGGTACATAGTAGTAGTTCTTAAGTTCAAAAAACATGCCAGAAGATAAAGATAAATAAAATGTTCCTACAGCTAATGCAGCAACTTTTGCTTCATTTCCACTGCGCAGGTCCACTTGTCCTTTCTCCATAGTCCTATTGTTGCTTAGGCCCTTCATATTTTCACAAAATATGAGCACCACAGCCGGTATCCAATACCCAATAAGTAGAACCATAAGAAGTAACATTTACTTCTATAACATAAATACCTGAAGAAGAAGTCTCGTACGTCTTCTTCAGCTTCTCATAATCTTCCAGGAATTTATTGCAGTTTCTTCTCAAATGCCCATAACCATTACAATAATGGCACTTATCAACTTTAGAAGGACCATACTTAACCTTAGGAGCATGGTTAGACTCGCTTGGATTCACAATCGAGCTCGTCTTGCCATCACCTTTGGTCTTACCAAGTTTCTTAAACTTTTTACCCTTATGTACCATAAGGACATTTGGGGTGTCCTTCTTGATGTTAGGTTCAGCAGTTTTGAGCATCACATGCAACTCAGTCAAAGTCTTTATCAAGTTGTTCATGTTATAGTTCATAACAAACTGATCATAGCTTGACGGCAGTGACTGCAGAATGATGTCAGTAGCCAACTCTTGGCTAATGGGACAATCCAGTTTCCCCAGGTTATCAATATAACCCATCATCTTAATGACATGAGGACTTACTGGTCCGTCCTTTGGTAGCTTGCACTCAATTAGAGACTTAACCGGCTGGTATCTCTGAGTTCGTGCCTGCTCCTGAAACATACTTTTCAGGTAAGTGATCATCTCTATTGGCGACTCCACGTTCTCGAATTGCTTCTGCAAATCCGAGTTCATGGTAGCCAACATGAGACAACACACATCGACCACATCATTGGAATGCTTATCCCAAGCATCCTTTTCTGACTGTCAGGCATTGACTCGGTACTTCTTAGGGAGAAATTTCTCAAGGACATAGTCCTTTTTCTTATGTTTGAGAACAATTCTCAAGTTCCGATACCATTCAAGAAAGTTGGATCCATTTAACTTGTCCTTCTCAAGGACGGATTGCAGGGAGAAATGGTTATGATGGTTTGCGCTAGACATAGCTGAAAACAAGGGAGGTTTAGTTATGATGTTCAAGAAATGAGAAATCTTAACTATTAAGAAAACTCGCATTATATTCAAACAATGTTTCCTCAAATGAATATAATGATTCAAGACCCATACTTCACTAAACTTGAGTGAGCCACTGGCTATCACCCAAATTTTAGCTATCTAGGTAAGCAACAACTTTACTAGTTATATCCAATATAACTCTTGGTTGTGGATTGACATCTCATGTCCAATCCACCTGATGTCTCTGAGCCCAAAACGATTTTGATGGCCCAGTCAAGTAAACCAATCTATTAAGTCATGTAATTGTTGATACCTTGCACTGCAAGCCTATCAACACGATTACCTCTTGCCTTACTCATGTAATTGTGGACACCTTGCACTTCAAACCTATCGGCTAATGAAACGAGTCTTGACAGTTGACAAGATCGGGAAGACATCGAGGATTACTTGATATTTAGTTTGAGGAACGGAACTGTTTTAAAACGTTTAATCTTATTATGTTTTAATTATTTTAATAAAGGATTTATCTTGGTTTGGTTATGTGATTTCAGGTTCAATAACTGAAACCATCGGACCTGTGTCGACCGACACTACTATAGTGTCGATCGACGCAATCCTTCCAAAAACCAATTTGCGATAACCGATCAATCCAATTGATCCGGTTTTGATAACCGGTCAATGTCGATCGACGCTACATTAGTGTCGGTCGACGCCAACCAAATCAAACCAATCGCAACAAACCGTTCTAAGCGGTTTAACCAATTTTGTTAACCAAGCTCGATAACTGGTCCAATCCAATTGAACCGATTATCCTAATCGCAATGTCTGTGTCGACCGACACAACTCTTGTGTCGATCGTCACAAGGAGAATTATGTCCGGCGTCGATCGACACCACGCGAAAAACCCTAGAATCGTTTGCGATTTTTGAACAAAAAACCTGAACTAGATTACTTTGAACAAAATTCAATTTAGCATGCATGTATCCAATATACAACGATCCAGATTCAACCAATCTAATCAACATGCTACAGATTCAATGGAACCCTAAGGCTCTGATACCACTGAAGGAATTTCTAGGCGGTTCTAATCACATTAGAAACCCTAGGTATAAATTCCATAGGCTAGGATCTAGGGTTCATGTATATATCATTGAATCTATACATCAGATCTCGAAGATACCTGGAAGTTTTGCAGCAGAAGATGATTAGGTATTCGAGATTGATTAGCGCCTCAAGTGCTGCGCCTCTACTGGTATTCACACGCACACAAACTGGAACGGACCGGGATGCTAGTGCCGTAGAGATCAGATCTCTCAGAGGTTTCTCTGTTTCACCGAGGTGGCTGTAAATTGAGTACAGTTGCTGTAAAAGTCGACCATATATCATATATATAGACTTTTACCACGACCTAATTAACCGAGGATCAAACCGTAGTTAATTAAGTCATAAACCAAAATCTCTATTTTGGTTCGCGACATGTGTCGATCGATGCACCTTCTTTGTCGATCGACACAACCTCAGAGAATCGTTATTGAATGTATATCAAATATACATTCACCAGATCATTACGCTAATGATCAACCCCATATTAAATATCCAGTTTGCTTAGGTGTGTGACCCTGTAGGATCATATAATACTAGCAATGAGTTCTAAACTCATAGATCATAAGTGGCTTCTAGCAAAGCATTATGATTACCCAGTATCATATGAATGTCTAATCTCGACAACACAACTATCTCTAGAGTGATTACAAGTGTGATTTCAGGACATTCCCAACATTATATCCATTTGAAGTTGCAGGGTGGGATCGTCAATCCCTTTCCTGCGTGTGTTATGGTCGTTTGTGCGCTGGTCAAAGCGGGTGTTGTCGTTCCGAGTTAGCTCGTCGACCAATATTGTTAAGGTCTTGATGAGGGAGAAGACATCCCGGTTTTGAATGTCTGGAGTCTGTCTTGTCAGCTCGGCGTCTTGGTGGGTGCTGGTTACCTCGGTGTGGTTGACCGGAGTATCGGTCAGAGAGAATGGTGAACGTTCTCCGTCGGTCGAGCTCGAGGAAGTCGGACTCGGAAAGAGCGGGTGGGAGTCTGTTCAGAGCTATCACTAACTGAGAGTGGTCATTTCATTTCGGCTTCTTCTTAAAGCGTAGAAAAGTTTTGAGCTCCCCACAGATGACACCAATTTTTGTTACGATTTTTTATCTAGTCCAAATAACTCGGGTTACGATCATAGAGGTCCGAACTAACGAGGTAAGAATAAACTTTAAGTGAGGTCGGAAACTTTTCTATTAATAATAAGGCGGAAGCCGAACAATGAACATGATGGACGAGGTTGGAGTCCGTCAATTGACGTGCTCCCTAAATGTTGCTCGGGCTCGTAGCTTTATAAATGTAGCTCGGAGCCTTCTCAAATTACAAGATGTCTCAAATGATGAGTGAAAGGGTCTATTTATAGTGCAAAAGGTCTGACTTCTTGCTGAGCCGTTTGACACCTTAGCGGGATCATTTTGTTGGGCCAAAATGTTTTTGATGAGGTGGCAAGATTTCCAATGGACGTATGGATGGGTGCTAAACCCATATTCAACACTAAACTACGACTTGGATTTCGTATTCATGATTTTGACACAGCATTTAGAAACAAAATAACTCAGAAAATTGTCAAATTATGTGGACAAATTAACAACAGTCATACGAAGCCACATGAAAAAGCGTATCATGATTATGGGTTACAGTTCAACAGTTATAGCCAATTCCACAAGACAAATCCGGAAAGATATAAACTTGTGAACAGCCAACTTTAGTAGCAATTCTTCATCAACTGAAGACATAACATTGTCCTTGAATCTTGACAAATACTTATGTAGGACTTTGCACTTGCAGTGAAACCTAAGAAAAAGTCTTCTAAAAGTGAACAACACAGTCACCTCTAATTATGAATTCTTAATTAACCCGAACTTGTGATATCTTCTAACATAATCACTTTCAAAAGCAGTTTCAGAATCACAAACTAAGAACAAAGTCTTCGGTTCTGGTTCATCAGCCTTGTTCCAGCAGTCTAACCTCTGTATGTCAGCTTACCCTTTGTATGGTTCAGCTTAACTCAATTCATATATGATTACCACCATGCAGTATTGCTTGATTACATCAGTATGTAGTTTACACGATATAGCATCTTCAATTTATATCCTTGCAGTTTTCGTTTTGGACCACAAAATGCCTGCACATATGACGATCAGACCCATTTCGGGTTCTTTCCATGACATGATGATGATTACTACTTCATCTGAAGCAAGAGCTTCTTACTACGCCTTGTTCATTCATCAGTCTGGTGGCTTCTCCTCAAACATTTTTTCAAGCTGAAAATGATCTCTCCTTTGCCCAAAACCTAGTTTCATATGTCCAGAATGCTCATGTAAAGATTCAACTCAAGGCCACCTTGTTTGACTAGTCAAACACAACTTTTCATCATACTGGACACATCATTTTCTGTATAGACCTGTCTAGGAAATTCATGCATAAACCTCGAAATAACCGTTGGAATCTCGATCCCACCGTTGATTATCAAGATAAAGAGTGAAGAAGCTTACTACCAAGTTTCAGCCCGATCAGAATATTTTTGATCCTCTAAACGTTGCTCAGAAGTTTCTTTGACAGATATGTCTTCTACTTGTACACATTCACCAGCAACCTTAACCCTTCAGGGTTTCTTGTATCTAGTCATCTCAATCTGAGACAGAATTATGCATGAAACCTGCAGATTCTCTTAACTATTCTTGGCTTTTCTCACTTATGCAACCACAACATAAATATGATTAACTGCATCACTATTTATCTGTTTGAAACTGATCGGACTCAAAATTTCAGCCAAAACAACAAACTCTGATCACCTTACTTGCTTCCACTTCAAAATCATCTGCAACTCCTTGGTTCATTTTATGAAACCGTAATAGATGATGTAAAAGCCATTTTACCAACATTTTCTCACATGTAACACTTCAGAATCCAGAATCTCAATTCTTCAACTGCTCTTGTTTATTTTCGGATCTGAAAAATTTCTCCACTTTTGACAGTTCTTTTGATTTTCCAGAACCTAGAAACTAAAATCGCAGTCTCACTGAGTTTCTCCATCATGAATTTCATCCTTCTATATTTGGCTGTTTTTAAAATGAGTGAACGCCAAAGCTTTTGAAATTCTGATGAAATTTCAAGACTGAAGATCATGATACACGTGAGACTCCTCTTCCAACTCTCTCCTTTAGAAGTTCTTGAACATTTGATTCTTCTTTCTGAATTCCAGAAAGTCTGCTCTCAACAACCACACCTCACAATCGTTGCTGTCCCAACATATTTTTGAACTTACATCAGCCTCGTGATGGTTTCTACACTGCAAACAGGTTTCGAGATAGAAACATATGCAACCCATGCTTGTTACAGCCGCAGTCTTCAATTCTGAATTCATTCAACGTCTTCTGAATCAGCCCTTATAATGTCTCCTCTATAACACCTCTCTTCTAGGCGGAAACATTGATCTCTCTTTCATCCATGCTCTCTAAGACAGTCTCTGAACAACCTGCAACCAATCTCTCTTCAAGTGATCTTTTTAACTCACCCTCTTGAAGTCATGAATGTTGGAACAATTTTTTGGAAAAGACATAATAAAGTTATGGGCTTTGTCCAAAAATGTGTATGTGTGAAAAGAAATGAGTTAAGCCCATAAAGAATGAAATGTTTTCATTGGCTATAACTATTTTGGGAAGGGAAAGTTTCCCACATTGGAAACAAGGAAAGTTTTCACTTGGTATATAAGGAGTCCAACTTCTACTTGTGTTACAAGCAAGTTGGATAGAGAGGAGAAAGACCACACACGCGCGGTCATCGCCGTCGTCGTGGCTCGTGGCTCGAGGCTCGTGGCTCGTGGCTCGTTGCTCGTTGCTCGTTGCTTTTTAATTGGCTCTTGGGCTCTTGGGCTCTAGGGATCTATAAGAGCGAGCGAGCTATTGGGCGTAGTTACTCTCTTAACCGAGATTTATTTTTTGATTAACTACGTCATTAAAACTTATAGCCCAAGTTGGTGTGCGGCCCAACTCGGAAAAACTTGGTGAACAAGTTCGCGGACTTGTTGCACAAGGTTTAAACCTAGCCTCCTCTCTAATCCTATATATACGACCCCTAAGCCTCTCTTGTAGAGCATCCGATTCGAAATATCACACAGAGAAAAAAACTCAAAAGAAGTTCCTTCAATTCCTTTCTATTTTCGCTTAGTGTCTAATCTCGAGAGTATCGTAGTTCATATGTTCGACAGAACCGATATCGAGTGTTGCGATACGGTTTCCTATGGTTGTATCTTGGGACACTCATGAATCATGATTTGACCTGTCACTCTATGGGTGTGTTGGGAATGTCCTGAAATCTATTGTACTTACTCTAAGTGAAAGTCGTATTGTCGAGATGAGACAATCATATAATACTAGGTAGTCATAATGCTTTGCTAGAAGCCACTTATGATCAATGAGTTTAGAACTCATTGCTAGTGTTATATGATCCTACAGGGTCACACACCTAAGAAAACTGGACGTCAAAGACGAGGTTGATCATTAATGTAATGATCTAGTGAATGCACATTTGATATGCATTCGGTATCGAAATTCTGGGGCCGTGTCGATCGACACAGAGAGTGTGTCGGTCGACACAACTCGCGGATTAACCAGATTAATACGGTTTAATTGTTGGTTAATTCCGTTGTGGTTTAAGCCGACATATATAAGATATATGGTCGACCTAAACTCAAACTTAACATAATTCACAGCCACCAGAACTAGAAAAGAAACCTCTCTAGAGATTAGATCTCTTACAGGCACTAGCCTCCCTCCTGTTCAGTTTGTGTGCGTGTGGATACCAGTTGAGGCACAGCGTTTGAGGTGCTTTGTGATCTCGATTATCTGCAAATCTTCCGCTGCTAATCACCAGGTAAATCTGAGATCCCATAGATTCAATTACATGAACCTTAGATCCTAGGCTTGGAATTCAGACCAGGATTGACTAATTGGATTAGGATCTGCTAGAAATTCCTACAGTGGTATCAGAGCTTTAGGGTTCCATTGAATCTGTAGCATGTTGATTAGATTAGTTGAATCTGAATCTGTGTATGGTTGATACAAACTTGCTAAAATTCGTTTTCATGAAAACCTAGTTTTAGGATTTTTGGCTTGAAAACGATTAGGGTTTATCGCCCTGTGTCGATCGACACCAATCCGGTGTCAGTCGACACAGAAGGATAACCCAAACAAATTAGGTTTAGCCTAGTGTCGATCGACACAATAGTTGTGTCGGTCGACACACACCTCGCTAGATTGATGAATCGGTTCAATTGGATTGGACCGGTTATCGAGCTTGGTTAATGATGGTTAAACGCTAAGAATGGTTTATTGCGATTGGGTTGGTATCGACCGATGCTAATGTAGCATCGATCGACACTGGCCGGTACTCAAAACCGGATCAATTGGATTGATTGGTTATCGCAGATTGTTTTTGGTTAATCTGCATCGATCGACACTAAAGTAGTGTCGGTCGACACCAGATTCGATGGTTTAGGTTATGGAACCTGAAACCACAGAACCAAACCAAGAAAATCATTTAATTAGAAGAATTAAAACATAATAAAACTGAACGTTTTAAATAGTTCAGTTCCTCAAACAAATATCAAGTGATACTTGATGTCTTTCCAATCTTGTCAACTGTCAAGACTCGTTTCATTGTGCGATAGACTTGCAGTGCGAGATGTCCACAATTACATGAGTAAGGCAGGAGGTAATCGTGTTGATGGGCTTGCAGTGCATGACATCAACAATTACATGACTAAAGAGATTGGTTTACTTGACTGGGCCATCAAAATCGTTTTGGGCTCAGAGACATCAGGTGGATTGGGCATGGGATGTCGATCCACAACCAAGAGTTATATTGGATATAACTAGCAAAGTTGTTGCTTACCTAGATAGCTAAATTTGGGTGATATCCAGTGGCTCACTCAAGTTTAGTGAAATATGGGTCTTGGATCATTATATTCATCTGAGGAAACAATGTTTGAATATAATGCGAGTTTTCTTAAAATTTAAGACTTCTTATTTCTTGAACATCATAACTAAACCTTTTCCTTTCTTTGTTCTCAGCTATGACTAACACTCATAATAACTCTTTCTCCCTGCGATCCGTCCTTGAGAAGGACAAGTTAAATGGATCGAATTTTCTCGAATGGTATCGGAACTTGAGAATTGTTCTCAAGCAGGAGAAAAGGGACTATGTCCTGAAATTTGTTCTCCCTGAAAAACCGAGAGCCAATGCTGCACATGCAGAAAGGAGTGCTTGGGATAAGCACTCCAATGATGTGGTCGATGTGAATTGTCTCATGTTGGCTACCATGAACTCGGATTTGCAGAAGCAATACGAGAACGTGGAGTCGCCAGTGGAGATGATTACTAGCCTGAAAAGCATGTTTCAGGAGCAAGCAAGAACTGAGAGATACCAGACGGTTAAATCTCTCATTGAATGCAAGCTACCAAAGGACAGTCCAGTCAGTCCTCATGTCATTAAGATGATGGGTTATATTGATAACCTGGGGAAGCTGGATTGTCCCATTAGCCAAGAGTTGGCTACTGACATCATTCTGCAGTCACTGCCGTCAAGTTATGATCAGTTTTTTATGAACTATAACATGAATAACTTGACAAAGACGTTGACTGAACTGCATGGCATGCTCAAGACAGCTGAGCCAAATGTCAAGAAGGGCACTCCTAATGTACTTATGTTACAAGGGGGTAAGAAGTTTAAGAAACTTGGCAAAGGCAAGGCAAAGGGCAAGGCAGTCCAGGTTGAGAACCAGGACACGCCTGCGCCAGCCCCGAAGCCCAAGCCGGGCCCATCTGAGACTGATAAGTGCCATTACTGTAAAGAGCTTGGGCATTGGAAGAGAAATTGCAACAAATTCTTAGAAGAGAAGAAGAAGAAGAAGAAGAAGACTTTCGAGACTTCATCTTCAGGTATTTTTGTTATAGAAGTAAATGTTACTACTTCTGGTTCTACTTCTTGGGTATTGGATACCGGCTGTGGTGCTCATATTTGTACAAATATGCAGGGCCTAAGCAACAGTAGGACGTTGGAAAGGGGACAAGTGGACCTGCGCGTGGGGAATGGAGCAAGAGTTGCTGCATTAGCCGTAGGAAGATTTAACTTGTCTTTACCTTCTGGTTTGGTTTTAGAACTTCATAATTGCTACTATGTACCTGCTATAAGCAGAAATATTATTTCTATTCCTGTTTTGGATTTGGAAGGATATCAGTTTTCAATTTAGAATAAATGTTATTCTTTTGATTACAATGATATATTTTATGGTAGCAGCCCATTAGAGAATGGGCTTTATGTTCTAAACCAAAGCACTCAAATCTATAACATTAACACCAAGAGATTCAAATCAAATGACACGAATCAGACTTTTCTATGGCATTGTCGTTTGGGCCACATAAACGAGAAACGGATTCAAAAGCTCCATAGTGATGGGCTCTTGGGCTCATTTGATTATGAATCATGTGAGAAATGTGAATCTTGTTTACTAGGAAAAATGGCAAAGGCCCCTTTCAACAAACAAAATGAAAGGGCCAGTGACCTATTGGGCCTTATACATACGGATGTATGCGGCCCAATGAGCACTAGTGCCAGAGGAAATTTTCGATACTTCATTACCTTCACTGATGATTTCAGCAGGTATGGCTATGTCTATTTAATGAGACACAAGTCGGAATCTTTTGATAAGTTCAAAGAGTTCCAAAATGAAGTACAGAATCAATTTGGCAAAAGTATTAAGGCTCTTCGATCAGATCGTGGAGGAGAATACTTAAGCCAAGAATTCAGTGATCATTTGAGAGATTGTGGAATTGTTTCACAACTCACTCCTCCTGGAACACCACAATGGAATGGGGTGTCTGAGAGGAGGAATCGGACTTTATTAGATATGGTTCGATCAATGATGAGTCTCTCAACTCTTCCATTGTCCTTTTGGGGATATGATAGGTTCTAAGTTTTACCCTATTCTAAACTGCAAGTGCACAGTATCGTCAAAGTAGTATATAGGGTTATCGAATCCACAGGGACACTAGGTCTCAATAGATCAGAACAGTAGAGATTAATACTAGAAATAAAGCAAATGGTGAATGAATTAAAAGCAAGGCAAGAAAGTAAACAATAGCAAGTTGGTTGTGAAAGCAATAAACTAAAAGCGTCAAGCCTAGGGTATTCTCAGGAAATTAGACAAGCAGACAAATTAATCAGTCAGGATCAAATTAAACTCAGTTCTAGAACTCAAATCAGGGAAATAGAATTAACCAAATCTCTTTGCGAAAACTCTCTAAGTTTAAGTGCAGTAACCCAAATCTCTTTGCAATTACTAACAGATTAAACTAGCATTAAGTTCAAGTTCGATATGTTCACAATTAAACTAAACCAAATCTCTTTGCGAATAATTTAATTGCTCAACCTAAATAGTTCAGATTCTAAAACACACTCTCGTGTCGAATTTAGAAACCTAAGATCTAGATTCTAATTGATCAGGTTAGAACTAGCTTTAAGCACAATTTAGTTTGAAGAACATTCTAATCATATGAATCCTTAACTGAATTTAACAAGTCTAGCAAGTCATCAAACCCTAATGAGAAACCCTAAACTTAACTATGGATCTACTCAGACATGATTGATGAAAACATAATCATAGAAATAATAGATTGCATATAAGAGAATAAAATATCAAAGGGGTTCGAAATATTCTCCAAAATAAGTGAATAAAGGAAATAGATCAGCCCCAAAAGCTCTAAAAATCTCTTAGCTCTAAGTATGAAAGCGTAAGTAAATTAAACACCAAAATCCTCTATATATAAGCCTAATCTCGGCTGGGGCTTCTGTGTAAATACTGGAACTATTCTGGGCCTCTTTGCAAATCTTCATAACTTGATAAACCGACGCGTACGGCCCATCTCGCTAGTGTGTCGACCGATGCACAAGGTGTGTTGGTCGATGCTTGATCAATAAATCGGACAGTGAGTTAATCTCTCGGCCAAAACGTCCCAAAAGTCCCTAAATGCTCCAAATATCTCCAATTAGCTCCAAACCTGATTAAACATGTAAAAGACTCTAAACGAACACAAAAGACACTAAAAACACATCTATATCATGGTATAAAATGGGTAAAAACCATGATATATCAACTCCACCACACTTAGCCTTTGCTTGCCCTCAAGCAAAACAGAGAACTAAAATGCGGTGAAGAGGTTTGAAAACTCTTCAGAAACTCATTTTGTCGTAGAAGCAGCAGCATTCAGATTCTCCTTAGTAATCCACATGAAAGAATCAATCCACAGACATCAAGACCAACATATACTTCCCCCACACTTAGCAACTGTCCTAAGTAAACGCCACAATCACATTCACGCATTCAAATTCTCCCTACTGACTTCTGCAAGTATTTAAGTGCGGTCTCACCTAAGGGGTATCGATCTAAAGGCACATGGATTCTTACCTTGCCAGCTCTAGACCACCATACTATCTTTCTCTAATCCCTTTTTTCTCTTTCCCTTCCTTAACAACTGATTTTTCCCCACTGGGTATCATTTTATTTTTTTTATCAGTGTTCTTCCCATTTTGGGGTGTACTTTGGACACATTCCATGGATCACATGAGAGAAAATAGTGTTTTCTACCATTCCCATGACCACTTCGGAGTTACTAACTCATCCGCAGTTTATTATTATTATTTTTTTTTTTATGGAAGGGGAGAAGGGAACTAGATAGGACAGGTTTACAGGCTGTGTCAGAACCAACAAGGGAGTCCGACATAAAGTATACCAAGCCCTTAGGTGAGAAATCTAAAGTCAGGATTAAATTGAAGTCAGTAAAAGATCCTCTGATACCTGAAGCGATGTGGGTGTTCTCAGTAGGCTGATCTGTGTCTGGGTTTTCTAATAGTCATAGATAATCTGCAGCTTCATCCCAATGGTTACTTAAGTTCCTGCAAATGCTGCTAATCTTCTCAAAAAATCATTGTTTCCTACTTAAACAAATTTTGACTCAAAAAATAAATTTTTTAAAATTTAACTGACTCTAAGAAAACAAAAGAAAGTAATTAGTAGAACCTCCCCCACACTTAAGACACACTGTCCTCAGTAGTGTCAAGCAAGGGATTGGTTAAAAGAAAGAAAATAAAAATTTGTTAATGGAATGGTTAGTTCTCTCGGGTTTTTACCTCTGTCGTAGTCAGGCATCGATCGTTGCACTAGGTGCACCGACCGTTGCTGTGCGATTTCCGTTGGGGATCGATCGTTGCTCAGGACCGCAACGATCGCTGCAATGCGATTCTTTCGTATTGTGACGATCGACACAATGGTGTGTCGATCGACGCACTGCGTTTTAATCCGAGACCTGCAAAAAAATCTCACCAAAACCAGAAACAAGCGTAAAATCCTATGAAAATACTAAAATCAAAATGCAAAAACGAAAACAGTGGGTTGCCTCCCACTCAGCGCTTGTTTAAGGTCATTAGCTTGACGCTTCAGCTGATTTAGGTAGAGGGTGCATCATCCAGAGGCAGAATCTGACCTTCTGGAATTTCGGCCTTAGCCCAATAATGTTTCACCCTCTGTCCATTCACAGTGAATTCAATACCATCCTTACCAGTTAGAACGACAGCTCCATACGGACGCACTTCTTTGATTGTGAAAGGACCAGACCACCTTGATTTCAGCTTTCCTGGAAACAAATGCAGACGAGAGTTATATAAAAGTACCTGATCATTAGGCTCAAATTGTCTGGAGACAATCTTCTTGTCATGATATGCCTTAGTCCTCTCCTTGTACAGCTTTGAGTTCTCATAAGCAAAATGTCTAATCTCATCTAACTCATTAAGCTGTATAAATCTCCTTTCCGCAGCAGACTTAAGATCATAATTCATTTGTTTTACAGCCCATGCTGCTTTGTGCTCAAGCTCCACTGGCAGATGACATGCTTTTCCATATAGCAGATGGAATGGAGTGGTCCCAAGTGGTGTCTTGAATGCAGTCCTGTAAGCCCATAATGCATCATCCAGCTTTGCTGCCCAATCCTTCCTTGTCTTTCCAACTGTCCTCTCAAGGATCTCTTTGATCTGCCTGTTAGAAACCTCAACTTGTCCACTGGTTTGAGGGTGATAAGGAGTAGCGACTCGGTGATGAACTCCATGCTTTTTCAGCAGCTTCTCGAAGACCTTATTGATAAAATGAGATCCTCCATCACTAATCACTATACGAGGCACTCCAAATCTGGGGAATATGATGGTTTTAAACAGCTTAATGACCACCGAAGAATCATTGGTTGGACTAGCTATTTCTTCAACCCATTTAGATACATAGTCCACAGCAACCAAGATGAATTTATTCCCATAGGATGAGGGAAAAGGACCCATGAAATCTATGCCCCAGCAATCGAAAACCTCAACTTGCAGAATGAAATTCTGAGGCATCTCATGCTTCTTGCTGATTTTCCCTCTTCTCTGACAAACATCACACTGAGAGACGAAAGAATGAGTGTCTCTGAACACTGTAGGCCACCAGAAACCTGCTTGCAGAACTTTAGACACAGTCTTGAATGTAGCAAAGTGTCCAGCATAATCTGATCCATGACAGTGGAAGAGGATGTCTGGAACTTCTGATTCAGCAATGCATCTCCTGTACAGGCCATCTGAGCAGTGCTTGTAGAGATAAGGCTCATCCCAGTAGTACCTTCTAAGCTCTCTAAAGAACCTTTTCTTTTCATAACCCTTCAGATCATCTGGTTCAGTCTCAGCAGCAAGGTAGTTGGCTATATCAGCATACCATGGTCGATCAGAGGTTGCTACAGCAGAGATTTCAAAGTCATAATTCCCAATTCTGATCTTGAAGGACTCTCGGCTCGTATCAGGTATGCATCGATCGTTGCGCGTGCATGTGTCGATCGTTGCTTCCCCGATACTTGTATCGACCGTTGCCAGTGTGGCATCGATCGACACAGTGCGACTTTCCCGACAGTTCTGCAACTCTCCTCCCAAATCCATCTGAAAAAATGCACCAATCATGTTGACGTTTTCCTCGGGTAAATAATCATTTATGGTCACGTCTTCCTCAACTAGCATCCTTGAAAGATGATCAGCGACTCCATTCTCAACTCCCTTCTTGTCTCTCACTTCAATATCAAACTCCTTAAGCAACAGAATCCATCTCAACAATCTCGGCTTAGCATCCTTCTTCTGCATCAGATACTTCAGGGCTGAATGATCAGTATGAACAATCACCTTAGAGCCAACAAGATAGGGGCGGAATTTCTTAAAAGCAAAGACAACAGCTAACAGCTCTTTCTTTGTGGTTGCATAGTTTCTCTGCGCATCATCTAGTGTCCTACTAGCGTAATAGATAGCATGAAGTTTTTTATCCTTCTTCTGTCCTAGAACAGCTCCTACAGCAAAATCACTTGCATCACACATAACCTCAAAAGGTAGATCCCAATCTGGTGGCTGAACTATTGGAGCACTCACTAATGCCTGCTTGATCTGTTCAAATGCAGTCTGACAGTCCGCATTGAACTCAAATTTGGTATCCTTACACAGCAAAGCAGTCAGTGGCCTAGCAATCTTACTGAAGTCTTTGATGAAACGCCTATAGAAACCAGCATGTCCGAGAAAGCTTCTAATAGATTTAACAGAATCAGGCGCCTGAAGATTTGTCATTACCTCAATCTTAGCGCGGTCTACTTCGATTCCTGCTTCAGATACTTTATGTCCAAGAACAATACCATCTTTGACCATAAAGTGGCATTTTTCCCAGTTAAGGACCAAGTGTTTCTCTTCGCACCTAGTCAGCACCTTGCACAGAATATCTAGACATTCATTGTAAGATGATCCATAGACTGATAAATCATCCATGAATACCTCCATAAAGTCCTCAATCATATCAGTGAATATGGACATCATGCATCTCTGAAAAGTGGCAGGAGCATTACAGAGTCCAAAAGGCATCCTACGGTAAGCGAATGTGCCATATGGACAAGTGAAAGTAGTCTTTCCCTGATCTTCTGGGTGGATAGAAATCTGAAAGAAACCTGAGTATCCATCGAGGAAGCAGTAGTAAGAGTGATTGGCCAACCTCTCCAGCATCTGATCGATGAAAGGCAAGGGAAAGTGATCCTTTCTGGTTGCAGCATTCAGCTTCCTGTAATCTATGCACATCCTGTGTCCCGTTACAGTCCTAGTAGGTATCAGCTCGTTCCTCTCATTCTTCACAACTGTAACTCCGCCCTTCTTAGGCACTACATGGACTGGACTTAGCCAATCACTGTCTGAAATAGGATAGATGATTCCAGCATCCAGGAGTTTCATAATCTCCTTCTTAACCACTTCCTGCAGATTAGGATTAAGCCTTCTCTGATGCTCAACAGATGTTTTAGACTCATCCTCAAGGTGTATCCGATGCATGCACAGCTCTGGTGAGATACCTGAAATGTCATCAAGAGAATAGCCAAGAGCTTTGCGATGCTTGCGCAGCTTGCTTAACAGTAAAGTGAGCTCTGCGTTGTTCAAACTAGCGTTAACAATCACTGGATAAGTTGAATTTGGTCCAAGAAATGCGTACCTTAGCCCGGATGGAAGTTGTTTCAATTCTATTTTTGGAGCCTTTTCCTCTGCCCAGTCTGCGTCGCCTTGCAACGACCGATGCTTGGTGAGTGTCGATCGTTGCATCGTCGCGTCAGATACTTCCACCTGCATTGCAACTTCAACAGAATCCATCAGTCTTGTATAGCACATTGCTGGCTCGTCCTGCAGGTACTCCAACTCCATTATAGAGCTCAGTAAAGCTCTTTCTAGTGGATCTTCAGCATGTGACTGGTGAAAGTACTCTGCAGCTAATTCACCAAGTGTGTCCACATAGAAAGTCTGTCCGTCGATGGTTGGTCTCTTTACCAGTTTGTTCATATCAAAACTCATCTTCAGATCACCCACATTCAGGACTATTTTACCTCTCTGACAGTCAATCATCGCACCAGCTGTAGCTAAGAAAGATCTGCCCAAAATTAGTGGATCCTTTGGTTCCTGTCCATACTGCAGAACCACAAAATCAGTAGGAATCGCACATTGGCCAATCATTATAGGCACATCCTCCAATACTCCTTCGGGAATCCTGATCGTTCTGTCTGCTAGAACCAGTGATATCCTAGTGGGTATGAAATCAGTCATACCGAGCCTCTTGGCAACTGAGAGTGGCATGAGATTCACACTAGAACCAAGATCACATAGGGATCTCTCGAACCTCTCTCTGTAGATAGTACAATCTAATACAAAGCTCCCAGGATCCTTTAACTTCTCAGGAGTTCTGCCCTGAATTACTGCACTGCATCCCTCACTGATCATCATCACACTCTCTTCATCAGTCCATTTTCCAGCAATCATATCTTTAAGGCATCTCCTCATCATAGGCGAGGTATCCATGGAGTCAAGCAAAGGTAATTCAACTTTCACCTTTTTTATGAACTCTTTGCATTTGGCATACTGCCTCTCGTTCTTAGCCTTCCTGGGATTCTTGGGATAGGGTATTTTAGGCTTGTAAACTCTTTCGGTCGACTGTTTCGATTTCTCTGGTTTTGAATCCTCAGCAGTCGCCTTGCATCGACCATCACTGGAATTGTGTCGATCGTTGCTGGGCGACTTCGCGACGACAGTTTCTACGTTGTCGCTTTGCGTCGACCGTTGCTTGGGTGCATCGACCGATGCATCGCGAATGCCACGAATTTCATCTTCCAATTCTTCAATCTCTACGAGTTCCTCAACGCTCAGCTGCCTGTTTTGTTTAGGTAACAGTTCCTTACCACTTCTCAAAGTCACTGCATTGCATTGGTACTTGGGATTAGCGTCAGTTCGTCCTGGGAGATATCCATCTTCCCTCTGAGCATGTCCAGCAATTCTTGCAACCTTAGCATCAATCTCTTTCACGTGGGTGCTCAGGAATTCAAACTTCCCATTCAGATCCTCATAGACCTTATCTACCTTTTTGTTGGAGTCTGCAGCACTCTTAATCTGGTTCTCCAGCACCTGTTCCAGCATTATCTCTATCTTACTCTTATGAGCAGTGGCTGCAGGAGGAGTCTGATAAGATGAAGATCCATAGGTTCTTTGATTTCCTGTGAAGGTATTCCTTTGTCCTCCACCGGAAAATCTGTTTCCTTGGAAACCAGATCCTCCGATGTAATTCACATCTTCTTCCTGAGTGTCCTCCTCAGTCTGAATTACTTCTACTTCTTGAGCAAAGTGGACAGCTTTCTTTTCACCTAGAAGATTGCAGATTTTGTCCATCCTGGATCTCAATTCAGCCATCTCTGAGTTATCAACACTTCCACCAGATTTCTTCCTCCTCTCATCCATAGTCTTGCAACAGTTGCTGCTTACTAAGTTCTCAATCAACTGCTTAGCTTGTGCAGGAGTCCTGGTGTTGAAGTTTGCATTACTGGAATTATCCAGCGCGGACTGATATGGCAGATCTATGCCTCTGAAGAAGATACCTAGCAATGTGACTTCACTGAATCCATGATGTGGGCAGTCACGCTGATACTTCCTAAATCTCATCCAAGCAGCTTTTAAAGGCTCCACAGCTCCTTGGGAAAATGTGAGAATGTCCTGTCTGGACTGGTCTGAATGCGCATCATCGTAGAAATGTCTCAGGAACTCACTTTTCAGTGCTGCCTGTAGGATTATGTGTGATCATTGGTGTAATTCACAGGTTACAACCTTGCACATAATCATCTAGGATCTAGGTGATTTGCAGTTGAATCATAAACAGATCAGATTCATTACCTTGTCATTGCAGCGGATTGATCAAAGGAATGAAGAGATCTGCAAGAGCTGATAGAAACCGGCTCCTCCTAGGTATCCACACTCTTCCAAGCTATTGGATCAGGCTGCTAGACCAAGTCAAGAATCAACAGAGAGAGAGAGAAGAAAAGAGAGGCAAAAAATCGCAGACCACTGAAGCATTAGGGTTTTCTGGCGCCTCCTCTTCCTTATATGGGCCCAAGTAATTAAACTAATGGCTCATTAGGCTTTTGGGCCCAAGGCCCAAATTAGACAAAAGACTGTCTTTTTTCTGGCCCAATTCTCTGTACAAATACAATAAATGCCTTGCATCTTACTGCATTAATTCCTTTTTAACTTTCCCGTTAGCTATGGTGTGTGACCCTTTGGGATCATACAATACTGGTAATAAGTCCTAAACTTATAGATCATGAGCGGGCTCTAGCAAGTCATCATGATCACCCAGTATTTATGACTTATGTCTGATCTCGACACTTATCATACTTTCTAGAGATAGTACGGTAGATTTCAGGACATTCCCAACAATCTCCCACTTGTACTGGAATCCTACATTCCCTAATCCTTTTGTCTCAATATCTCGATCTGGCATAAGGCAAGATGCGTGTCATCCTTATATAGCCAGACCATGTTCATCGGACCAGATTTGATACTGACAATGCAAACGACTTGGGCAAGTCCGTTTGGGAGTGGCCACTCTCTTACCAGCTATCAAGTCTCCGATTGGCCTAGAGATATTTCTTCCGTTAAACGGCAGGGACAAATCCCATCTTGTTCCATCACTATGAACTACACACTTTATAATACACCCAACCAAGGTCCTTATAGCTCCCAGTTACGAAACAGCGTTAGACAATGATCAAAGCGCATCACTCTATGTGCAGCCACATGCATGCGAACTCAGGTCTAAGGACTATACTCTATAGTCGTATATGAGAACCTCTTATGACACAGATATTAATATCTTGTAGAGTTCTCATCAGCGGGCCATGTCCGGTCATATGCTCCCCTACATATACCTATGTGTCGACTTTGATGCCGCGCATCTATGACCCCTCGAAACTTGGTCATAAGTCTCAACACAATCTAGTCTCAAGTGGTTGTTGGTGTTCCAATTTCAACAACCTTCGACTATGGACACTATGATTTATGTCATTTCGTTAAATATGGGGTTTCAGGATCAAGTCTACTCATGTACTTCGATGGCCCATATATAATGACATGAATCATTTTTGGAACGATTATTTATATCACAGTTAAAATAATCCAGAAATCATAGATTTCATAAACATAAAATATTATGTTTACATGAACCTTTCAAAACAACTAAATAAAGCCCTTTACTAACTCCCACTGAAATTAAGACTACATCTTAATTTCACTTATCCTACAGCTACAGTCCGCGACTCGTGCTTAGGCCTAAGGAGTGGCTTCGTTAATAGATTAGCAACGTTCTCATTCGTTGAAACTTGCTGATCTACTTAACACCTCTGTCATTTATCTCACGGAATAGGTTATACCTACCCTCAATGTGTTTGGATCTCAGATGTGCAGTAAGCCACATCAAGTTCAGTGATGAACTTTTCTATCCAAACAACCTCTTTCGCCGCTACTCAAGCTGCGAAATGTTCAGCTTAAGTCATGGAGTCAGCAACAGTGCCTTGCACCGCCAGACAGACACAAGATATAACCGGACCGTGACCGGAAATCATCTTTGTCTGTTGGAAACTTGCCTTTCAGACTCTATCGACTTGTAGCACCTCATTTTCTCCGTAAATCAAGAACTTATCCTAAGTATTTTCCAAATACTTGAGGATATTCATTACGTCTATCCAGTGATTCTTTGCTGGATATGACTGGTCTTTACTTGTCTTGCTTAACTTTAAAGCAACATCAAAACAAGTACGTGTCATGGCATACATGATAGATCCAATTGCCGACGCATATGGAATCTCATCCATGCATTCAAGCTCAGCAGTTATCGTAGGACATTGTTTCTTGCTTAACGTAATGCCATGTGACATTGGCATAAAACCCTTCTTGGATTGCTGAAAACGTGTAGGACTTTGTCAATTTAAAAAATCCTGACTTTGTCCTACCAGCTCTTTTGGATCTTTATCTTTAGATCCAAAATCCAAGAACATATGTGGCTTTACCCATGTCAATCATAAAAACAACTCCCAAGCCAGTCCTTTACCGACTGCAGCATTGGAACGTTATTTCCGAGAATCAGTATGTCATCGACATACGCTATGAGAAATGCAACATTACTCCCACTTATCTATTAGTAAACGCACAGTTCCACTTCGTTCCTGTTCAAGTCAAAACCTTGACTACTTCAACAGAACGAAGATTCCAACTCCGATATGCTTGCTTCTATCCATGAATGGATCGATGAAGCTAACTTACATACAGTGTAATTTTTCGGAGTCCGGGCTCACTTTCGCTTCTGTGAATTTCGCAGGTTCGTCACTTTCAATGATCATCAGATCATGGCAACTAATCACGAGAAATCACTCTCTGATTAGTGACGGATTCATTCAGATCTGCGAACTTCAGGCTCTACAGGGGTAGATTCTACAGAAATCTGTAAATCCATCTGCTGCTCTCCCTTAACAGGTTGAGCAGCCTCCTGTATTTCTCAAATTTCTTCGAGTTATACTTTTACTCCCACTGTTCTTCTTGGAAAGCAACTTCCCTCTTAGAAAACAGAATTCCGAACAAACTAACTTCGTTTTCGGAATGGACGTAAAAGTAACAAGCCTTGGTTTCCCTAGGACAACCAGCGAAGTAGCACAACCACAAATACTCAGTAAAGACGAATTTGGATCATTTCCAGTCCACATTTAAGTGGTGTCTTTCAACTGATATTGGTAGAACTATTTCAGCGTAAACTTAGATATTTCTAGAGCGTTATTCTTAAAGAATATCATGGAAGATTCGTGTGACTCATCTTTAATCATTTCTAATAAGATCTGATTCTTTCTCACAGAAACACCTCAAGTTTTTCAGGAGAAATGAGCTGTGAAACGACTTCACACTCATTCAGATGATCACACCATCAATGACTTAAGTATTCTCACTCGTGATCTAATCCAGAGTCTCAATACTTCTGTCACTCAGATTCTATACCTCATTCTGGAACTCTTTCGACCATTTCAAAGAATTCCGACTCGTGTCTCATCAAATGAACACAGTCATACTCACTGAAGTAATCAGTAAAGATAATGAAGTACAGGAAATTTTCTCTGGCATTACTGCTCATCGGGCCACATACATGAGTATGTTCAATGTCCAATAAGCCTTTGGGCCTTTCTCTAGCTCGGCTAAGATGGGCCCTTTGTCTTTTGGTCCAGTAAGCAGAATTCAAGTCTCATAAGATATCCAATCAAATGAGCCCAAAAGTCCATAACTATGGGATTTCTGAATCCGACTTACTCTATGTGACCAAAACATTTATGCCAAGAAAAATCAGGTTTAATTCATCAGATTTAAACCAATTCGGTATTTATGTTACATTTAGGCACTCTTTGGTTTAAGATATAAAACCCATTCCTTGAATAGGGTGCTACAATCATTATTTCATTGAGATCAAAAGAACAAAACTTGTCTTTTATCAAAATAAAAAACATTCAAATTCTTACAGAAAATGAAAGACAACTCTGCTTAAAGCAGGTACATTGTAGCAATTACTTAATAAAACCAAGCCTCAAAGGCATCTACAAGTGAAAACCCTACGGCTGAGGCAGCATCTATAGCTCCTTCCAGACACGCAGTTCAACTTGCCCTTCCTTCAACGTTCTACTGATCCTTAGGCTCTGCATATTATAACAAATATCAGTGCCACAACCAGTATCCAATACCTATAAGGTAGAACTTGAAGTAATAACATGAATACCTGAGGAAGTAGTCTCATACATCAACTTCAACTCCTCATAATCTTCCATGAATTTAATGCAATCTCTCTTCCAATGCCCAACCTCTTTACAGTAGCAGCACTTACCAACGTAAGATGTATCTGACTCGGGCTCAGAAGACACACTCTTGCCATGATTCAAAATCTGGACAACTTTGTCTTCACCCTTGTCAGCATTAGGTTTAGTAAACCTACCCTTCTCCTTTATGAGATTATACAGGGTACTCTTCACGTTTGGCTCAACTGTCTTGAGCATATCATGCAGTTCAGTCAGCGTCTTCGTTAAGCCTTTCTTGATATAGTTCCTTCTGAACTTATCATAGCTTGACGGCAGTGACTGCAGAATGATCTCAGTTGCCAATTCTTGGCTAACTGGATAATCCAGTTTCCTCAGGTTATCAATGTAACCCATCATTTTACTGACATGAGGACTCACTGGATGATCATTTGGTAGCTTGCAGCTAGTGAGAGACTTAACAAACTGGTATCTCTCCACTCTTACCTGCTCCTGAAATTTCAATTTCAGGCTGGTGATCATCTCTATTGGCGACTCCATGTTCTCATATTGCTTCAGCAAATCTGAGTCCATGGTAGCCAATATCAGACCACGCACATCTACCACATCATTATAATGCTTATTCCAAGCATCATATACTGCATGAGAGGCATTGGACCCGATCCTCTCGGGGAGAGCTCTCTCAAGGACATAGTCCTTTCTCTCCTGCCTGAGGACTAGCCTCAGGTTCCGCGACCAAGTCAAGAAATTTGATCCGTTCAGTTTGTCCATCTCAAGGACAGACCGGATCGAGAAAGTGTTTTGATTGTTTGTGCTAGTCATAACTGAAATTTAGAGATAAATAGAGTTTTAGTTATTTAGTTCATAAAAGAGTAATCTTAATTACTTATAAGAAAACTCGCATTGCATTCAAAATTTTTTTGTTTGACCTCATAAGAATGCAATGATTCCGAGACCCATGTTCAGCTAAATCCAAAGTGGGCCACTGGCCGTCACCTAGAAGTAGCTTTACTTGGTAAGCATACACACAGCTAGTTATATCCAATAACTCTCGGTTGTGGATTGGGCCCAAGGCCCAATACACCAGATGTCTCAAGGCCCGGGACTCCCGATGGCCCAGTCAAGGAAACCAATCTCTTACAGCCAAATAATCACTAAAGTCTGGGACTCCCAATGAAATTAGTGACTATATACTACTTTACTTACGCAAAAACAGACACCTCACACTGTAAGCCATATCTGTAATTGAATAAGCGTTAAGTAGCTGACAAGATTGGGCAAGACATCCAAGCTTGATATTGGTTTTGAGGATTTTAGGTTTTCTTTCCAAAAATAGAAGATTACTATTTTGGGAAACTTACTTATTTTAGAAACTTTCTAAAATTAGAAACTTCTAATATTAGAAACTTTCTAATTTAATGTTTTATTAAAGTTTTCGGTTGGGTCACAAATTATAGGCCCAATTCTTGGCTCAAGACCATAGAATTCCAATTGGCCCAATAATTTGACATAACCGAGTCGGTTCATTAATTCTGGTCCAAGACCAAATTAACTACTAAATCCAACTGGTTATTTACTACACCAGACCAGCTCTAAATTATTTGGTCCAACCAAATCAAACTTAGACCAGCCTTCGGTTTAGGTTAAAATTCAATTTTTGAATTTAAATCCGGTCTAACCAGAAATTAAATAATACCAATTGTATTAAATAATTTCCAGCAAACCGCGATTTGGGTTAACCGCTTGAACCACCAATTAAATTGGATCGGTTCGGTTAAGTCCAAAATCAGGAAGAAACACCTTGTGTTTTAGCCAATTTTGACCTAAAGCAGACAATGAACCACAATCGGTTTGATCGGTTCATTGTCGCGGGTTTGGGAAAAACGAACCACAATTATCAAGGCTTTGAATTGTTTTTGTCTTTAGCTATAAAGACAAAATCATGATCGAATGCATTTCAATCGATCATGACATCATCGATCATGATTGATTATTAATTCAATCGATCGCTAACAATACAATAATTGATCACGACCTTTTCCACATCGCAGATAATTAATTTACCCAACAATTATTCACGATCAACATGCGATTCAGTTTTGTCCTTATCTCTTTTAAACAATCGATTCAATTAATGAATGAACAGAGTCAAAAGCGATTCATACCAAGCACTAAAGACAAAAAAACGATTTGACTTTTCCAATTCAACTCATGAACAAATCGATTCTTATACATTAATTCAACAAGAACTTTGACTTTACCAAATTAAAATCGATCACGTTCTCACAAATCAGCAATCAACTTTGACTTTTAATAATTGAATTTGACAAAGGCGATTCTCTTATTATGATAAAGCAAAGAATGTATCGATTGACTTGATAACATGCGATTGATACAAAGAAACAAGTTTCATAAAATCGATTGTTATACCAGTTTCTTATTTCTAGGTTTTCCAAGTTTCAATCAATTTTACTCATTAAAATCGATTCATCAAACTAATAAACAACCTAGTATGATCCAAAAAGCAAAAACCTAATGACCTAGGCTCTGATACCACTGTAGGATTATGTGTGATCATTGGTGTAATTCACAGGTTACAACCTAGCACATAATCATCTAGGATCTAGGTGATTTGCAGTTGAATCATAAACAGATCAGATTCATTACTTTGTGATTGCAGCGGATTGATCAAAGGAATGAAGAGATCTGCAAGAGCTGATAGAAACCGGCTCCTCCTAGGTATCCACACTCTTCCAAGCTATTGGATCAGGCTGCTAGACCAAGTCAAGAATCAACAGAGAGAGAGAGAAGAAAAGAGAGGCAAAAAATCGCAGACCACTGAAGCATTAGGGTTTTCTGGCGCCTCCTCTTCCTTATATGGGCCCAAGTAATTAAACTAATGGCTCATTAGGCTTTTGGGCCCAAGGCCCAAATTAGACAAAAGACTGTCTTTTGTCTGGCCCAATTCTCTGTACAAATACAGTAAATGTCTTGCATCTTACTGCATTAATTCCTTTTTAACTTTCCCGTTAGCTATGGTGTGTGACCCTTTGGGATCATACAATACTGGTAATAAGTCCTAAACTTATAGATCATGAGCGGGCTCTAGCAAGTCATCATGATCACCCAGTATTTATGACTTATGTCTGATCTCGACACTTATCATACTTTCTAGAGATAGTACGGTAGATTTCAGGACATTCCCAACACTGCCCAAGTGGTAAACTGACCAGGTGCCAGTTGCTTCAGCCATGCACTAGCGTCTCCAGCGAGACTGTAAGGAAAGAGCTTAAGGATCAGATAATCCTGGCAAACTCCATCATACTTCATGCCACTGATTATGTCCTCAAACTGATCAATGTGATCCATAGGCTGCTCTGTTGTATGTCCATGGAAAGCATTCTGTCTCATCAGCGAGTAGTAGATGGTTTTGATCTCAAAATCCTCCCTCTCAAAACCAGGAAGTACTAAGGCTATTCGGTTTCTATGAAACTCATCTGGTCTGTTGTAGTCAGCCAAAGTCCTTTCATGGACAACCATCTGTCTACCTTGAGCTTGACCTTGGGCTTGCGCATGCGGTTGTGGCTCAGGTGGGTCAGGGATCACGTTCCCTTCAGCATCAACCCGATGCCCAGCAGCATTGTACGGGTTGTTATCTTGGTCCCTCAGGGTACCTTCAACATCTGGTATCAAGATCAGACGTTCTCGTACCATTCTCTCTCTCTTTTCTCTTCTGATAGTTCTTTCTAGACGTCCAAGTTCCTCTAGTCCGAGATTAACTAAGCTCGAGTTCGGATTACTTCGAGTTTTCTGCGTTGGCATAAACTGTCTGTAATCGTCCAGCAACGATCGATGCTATCAGTGCAACGATCGATTCAATCTCTAATCGCCTAGTGACGATCGACGCAAGGGATGCAACGATCGACGCAAGGCGAAAGTCGTACCTGCGACAGAAAGAAACAGAGAAAAAGTTAGCAAATTATGAAAATAAAAACGAAAAAAGTAAAAACAAAAAGAAAAAGTTCTAGTAAAAACCCTAAGTTCGGTCCTATCGAAGACTCTCAGAGTCCCCGGCAACGGCGCCATGCTCTGCACTCGTCCAGATGTAGCTTACGCGTTAAGCATGACGAGTAGATACCAATCTGATCCAGGTGAAGATCACTGGACAGCCGCCAAGAATATTCTCAAGTATTTGAGACATACTAAGGATAAATTCCTGGTGTATGGAGGAAGTGAAGAACTGGTAGTGAATGGATTCACTGATGCGAGTTTTCAGACCGACAGAGACGATTTCCGATCACAATCTGGATATGTCTTCTGTCTAAATGGCAGTGCAGTGAGCTGGAAGAGCTCTAAGCAGAATACCGTAGCTGATTCCACGACGGAAGCTGAATATGTTGCTGCTGCAGAAGCGGCAAAGGAAGTTGTTTGGATCAAGAAGTTCATGACTGAACTTGGTGTGGTTCCTAGTATCTTGGAGCCAGTGGCTTTGTTTTGCGATAACAATGGAGCCATTGCTCAGGCGAAAGAACCCAGGTTACACCAGAAGTCCAAACACGTTGAGAGGCGATATCACCTGATTCGTGATATCGTCAATAGAGGTGATGTGAAGATCAGCCGAGTTCCGACAGACGAGAATGTCGCTGATCCTCTAACTAAGTCACTCCCAAGGCCTAAGCATGAGAGTCATACGACTGCTGTAGGCATTAGAGATCTTAAGATGTAATCTTGATTCTAGTGGGAGTTTTGGTTTTTATTTTAGTTATAATAAGATGCTCTTGTAAACATTCTTTTAGAAGTGTTTAATGAAATTTGATTTCAGCATTATTTATTGTGATCTAAATAATGGTTCCAAAATAAGTTTATGTTATATTATAGGTCATCAAGTTGAGGACTTGATCATGAAACCCTATAAGTATAGATGACATAAATTATAATGTGTCCCTAGTCGAGGTTGTCAAAGTGGGACGCTGACAACCGCGAGAGACTAGATTGTGAGGTGATTGTTGGCTAAGTTTCATGGAGCCAACGATATGATTATCGCAGTCAGTCACATAGGTATATGTTGGTGAACATATGATCGGACATGACCCGCTAATGAGAAGTCTACAAGATATTTATATTTGTGTCATAAGAGGTTCTCATTACGACTATAGAGTATAGTCCTTAGACCTGAGTTCATCTTGTTTTCTTGCATATGAATTGGTACACTTTGACCTTGTCAAACGTCGACCCGTAACTGGCGGCTATAACGGCACTGTTCAGGTATATCATGAAGTGTGCATTGAAACAGGGATGGAACAAGATGGAATTTGTCCCTCCTGAATAACGGGAGATAAATATCTCAGGGCCTATCGAAGATTTAATACTGAGAAAATGTGTGGCCGCACTCAAACGAACTGTAGTTCAGTTGTTTGTAACGTTCAGTATGAGATCAGGAGTTTGATAAACACGATGTTGGCTTAATAAGGATGACACCAATCTTGCCTTATGCCAAATCGAGATATAGAGACAAAAGGATTATAGGAATTGATGATTCCAGTGCAAGTGGGAGATTGTTGGGATAGTGTCCTGAAATCACACTTGTACTCACTCCTGATGATAGTTGTGTGTCGAGATCAGACATTCGTATAATACTGGGTGGTTGCAATGTTTTGCTAGAAGCCTCTTGCAGTCTGTAAGTTGTAGACTTACTGCCAGTATTATATGATCCTATAGGGTCACACACCTAAGCAAACTGGAAGCATGAATGTGGAAATGATCATTATGGTAATGATCATGTTGATGTGTATTGGATACACATTGACATAGAGTTTTATGATATGTGTCGATCGATGCATGAGTGTGTCGATCGATGCAAGCTTTTCGTGGAGGTGTAACGATCGACACTTTAAGTGTGTCGATCGTTGCATATCGGGTTACGAAACTGATGTTTCGGATTAATGACGGAACCGAGTCGGGTTTGTCCGACGGTTGATGATGTCATTTCCAGGTAAATATATATAGGCTTATATGGTCGACCTGAACCCTAGCCGTCTTCTCTTCTCTTTGACAGAAAAGCAGAAACACGAGAAACTCACAGTTTCCACAGATTCGGCACTAGCATCCCATTTTCCAGCTTGTGTGCGTGTGTACGTGGTAGAGGCGAGGCACCTGTGTCGCTACTGATCTCGTTCACCATTCATTCCGCTGCCAGTAACAAGGTAAGAACGAGGTTGGTGATTCAATATATCAAACCCTAGATCCTAGGAGAATCCTACAATGTCATTTTATGGTCAAAGATGGCATTGTACTTGGACACAGAGTATCTGAGGCAGGGATTGAAGTGGACAAGGCTAAGATTGAGGTAATGACAGGCCTACAGGCGCCAAACTCAGTTAAAGGAGTGAGGAGTTTCCTTGGGCATGCTGGATTTTACAGGAGGTTTATTAAAGACTTCAACAAGATAGCTAGACCACTCACTGCACTTCTCTGCAAAGATGTGAAGTTTGAGTTCATAGATGAGTGTCATGCTGCATTCCAGGAGCTGAAACAAGCTTTGATTTCCGCTCCAATTGTACAACCTCCGGACTGGGATCTGCCCTTTGAAGTGATGTGTGATGCTAGTGATTATGCAGGAGGAGCTGTACTTGGTCAGAAGAAGGACAAGAAGCTCCATGCCATCTATTATGCTAGTAGAACTCTTGATGATGCACAAAGGAATTATGAAACAATTGAGAAGGAGTTTCTAGTAGTTGTGTTTGCATTTGAGAAGTTCCGCCCATAGCACTTAACTGTGCACTTTCAGTAGAATAGGGAATAATCTTGACCTATCAATCTTACACATCGGTTATATAAAAATGTCTTGGGACACATTTAGTTAGATCGATGATTTGGCCAGAATGTCGATGTTAGCATCTCAGAGAGTTCGAGTATGTTCTTAAGAAGAAATATTCGTAGTTTTGAAATGTAAGTGACTGAACCTCGTAAGGGTTGCATACATACTCTCGAAGGAGATATCAAGTCGAGCGTAGTTTTTTTGGTTTCTACAAGTTTTGGAGCCGGAGCTCGCTTTCTTTTATATAAGAGCGAAAGGAGATCCTACTCATAGAGCCAGACCTTGAGTTGCGGCTTGGCGTTGCGAGCGAGCTCGAGGGGGCTAGCGACTCGCCCGGCCGCCCTGATTCTGGGTCTGCGGCTACTTGTTTGCTGGGGGTTGCCGATGCTTCGTGCTTGTTTGAAGAGTTGGCTTCTGAGGTCCCCTGACTTCCCAAGATCATGAAGGTTCTTTCTGAGGTCGTAAATTTGACACACTGATGATAAGTCGAAGCGACTGCTTTCATTGCGTGGATCCAGAGAGTTCCTAGGATCGCATTCTAGGTCGCAGGTTTATCTGTGATGAGGAAGCTGATAACTTTAGTAACCCGTCTGGCGCGTACCGGCAGTTTATCGTTCCGATATTGGTCGTCATTTTGCTGTCGAAGCTGGTGAGGGTTCTTTTTTACCGCTTTACCATGTATTTTTCAAGTTTCATTCTTTGTAAGGTTTCTCTGAAGATGAGGTTGACCGATTTTCCGGTGTCGAACAAGGCTTTAGACGCTTCGTGCTTACCTATTTGTAGTTTAATAATGAGCATATCGTTGTGCGGCCTACCCAGCTTTCCTTCGCGTTTCGCGGTGAAAGTAATTTTTCCTCTGTTGCTTGGCTCGTCGATATGAATTCTTTCTCCTTCTGGTTGGGCGCTTGCTTCCTGGTTGTATGCCGCTATGGGGCATGTCGAGTTGCTATAGTCGGGAAATCCTCCAATTATCATGTTGATACGCTTCCTTGGTGGGGGTGTTCCCTCCTTATTGTTGCCTCGAGATCGTTTATGTGATTCTGCGTTGGCGTTTTTTTGTTCTATCCGTTGTTCATTTCCTTGCTTCTTTCATTTTCCTTAAACGAGCCGGACTCGGCCACCGTCGTCCCTTGATTGGTGTTGCGTTGCTTGGTTTTCGGCAAGCGTTGTTTGCATGTTTCGATTTGTTATATTCGTGTCTCTTTTTGGTATTCCCCGAGCAGAAGATTTTGCAAGTGGCGGTAGTCGTTGGTCTCGTGTCCAGACCTTTGGTGATATGTGCAGAAAGACTTTTCTTTCTCGCTTGTATTAGCGTTTTTGTTTCGCGTCCGGTTCTGCGGGTTGCTCAACTGGTCGTGCTCGTTGACGTAGTAGGTCGTCGTTTTTCTTGCCTTCTTTCTTTGAGTTTTTGTACTCTTGATCGTAATGCTGGCGCGGCTCGACATATTATGGCGTCGAGTCTTTCCCAATTGAAGGTTTTGCTGATCCGAATTTCTTGGCGAGTAGTTCCTTCTCTTTTTCTATCTCGACAAAGACGGCCGCTTGGTGAAGGGAATCTTCGAGATTTATCTGTTTATTTAAGGCTAATTCGTTGCGAAATGGTGATTCATACCAGAGTCCATTTCGTAGTGCTGGGAGTCCCTCGTTGTCGGTCACCGAGATTTTGGAGACGATGACTTTGAATCTGTCGATGTACGACCTGAGAGATTCCTTCGGTCCTTGGCTTATCGCCCAGAGGTCGGTGCTTTAGGCCCCTTCTTGGATGAACATGGAGTAGTTATTAAGAAAGGTTGTTGTTAACTGGTGATAGTTGTCGATGGAGTATGCCTCCAAACGCGAGAACCAGTTGAGGGCGGCACCATTTAAATTCTCGATGAAGAGTTGGCAGAAGCCGGCGTCGCGTTCCTCGGGAGAAAACTGGGCTCGTCCAATAGCAATGCTAAATGCTGTTAGGTACTATCGAGGATCCAAGCTTCCATCGTAGGTAGGTAGTTTGATCTTTATCTGATGCCGGACTGATGTACCCGTTATCCTGTTCGTAAATGGCGTATTTTACGTTTCCTTGAGAACTCGGTCAATCTCGGGGGCCGAGCTAGTCGCTTTGTGGACTTTGAAGTCATGCGGTCCAATTGCGCTCTCAATATCTCGATTTCGCTGTTGTTGCTTGCTTCTTCTTTGTGCTGTGTTGGTTCGGTGAATGTTGTTTGGTTCGCTCCTGGTTCGGTTAGTAGTGCTGTGAGAGGTATGGGTGGTCGGCCTGCCCGATCCGGGGATTGGGGCTGGTGATGTGTCGAACAGGTTCCTTTGGAGTTGCGGGGCGAGATCTTCCGTATCTTTAGATGCCCGGTGTCCGATTGTTTGAAGATTATTGATTTTCTCTCGGCATACATTTTTGAGCGTTCGCGAGTTGCTCCAAGCGGTTGTTGTTGCATCGGATCAGCTCGTCGACCCGTGTCATCAAGATCCTTACAAGGGATGATCATCCTGATGATTCGGGTATGAGTGTCCGGGGTCTGATTTGTCAATTTGACGTCCTTGTGCGTGTCCGTTATCCTAGTCTGATTGACCGAGCTGTTGACCATTGACATCTTCTATACAATATTTTTTGAAGCTAATTAAATTTATTGTATAGAAATTCCTATTCCACTTATAATTTTATAATATATATTAAATAAAAATATAACATTTTAGCACAATTTCATTTGTGTTGGAATCTAATCTTTAACTTCATAAATCATGTTTTTAATGATTATTGGGATAAAATATGATGTTACATACGCACTTAAATTAAAACAAAAACTTTGCATATATATATAAATTTACAACAGTAATATAACATTACAACGTACAACATAAATATAAATATACTGTCACATAACGGACAAAAGAGCAAGCCATAACCTTAGAAATTTGGGAAAACGGCTCTAAACATATATTGTATCAAACGAACTTGAGTGAACCAGTCCAACATATTAAAACACCTGCTTGCTCACATAGATTTTGATGAGTGTGATTGATTGTTGAATCCCTATAAATTGTTCATTTTCAATAACAATAAAAAAAAAAAACGAATCAATAAAACCAACATCAATTTACAGAAGTACAAAATATGACGAAGAAAACAAATTTAGACCTTGGTAGAAGTAACAGGTGCAATTTGTTGATTGCAACTGCTAGTCTCTCTTGGGATAAAACCATAGAACGGTGGTGGTATGATGAAGTTGGAATGGATAAAAGGGAACCAATATGGTGCCGGAAAATCCATATTCATTCCAAGTGGTAACATAGGACCCATGCTCTGACTCTGCATCATCATGTCAAGTTTCGTCATCTGTTTCTTGTGTGTCTCATGCAACGTGTTAAAATATGACATTCGTTTATATATACAGGCTAAGGGTTTTTGTACGTATAGGAAATTTTACACCAAACTTAACCAAACCAACTAAATAAACTTATTTTTTTTTCAACGAAAGAAACTTTGAGCCGAAAACCAAACCAAAATGTAATTTGGTTCAACTATGTATACTTCTTATACGAGAAAAAAAAAAAACAAATTCAAACCAACATAATTTTTATAATAAATTAATTGAAACCCAAAGAAAATGAAACTTTATAAAATCATTACATTAAACGTACGTTAGGTCTAGACCGATGTAAAGATGAGATTACTTACTTCTACATAATGTTTCATCGAGCGTATGTAATCGAGGATACAATCAAGGGCCGAGACTACGTCTTTCTGCATATGCATATGGATATAGCAAATTAAAAACAAAACAATGCATAAATAACATCGACTAAATTCTCTTTTTTCTCTACACTTTAGGACAACTATATTTTGTTTCACATGATTTGGTGTGAGAGGAACAATAGAAGGCAGGGAGAAACTCCACTACCAGTGGAAGCTACGGTCAAAGCCATTGACACAATGGTGAGGAATAGACTATCCACGATGAAAAGAGAGGGGAATCAAAAATACGAAGAAGGCCTTCGTACTTGGTTCGAAAAGAGAGGGTTTTAGAAGATTTTCTCAAATTTTTTTTTTAGCCAAAAAACAGTGCATTAAACGTTTGTAAAAAGTATATTTTTTTTTAATAGAATTTAACATTAGATTCAAAAAAAAAAAATTATTTTGTTTCAACATACAAAAGACAATATTTTGTTTACAATTAGAAGGTATATAAGCAGGAAATTTGAAACGCAAAAGACAGAAGAAAATTTGAAACTCAAATGATATAAGAAAATTTAGTAGCTCTTTTATATGTGAGAAACATATTTAAACTAGAGTTTTTAGGCTTGGTAACACTTATTATGTGGCTTATTATAACATTGACACATTTTTGCAGTGTCATAAAGGAAGTAACACTTTTGTATGTGTAATATCCAGAATACCCTTTATTTTATTTTTTTATTTTTGTAGTGCGCGTGGCTAGATTGGATTTAAGGATTTTTTATTTTTTATTTTAAATAAAACTGTTTAAACATTTTTTTTAAAACCACATTTATCAGCTTCCTCATTATCATCAATGGAAATGGGATTACGATCAATCGTAAAAAAAAAACTCTCCAAGGCGAGAAGGATGGGATTACGATCTTGATTTAGGGTTAATATCTGGATTCGATGGCGATGGCTTATGAAGATTTAAGGATTCGATTTCGATTTGGGTTTTAATTTTTCCACGGTAGAAGGAATATCTGGGCTCTGCGATCAAGATCTGGTTATCGGAATTGACGAAATAGATCAATGGAAGGAAAGGATTTATGACGATGGCTATCACGGTTTCGATTTAGGGTTATTATTGCGGATTCTATGGCGAGGGTTTATGGAGTTTTTTTTATTCATTTCCGATTTGGATTCGTTTTTGGTCCGGCGAGTTTCTCTCTGCAAGGTTCGTGGTGGTGGCTAGTGATGCAATAAAACCGTACTTCTGTTAGCGAATAAACGTTGGATAACCAGTGTTCATAAAACACAAGTTAACACTCAAAGTTATGAGTTCCAATTGAGAAACTCACTTGCAACCAACCGAGAGAGATAAAGAGAAGAAGATGTAAAATCTTAAATTGATAATCGTAATGAATAATAGAAGTACAAGTTCTTCTATATAAACGCAAAACACCAACACTAAAAGATAACTATGAATCTAAAAGATAACTACTAAACACCAAGATAACTATGAAACACCAACTCAATCTCGTAAGATTGACATCGTATCCTAACTGATCAGCTGACGTGGACAAGCTGGTCGTTAGTCCTCAGAAGTTCCCGCCAAAAGCCTGCATCAAATCTCCCCTCTTTAAGAAAACTTTGACCTCAAGGTTTGAACAAAGGAAATTTCATCTGCATATCAAACAGAAATTCCCAGGTGGCCTAATCTTCATTCTGATTACTCCATTGCACGAGAACCATGGTTGCAGGCTTGCCGTGTCGGTTAACCATTTTCCTTTCAATAATTCTCTCCGGTTCTTTGACTAAGGCGTCACGGACAATTGATGGAAGCTGGTTAGCGACAGGAACATTACCAACCTGCAGTTTCAACTGCGAAACATGCAACACAGGGTGAATTTGCGACGAAGGCGGTAGTTGCAGCTTATAGGCCACACTGCCACATCGATCTATCACCTTATATGGACCGAAGTATTTAGGTGAGAGCTTATGATTCGATCGGAGTACAACCGACTGCTGTAGATACGGTTGTAACTTCACATACACGTAATCACCAATGCTTAAGCTGCGTTCAGTACGGTGTGAATCCGCAAGTTGATGCATTCTATGTTGTGCTCTGAGGAGGTGGAATTTCAGAATAAGAAGCATGTTCTCCCTCTCCTGCAAATTATTTGCCACCACCGCAACCTTAGCTTCTCCGGGTAGGTAAGGTAAATGCTGTGGAGGAGTCTGGCCGTAAACCACCTCATATGGTGTCATTTGAATAGCAGTATGGAAGTTTGTATTGTACCAGAATTCAGCAAGGGGCAACCATTTACTCCATAAATGCGGTCTGTCGCTGGTCATACATCTCAAATACGTCTCGAAGCATCGATTCACGACCTCTGTCTGCCCGTCGCTTTGTGGATGATATGCACTTGAGAAATTCAATGCCACTTCCTGCAATGTAAACATTTCCTTCCAAAAATCACTTAGAAACACAGAATCTCTATCGCTTACGATCGAACGAGGAAGCCCGTGCAACTTAAACACGTTGTCCAGAAAAGCTTGCGCCACTGAAGCCGCAGTATATGGATGCGAGAGTGCGACGAAATGGGCTGCTTTGCTCAGCCTGTCGACGATGACAAAGATGACAGATTTCCCAAAAGATAGCGGCAAACCATCGATAAAATCCATCGATATATCAGTCCATATTGTCTCCGGAATAGGCAGTGGTTGAATCAATCCCGGATATGCTGATGAATCATATTTGCATTGCTGGCAAATGTTGCAGCTTCGTATATAGGATTGTATATCATTCGCCATTCCTTTCCAATAAAATAGGCCCGTAACTCGTTGATGAGTAACATCACGACCTGAATGACCACCACTACCCGAGCAGTGTAACCATTCCAGAATTCGATCGCGCAATGATACATCATGAGGAACAACGATCTTACTTTTTCTACGCAAGATATCTCGCGACCATGAAAAGTGTTTCTTGGCCTGCGGATTCCGTTTGAGGTCGTCAATAATCTGTTTCAATGCTAAGTCTGAGTCGTAACCTTCTTGAATTTGTTTTAGAAAGTCGCATTCTAAGACTGACATAGCCATGTGTAACACTTCGGACCCTTCAACCCGTGACAGAGCATCTGTAACTATGTTGTCCTTACCCTGTCGATACTGGATTTCATAGTCGAATTATAATAGCTTCGTCAGCCAATGTTGTTGAATCGGTGTGTTCAATCTTTGCTCCAATAAATACTTTAAGCTCCGCTGATCCGTCTTGATTATAAAGCGCCCCATTAACAGATAATGACGCCATTTTTGGACTGCAAATACCACTGCAAGTAACTCTTTCTCGTAGATAGATAGATTGAGTTGTTTTCCCTTCAGATGTCTGCTAATATATGACAGCGGGTGGCTCTCTTGCAACAGCACTGCGCCTATGCCCTGTCCACATGCGTCCGTCTCTACGACGAAGGGCTTATCGAATCTCGGTAATGCTATTATGGGAGCTACACACAGCGCCTGTTTCAGTGCGATAAAGGCTTGCCCAGCCTCTTCAGACCATGAGAAGGCGCCTTTTTTGGTGAGAGACGTCGGTGGCCTCGCAATGGTTCCGAAGTTCCGTAAAACCCGCCTATAATACCCAGCCAAACCCAAAAATCCACGCAATTGCTTAAGGGATAAAGGAACGGGCCAATCAGCTACAGCTTTTACCTTATTGGGATCTGTCGATATGCCATCCGCAGCTATATAATGCCCGAGGTATTCCACCTTGTTAGCTGCGAATGTACACTTGCTACGTTTAGTGTACAAGTTGTGTTTCCGCATAAGCTCAAAAACTTGTTGCAAGTGCTTAACATGAAGCTCCATTGACGAGCTGTAAACTAAGATGTCGTCAAAGAAGATCAAAACGAACTTCCTCAATAAACTCTTAAACACTGCGTTCATCAGTCCCTGGAAGGTAGCAGGTGCGTTAGTAAGACCAAAAGGCATAACGAGATATTCGTAATGTCCGCTATGAGTCTTGAAAGCAGTCTTGTGTATGTCCTGTTCCGCCATTCGGACTTGGTGGTAACCTGCGCGTAGATCAATTTTAGAATAGACTTTTGATCCCCCCAGCTCATCCATAAGATCCTCGATCAGTGGAATGGGAAATCTGTTCTTCACAGTCATATTGTTTAGCCCCCGATAATCTACGCATAACCTCCACGTACCATCCTTCTTCTTTACCAATACAACCGGTGATGCAAAAGAGCTTGCACTGTCCCGGATAGTACCTGCTTCCAACAGTTCCTCTACTATTTTATCAATCTCGTTCTTATGTTGTATGGCATAGCGGTATGGTCTTTGATTGACCGGGTTGGAACCCTCGACCAGTGTAATACGATGGTCGTGCGTTGGCCTTGAGGGTGGCAGTGTCGTTGGTTCTACAAAGAGATCCTCAAAATCCTGTAACACGTCCTGTAGTGCAGGTTCGACAGCCTCTATCTCTGCCAATTCGACTTGCTCACCTACGGCTACCTCTTGTACGCAAAGCATTGCTAACTGAGCGTGACCATCTTCCCGCCATTTGTTCAATTTGCTTGCTTTGACTTCACGTACTGACCCTTTACGAATACCTTGCAAAAGGACCTTTGTTGATTCCCACTCAAACTGCATCTCTAGTTTGTTGAAGTCCCAAGTGATTGGACCCAACTTTCCTAACCACTGAACTCCAAGCACCATATCACACCCTCCTAATGGCAACACTAACATATCATCTTCCCAACTAACGCCTCCAAAGCTCCACTGAAAGTTTTCGATTTTAGAATTAACGCCCAATTTCCTCCCATCTGCCACAACCACCTTTGCAATACTGGTCGGTAACAAATTACAGCCTAACTTAGATGCAACATGTGAGTCTACAAAGTTATGAGTAGATCCGGAGTCGATCAGAATGAATAATATCTTCCTTCTGTGAATTTCTTTAACATGCATAGTCTGATAACCCGTCATCCCTGAAACCGCATTCACTGAGATTTGAGCAAGACAATGATCTTCTTCTTTGTCAGTGACCGGTTCTTCCTCTAGGACCGCATCTGTCTCATCCTCCTCTTTGGTTTCCATCATAAAAATCTGCGTTTTCTTGTGTTTGAGGTAGTGACCCGGTGTGTATTTCTCGTCACAGAAATAACATAATCCTTCAGCCCTACGACGACTCATCTCTTCCTTGGACAGGAATGGACGAGGTTGAGTCGACTTGTCCTTCATCCTATCAACCTGAGTGTTATTTCCAGCAGCCGTATTAGTTAACTTTCTCACCGGAATTATGCCCTTGCCTCTGTTAGGAGTCTTCGGGTTAACCCACATCGTCGGATTAGCTTTGCGAGGATGTGCCTTTTCGTAAAGCCTTCCAAGCATGAGACATTGTCGAACGGTTTGCGGCTGAAACATGCGGATATGCATTTGCGTATCCGTTTTTAACCCCGCGAGATAAGCACTCACGAGATACTCTTCAGACAACTTGACCCGTGCTCGTATCAATTCGAAACGACCGTGGCACTCGACAATTCCCTCCGTCTCCTGTAGCTGCTTTAACTCAGCAATGGGGTCATCCAAAACATCATCAAAACGTTCGTGGAGGACCACTTTGTATTCTTCCCAATCTTGTAATACTCCGTCACCTTCTTCAGATTCGACTAATGAACGATGCCAAGCAGCTGCGTCACCGTCAAAGTGTATGGATGCGATACCGATCTTGAGATCATCGGGTGTGTTATCGATCTTAAAGAATTGTTCCACCTTGAACAACCACTCCTTGGTTCCTTCCCCGTCAAAGCGTGGAAATTCAATCTTAGCCAATCTTGTCACCGCTGAATACAATGCATTTGACCCTTTCTTATCGCGAGATTGGTCGGAGCTTTCTTCTTGTGATCCACGGTATGAAGATTTACTCTGTTTGTTACCGCTTGTAGGACCATCGCTGTTGAGCTTAAGCAATCGTATTGCTTCAAACATCTCTGCAATACTTTTGTTCATTTGATCGTTTTGCGAAGCCAACTGTTCGTTTTGAGAAGCTAGTTGCGTTGCTAGTGAACCCTCTAAAGCCTCCATCCGTGAATCCACAACGTTTTCAACTTCTTTAACGAGAGCTTCTTTCTCCTTTATCGCCATCTTTGCTCGTGTCTCCGTCATGTTTTCCGAGAAAAGACAGAGCTCTGATACCTTTGATGCAATAAAACCGTACTTCTGTTAGCGAATAAACGTTGGATAACCAGTGTTCATAAAACACAAGTTAACACTCAAAGTTATGAGTTCCAATTGAGAAACTCACTTGCAACCAACCGAGAGAGATAGAGAGAAGAAGATGTAAAATCTTAAATTGATAATCGTAATGAATAATAGAAGTACATGTTCTTCTATATAAACGCAAAACACCAACACCAAAAGATAACTATGAATCTAAAAGATAACTACTAAACACCAAGATAACTATGAAACACCAACACCAACTCAATCTCGTAAGATTGGCATCGTATCCTAACTGATCAGCTGACGTGGACAAGCTGGTCGTTAGTCCTCAGAAGTTCCCGCCTAAAGCCTGCATAAGCTAATGACGGAGGCAAGGGTAGCGGTTCTTTTACTATGGTGGGTTGACTCTTTGGGTTATAGATGGTGTTGTGCCGTTGATCCGTTGTCTCCTAGCTCGTTCTCCGCCAGTATGGTTGTGGATCTTTGAGGTTCGTCTCGGGTGGGTAGGATTAGGGGTTTCGGCGCGAGAGTTTGCTGCTATGTGTAGATTTTTGTTTGGTAGAGATCCTGGTTTAGTTAGGATTTCTTTATCCAGATTTTTTTTTCTAGGTTGCATTTGTCCCTTGCATCGGATTGGTGTCGTCTCTAATCGGACAACAAGTCGGACGTTTTGAAAAAGTTCAATTTTTCGTACATTTTGAACTTTGAAATCGAAGGATTTTAAGTAGATATAGCTAATTTGATTACCAGAACCAAGAAATACGAAAGAAAACAACGGAAAAAAAAAAAGTTCAGCCGCCATGGATAGGGTTAGAGGTCGCAGACAAAGGAAGAAGATGAGTGTTGGAAAATGTCAATTTTGCCCTTTCTTAATGTTTTAATTTTTAAAAAATGGCCAAAATGCAATCTACGAGGCATGAACCAGAGACAATGAAAGGATTTAGCATGTGTACCAGACACTAGACCACGAGGTATCTCAAGTATATAATCTTAACCCTTTAATATATATATATATATATATATATACAAGTTTTAAAATTCCGCTCCACGTAAATATCGTGTAATCCCCGATTTTTCATTAACTCGCTAGACCTCTATCAGCCATACGGACAGTGCCTAGCTAGTTTCGGAACAATATGAAAGTAACAAAAATTATAATGTTGATATAAACAGAGCGGATATGATTTTTTTGTTACTCTCTTTAAAGCAAAATATATGGTTTTAGTATTTGGGTTAACCAAGATTTTGTATAAAATAAGACCAAAAACATTTAAATCAAATATGTTTGCCAACTTAGGGTCACCAAGATGGAGAAAGATATAATTAATCTGTGAACATATATTTGTGAATATATATTTTTTGATATGAACATATATATAATTTATATATATGAATGTAATATGTCTTCTGTGAACGTATTTACGTTTGATATGAACGTATATATGATAATATGAACATAATATATCTTCTATGAACGTATATACGTTTGATATGAACGTATATATGATGATATGAACGTAATGTGTGGAGAAAAATATAATTAATTTGTGATCATATATTTTTTTATATGAACATATATATAATGATATGAACGTAATATGTCGTCTATGAACGTATATACGTTTGATATGAACGTATATATGATGATATGAACGTAATATATCTTCTATGAACGTATATACGTTTGATATGAACATATATATGATGATATGAACGTAATATATCTTCTATGAACGTATATATGTTTGATATGAACGTATATACGTTTGATATGGGGTTTAGGGTTTAGTTTTTATTTTAAATTTTTTAAGTTTTAAATTAGGATTTAGGGGCTCATTGGTGTGCTGCATTGAGAGTTGTGCATTTTTTTGAAAGGTTCCTCCAGCTGGTTTCCGCATTGGTCTGAACTTCATCTTGGACAATGAACGTTCATTTAAGAGGTTTATACGTTCATATCCTCTATTCGTATGTTCACACATTTCGTTTTTAGGTAGTTATACCTTTACATATAAATAAATAAAAATATACATCTATAATAATGAATAAATATATATATTAAGCTATATATTCCCTAACCTCCGCATCTTTATCATTTGTGAATTAATTTGTACGGAGATAATCTAAGTCTTTATTTCTACTTTTCGCACTTGGTTCCTCCAGTTAGTTTTCCTCATTGGTCCGAATTTCATCTTGGACAATGAACGTTCATTTAGAGGTTCATATCCTTGATTTGTACGTTCACACACTTCAATTTTAGATAGTTATATCTTTACATATAAATGAATAAAAAATATACATGTATAATAATGAATAAGAATATATATATATATATATATAGAGAGAGAGAGAGAGAGAGAGAGAGAGAGTGAGAGAGAGATTCATTTATATAAAATTATTTTTACATTAAAAATTATCTTTATATTAAAGAGATGTATATTAATGTATATACGGTCGACCAGTTGATTGATCAACAACGTAGAACTTGGAATAGGTCTTTGATAGATGCGGTGATAGTACCAGAAGATGCAATGCTGATTCAGAGCTTGCCACTTAGTAAAATCGTCAGGTCAGGCAAATTTGGATGGCATTTCACTAAATCGGGTCGTTATTCGGTAAAATCAGGATATCTTACGGAGAGGGAATATCCAGATACTGGTAACCATGTCCAAGTACTGGGCCCAGATATTAAGCGATTACAATCACACTCATGGAAGCTAGTTTGCTCCCCAAAATTAAGACACTTTATATGGCAGATAGTATCCGGTTGTCTGGCGGTATCCAAGAATCTAAAGTCAAGGGGTATTAAATGTGACACATTCTGTGTCAGGTGCGGTGCCGAGGAGACAATAAACCATGTTCTATTCGAGTGCCCTCCAGCACTTCAAACATGGGCTTTGTCACGTATCCCAACAAACCCGATATGTTTTCCTATAGAGGCTTTATTTACAAATATGGACTTTTTATTTTGGAGGTTACCTCCACAGGAAACAAACGGCCAGTTTCCCTGGATTCTATGGTATATTTGGAAAAGCAGAAATGATATGGTATTTAATCAGGTTGACCGTGACCCCAATGAGACATTGAAGCTTGCGGAGACGGAATATTTATCATGGGAAGGAGCCCAAACAAGTATACCATCCCAAATAAGCAATCCAGATAATAATCGGAGACTTTTGGGAAATCAAGGTAATACTCCAAATACTGTGGTGCAACAAGGACATTGGTGCTTTGTGGATGGCTCTTGGAAGGAGGGGGCTGCATTTACTGGACAAGGAACGTATATTTGTTATGATGGAGATGCAAATGTATTGATGGGAGCTAGGAATTCTAGACAAAGCCTCTCGCCGCTACACGCGGAGTTTGAAGCATTGGTCTGGGCTATGGAAAGTATGATATTTTTCAACCATAGAAATATCACTTTTGCAACTGATTGTTCGAAAGTGGTGAAGATAGTATCTGAGCCGGAGAAGTGGCCAGCCTTCGCAGTTTACATTGAAGAATATAACACGAGAAAGGATTTCTTCACAACTTTTGACCTCAAGCATATATCACGCGCACATAATCAGACGGCGGATAGACTAGCACGGAGTGCTCGTCTCAGACAGTCACCAAGCACACATATCGGGTCGGAACAACCGATATGGATGATAGAGAAATAGTTTCTTCTTTTTCTTTTGTTGTAAAAAAAAAAAAATATTAAAGAGATGTATATCTTTAAGTATAACTCATATATATATACACAACTATATATCTCCGTAAGCCATTGTTCACCTATAAATACGATCTTTCGATTTCATTCATCCTTTCAACGCAAAGTACATCATTTTTATTTTTTAAAGGTTGGTTGTGAGTGTGTTCTCATTAGGCTTTCCAAATAAAATCAGCGTAAAATTTTACAAAATAACCAAACATATGGAATAATTTGTAGATATTCTGAGATATTTTTTTATATCGATCACTAAAGTGTTTCTTGCATTAGTTTACTCATCATCAACTTGCATTACAAAATAACCAGACATTTTTAAAAACAATTCATAAAATGAGAATGTAAAGAAAACAGGTTGCATTGCTATAATGGTGACTTAGACCCTTTGCCTAACGAGTTAATTTAGAATCAGAATAAAATCGATGAAAAAGCAGAACGCAATTTTATAGATAAATAATAGTTATACATACATAGACGCATTGTATTCTGGTCCACTTGGTAAACATTGCTTGTATAGGTTTAAAGGACCCCAAGTTCAAAACCAAATGATATCAATTTGCCTTTTTCTTAATTTGACGTTAAACTAAGACAGATATATATATATATATATATATATATATATATATATATATAATAAAAATAATAAGAGACTCAATTATTCATTGTCTAGTTGGTTATGTCGGCTTTAAACTTTACAAAGTAGAGCTCCTATTTATAGGAGTTTAATGTCGGCATACAAACGGGGAATGAAATAAGCTTCTCTCCTCGTTAGAGAGAGAAAGCTTCTCCCCTAAGCCTCCACTTCCTTCTTCTCAGATTTCGATTTTTCAGAAGGATGGATCGCTTATGGAGCTGGAGTTTTTTTTTTATTTCTCTCCGGTCATTGATGTTCTATCTCTTCCGAGGGAAATCTTTTTTCTCCTCATGTTTTGCTTCCGATCGAGTCTGGTTTCTATCGTTTTTGCTCTTTTGTTCTTGATCGGGTTTTATCTTCGGGTTTCAATCGAATAAGTCCCGAATCGTTCTATGGTTGGCTGTTTTCTTTCCGATTTATCGGATCTTACCGGAGTTCCCGGTTTTCACTCGCTTCGGCGATTGATCTTGCTTCCTCTCTCCTCCTTCCCCGTCAAACTCTGTTTTGTTCTACGATTTAGTTTTCGATCCCTCAATCATCAGGATTAATATCGTCGTTGTGCTACTGCTTCGAGGATAAGCGTATAGTGGCAACCGATGGGCCTTTTGTGCCTATTCAGCATCGGCGTCTCTTGGCCTGGGTGATTTCCGGCTCTGTCGTAGTAACGGATTTCTTCTTTTGCAGGTTGTTTGATGGTGGCTCTGGGAAGTTTGATCGGCGGATGGTCCACGGCAGCTGCAGTGTTGGTCCGGTGAGCTCAGCTTCGTTATCCTCTACGATTCGCTGTCTTCTCCGGCGGTGCTTCACGGTGGAACACGTGTGAGGCTTGCATGTCTGGTTAGCCGCAGGAGTCGCCACGTGGCGTCGTCCTTGTCCTTGGCTATTGGGCCTGCTTCAAGCTTTGTTTTCTGTCGTTTTTCATTGTATCTGTTAGATTGAGGCCCATTCGAATATTAAGGCTCTGGCCCATGAATGTATTTGGTTGACAAAAAAAAAATGCCGGCTTCAATGTGTCACAGCCCGTGTTCGATTCAGAACGTGACCTTTTTGTCTTAATTTTTTTTTTGCTTTAATGAAAACGGAAATGACCAAACTGCCTAACCGCATCTTCAACCTATCGACTAAAAACCCTAATTTCTCGCCGGTTTCATTTGTGTTTCACAGATTTATACTGTTTTGCTTGATTTTTCTAGTGATTTTATCAAATCATGATAGATCTCCAACCCAACAATGGATTTTTTATATATTTAAATTTCATCATAAACCAACATTTCTCCAGATTTCAGGACACGCATAGTTGTCAGAAATCATATCTCATAGAAAAATAGCTTCTCTGAGATGAGACTAAGTAAATTAGATCGGTGCAGGATTTCATTTCTTCGATCGTAACAGCAGAATAAGAAAACACCCAAATATGGGGAAAGCATGACTCGTATCTTAAAATCCTGTCTCTCCTTCACGGATCTGAGGCTGAGAGATCTAATTAGACCGGAGCCGCATATTCACGATCAGATCTGCTCATGGGAAGGCCGGAGGGTATCCCCGTCGAAAGCCGCCACAAGAAAGGAGAAAACTTTATTACTGATAAACCACCGCAACCTTCATGAAGCACCACCACCGCAAATCGCCACAAGAACCACCATAAGGATCACCGCCGTAGGTCTTCGAAAGTAGCAAGAGATTCGTCAGGACAAAGACTGAAGATGTGCCCGGATCTGTAGTCGGAGTCAGAATATGTCCGTCGCAGCCAGGAGCCGTGCACCGCGACGGCTTTAACGAAGAGTAATGAGAGAGAGAGAACACTATGTAATGTAACAACCAACATCGTTTTGATTTTAGTTAAAAATAATACTAATTTGCCAAGTCACTGTCAAAAAGAAAAATTAATCATAAATACATCACATGTTCTAACGCGTTTAATTAAGTACGTGAGATACACTCCAATGGCAAAATCGAGTTTCAAAAATTGAAACAGTTAAAAAGTGTTATCCGTTTTAATACAAAGTGGAAAGTGTTATTTTTGCAAATGCTATTAAAAAAAATGTTACTTTTGCAATAAATCCCTTTAAACTAATAAACGCAAACGCAAATATTTGCATTTAAAATGGTGTGCACCTGATTGCAATTAGGTGTCAACTGCTTCAGATTCTCAATTTTGGTTTTTATATCGGTGCGTCTCCTCTGCGTTGTGAAAGATAAAGAAAATGAACAGCTTCTTTTCTTAAGAGACATGCATCAAATGAACAACCAAAAGAAAAAGAGTATCGTCACCTTTTCGACAATATTACGATCTTCATTAGTACGTACTCTCTTACCAAGATTCTTTATTTCTTCTTTTGCACCTTCCCTCTTTTCCTAACATACAATAAGATAACGTTCGTATTAAGACATAACTCATATACACATACGTATCCAAGAAATATTCCAACTTACCACCTCAATCCGTTTCCCAGTAGATATCTGCCCACCATCATTAATGTTTTTATCTTTAGAATTGGCTATAGCTTTTCTCAGTCCAGTGTTACCTCCATATCCAGGCAGAACATCTGTAGCCATGGATGTAGACATCACCAATATCGGGCTACTGATCTCGGGACATAGATCATCCTTAGGTGCAGAACCAGAAAGAGTTTGGAGAAGTGTGGACCAAAACTGAAGGCTTTCTTGATTGTTGTCCATATTACTGGTGATAGTGAAGTTACTAAAGAGTGATGAAGATGTTGCATGAGTAAGGAAGAGGTATTTATAGGATGAGATGTTTATGGATAAGCTTCAGAAGCTTCAAAGCCTAAAATATCTCTAACAAGGTGGTTGAGATAAAATAGGTTTGACAAACAAAGTCCCACATCGGAAGTTTAGACAAAGAGTGTCTAATATATAAGTAATGTCCAACTCTGATTAGTATGAGGCCTTTTGGGAAGGAAACCAAAACAAATCTATGCGGACTTTCTCTTCGGCCCAAAGTGGACAATATCATACTAATAAGAGAGAGTTGGACATGGGCTAGAAAATGCCCAACAATTGGTATCAGAGCTCCAAGGTTCCGGTCCTGGATCATGAGAAGGTGATTGTGAGCATGATGTGGTTGAAGCTTATGGGGGAGAATATAGATAAGCTTCAGAAGCTTCAAAGCCCAAGATATCTCTAACAAGGTGGTTGAGATAAAATAAGCTTGACAAACAAAGTCCCACATCGGAAGTTTAGACAAAGAGTGTCTAATATATAAGTAATGTCCAACTCTGATTAGTATGAAGCCTTTTGGGAAGGAAACCAAAACAAATCCATGCGAACTTTTTCTTCGGCCCAAAGTGGACAATATCATACTAATAAGAGAGAGTTGGACATGTGCTAGAAAAGGCCCAACAATGTTGGAGAGGTGCTTTAAAATGGAACAAGAGCGGGAAAGACCGGTTGCTTAACCCAATGTTCTGTCAGAACTAGAAAAAACAAAAGTTTTGTCGGAACTTTATCCTACAGTACTTTTTATTATTCAAAAAAAAAATTTATCCTAGAGTAATTGATCGTACACCAATTGACCATATATTCTATTTGCCGCTTAAGGATATTATTTATCCATCTTTTTTTGTTTTGTTAATTCTTTATCCATCTAAGTAATTTTGTAATTCCAGCGTGATCGTTATAAGCTTTTCCGCTATTTACTCCGTAAATTAATAAAATACCAGAAATGAGACTCGATTAATGAATCAGATCCACAATATTCTCACCAAATTAAAAATATAGCGATAAAATTGAATTTATTTGAAACAAAAATAAGCGACCATGAACGATAGAACAACTACAATGAATTTTTCCGTTGAAGTGCCTCAGGGAATTCGATACTCTTTATGTGAGTTTCAAGTAACCATCTTCATTTATTCAGCAGTTCAGGTGTTAATTAGTTAACATAAATACAGAAAATTTAGGTTTTGGATAAACATATAAAATACATACATCTTGGATATAGAACAAAATATGAGGAAATAAAAGAAGAAACCATTATATTTGAAAAGATAAATACAAAATAAAGAAGTTAATCTATGAAAGGTGATTTTTTTTTTCAAACGTTTTGGATATTTCTGCTAAAATATTGAGGATATTCAAGTGGAAAGAAATATATTCACATTAAAATAGTATATATAAATATTAAGAGATACATTAATAAAAATTAATAGTTATTTTTAAATATTTAAAATAAAATATACAACAAACATAACGTAATCCAATATATATAGAGAATCTTATTAGTTGAATTGATCCAAGACATATAGAGATTTGTTTTATTTGTTTTTATTCTATTAAAAATAAAATAATCATTTAAATCTAATAAAAATTATGACTATATCCCTTAGTTTTATTTGTAAAAAGTATTAATGTTAAGAACTAATCAATTTATTTATCGGAAAATTATCAGTTTTACTTGATGATATTTGGTATTTCTATGTAAACAACCGAACATAAATTTTATTTCAGATCATTCTTAGTATTTTTACTAACAGTTATTATTTTTTCTTAATTAATTCTTGTGACACCTATATAACTTATATTACCAGTTGAAATTATTTAATCCAAAACCAACGATGCAATGACTAAAAATAATAAGTGCAAATATATTTTGGATGGACAAAAAAACATGTTTAAATATACATGGACAAGTACATGGACAGAGTCTTATCAGGTGATAAATCCAAAATATGTGTGAATTATTATTTTTGAGTTTGAGTTTGAATGTTATGTAACTTTCATGTTTCATAAATTTAATTTCGCTATTTTTTTACCATTCAGAATTTATCAAATTTTCACATTTTAGGATTTTAAAAAGTCATTTCACTATACACAATTAGCCTATTAAAAATATAACTAATTATAAACATGATTAATCTACTAAAAGTAGTTTTTCCTTATAATTTATAGTGATTATATATAACTTGTATCTAGATCAGTTTATTAAGGTAACAAATATTTAATTATCAACTAATATATCGCTCAAACTTTTGGCTTTTTTTTTGGCAAAAAATCACACTAAACGTTTTTAAAGAAAGAAAAACAAATCATCTGAAAGTCTTCGGCACAGAAAATTTCTTTATAAACACCGTTGTTAAATATTTATATAGCTTTTTTTTTAACCTATTTATATAGCTTTTGATTATCCATTGTTTTAAGATCATGTCTTGTTTTTTATAATTTTGAAATAACTGTCTCGTGATTAAATTTATTAAACTTCGATAATTTATTGTGTTTTATGGTTCACAGATAAAAGAAATCTCTTTTTATAACCAAATTATCTTAATTCGAAATCCATACAACCACTTGATTTAAAAGAGAGCTCTTTCTAGGTGGTCGCTTCTAAAAACCCATATGTAACACCCATTTCGTCAGATTCAGCAAACGACTTATCAATTTTTTAAGCCATAGTCTACAAACCAGCGAACCGAGTCATAAACCAAACCAACTCTCAATAACCAAAAAAGTTTACTTTATTGAAATCAAAACCGAGTCTTACAAAGGAAAACTAAACCGAAACAGACTTAATTATGAAAACGAAAGAAATGCAATAGTCTTATTGAAATAAAAAGAACACTGAAAGAGGCCGCTTTCCAAAAACGTAACACCACACCTGACCGTCTATTCCTGCAACTCTTCGGTATTACCTGCAAAACAGACAACGAAAGAGGCCAGAGTAATTGGTTCAACACCAATACCCAGTGAGTGCAGGCTCTAGGAACCTGCGATCTCATCATATAGTATCACAACAACCAAACAATAAGTCCAAGGCTAATAACACCTTGCACCCAACGCCCGAAGGCACACAATCAACCTACGATTAACTACTTGTCTATGGTTGCGGACTCGAGCCACAGCCCTATCCGCACCCCACGGACTGGCCATTACGCCATTTCCACATCAAACAAACGGCTCGCGAACCTTCGAACGAACGAACGAACAGCGGGAGGGCTCGTCAGGACCCTCCTCCGACGATTAAGGACAATCCCGGAACGAACCTCTTACCTTGTCCTGCAACCAATTTCTACCACAAACTAATCCACATAAGCCATCATACACAAGCAACTTTTTCGGTTTAGTGATAACCTATCTTCTAGGTGCTTTCAATCGCATCAACACAAGTCATCCGCTAGATCTACTCTACCTAGGAAATACACCATTCAAAAGGCCTCACGACTCGATTATTGAGATAGAAATATGATAAAGATCACGACCGGTCCCCCCTTTGCCACAACGATGAACGATTGCCGAATTGGACAGAACTGCTGCTACAACTTCGATGACACGCTTCCCTATGCTCCCGAGACCCAAATCGGTTCTCCTTAAACCGAGATCTAGATCTATGAGTCTAGAATGTCGCTTCCAGGTTTCGGGTCAATCAGACCTCTTTTCCCCATCCAAAAAAACAGATCCGATAAATTGTTATAGATTTGCAATAACACAGACACATTTTGGAAAAACGGTCATAACTCCCAAACGGAAATCTGATTGGAGCGATTCTTATCTTTCTGAAAAGAGGAGACCAAGGGCTTTCCAATGGTATACTGTGCGTTATGTGAATTTTTACGGATCCACAGGAAAACGCTTTTAAAGATGACGGCCAGATTGATGACGGAAATCCGAGAAACCATCTCCGAAAAGCTTCTTCTTTGTGTCTCCAACACAACGGGGCTTCTCTCCTACGGATCTACAGTTACAGGAGGTATACGGCTGATGGCTCTCTATTTTCGCAGGGCTTCGCCGAATATTTCTTCTCATGCCTCTTTCTCTTGTGCTTCCCCTAGGTTTTAGATGGGCTATTGGGCTTAATGGGTTTAGGAAAGAAATAAAAAAAAAATAGTTGGGCCAGAGCCATTACAATTCTCCCCCCCCCCCCTTAAAAAGAATTCGGAATTTGTCCTGAATTCTGGGGCGAGAGTTCCCCACTGCAACTCCTTACCAACAACACTTCACAACCTTTGTTGAACATAAACTGAACTTGGTCGCTTACTCGCTTGAAAGGACTTGTCCTTGAATCCAGGGGACTGCTTCTCCCCCCCTCCTTGATTCCAACCCACGCTCTAAAGGGTCCTTCTCCTCGGTACCAATCCAACAACCGCTTCTGAATGCAACACAAATTCCACATGCTACCGCCCATATCCATTAGGGTCGGTCTCTAACATTTAGAAACAACACTCATCCTTCGAGTGGTTCTAAGACTTGAATGAATTGCTCCGCTTACATACCAATTCTCTTCAATGGTTTGCTTTACCGTGCCACAGTGTATCATCCACTTCCAGATGGATACTCTTCGACGGTTTCTATTACCGTGCACTAAGGCGTTGACTATCGCACAAGCTGATATCCTTGCTTATCCTTGGTAAACGACGAGGCTAACCATGTTCATTATTGCTACCTAACCTGGGAGGAACGACCCGCCACTCTTCTGCTGCGCACTCTGATTTCCAAACCGACTTCCAATCTGACTTCCAAAACAAGGTTTCCTACCTTGTGATCCAGGTGTGGTGTTTTCCAAGCACCATCCTTTGGTTTTCCATCCCCATTAAGCTTGCCCTCATTTGCTCTCCCTTGCAGCTTCTTGCCAATCCACCATAGTGTTTTCCTAACACTCTTCTGTAGGATTTCCATCTCCAATAACCAGCTTTGTCCACTTGCGCTTGCAACAAACGGAAGTCAAGCTTGCTAGGCAATTCCAAATGCAACCACTCCACTTTCCCAAACCTTTCACGATCTCTTTTTCCTCTTGAAGAAACTCCATTAGTTGCTCCAGTAACCTATAAAGAACTCCAAAGCAGACTGTTACCTTTCCGGTCTTATCCTTGATTCTCTAGCCCGCAATGCCACAAATATCTCCTCCAAGTTCCAACTTAATCAATCTTCAAACGAGCTATCAATAACTCATTGAAGTTTATGTCACAAATCTGATTCCAAGATTCCATACTTAGAATAGATTTAGACTGTTTCCCTACTGCTCCTTGTGCACCAAACAACACGAACAACACTTGACGCTTACTCCAATTAGAACGCCGCCATTTCCTATGGCTTCCTTGCAACCAAGTCTTTCCATCGACCCCTTGCTCTTGCTCCACAACTTTTCTGGTTCAACCGATAGCTGCCTCCCATGATCCAATTTTTTTTCTGATGGTGATTTTCTTACACCAATTTTATTGACACTCTGGCAGTCTATACCAAGTCTGAAACCCTTGTCACTCTTCTTTACTACATGACAAATGATCACACGGTGATCTGCTTGATCTGATTGATCTTTTCTTCACCAGGCCCTATAGCTGCTTCTTCAACTCATCCATCACTGCTGGTACAAAACAATATAATGTATTTTTCACGGGCGTCATCCCGGAATCCAAATCCATTGCAAAGCATCACCTCCTGCAGCTCCGGCTACACCAATATTCGTCTCACAGAGGCGAACAACTTCATCTTCATAACCATGGTAGACCACGCCTGCTAGCAACACAGACACATCCTTGTAGCACTCTCTTCTGAAGCTCTTCTTCAACATGGAGGACAACTGAAAGGATTAGAGAAGAACTTACAAACTAAAGAACCAGGAGAGTGCAGAAGCTTCGATCTGGGTGGTGCTCTAGAATCTTACTTTTAGAAATCCCCATTTAGAAAGACTTTGAAAACCACTTTGAAAACAACTTGAAAACCGAATATAAATACACTACGCTACCCTACCTAGCCAGGACGACACTGGCTAGGTCTAACCTGGGTCTGATACCAAATTGTAACACCCGTTCCATCGGATCCAGCAAACGACTAATGGGCTTCTCAAGCCATAGTCCACAAACCAGCAAACTGAGTCATAAACCAAAACCAACTCTCAATAACCAAAAAGGTTTACTTTATTGAAATCAAAACCGAGTCTTACAAAGGAAAACTAAACCGAAACAAACTTAATCATGAAAACGAAAGAAATGCAATAGTCTTATTGAAATATAAAGAACACCGAAAGATCCCGCTTTCCCAAAACGTAACACCACACCCGACCGTCTATTCCTGCAACTCTCTGGGATTACCTGCAAAACAGACAAAGTAAGAGGCATGGGTAATTAGTTCAACACCAATACCCAGTGAGTGTAGGCTCTAGGAACTTGCAATCTCATCATATAGTATTACAACAACCAAGCAATAAGTACAAGGCTAATAACACCTTGCACCCAACGCCCGAAGGCACACAATCAACCTACGATTAACTACTTGTCTATGGTTGCATACTCGTGCCACAGCACTATTCGCACCCCACGGACCGGCCATTACGCCCTTTCCACATCAAACAAACTGCTCACGAACCTTCGAACAAACGAACGAACAGCGGGAGGGCTCGTCACGACCCTCCGACGATGATCAAGGACAATCACAGAATGAACCTCGTACCTTGTCCTGACAACCAATATCAACCACAACCTAATCCATACAAGCCATCATACACAAGCAACGTTTTCGGTTTAGTGATAACCTATCTTCTAAGTGCTTTCAATCGCATCAACACAAGTCATCCGCTAGATCTACTCTACCTAGTTAAGACGCTATTAAACAAGGCCTCACGACTCGATTATTGAGATAGAAATAGGATAAATATCACGACCGGTCTTCACCTTTGCCACAACGATGAACGATTACCTAATTGGACAGAACTGCTGCTACAACTTCGATGACACGCTTCCCTATGCTCCCAAGACCTAAATCGGTTCTCCTTCAACCGAGATCTATATCTATGAGTCTAGAATGTCCCTTCCAAGTTTCGTGTCTAGCGGACTTCGTTTGTCCATCGAAAAAACAAATCTGATAAACTGTTACGATTTGCAATAACACAGGCACGTTTTGGGAAAATGGTCATAACTCTCAAACGATAAATCTGATTGGAACGATTCTTAGATTTTTTTAAAAGTGGAGACCTAGAGATTTCCAATGATATACTGTGTGTTCTGTGGATCTATACGGATCCACTAGAAAACGTTTTTAAAAATGACGGTCAGATTGATTACGGAAATCCGAGAAACTATCTCTGGAAAACTTATGCTTTGTGTCTCCAACTCAACGTGGCTTCTCTCAGACGGATCTACAGTTACAAAAGGTTGATGGCTAATGGCCCTCTATTTTCGCAGGGCTTCGCGGAATATTTTTTCTTATGCCTCTTTCTCTTGTGCTTCATGGGGAATGAAGTGGAAAATCCTAGATTTTAGATAGGTTATTGGGCTTAATGAGCTTAAGAAAAAAATAAAAAAAATAACTGGACCAGAACCATTACACCTGCTGAGATAGAGTAAAAGCTAGATATTTTTAGTCGGTAAAAGTTAATGATAAAACTGTATGGAGACAAAACACGAATATCAGCTGAGTTTCGCCTGATGAAACCATAAACCTGAAATTTTTCAAGTTCCCATAATTTGTTTATTATTATTTATTTCTTATGATCATCCAAACACCTAAAGACGACATATATAGTGACGCTGACGCATTCTAACCCATACGTGTTTTTATATTTTTGGTTTAAGAATATATCATAGAATCTACCATATTATATATTCGTTCCGACCCAAAAGAAATTTATTAAAGCTTCTAATCTATTGTATATTTTGGGTTCTAGGAAACAAACATGACTCACCGATTAATCACAAGAATTCAATAAATTTGAATTCAGAAATGTAACGTATATATATGATGTATATCTGTACTTTTTTGTTAGAATAAAAGTTTATTTTGCGGTTATAGCACTTTAAAGTTCTAATTGGAGAAATAATACGTTTCTTACTAGCTAATAGCTTTACTCTAAAATCATTAAGCGCATATCAATTTGGAAAACTATATTCACTAGAGATCTGCAACGTTTTTATACATTTTTTAAATTTCATATTTTTTAATTGTTATATTTTTATTTTATATTCTGTGTATATTTTATTAATATAATATTGTTCATTTCGTTTATCCATTATTTTTATCGAGCAACTCTTAAATATTTTATTTATATCTATTTAGCTTTTATATAAACGTTATACGTCTAGTTTTTTGTGATTCATTCGTATTTGAAATGGCTCTCTAATATAGATTATTTGTGTATTGATATTAGTTAGATGAGCCTGATTCAAATTTTCAAAAAATATTGTGTTTGGATCGTATTTAAATATTTTTTGTATACTTAATTAATATGTTCATTATTCTTCGTGCATGAAATATCTATTTATAATGTAGTGCGTAAAATGTTTTTAGTTATTTTTTTTGTTCCACGTCTAGTTTTTTTTCTCTCATAAATATATAAGCCACTTATGGTTTTATATTTCACTTATATTGTTATTTTTTTGCTAAGATGTTATTTCATCCTAATATTATCCTTCGTGTAATATAATTATTTTATTTCTATTTTTATAAGTTTATCTTTGACTTTGATTGTTTTTTATATAATCTAACATTTTATATAATTGCTCTGTATATGAATTTGACAGTTTTTTTCTTTTGAGAATTGTAATATATAAATAATATTGTAGAATTTTTAGGAATAAAGTTAATATGTGGTTAGATAATTAGATTTTATGATTTTTAGTTTTAATATTTTTTTTTAAATAAATCACATTAATAGAAAGTTAAACTAATATATAATCAATTTTGTAGACCTAATAAATTGAATTAATTTTTTTTAATTAATGATTTGTTGAAGATGTGGATAGTCTAGATAGAGGGAAAACTCTCTAATAAAATGTGGTATTTGTATTCATTAATTTTTAATTACAAGTTATCTCTAAAATCTCTTCAAATACTATTTGATTAATTTTATTGTTGAAATCTCTAATTTCTAAAAAACAGGTACTTTAGTGATTTTATACAGATGATTAATCTAATAAGCTAAGATTTTAAAGAATTTGTACAAATGTCAAATCCAATAAATGAAGATTTGAAAAAAAAAATCCTCTATTTTTTTACTAAGAGATTTTCTTGAATTTAAGGAATATTACAAAATTAAATAAAGCCTTTACAAACCCAAATGGGCTCAAACTGAAAATAACCTAATACAGATCCGCTACACAAAAGGTCCACCCACCAAAAAAGAAACCCTAGTCTCCGCTAAACGCCATTTCCGCCGAGCCGCCACTGCCACACCGGAAAACCGAGCATCGCCTGCCAAAAGAACCCGAACCATTGGACAAACAGAACCCTCTACCTGCGGAACCATAAACAAACTGCCGAGAGAGCACTATGTCGGCGAGAAAGGTTGTAAGAGAGAGGGAAGATGAAGCTGTGAGGGGGGCAAGGAGAACCTTGACGGCCGAGATCGACCGTCGATGTAATAACATGTCGCCATAAGCTAATTTTTGCGCTCCCACAACCGTCCTCCAAATGGCGACCTTACTCGGGACACCTCCGCCTGAACAGGAAACACGCGCACAACAACCGCACCACCCACCGAACCCGAGCACAACCACCGGACTCCATCGAACAAGAAAGAACCACCAACCACAGGAGTACACCACCGCGAAACCGACAACAACGACCTTTGAGGAAGCATCAACCGCCGAGTCCTCAACCGGCGAGATCTGCGAAAAGCCGTTGTTGCAAGCCGCGAAGCACCGCCGAGAGAAGCTGAAATCCACCAACCGCCACCTGATCTGAGAAGAAGAAATCCACTAGTCTGAGTGGGGAAGTACGAGGGTAAAACACTACAAGAAAACAACGTTTTTGAGACTAGAACTTGCGACTATACTTATAGTCGTAACATTTGGCGACTATTAGAGGACAATATTGCTACTTTTTGCGACAATAGATATATGAACGTGTATTAGTCTCTAATATACGACGAAAATGATTGTCGCCAATTTAGTCGTCGATTTACGACTGATTAACGACCATTGTCGAGACCGTAATCAATAGTCGCAGGCTAGTCGGTGATATGGCGACTATTTTTGCGTCTGATGCGAAGAGTCGTTGAAAATCGCGAATTGGTCAGTACATGGGCGACTAATTCGCTACTTCGTGTATAGTAGTAACCAAGTCATTTATTTGTCGCTATTGTTACAACTAATATTCAACTCATTATTCGTGTAAGTGTATTGTTTATGAAAATATTACGAAATAAAAACACAAATTTATTTGTGTAAGCCTATTTTTTATGAAAATATTATAGCTACATATGGCTTTGCATTAACAGATATAAACGATTCTTTAAATGTGCAAAATACTTTTTATTGTCGTATCACAAATGAAATATATACATTGATATTTGAATTTAACAATAACCATTGATCAGAGTTAGATTCTACATGCTATTTAAATGATGTAATAAAAAGAGATTATGACAGTGGACAAAAAAGTTGTAAACATTAACGATAAATATGTTTTTAAAAGAAACATAAAGACGATCAACAGATCATATAACCCAAAAAATAATAAAGTTTAATAAGGTCTTCTAAAACATGTACATAATTTAGAATAACCTTACAGAATATTGTCATAAGTAAGGCAGAAAGATGTGTTTAACCCGAATATGAGCTTGAAATTGTGAGGGGTCAACGACACATATTCTGGTGCTTGTACAACTCGAGCATTCTCAAGTTTAAACCAACGACTCTCACACCATGTAGAGAAACAGAATTTCTCAATAAAAGAGTTAGGAACAGCTGCCTCTATTTTCATACCTTAAATCAATAAACGAATACCTTAATAAAACATGCAATAACCCAATAAATAAAACAGATTATAGAGTAAAAGAAAGTTTACCTCCTCATTGACCAAAAGCATTTTGATTTTTGGTTCAATGGACTTAACACAAATCCAAACTTGCAAAAGAAGAAAGTCCCAAAGGCAAGGAATAAAGTTGTTGATTTGAGAAATTTTTCTAAAAGTCTGTGGAGCCATAGTTGGGATTCAGAGAAAATTTTCGCAGAAATTAGCTTAAAAACTAGTTTTTTTCCTCTCAGTAAGGGGTAAAAAAATGAAGTGTTTAGGGTTTTAAAATTAAATAGTTTCCCAAATTTGTGAGAAAAGGTGTGAAGCACTAAAAGAAAGTCCTTGAATTAGTGATAGTAAAATGTGTAAAAATTAGAAGTCACAACCCTTGGTTTAGAAAAACTATTTGGGCCACAACCGCTAATGATTTTTTTTTTATCTTAGCCCAGATAAAAATAGAACCGTGCACTGATTTTTGTCTTTTGTTCTCTTGCAGGCTTTTTCAGAGTTCCTCTGTTTCGGTGAGACATTTACGCTACAACCACCTTCCAATCTTGTTTTTAACATTTCATTTGGTAGTCTTGTGCTTTATTGCTTACACATTAAATGAGAGACAAGAAGAATATTCAATGTTTATCTCAACCGATATTATTAAATTTCCTTAACATGATAAGTTCATATATACGCAAAAAACCTAGAACATGAAAGATTCACAAAATCATAATTTAATTTCTCAAACCTTCATAAAACCAGTAAGAACATTTCACACCAACCACTTCATCTCGCTATATATGTTTGATTAAGATCATTCGGTGTAAAAGAAAAGATGAAACCTTAATTACTACCCAATGCATACTCTAATAAATAGTCTCGAGCGCCGAAGTAAAATAGAGAGAGAGAGAGGAGCTGTTACACGGCACACGTGTCTTTGTAATATAAACAGAGCCTAATATTACACAAACTGGCACTTATGGGTGTTCCTCTACGCGATACCCATCAAATCAACACTAATCATGGTTAAATATCATGCAAAGGATAGTTACGATATTTGGTTAAATTATTCTGTTTTTCTTTATTGTGGCCATTAATTATCGACTTGATCATGCCACCACTTCATCCGTTTAGATTAGATTAATATTTCCACCGTCGCTTTGTAAATATAACTAAATTCGGTAGTTTTATAACTTGCTTATTTTAATTATTTGAAAAGTCGAATGTTACATAATCTACTACATTTAACAAACTATATATTAATAAAGATCTTCATAAAGATAATGGGCCCGAATTCCGAAATTATCTCTCATGATTGTGAAGAAGAATAGTGACTCAAGGGTCAAAAGCATGTATCGCACATGTTTGTACCTTTGAAACCATTGTCCCACCAAGAAAACCCAGTCTTTATCGGAGCACACAGACATCTATAACGCACTTTGATATCTAATCCTCTTCGCTTCTTATAGAACAGTGCACACCGTCTGTCAAACCGTCCATACCTTTGTCTCAAAGTATCTTAACACGTACTCGAGTTGGAAATTTGCGCTCGATGATGTACCCACGGTTCAAAACTTCTCATTCTCTATAAAACACCCGTAGCAACATGGAGTACGCGTATATCCCCGCCTCCCATCAACTATCTGCCGATCTTTTGATCATAGCTTCTCCTTTAACCATCCGGTCGATCGAGGTCAACGATCAGTCGACCCAACAGTCGCAATATATAAAAAGACATATGTCTCTGAGGAGAAGAGCAGAAGGGTTTTTGGATTGCAGACATTTGTTGAATAATTTAGTTTTAACCCTAGGTGGGCACCATATATCTTCAGTAATGTTGGAGAAGTATAGATCGACTGACTTATAGAAATCTGAACTCTCTCCGACGTTTTTCAGCGCAGTTGATAGAGCAAGATTTAATCCCTATTCTACTGCAAGTGCACAGTTATGCTATTGTAGTATTCAGGGGTATCGTATCCACAAGGACTCACGTTTCACACGATAGAATATATGTTCTCAAGTTAAGTTAAATCAAACAGAAGAAAGCAATAAACGAAAGCAAGCAACAGAGGTGTATATTCAATAGTAGAAAGGCGTCAGACTTAGGAAGTTCTCGGGAATTACACAATGCTAGACACTTAACTAACCGGATTCAGATTAAGCACAAGTTCAAGACTTAGAAACACAATGCTAAACAATCCAACTCTCGCTGAGATTGTTTTTATATCTAGCAACCTAGCAATCCAAATCTCTTTGTGATCCTAGAGATCTAAACAAGCATTAAGAACAGGTTTTTCGGTTCACAATTCTCCTAAACCAAATCTCTTTGTATCTAGTCAAATTGCTCACACTAAGTTCATTCAGATTATAACTCACACTCTCGTGCTAAGTTAATTATCTCAGATCTAAATCCTAGGTGATCAGTCCATAATTCAGTATTGAGCACAACTTAGGCGATGAACGAATATATTTAGAATCCTAATCAATCAGTTATCTAAACATGCATAAAACCCTTATGAGAATTCCTAAATCTAACTAGGTTACTACTCAGACATATTATCAAAATAACAACACATCATTGAATAGAAAACCAAAAGACTGAATATATAAGTAAAAGGGTTCGAAATCCTTCTCTCAAAGGTTACAAGTAGCAAGAACAACCCATTGACACAAATCTCTCAATCTCCAAGCAAGAACAAAAGTAAGAACAAGATCAGTGATAATGAGTCTGGAAAACCTAATTAAAACTGCTAAACACGTTTTGGGGCTAGATTAGAATTAGGGAAAACTCATGGGTCTTTTTGCAATTCTTCAAAACTTATCTTCAACTCGCGTATAAGACTCTGTCGCGCTCAGTGTCGACTGACATCAAGGTCAGTGTCGGTCGACATCCAGTCGTGGTCGAGACACCAACTTCAGCTCATTGCACAAATCACCAGAAACGTCCTATAATCCCACTCTTTGCTCCAAACGCAAGCCTACCTGTAGAAGACTCAATAGACTCGAAAAACCAGGTTAAAGACTAAATATACACAATTATATCATGGTTGAAAACCTAGAAAAACCATGATATATCAACTCCCCCACACTTAGCTCTTGCTTTCCCTCAAGCAAGTAAAAGAACTAAAGCATAAGAAAGAGGTTTGAAAACTCAGAAACTCATTTCGTCCTAGGAAATTTCGCATTCACATTCACTTAGTAAACCACTGAAAACTTTCCTGCAGATGTCAAGACTACAATATACTTCCCCCACACTTAGCAAATGTCCCAAGTAAACTCCACAATCAGATTAGGATATTCAAGTTCACCACACTAACCTCTGTATACAATTAGGTGCGGTCTCACAGAGAGAGTATCGATCAGAGGACACATGGACTCAACTCATTCAGTACTTGACCACAAAACTGTCGGTTTCCGGTTCCTTTCATTTCCCTTTCTCCCTTAGCACTGATTTTTCCCCACTGGGTATCATTTTATTTTTTTTATCAGTGATCTTCCCTTTTTATTCGGGGTGTAACTTTGGATCTTTCCATGGATACACAGGAGGTAATAGGGGTCTCTACCACTCCTGTGACCACTTCGAATCTACTAGCTTATCATCAGTTTTAATCTCTCTTTTTTTTTTTTCAAGGGAGGGGAAAATCAGGAACCATACTTTAGACAGGATCACAGGCTGTGTCAAACACATCAGAGGAATCCGATCCAGAGATCTCAAGCCCCTAAGTAAGAAAATAAAGTCAGGATTAAGGTTAAGTTAGTGATGGATCCTGTGAATGCCTGGTTAGATATGGGTGTCCTTGGTAAGTTGATCCGTTTGGGGTTTTCTAAAAGTCATAGAATGCAAGTCTGTCCATTGGTCACTTAGTTCCTGTTCCAGCGAAAAATTTCCTCGAAAAATCATAGTTTCATACACATTTTGACTCAATAAAACAATTTGAAAGCAAAGGAATGACTCTAAGAAAACAAAACACAATGTCATTAGCCACCTCCCCCACACTTAAACTGCACTGTCCCCAGTGCAATTGTAGCATGAGATCGGTATAAATCAATCTGGAACCAAAGAGTTATTGATCTGAAAATCCGAACCTGAACACGGCCAATGTTGACCGACACTAATATCAGTGTCGCCTGACACTGGGCTCGTGGTACCATACGCAGAGTGTGAAATTCATCTGTGGTTAAGGTCATGAGTTAGCACTCAATTCCTCACCTGTTAGCTGCGTCAGATCACTCAAAATCTCATCAGAAACAATAAGTGTGATGCATAAACTCAAATAGTCAAAGTTCCAAACTGACCGGACTGACAGACTGACTCAAAAGAAACATCAAAATGACTCAAGAGAAAGAAAAAGAAACAAACGCAGAATCGGTAGTAGCAAGTGTCTAGAAGACTGGAGAGTCCTCATCAGCCATCTCCTCGGAGTCATCAGCCTCCTCTATCTCCTCATCCTCTGAGCTCACATGGGCAGGAGCATGCGCTGGTGCGTGACGTCGTGGCTGCCGGTGGTGAACGCGATGGGAGCGCTGGCAGAACATGCGGTGAACCTTCTTCCCAATGCCCTTAAGCACACAGGCTTCCCACTTCTGAAACTTCGGTGGTGGCATGTCTTCTGCTGGTCCGGGAAGCTCAGGAAACCCATAGGTCTGGTCTGGATCATCAGCAGGGATAGCCTCATGCTCAGCAGCAGAGGCAGCAACTCCAGAAGTAGCACCTCTAAGCACAGTAGAGCGGCGCAGGACACCTCGACAAAGATCTACATTGGGCTGGAATGAGAGTGAGAGAGGGTCATCAGTGATGCCTGTAAGCTTAGTCTCTGGGAGGGGAAAGAGGCGCTCAACGCCAGATATGTCATGGAAACGCCACCAGAACTGCTTCCCATTGGTGTCTCCCTTGATCCACTGACTGCTCTTCAGATGCGTGAAGTCCATGGTAGGCTTCTTAGTACAAATGCTCATCTGACTCCTCTCAAGCCCAAAGTGAACAAAGATGGGAGTTAAAAGACTCCCGATCGTCTCTGTCTTCGTCGCCTTCCCAGTGAAAGGCTTCGTCGCCTTCAAGGTCTCCAAATGGTGAGGAAAGAGAGCTCCCATGTTGACATCTAACTCCAAATGAGCATCCTCAAACTTACTGACATCAACGCTCTTGCCAATCCCAATATAGAGCAAGAAAAGCTCAGCTATCCTCATCATCCCAGGCTCCATCTTACACAAGATTGTATTGGCGAACACTCTAACAAGATATCGCAGAACCGGATGTCACACTGCGGTCTGTCTGGTGGTCTGAGAATCGTACACTCCGGTGCCATAGTCTTGCCAGAAGAGCTGTACATCGGACCAGTGCTCAGGCAAACTGACTCTCTCTCTCGTCCTGTCAAACTCATAATTGTCACATAGCTCTTGAAGGCTGAGGATGTACCTCCTGCCCTTGGCCATGAAAGTCAATGTCCCCTCAGAGGCTTTCCTCACCACATCATTGGTGTAGTACACACGGACTGTGGCCATGAACTGTCTGACCAGCTCCGGATATAAGTCATAGTACTATGTACAGATAGTACCCAAGCCTATCGTCCGTATGACTCGCACCACATCTGCTCGTATCTTCAGCTTGTTCATAGTGGTCATGCAAGGAAGCCGTGTGGGCTCGATCTTAACGCCACACCAAGCGTTGTAGAACAAGCTGTCATAATCGTCCCACTGCTCTGAGATTTCCCTGTGGGTGCACTCTCGCTTCTTCACCTCTATCGCAGGTTTGTCAGCAAAGCAAGTGACTTTCAACCTCTTCTCTTCCATTCTTGGCCAAGGTGCTTGGTTCTGAACATCGCGTTGCTGCGACGAGGAGCCAGAAGTGTCGGTGTCAAGTGCTCTTCGTGGTCGTTTGCCTTGGTTCAGAGAAGGTCTCATCTGCAAAACGAACGCACAGACAAGCAAGCATGAGATTCTAAAATCCGGATTTTTGCATCATCATAATCTCATGATTTGACTCCAGATAATCATTCCCAGCATCAAAAGCAATCACATTCCACTAGAAATCCATCCTAAACATCAACAAATCGATCCAAAATTGAAGCTTTCTTCACATGAACTCAGACTGAAAATTGGGGATTTAGAGTCATACCTTCGCAGATCGATTAAACAGATTCTATAAATGGATAGAGCAAGGAAAACCAAGTGGAATAGAGCTTTGAATCGTCAAAAATGGTGAAGAAATGAGAGATATGGTGATTTTGGGAGGATTCTCGGTGAAGGAAAAATGAAGAAGAAGAAGACTGGTCTCGGGGTTTTAAGAGAACTTACCTCGATTTCATCGATGTCGGCCGACACTAACCTTCCGTGTCGACCGACACTACCCAAATCGACCTCAAAAATCGACAGAGGTCGATTATCGTTCGTGCTCGAAACTCCTTCGACTTCAATGTCGACCGACACCGGGTGGATGTCGACCGACACTGACTGCACAGTGCTACGGATTCTGCATAACTTGACACAAAAAATCCAAAAACAAAAAGAAATCAAAATGCAAAACCGAAAATCCTAGTATATACAACTTACCAGTGGGTTGCCTCCCACCCAACACTTGTTTTAAGTCGTTAGCTTGACTTTGATGGGAGATTAGACTCCCGGTGGTTTCGACAGAGGCTGTGAGCGCCTCTGCGAAAGTCTCCTCATCCAAGGTGGAGAGTAAGCAGTGTCAGCGTGAGATCGTCCAAGGAACGATGGATTAGGATCAGAGTGAGAGCGAGCTTGGGTGCATTCGAGCGTTTTACGGCGGTCATAGAAATAAAGTTAGCAGGTTGGAGTCTAGGAGGTGCATACCCTTGCTTGGGTGGAGCTCTGAGGTGTGGAGATTTCTGCTTATAAGCAGTCGCAGGCTCCGAAGATGTCAGAGTGGAATTTCGCGAAACCACCAACTTCTCTTCTCCAGTATCAGAAATTGAAGCCTCACTAGTCTGAGCTTCTTGCTCCATCACAATGCTAAAGGTCTGACCGTCAATCTTGGACCTTCGCATCATATCCATCTTGAAGTGTAAGGGCTCATCTCCCAGGTGGAGATCGATCAGAACGTGCTGCACATCAATCATTGCTCCGGCTGTGGCCAAGAAGGGCCTGCCTAATTTCAGAGGATCATTCGGTTCACTATCGTACTTCAGCACCACAAAGTCAGTTGGGACCAAGTAATTCCCAACTCTAACTGGGACGTCCTCTAGGACTTCTTCTGGAACCCTCTTCGAATGATCAGCTAGGATTAGAGAGATCCTAATCTGCTTGAAATCCGTCAACCCCAACCTCTCAGCCACAGAGTATGGCATGAGATTTCTAGCAGCTCTCAAATCACATAAAGATTGCTTGAAGCTATCCTCGAAGACTGAGCAATCTAACACGAAGACACCAGGATCATATAGCTTCTCTGGAATCTTATTATGCAACACATCACTGATTTGCTTAGGGAGCACCACTACCCAATCTCTTATGTCTTCATCCATGGGGATCATCTTCTCCACATATCTCTGTAAGCATGGCTGAATTGGCAGAGCATCAGCCTTTGGGTCCTCATTCAACTTCCTATCCATCACTCCCAAGTGGTTAACTTCATCAAGCTCTTGCTTAGACTTCATAGAAACCCTGGGAAAGGGTATCAGAGGTTTGTAGACCTTCTCTTCAGTAGCAACATGAAGCATTGATGAGACATTGCTGGTACGACCGGAGTGTCGATCGACATCACAGTCAGTGTCGGTCGACACTGAGATTTTTGTCTCGGGTTTTTGGCTGTTTTTCACAATTTCAGCTGTCTTTACCTCAAATCCTTCTCCTTGATCCATCCCATCCTCAATATAGATGCTCCAAGCGGTGATGTGGGTATTCTGAACACCTTTTCCCTTAACTGAGCTTGAAATCTGATTCACTTTTGTGTCCAGTTGCTTCATGTGGGTACTCAAGGATTCAAACTTCCCATTCAGATCTTCATACACAACGTCAAGCTTCTTATTGAAATCAACAGTGGTCTTTGTCTGACCCTGTAGCAACTGCTCCATCATAGCTTCCAGCTTGCTCTCACGAGCATTAGTAGCAGGAGGTGTCTGATAGGAAGATGATCCATAAGTCCTCTGATAGGAGTTTTTCTGCTGAAAATGCTTTTGGTAACCATCATTTTGACCATTGAAAGCACTCTTCTGTCCACCATTGAAGAACTTGTTGTTCTGCTGATTCCCAAACCTGTTTCCTTGGAATCCATAACCACCAATGAAGTTCACATCTTCTTCTGTGCAGCCTTCTTCAGGTCCAAACTCTTCAACATCTGGAGAAAAGTGGACATGCTTCTTACTAGTCAACAAGCTGTGAACAGTATCCAACTTGTTCTTCATCTCAGCTATCTGCAGATGATCAACTTTTCCACCAGACTCTTTCCTTCTCTGATCTGCAGTCTTGGTACTGTTGCTGCTCACCAAGTTCTCAATCAACACTCTAGCTTGTTCAGGAGTCTTTGTGTTGAAGTTGCCATTGCTGGCAGCATCTAACGCAGACTGGTACCAGAGATCCACACCTCTAAAGAAAATGCCCAGCAGCTGAACTTTAGAGAATGCATGATGGGGACAGTCTCGTTGGTACATCTTGAACCTCACCCAAGTTGACTTAAGCGGCTCTGTAGGTCCCTGAGTGAATGTCAGAAGATCCTGTCTGAGCTGATTGGAGCGAGCATCATCATAGAAATGTCGCAGAAACTCTCTCTTCACTGCATCCCAAGTAGTTAACTTCCCAGGTGGAAGTTTCTTAAGCCAGGCTGCAGCTTCTCCAGCAAGAGAGTATGGAAAAAGCTTGAGGAAAAGGAAGTCATAACCCACTCCATTGTGCTTCATCCAAGTGACGAAGGCTTCAAAATCCTCAATGTGGTCCATGGGTTGTTCATGTGGAAGACCATGGAAAGGATGCTGCCTCAGAAGAGTATAGTAGACAGTCCTGAGCTCAAACTCATTCCTTTCAAAAGGAGGAGGTAAAATTGCTGACCGGTTAGAATATAACTCATCTGGTCGGTTGTAGTCAGCAAGAGTCCTCTCAGCAGCAGGAGGATTAGGTTGATGTCCATTACCTCCAGCATTGACCATCTGCTTCTCACCTTGAGGCTGCTCAGGTTCAGGGATCACATGTCCCTCAGCATCGATCCTTTTCCCCTGATCATTGTATGGGTTGTTCTGTTGGTCTCTCAGAACTCCCTCAGCATCTGGTCTCAAAATCAAACGATTGTTCATCATTCTTGTTCTCTGACCCTTTCTGTTCGTTAACTCAAGTTTAGCAAGCTCCTCAAGTCTGAGGTTAAAAAGTTCTTCCCTCTGGTTGCTTCGGGTGTGTCGATTAGGCATACACTGAACTCAAAACACTGGTGTCGAGCTCGATGTCGGGCGACACTAGAGAGGTGTCGGTCGACACAGAATGCTGATATCGATTCCTGCAGCAACAAAACAAGCCAAACCGAGAAAAATCAGTAACAAAAGAAATAAAAACGACTTAGACTAAACTTTAAAACAAAATTTATCGGCGAACTCAGTTGAGTCCCCGGCAACGGTGCCAAAAACTTGATAGAGCAAGATTTAATCCCTATTCTACTGCAAGTGCACAGTTAAGCTATTGTAGTATTCAGGGGTATCGTATCCACAAGGACTCACATTTCACACGATAGACTATATGTTCTCAAGTTAAGCTAAATCAATCAGAAGAAAGCAATAAACGAAAGCAATCAATAGAGGTGTGTATTCAATAGGAGAAAGGCGTCAGACTAAGGAAGTTCTCGGGAATTACACAATGCTAGACACTTAACTAACCGGATTCAGATTAAGCACAAGTTCAAGAACTAGAAACACAATGCTAAAAATTCCAACTCTCGCTGAGATTGTTTCTATATCTAGCAACCTAGCAATCCAAATCTCTTTGTGATCCTAGAGTTCTAAACAAGCATTAAGAATAGGTTCTTCGGTTTACAATTCTCCTAAACCAAATTTCTTTGTTTCTAGTCAAATTGCTCACACTAAGTTCATTCTGATTATAACTCACACTCTCGTGCTAAGTTAATTATCTCAGATCTAAATCCTCGGTGATCAGTCTAGAATTCAGTATTGAGCACAACTTAGGCGATGAACGAATAGCTTTAGAATCCTAATCAATCAGTTATCTAAACCCATTATGAGAATTCCTAAATCTAACTAGGTTACAACTTAGGCGATGAACGAATAGCTTTAGAATCCTAATCAATCAGTTATCTAAACCCATTATGAGAATTCCTAAATCTAACTAGGTTACTACTCAGACATATTATCAAAATAACAACACATCATTGAATAAAAAACCAAAAGATTGAATAGATAAGTAAAGGGGTTCGAAATCCTTCTCTCAAAGGTTACAAGTAGCAAGAACAGCCCCTTGGCACAAATCTCTCAATCTCCAAGCAAGAACAAAAGTAAGAACAAGATCAGTGATAATGAGTCTGGAAAACCTAATTAAAACTGCTAAACACGTTTTGGAGCTAGATTAGAATTAGAGAAAACTTCTGGGTCTTTTTACAATTCTTCAAAACTTGTCTTCAACTCGCGTATAAGACTCTGTCGCGCTCAGTGTCGACCGACACCAAGGTCAGTGTCGGTCGACATCCAGTCGTGGTCGAGACACTAACTTCAGCGCATTGCATAAATCACCAGAAACGTCCTATAATCCCACTTTTTCCTCCAAACGCAAGTCTACCTGTAGAAGACTCAATAGACTCGAAAAACCAGGTTAAAGACTCAATATACAGAATTATATCATGGTTGAAAACCTAGAAAAACCATGATATATCAGCAGTGCATGTTGCTTTCATCCGAGCCAAATAGTGTATCCCTTAGTTATCGTCAATGACGGCAAGAAGGATTTTTTTTAGGATATCACTAGGAAGGAAATCCATTGCCGATTTTGGTGAGAAAAATATGGAAACATGCAAAGGAGAATTTTAAAAAATAATATTGTAGAGTATTTGAGATATGTATTGTTTCTAAGGCATCCACAGATGTTTATTTATAGATCGGATCCAACCTTTGAGTTTTCCATAAATTTAAATAGTATTTATGTTATTGTTATTTATTAATTAATATGCATCTGTTGGCATGTATCTTCGGCTGGAGTAAGTATGTACATGATGAATCTAATTCACTAGGTAATGATATATAATGTCGCTTCATTATTTATTGCAATTCAAAATTTATTACAAAACGCGTTGTTACTTGCATGGATATATTGTTGATATATCATGGTTTTTACCGGTTTTATGCCATGATATAGTTGTGTTTTTAGTGTCTTTTGTGTTCTTTTAGAGTCTTTTACAGGTATAATCAGGTTTGGAGCTAAATTGGAGATAATGGAGCATTTTGGAGATTTTTGGAGTGATTGGCCGAGAGATAGAGTTCACTGTCCGAAACAGAGAAAGGTGTCGATCGTTGCATGCCTAGCATCGATCGATGCACCAGCGAGTTGGGCCAAAACTCGACGGTTTAGAAGAATCAAGATATTGCACTTTGATCCAGAAGTTCCTGATATTTACAAAGAAGCCCCTGGCCGAGATTATACCTATATAATAGAGTTTTAATTAGATACGCTTGAGACGCTTTACAACACGCTTTCATATTTAAGAGCAGAGGATTTTTAGAGCTTTTGGGGCTAATCTGAACCTATTACTTCATCTGTATTTGGAGAAGATTTCGAACCCCTTTTACTCTTATTCTTTTATGCAATTTATTCATCATATGATCATGTTTTCATTATCTATGTCTGAGTAGATTCCTTGTTAGGTTTAGGGTTTCTCACATAGGATTTCATGACTTGCTACACTTGTTCAAATTCAGTTAAGGATTCAAACTATATATGTTCTTCAATTTAATTGTGCTTAAAGCTAGTTCTAACCTGATCAATTAGAATCTAGATCTTAGGTTCCTAAATACGTCACGGAAGTGGGGTTTAGGAATCTGAACTAATTAAATTGGGAAATTAAACTTTGCGCAAACGGAAGTTTGGTTTAGGATAATTGTGAACATATCAAACTTGGGATTAATGCTAGTTTAATCTGTTAGTTCTCGCAAACGAAAGTTTGGTTTGCTGCACTTAGACTTAGAGAATTATCGCAAAGGAATTTGGTTAATTCTATATCTGTGTTTTGAGTTCTAGAACTGTGCTTAATTAGATCCTTGCTGAATGAACTGTCTGCTTGTCTGATTTCCTGAGAATACCCTAGGCTTGACGCTTTTAGTTTATTGCTTCCACAACCGTTAATCTCTGCTACTGATTTACTTTCTCGCACCGCTTTTAATTCAATTACATTGCTTTCTTTCTAGTATTAGTCTCTACTGTTCTGATCTATTGAGACCAAGTGTCCCTGTGGATTCGATAACCCTATATACTACTTTGACATTGCTGTTCACTTGCAGTTTAGAATAGGGTAAAACTTAGAACCTATCAAGTTTTTGGCGCCGTTGCCGGGGACTCTTAGAGTCTTCGATATGACCGAACTTAGGGTTTTTACTAGAAATTTTTCTTTTTGTTTTTGCTTTTTCGTTTTGTTTTTATATTTTGCTAACTTTTTCTCTGTTTCTTTCTGTCGCAGGTACGACTTTCGCCTTGCGTCGATCGTTGCATCCCTTGCGTCGATCGTCACTAGGCGATTCTGAGATTGAATCGATCGTTGCACTGATATCATCGATCGTTGCTGGACGATTACAGACAGTTTATGCCAACGTAGAAAACTCGAAGTAATCTGAACTCGAGCTTGCTTAATCTCGGACTAGAGGAACTTGGACGTCTAGAAAGGACTATCAGAAGAGAAAAGAGAGAGAGAATGGTACGAGAACGTCTGATCTTGATACCAGATGCTGAAGGTACCCTGAGGGACCGAGATAACAACCCGTACAATGCTGCTGGGCATCGGGTTGATGCTGAAGGGAATGTCATCCCTGATCCTCCTGAGCAACAACAACAGGAGCTGAACCAAAACCAGGGTCAAGGACAGGCCCAAGTTAGAGAGATGGTGGTTCATGAGAGGACACTAGCTGACTACAACAGACTTGATGAGTTTCATGCAAACCGAGCAGCTCTAGTGCTTCCTGCTTTTGAGAGGAATGATTTTGAGGTAAAGACCATCTACTACCAGCTGATGAGACAGATTGCTTTTCATGGTCTTCAAGCAGAGCAGCCTATGGATCACATTGACAAGTTTGAGGACATAGTCACTGGCATGAAGTATGAAGGAGTATGCCCGGACTATCTGTTCCTTAAGCTATTTCCGCACAGTCTTGCTGGAGACGCTAGTGCATGGCTGAGACAATTGGCACCTGGTCAGTATACTACTTGGGCAGCCTTAAAGAGTGAGTTCCTGCGTCACTTTTATGATGATGCGCGCTCAGATCAGTCCAGACAGGACATACTCACTTTTTCCCAAGGAGCTGTGGAGCCCTTGAAGACTGCCTGGATGAGATTTAAGCAGTATCAGCGTGACTGTCCACACCATGGATTCACAGAAGTACAGCTGATTGGTATCTTCTTCAGAGGCATAGATCTCCCTTATCAGACTGCGCTGGATGATTCCAGTAATGCTAATTTCAACACCAGGACTCCTACACAAGCTAAGCAGTTGATTGAGAACCTGATTGGCAGCAACAGTTGCAAGACAATGGATGAAAGGAGAAAGAAATCTGGTGGAACCGTAGAGAATTCTGATATAGCTAATATAAGATCCAGATTGGACGCAGTCTACAATCTCCTGATAAGTAAGAAAACTGTCCACTTTGCCCAAGATGTAGAGGTGATTCAGACTGAGGAGGAAACTCAGGAGGAAGATGTGAATTTCATAGGAGGTTATGGTTTCCAAGGTAATAGATTTAGTAATCAACAGGGGAACAGATTCTCCAATGGAGGACAGACTGGTGGTTTTCAGAAGACCTATGGACAAGGTACTCAGAGAACCTATGGATCTACATCCTATCAGACTCCTCCTGCACCTACAGCCCATGAGAGCAAAATGGAGGCTATGATGGAACAACTGATTGAGAGTCAGACCAAGATTTATGTGGACTGCAACAAGAAGTTGGACGCTGTCTATGAAGACCTCAATGGGAAATTTGAGTCTATGAGCACTCACTTGAAGCAGTTGGACACTCAGGTGAACCAGATGTCCAGCTCACTGAAGGGAAAAGGAGTGGCAGACACTCATGTTAAGGCCTGGTCTGTGTACATTAATGATGGATCTCACCTAGGTGAAAGATTTGAGCTAAGTACAGCTGAGTTGATGACAGAACAAGAATTTTCGGATATTTGTGAAAAACTCTCGGGTGAAATCTGCTGCAGTGCGTTGATCGATGCAACATCTGTGCCGATCGATACACCAGTCGGGATGGCAACGATCGACACACCCTTAGTGTCGGTCGTTGCAGGGCGTGAACAGACAGAACTGTCGGATGATAATGGCATAGATGCTGACTTGGAGCTTGATCGCCTATTCAATGGAGCCTCTGAGATTACTCAACAGGAGATCTACGAACAGATTTTTAGACAACACTCCTCAGTGTCTGAAGTGATTAGGCAAGAGATTGAAGAGCTGAAGAAATTAGAAGGGATTGGTGAAGAATTGGAAGAAATTCCAACTTCTGATGATCCACCTTATCATCCATGTGTGCAAAGGTACCTGAACAAGATGTTGCCCCTGGATGATGATCTGAAATACTGGGTGAAAATAGTTCCTCAGCATATTAGTGATGTTCTGCTAACTAAGGTCCCGAAGAAGCTGCCTGATCCTGGAGTCTTTGTGCTGGATTGTTCTATCTTTGAGGATAGCTTTAGGCGTTCTCTGTGTGATTTAGGAGCTGCTGGAAGTTTAATGCCATACTCTGTGGCAGAGAAGCTGGGGATGCTGGATTTTACTCCTACTAGGACTTCTCTTGTCCTAGCTGATCAGTCCATACGAGTTCCTGAAGGACTCCTTATGGACATTCCGGTGAGAGTTGGAAACTACTTAGTTCCAACGGACTTCCTTGTGCTGAGATATGACTGTGATCCGGATGAAGCATTATTGCTTGGGAGACCCTTTTTGGCTACTGCAGGAGCATTGATTGATGTTAGGAACAGCTTAATAGACCTCCATCTGGGAGATGAACCACTGCACTATGAGATGGATAAGCTGCGAAAACCACTTATAGATGGGCAGACATTCACCATAAGGGACGCAGATTTTGAGCAGCCTGATCATACTATGGTTATAGATCCTGGAGCACATTTCACTCCATCTTTTCTTGGACATGAGCATTCCGCAACAGCCTACTCACCACCTTGGATGAGGAGACTTGAACAGAGACAGAAAAAGTCTCTGTCAGGACCTCCTGGTACCTGAAAATTCCCATCCGACCGGTCAAGCTATTGACCTTAAACAAGCGCTGGGTGGGAGGCAACCCACCATTAGGTACTGGTGTTCTTCTACTTAATTTTTGGTGTTTTTGTTAGGATTTTACGTTTGTTTTTGTTTCTGGTGAGTTTATGTCTGCAGGTCTCGGATAAATCGCAGTGCAACGATCGACGCACTTCTGTGTCGATCGTCACAACACGAAAGGAATCGCATTGCAGCGATCGTTGCGGTCTTGAGAAACGATCGACCATACACGAAAATCGCCAAGTAACGGTCGATGCACCTAGTGCAACGATCGATGCCTGAGCGACAGAGGTAACCCGACAGACATAATTTCATCTTTTCAATTTTTATTTTCTTTTTACCGATCCTTCGCTTGACACTACTGGGGACAGTGTGTCTTAAGTGTGGGGGAGGTGCTACTGACTTTTGTTTTCTGTTTTCTTAAAAGTCAGTCCGTTTTTCAAAAAAAATTTTGTTTTATTGAGTCAAAATTGTTTAAGTAAGAAGCTATGATTTTCTGAGAAGATTTACAAGACTTGCAGGAACTTAAGTAACCATTGGGATGAAGTTGCATGATCTATCTCTGACTATTAGAAAACCCCATCACAGATCAACCTACTGGGAACACCCACATCACTTCAGGTATCAAAGGATCCTTTTACTGACTTCAATTTAATACTGACTTAGATTTCTCACCTAAGGGCTTGGTATACTTTGTGTCGGATTCCCTTGTTAGTTCTGACACAGCCTGTCAACCTATCCTATTTAGTTCCCTTCTCCCCTTCTATAAAGTAAAAAAAAATAAAAATAATAATAAACTGAGGATGAGTTAGTAACTCCGAAGTGGTCATGAGAATGGTAGCAAACACTATTTTCTCTCATGAGATCCATGGAATGTGTCCAAAGTACACCCCATAACGGGAAGAACACTGATAAAAAAATAAAATGATACCCAATGGGGAAAAATCAGTTGTTAAAGAAGGGAAAGAGAAGAAAGGGACTAGAGAAAGATAGTATGGTGGTCTAGAGCTGATAAGGTAAGAATCCATGTGCCCTTTGATCGATACTCCTTAGGTGAGACCGCACTTAAATACTTGCAGAAGTCAGTAGGGAGAATTTGAATGCTTGAATGTGATTGTGGAGTTTACCTAGGACAGTTGCTAAGTGTGGGGGAAGTACATGTTGGTCTTGATATCCTGTGATTGATTCTTTCAGTGGTTTACTAAGGGGAATCTGAGTATTGTAGCTTCTAAGATGAAATGAGTTTCTGAAGAGTTTTCAAACCTCTTCACCATGTTTTAGTTCTCTGTTTTGCTTGAGGGCAAGCAAAGGCTAAGTGTGGGGGAGTTGATATATCATGGTTTTTACCGGTTTTATGCCATGATATAGTTGTGTTTTTAGTGTCTTTTGTGTTCTTTTAGAGTCTTTTACAGGTATAATCAGGTTTGGAGCTAAATTGGAGATAATAGAGCATTTTGGAGATTTTTGGAGTGATTGGCCGAGAGATAGAGTTCACTGTCCGAAACAGAGAAAGGTGTCGATCGTTGCATCCCTAGCATCGATCGATGCACCAGCGAGATGGGCCAAAACTCGGCGGTTTAGAAGAATCAAGATATTGCACTTTGATCCAGAAGTTCCTGTTATTTACAAAGAAGCCCCTGGCCGAGATTATACCTATATAATAGAGTTTTTAGAGTTTTAATTAGATACGCTTGAGACGCTTTACAATACGCTTTCATATTTAAGAGCAGAGGATTTTTAGAGCTTTTGGGGCTAATCTGAACCTATTACTTCATCTTTATTTGGAGAAGATTTCGAACCCCTTTTACTCTTATTCTTTTATGCAATTTATTCATCATATGATCATGTTTTCATTATCTATGTCTGAGTAGATTCCTTGTTAGGTTTAGGGTTTCTCACATAGGATTTCATGACTTGCTAGACTTGTTCAAATTCAGTTAAGGATTCAAACTATATCTGTTCTTCAATTTAATTGTGCTTAAAGCTAGTTCTAACCTGATCAATTAGAATCTAGATCTTAGGTTGCTAAATACGTCACGGAAGTGGGGTTTAGGAATCTGAACTAATTAAATTGGGCAATTAAACTTTGCGCAAATGGAAGTTTGGTTTAGGATAATTGTGAACATATCAAACTTGGGATTAATGCTAGTTTAATCTGTTAGTTCTCGCAAACGAAAGTTTGGTTTGCTGCACTTAGACTTAGAGAATTATCGCAAAGGAATTTGGTTAATTCTATATCTGTGTTTTGAGTTCTAGAACTGTGCTTAATTAGATCCTTGCTGAATGAATTGTCTGCTTGTCTGATTTCCGGAGAATACCCTAGGCTTGACGCTTTTAGTTTATTGCTTCCACAACCGTTAATCTCTGCTACTGATTTACTTTCTCGCACCGCTTTTAATTCAATTACATTGCTTTCTTTCTAGTATTAGTCTCTACTGTTCTGATCTATTGAGACCAAGTGTCCCTGTGGATTCGATAACCCTATATACTACTTTGACATTGCTGTTCACTTGCAGTTTAGAATAGGGTAAAACTTAGAACCTATCAATTGTTGAAAAATTATTTACGTAAATGTCCTTTCAAATTAATCATGGCCCCTGTTTGCAAAAAGTCATTTATTCAGTCATTAAATACTCTGGAAGTATTACCATTTTCACCCAAAGATAATGCATATGCTCCTTATGTTTAAAATTTGCACATAAATGAAGACAACATATATTATTTTTTTGCAATTTAACACATTCTAGTTAACACTAAACAATATTTAGCAAATGAAGGATATTCAAGAATCTAAACAGGGCCAAATTCCAAAATTGTTCAGCAGGAGTCTGAAGTAAAATAGTAACTCTATGGTCTAAAAGCATCTGTCGCATATGGTTGAACCCTTGAAACCAAAGTCCCACAAACCCTTCCAGATTGTTATCGTAGAACACTCGCTTCCTTCTCAAAGAACATAGCCAAAGGCGTTTCTGGCCATACTTGCCTATCCCTTCTAGTTATCTTTATACGTATTCGAGTGGAAAGTTCACGATCGATGACATATCCATTATTCAACACTACTACATCTCCATAAAAAACACGCAAGAGCATGGAGTAGCGTATATCCCTATTTTCCATCGGCTATCTGCTGATCTTTTGATCATTGCCTCTCCTTCAACCATCCGGTCGCTGTAGAAAAAGCAACACATACCTCGTAAGAGAAGAGCTGCAGGGTTTCATGATTGTAGACACCTCTCGACGAAATCTTGTTTATAATGAGGTGGGCAAGCAAAGAGATTTAAGTTAATAAAACCGTAGTATAAATCAATCGACTTGTAGAAATCTTGACTTTGTCCGAAGCTTTGAAGCGCCTTGCATATTGTCTTCGCCCTTTGATATATCATGGTTTTTACCTGTTTTAATCCATGATATAAGTATATATTAGAGTCTTTTGTAGTGTCTTTCGAGTCTTTTAGGTGTTTAATAGGATTGCACATGTTTGGAGGACTTTGGAAGATATTGGAGCTTTTTGGGTCAGAGTTGGAGCTGGAGCCGTGATGAGAGAAACAAAGCATCTCTATTCGACCTGAGCGTCGATCGATGCACCCTTGCATCGATCGTTGCAGTGCCAATTCGCAGAAATGCCAGCGCATTAATGAAGATTTGAAGAAATGCAGTTTTGACCTAAAAGTTCATGTATTTACAGAGAAGACGCATAACGTGTTATACACTTTATATTAGGGTTTTTGGTGTTTTGTTTTAGACAGACTTTCATACTTTTAGCTAGAGAGAGTTTTTGAGCTTTGGGGCTGATCCATTCCTTGTACTGCTTTTGGAGAAGATTTCGAACCCCCTTTCATTCTCTACTCTTTCTTTAATGCAATATATTCATATTATGTTGTTTGCTTCAATCAATATGTATTAGTAGATTCATTGTTAGGTTTAGGAATTCTCATAGGGTTTTTATGACTTGTTAGATTTAATTAATCAGTTAAGGATTCATAACTTGTTAGTTCTTCAACATGAATTGCACTTAAAGCTAGTTTCTAACCTGATCAATTGGAATCTAGATCTAGGATTTATAAATTGACACGAAAGTGTAATTTAGAATCTGATCAGTTTATGTTAAACAATTTAGTTATCTGCAAAGAAATTTGGTTTAACTGAATTGTGAACTAATCAAACATGCACTTAATGCTAGTTTAATCTGTTAGGAATTGCAAAGAAATTTGGATTTCTAGGGTTTAGACTTAGTAAATTCTCGCAACGAAAGTTGGTTAGTTTTACATCTGTGTTTGAGTTATAGAACGATTCTTAATTCGATCCTGACTGATATTTGATCTGCATGGCATTATTTCCTGAGAACGCCCTTGACCTAGCGCTTTTAGTATTTGAAAACAAACTCGTTTGCCTACTGATTTATTTTCTGCCTTTAGTTTATTGTTCTTGATTTACATCACCGAGCTCTATTCGACATTCTATAGTCTATCGTAAGATTCTTGAGTCTATGTGGTTCGACCCCTGTATACTACATTTGCATGTGCACTTGCAGTGTAACTTAAGGAATTAAACTCTGAGCATATCAAGTTTTTGGCGCCGTTGCCGGGGACTCTTTTGAGTCTTCGATAGATTTGAGTTTAGAGTTTAGACTAGTTTTTTCAATTTTTGTTTTTGTTACTAACTTTTCTGCTTTCGTTCGGTCTTTGCGCATTTCAGTTTTGCCAGAAGACGACGTGCATCGACTGACACTCTACTGAATCGATCGACGCACCCAAGAACTGAATCGATCGTTGCGGACCTGTGCATCGATCAACGCTTGAGCCGTGAACAGTTAGTGCATGCCTAATCGTGCAACTAGAAGTAATCCAGAAAATGAACTCGTCAATTTAGGACTTGAGGAACTTGCAAGGTTAGAAAGGTGATAGGTTCTAAGTTTTACCCTATTCTAAACTGCAAGTGCACATTATCGTCAAAGTAGTATATAGGGTTATCGAATCCACAGGGACACTAGGTCTCAATAGATCAGAACAATAGAGATTAATACTAGAAATAAGCAGATGGTGAAGTAAATAAATTGCGAAGCAAGAAAGTAAACAATAGCAAGTTGGTTGTGAAAGCAATAAACTAAAAGCGTCAAGCCTAGGGTATTCTCAGGAAATCAGACAAGCAGACAAATAAATCAGTCAGGATCAAATTAAACTCAGTTCTAGAACTCAAATCACGGGAATAGAATTAACCAAATCTCTTTGCGAAAACTCTCTAAGTCTAAGTGCAGTAACCCAAATCTCTTTGCGATTACTAACAGATTAAACTAGCATTAAGTTCAAGTTCGATATGTTCACAATTAAACTAAACCAAATCTCTTTGAGAATAATTTAATTGCTCAACCTAAATAGTTCAGATTCTAAAACACACTCTCGTGTCGAATTTAGCAACCTAAGATCTAGATTCTAATTGATCAGGTTAGAACTAGCATTAAGCACAATTTAGTTTGAAGAACATTCTAATCATATGAATCCTTAACTGAATTAAACAAGTCTAGCAAGTCATCAAACCCTAATGAGAAACCCTAAACTTAACTATGGATCTACTCAGACATGATTGATGAAAACATAATCATAGAAATAATAGATTGCATATAATAGAATAAAATATCAAAGGGGTTCGAAATCTTCTCCAAAATAAGTGAATACAGAAAATAGATCAGCCCCAAAAGCTCTAAAAATCTCTTAGCTCTAAGTATGAAAGCGTAAGTAAATTAAACACCAAAATCCTCTATATATAGACCTAATCTCGGCTGGGGCTTCTGTGTAAATACTGGAACTATTCTGGGCCTCTTTGCAAATCTTCATAACTTGTTAAACCGACGCGTACGGCCCATCTCGCTAGTGTGTCGACCGATGCACAAGGTGTGTCGGTCGATGCTTGATCAATAAATCGGACAGTGAGTTAAGCTCTCGGCCAAAACGTCCCAAAAGTCCCAAAATGCTCCAAATATCTCCAATTAGCTCCAAACCTGATTAAACCTGTAAAAGACTCTAAACGAACACAAAAGACACTAAAAACACATCTATATCATGGTATAAAATGGGTAAAAACCATGATATATCAACTGCCCCACACTTAGCCTTTGCTTGCCCTCAAGCAAAATAGAGAACTAAAATGCAGTGAAGAGGTTTGAAAACTCTTCAGAAACTCATTTTGTCGTAGAAGCAGCAGCATTCAGATTCCCCTTAGTAATCCACATGAAAGAATCAATCTACAGAAATCAAGACCAACATATACTTCCCCCACACTTAGCAACTGTCCTAAGTAAACGCCACAATCACATTCACGCATTCAAATTCTCCCTACTGACTTCTGCAAGTATTTAAGTGCGGTCTCACCTAAGGGGTATCGATCTAAAGGCACATGGATTCTTACCTTGCCAGCTCTAGACCACCAAACTGTCTTTCTCTAATCCCTTTCTTCTCTTTCCCTTCCTTAACAACTGATTTTTCCCCACTGGGTATCATTTTTTTTTTTTTATCAGTGTTCTTCCCATTTTGGGGTGTACTTTGGACACATTCCATGGATCACATGAGAGAAAATAGTGTTTGCTACCATTCCCATGACCACTTCGGAGTTACTAACTCATCCGCAGTTTATTATTATTATTTTTTTTTTATTTTTATGGAAGGGGAGAAGGGAACTAGATAGGACAGGTTTACAGGCTGTGTCAGAACCAACAAGGGAGTCCGACATAAAGTATACCAAGCCCTTAGGTGAGAAATCTAAAGTCAGGATTAAATTGAAGTCAGTAAAAGATCCTCTGATACCTGAAGCGATGTGGGTGTTCTCAGTAGGCTGATCTGTGTCTGGGTTTTCTAATAGTCATAGATAATCTGCAGCTTCATCCCAATGGTTACTTAAGTTCTTGCAAATGCTGCTAATCTTCTAAAAAAATCATTGTTTCCTACTTAAACAAATTTTGACTCAAAAAACAAATTTTTAAAATTTAACTGACTCTAAGAAAACAAAAGAAAGTAATTAGTAGAACCTCCCCCACACTTAAGACACACTGTCCCCTGTAGTGTCAAGCAAGGGATTGGTTAAAAGAAAGAAAATAAAAATTTGTTAATGGAATGGTTAGTTCTCTCGGGTTTTTACCTCTGTCGCAGTCAGGCATCGATCATTGCACTAGGTGCACCGACCGTTGCTGTGCGATTTCCGTTGGGGATCGATCGTTGCTCAGGACCGCAACGATCGCTGCAATGCGATTCTTTCGTATTGTGACGATCGACACAATGGTGTGTCGATCGACGCACTGCGTTTTAATCCGAGACCTGCAAACAAATCTCACCAAAACCAGAAACAAGCGTAAAATCCTATGAAAATACTAAAATCAAAATGCAAAAACGAAAACAGTGGGTTGCCTCCCACTCAGCGCTTGTTTAAGGTCATTAGCTTGACGCTTCAGCTGATTTAGGTAGAGGGTGCATCATCCAGAGGCAGAATCTGGCCTTCTGGAATTTCGGCCTTAGCCCAATAATGTTTCACCCTCTGTCCATTCACAGTGAATTCAATACCATCCTTACCAGTTAGAACGACAGCTCCATACGAACGCACTTCTTTGATTGTGAAAGGACCAGACCACCTTGATTTCAGCTTTCCTGGAAACAAATGCAGACGAGAGTTATATAAAAGTACCTGATCATTAGGCTCAAATTGTCTGGAGACAATCTTCTTGTCATGATATGCCTTAGTCCTCTCCTTGTACAGCTTTGAGTTCTCATAAGCAAAATGTCTAATCTCATCTAACTCATTAAGCTGTATAAATCTCCTTTCCGCAGCAGACTTAAGATCATAATTCATTTGTTTTACAGCCCATGCTGCTTTGTGCTCTCAAGCTCCACTGGCAGATGACATGCTTTTCCATATAGCAGATGGAATGGAGTGGTCCCAAGTGGTGTCTTGAATGCAGTCCTGTAAGCCCATAATGCATCATCCAGCTTTGCTGCCCAATCCTTCCTTGTCTTTCTAACTGTCTTCTCAAGGATCTCTTTGATCTGCCTGTTAGAAACCTCAACTTGTCCACTGGTTTGAGGGTGATAAGGAGTAGCGACTCGGTGATGAACTCCATGCTTTTTCAGCAGCTTCTCGAAGACCTTATTGATAAAATGAGATCCTCCATCACTAATCACTATACGAGGCACTCCAAATCTGGGGAATATGATGGTCTTAAACAGCTTAATGACCACCAAAGAATCATTGGTTGGACTAGCTATTGCTTCAACCCATTTAGACACATAGTCCACAGCAACCAAGATGAATTTATTCCCATAGGATGAGGGAAAAGGACCCATGAAATCTATGCCCCAGCAATCGAAAACCTCAACTTCCAGAATGAAATTCTGAGGCATCTCATGCTTCTTGCTGATTTTCCCTCTTCTCTGACAAACATCACACTGAGAGACGAAAGAATGAGTGTCTCTGAACATTGTAGGCCACCAGAAACCTGCTTGCAGAACTTTAGACACAGTCTTGAATGTAGCAAAGTGTCCAGCATAATCTGATCCATGACAGTGGAAGAGGATGTCTGGAACTTCTGATTCAGCAATGCATCTCCTGTACAGGCCATCTGAGCAGTGCTTGTAGAGATAAGGCTCATCCCAGTAGTACCTTCTAAGCTCTCTAAAGAACCTTTTCTTTTCATAACCCTTCAGATCATCTGGTTCAGTCTCAGCAGCAAGGTAGTTGGCTATATCAGCATACCATGGTCGATCAGAGGTTGCTACAGCAGAGATTTCGAAGTCATAATTCCCAATTCTGATCTTGAAGGACTCTCGGCTCGTATCAGGTATGCATCGATCGTTGCGCGTGCATGTGTCGATCGTTGCTTCCCCGATACTTGTATCGACCGTTGCCAGTGTGGCATCGATCGACACAGTGTGACTTTCCCGACAGTTCTGCAACTCTCCTCCCAAATCCATCTGAAAAACTGCACCAATCATGTTGACGTTTTCCTCGGGCAAATAATCATTTATGGGCACGTCTTCCTCAACTAGCATCCTTGAAAGATGATCAGCGACTCCATTCTCAACTCCCTTCTTGTCCCTCACTTCAATATCAAACTCCTGAAGCAACAGAATCCATCTCAACAATCTCGGCTTAGCATCCTTCTTCTGCATCAGATACTTCAGGGCTGAATGATCAGTATGAACAATCACCTTAGAGCCAACAAGATAGGGGCGGAATTTCTCGAAAGCAAAGACAACAGCTAACAGCTCTTTCTCTGTGGTTGCATAGTTTCTCTGTGCATCATCTAGTGTCCTACTAGCGTAATAGATAGCATGAAGTTTTTTATCCTTCTTCTGTCCTAGAACAGCTCCTACAGCAAAATCACTTGCATCACACATAACCTCAAAAGGTAGATCCCAATCTGGTGGTTGAACTATTGGAGCACTCACTAATGCCTGCTTGATCTGTTCAAATGCAGTCTGAAAGTCCGCATTGAACTCAAATTTGGTATCCTTACACAGCAAAGCAGTTAGTGGCCTAGCAATCTTACTGAAATCTTTGATGAAACGCCTATAGAAACCAGCATGTCCAAGAAAGCTTCTAATAGATTTTACAGAATCAGGCGCCTGAAGATTTGTCATTACCTCAATCTTAGCGCGGTCCACTTCGATTCCTGCTTCAGATACTTTATGTCCAAGAACAATACCATCTTTGACCATAAAGTGGCATTTTTCCCAGTTAAGGACCAAGTGTTTCTCTTCGCACCTAGTCAGCACCTTGCACAGATTATCTAGACATTCATTGTAAGATGATCCATAGACTGAGAAATCATCCATGAATACCTCCATAAAGTCCTCAATCATATCAGTGAATATGGACATCATGCATCTCTGAAAAGTGGCAGGAGCATTACAGAGTCCAAAAGGCATCCTTCGGTAAGCGAATGTGCCATATGGACAAGTGAAAGTAGTCTTTCCCTGATCTTCTGGGTGGATAGGAATCTGAAAGAAACCTGAGTACCCATCGAGGAAGCAGTAGTAAGGGTGATTGGCTAACCTCTCCAGCATCTGATCGATGAAAGGCAAGGGAAAGTGATCCTTTCTGGTTGCAGCATTCAGCTTCCTGTAATCTATGCACATCCTGTGTCCCGTTACAGTCCTAGTAGGTATCAGCTCGTTCCTCTCATTCTTCACAACTGTAACTCCGCCCTTCTTAGGCACTACATGGACTGGACTTACCCAATCACTGTCTGAAATAGGATAGATGATTCCAGCATCTAGGAGTTTCATAATCTCCTTCTTAACCACTTCCTGCAGATTAGGATTAAGCCTTCTCTGATGCTCAACAGATGTTTTAGACTCATCCTCAAGGTGTATCCGATGCATACACAGCTCTGGTGAGATACCTGAAATGTCATCAAGAGAATAGCCAAGAGCTTTGCGATGCTTGCGCAGCTTGCTTAGCAGTAAAGTGAGCTCTGCGTTGTTCAAACTAGCGTTAACAATCACTGGATAAGTTGAATTTGGTCCAAGAAACGCGTACCTTAACCCGGATGAAAGTTGTTTCAATTCTATTTTCGGAGCCTTTTCCTCTGCCCAGTCTGCGTCGCCTTGCAACGACCGATGCTTGGTCAGTGTCGATCGTTGCATCGTCGCGTCAGATACTTCCACTTGCATTGCAACTTCAACAGAATCCATCAGTCTTGTGTAGCACATTGCTGGCTCGTCCTGCAGGTACTCCAACTCCATTATAGAGCTCAGTAAAGCTCTTTCTAGTGGATCTTCAGCATGTGACTGGTGAAAGTACTCTGCAGCTAATTCACCAAGTGTGTCCACATAGAAAGTCTGTCCGTCGATGGTTGGTCTCTTTACCAGTTTGTTCATATCAAAACTAATCTTCAGATCACCCACATTCAGGACTATTTTACCTCTCTGACAGTCAATCATCGCACCAGCTGTAGCTAAGAAAGATCTGCCCAAAATTAGTGGATCCTTTGGTTCCTGTCCATACTGCAGAACCACAAAATCAGTAGGAATCGCACATTGGCCAATCATTATAGGCACATCCTCCAATACTCCTTCGGGAATCCTGATCGTTCTGTCTGCTAGAACCAGTGATATCCTAGTGGGTCTGAAATCAGTCATACCGAGCTTCTTAGCAACTGAGAGTGGCATGAGATTCACACTAGAACCAAGATCACATAGGGATTTTTCGAACCTCTCTCTGTAGATAGTACAATCTAATACAAAGCTCCCAGGATCCTTTAACTTCTCAGGAGTTCTGCCCTGAATTACTGCACTGCATACCTCACTGATCATCATCACACTCTCTTCATCAGTCCATTTTCCAGCAATCATATCTTTAAGGCATCTCCTCATCATAGGCGAGGTATCCATGGAGTCAAGCAAAGGTACTTCAACTTTCACCTTTTTTATGAACTCTTTGCATTTGGCATAGTGCCTCTCGTTCTTAGCCTTCCTGGGATTCTTGGGATAGGGTATTTTAGGCTTGTAAACTCTTTCGGTCGACTGTTTCGATTTCTCTGGTTTTGAATCCTCAGCAGTCGTCTTGCATCGACCGTCACTGGAATTGTGTCGATCGTTGCTGGGCGACTTCGCGATGACATTTTCTACGTTATCGCTTTGCGTCGACCGTTGCTTGGGTGCATCGACCGATGCATCGCGAATGTCACGAATTTCATCTTCCAATTCTTCAATCTCCACGAGTTCCTCAACGCTCAGCTGCCTGTTTTGTTTAGGTAACAGTTCCTTACCACTTCTCAAAGTCACTGCATTGCATTGGGACTTGGGATTAGCGTCAGTTCGTCCTGGGAGATATCCATCTTCCCTCTGAGCATGTCCAGCAATTCTTGCAACCTTAGCATCAATCTCTTTCACGTGGGTGCTCAGGAATTAAAACTTCCCATTCAGCTCCTCATAGACCTTATCTACCTTTTTGTTGGAGTCTGCAGCACTCTTAATCTGGTTCTCCAGCACCTGTTCCAGCATTATCTCTATCTTACTCTTATGAGCAGTGGCTGCAAGAGGAGTCTGATAAGATGAAGATCCATAGGTTCTTTGATTTCCTGTGAAGGTATTCCTTTGTCCTCCACCGGAAAATCTGTTTCCTTGGAAACCAGATCCTCCGATGTAATTCACATCTTCTTCCTGAGTGTCCTCCTCAGTCTGAATTACTTCTACTTCTTGAGCAAAGTGGACAGCTTTCTTCTCACCTAGAAGATTGCAGATTTTGTCCATCCTGGATCTCAATTCAGCCATCTCTGAGTTATCAACACTTCCACCAGATTTCTTCCTCCTCTCATCCATAGTCTTGCAACTGTTGCTGCTTACTAAGTTCTCAATCAACTGCTTAGCTTGTGCAGGAGTCCTGGTGTTGAAGTTTGCATTACTGGAGTTATCCAGCGCAGACTGATATGGCAGATCTATGCCTCTGAAGAAAATACCTAGCAATGTGACTTCACTGAATCCATGGTGTGGGCAGTCACGCTGATACTTCCTAAATCTCATCCAAGCAGCTTTTTAAGGCTCCACAGCTCCTTGGGAAAATGTGAGAATGTCCTGTCTGGACTGGTCTGAACGCGCATCATCGTAGAAATGTCTCAGGAACTCACTTTTCAGTGCTGCCCAAGTGGTAAACTAACCAGGTGCCAGTTGCTTCAGCCATGCACTAGCGTCTCCAGCGAGACTGTAAGGAAAGAGCTTAAGGAACAGATAATCCTGGTAAACTCCATCATACTTCATGCCATTGATTATGTCCTCAAACTGATCAATGTGATCCATAGGCTGCTCTGTTGGATGTCCATGGAAAGCATTATGTCTCATCAGCGAGTAGTAGATGGTCTTGATCTCAAAATCCTCCCTCTCAAAACCAGGAAGTACTAAGGCTGTTCGGTTTCTATGAAACTCATCTGGTCTGTTGTAGTCAGCCAAAGTCCTTTCATGGACAACAATCTGTCTACCTTGAGCTTGACCTTGGGCTTGCGCATGCGGTTGTGGCTCAGGTGGGTCAGGGATCACGTTCCCTTCAACATCAACCCGATGCCCAGCAGCATTGTACGGGTTGTTATCTCGGTCCCTCAGGGTACCTTCAGCATCTGGTATCAAGATCAGACGTTCTCGTACCATTCTCTCTCTCTTTTCTCTTCTGATAGTTCTTTCTAGACGTCCAAGTTCCTCTAGTCCGAGATTAACTAAGCTCGAGTTCGGATTACTTCGAGTTTTCTGCGTTGGCATAAACTGTCTGTAATCGTCCAGCAACGATCAATGCTATCAGTGCAACGATCGATTCAATCTCAAATCGCCTAGTGACGATCGACGCAAGGGATGAAACGATCGACGCAAGGCGAAAGTCGTACCCTGCGACAGAAAGAAACAGAGAAAAAGTTAGCAAATTATGAAAATAAAACGAAAAAAGCAAAAACAAAAAGAAAAATTTCTAGTAAAAACCCTAAGTTCGGTCATATCGAAGACTTTAAGAGTCCCCGGCAACGGCGCCAAAAACTTGATAGGTTCTAAGTTTTACCCTATTCTAAACTGCAAGTGCACAATATCGTCAAAGTAGTATATAGGGTTATCGAATCCACAGGGACACTAGGTCTCAATAGATCAGAACAGTAGAGATTAATACTAGAAATAAGCAGATGGTGAAGTAAATAAATTGCGAAGCAAGAAAGTAAACAGTAGCAAGTTGGTTGTGAAAGCAATAAACTAAAAGCGTCAAGCCTAGGGTATTCTCAGGAAATCAGACAAGCAGACAAATAAATCAGTCAGGATCAAATTAAACTCAGTTCTAGAACTCAAATCACGGGAATAGAATTAACCAAATCTCTTTGCGAAAACTCTCTAAGTCTAAGTGCAGTAACCCAAATCTCTTTGCGATTACTAACAGATTAAACTAGCATTAAGTTCAAGTTCGATATGTTCACAATTAAACTAAACCAAGTCTCTTTGAGAATAATTTAATTGCTCAACCTAAATAGTTCAGATTCTAAAACACACTCTCGTGTCGAATTTAGCAACCTAAGATCTAGATTCTAATTGATCAGGTTAGAACTAGCATTAAGCACAATTTAGTTTGAAGAACATTCTAATCATATGAATCCTTAACTGAATTAAACAAGTCTAGCAAGTCATCAAACCCTAATGAGAAACCCTAAACTTAACTATGGATCTATTCAGACATGATTGATGAAAACATAATCATAGAAATAATAGATTGCATATAAGAGAATAAAATATCAAAGGGGTTCGAAATCTTCTCCAAAATAAGTGAATACAGGAAATAGATCAGCCCCAAAAGCTCTAAAAATCTCTTAGCTCTAAGTATGAAAGCGTAAGTAAATTAAACACCAAAATTCTCTATATATAGGCCTAATCTCGGCTGGGGCTTCTGTGTAAATACTGGAACTATTCTGGGCCTCTTTGCAAATCTTCATAACTTGTTAAACCGACGCGTACGGCCCATCTCGCTAGTGTGTCGACCGATGCACAAGGTGTGTCGGTCGATGCTTGATCAATAAATTGGACAGTGAGTTAAGCTCTCGGCCAAAACGTCCCAAAAGTCCCAAAATGCTCCAAATATCTCCAATTAGCTCCAAACCTGATTAAACCTGTAAAAGACTCTAAACGAACACAAAAGACACTAAAAACACATCTATATCATGGTATAAAATGGGTAAAAACCATGATATATCAAAAGGACAAACATGAAGCTTAGAAATCGTTTAAGATGGCAAATGTGAATGCTGTGATTCTAATTCGGGATGAACAAGGTATTCTGAGAGATGCAGAGAACCATGTCTGCAAGTGGTCACAGACTTGATGCTGATGGGATCGTGATTGTTCAGGAGATTATTCAGCAGCTGCATGATGATGATTCTGGTGGAGACACAGGTGGACAAGGAAATCCACGGGTTGAAGAACCACTTAATGCACCTAATCCGCCTAATGGGAGGACCCTAGCTGATTACAACAGTCCTGATGAGTTCTATGCTAACAGGTCTGCGATTATACCCCCTCCCATTAGGAGGAATGACTTTGAGCTGAAGACTTCTTACTACACTCTTGTGGGACTGCATCTCTTTCATGGAGATCCCAATGAGAACCTTATGGATCATATAGAGAACTTTGAGTCTTTGGTTACTGGAATGAAGCATAATGGAGTGAGCTATGACTTCCTACACTGTAAGATTTTCCCGCACTCTCTTGGAGGAGAAGCTGCAAATTGGCTGAAGCAGATTCCACCTGGGACTCTGACTACTTGGGATGCAGTTAAGAGGAAGTTTCTGAGACACTTTTATGATGATGCTCGATCTGATCAGCTGAGGGAAGCGCTACTACAGTTCAAACAGGGATCTACAGATCCTTTTAAGGTTGCATGGGTGAGGTTTAAGATGTAGCAGAGAGATTGCCCTCATCATGGTTTCTCTAAAGTTCATCTGCTGGCTATTTTCTTCAGAGGTGTTGATTTGTGGTACCAGATGGCTCTAGATGCTGCTAGCAATGGGAACTTCAACACTAAATCTCAATAGTAAGCCAAGAAGTTGATTGAGAACTTGGTGTATAGCAATAGCACTAAGAATGCTGATATGGAGAGGAAGAAATCTGGTGGAAAGGTTGATAGCTCACTGATGGCAGAGATGAAGAACAAGATTGATTATGTTCATAGTCTTCTGCTTGGGAAGAAGAATGTCCATTTTGCTCAGGATGTTGAGGTATTTGATGCTGATGACAGCTGTGAGGAAGAGGATGTGAATTATGTTGGTGGAACTGGTTTTCAGGGGAACAAATTTGGGAATCAGCAAGGTAGAGGTGGCTACAATGGAATGGGTCAGAGAAGTACCTTCACAGGTAATCAAAACTTCTCTGGTTTCACTCCTAAGCCTCAGTACCAGAAGCCTTATCAAAGTAACAGCAGCCCTGGAAACAACACTAATAGCTTCACCAGGAACTATGGATCTTCATCATATCAACCTGCTCCTCCTCAAAATGAGCAGTCTGATAAGATGATGGGATTGTTGGAGCAGCTTCTGGAAGGACATCAGAAGAGTACAGTGGACTTCAATGGCAAGATGGATGCTCTGTACTTGGATCTGAATGGGAAGATTGATGCCTTAAGCACTCATGTGAAGAAATTGGATGTTCAAGTGGCACAGACTGCTGGGTCTGTAAAGAGGCAAGATGGATCTCTCCCTGTACAAATTGATGCTAATCCGAAGTACCAATGTGGTGCAATTATGATGCGGTCATCAGATCCAAACCAAAGCAGGCGCTCACTGACTCAATCACTGACTCAACCACTACGTCAAGCATCGCAAGGAGACTAAGAGAAGTCAAGGCCACAATGAGTTCTGATCCAATACAAGGCATAGGATTGGTTATACAACCAATCATCAATCCTAAGAAGACATATGACCCAGGAGGAATCATAACACATGGAGAAGAGATTATGGAGCCGAGAAGATCCAACAAGGCGTATGAGCTTATCTTAGCTCAAGTGGAGACCAAGGTCAAGACATCTAGCTCAGCTCATCATCAGCATGCCACTAAGAAGAGTCATCCCCAAAAGATGACACAAGAAGAAGATACCGAAAAGGAGCTAACCATATGTAGCATCACAACTAGCTCAGGAAGTAGCATCGGCACTAGCTCAGCAGACTTGCCATATATGGAAGCATTCACATTTGGAAGGTCAATTCAGCACCAAACGTTTACCTATCAAAACTACAGTGTATTGAGCTCCTTTCCATCAAGTCTAGACGTCCCCAGCTGCACAAGACCACACAAGATTCTCCATAACTTCAACAAGTCATACTTACCATTTTTGGAGAAGAAAGAGATCAAACACCAACGGCTTCTTTCCAAGAATGCAAGCTGCGAATTATTTGTCAATCAAGCTGTTCCAAGGATCCTCACTTATCCCCTAAAGCCATCCAGATACAAAGAAATCATCAAGAGCATGGATCCTTACCAAAAATCAGCCTAACGGCTAGTTTTCTTTATGTTTGCGATTTCTTTCTTGTTCAAGGTCAATATGACCGTTAGTCATGAGTCCTATAAAGTCTCATTGTATTGTTCATTTGTAAATTACCTTTCAACCTTTTCAATTAATCAAAGTATTATTCAGTTCTTCAAAGAGTGTTCTTTGTAAAGATCTTTTGTCTTAGGATTCATTGAGTGATTCAATTGTTTCCGAAGATTGTTGGATTAGTATTGCTTGTGTGACTCAAGCAGAACTAGTTCACCACCGATTGAGAGAGTCAATCAAATCCACCGGTTGAGAGAGTCAATCATTTCATTCATCCATTCCATCCATCTCGGTCAAGTAAGAGAGCTTTTAAGCCAGTGCTTGTCCTCCATCAATCCATCGCTCAAGCTTCCGCTCCGGGGCTACATCATCTGGTATCAGAGCATCACTTTGATTCCAGGGCTGCATCATCTGGTATCAGAGCCGAAAGGTTCCTAATCAGGTGTATTCTATCCTTTACCTTTCGGTTATTGCATCTAGTTTTTATTTTCATTTCATCTTCAAAAAAAAGAAAACCATAAAAATTGTTTGCTTAGTTTTTATTCTCTGATTTTGTTTGCATCCTTAAAGAAAAAGCCATAAAAATTGTTTTCATTTTGCATCTTCAAATCTTTAAAAAAAAAAAAAAAGTTTATTTTGTGTTTCTTTTGATTTCTATTTCTATTTTTGTGTTCTTAGTTATTTCAAAAAAAAAAAAAAAAAGGTATCAAGTTTTTCTGTTGATTTTTATTCATTGTGTTTTTAATTGTTTCCAAAAAGTTAAAAAAAAAAAAAGGTTTTTTTGTTTTGATTCGATTTCCTAAACCCCAAAAGCCAAAAAAAAGTGTTGTTTCCTTATTACTTGTTTAAGATTTCGAAAGTTTTTGAACAACAGCTCCATTTGAATTTAGTTTCCTTTTCCTGTCAACCCCAAAACGTGTGCATAGTTTTCAAAAGGGAAATCACAATATTTGTTTTCAAAAAGGAAAGTTTGAATAAAAGCCAAGTTTCCTGTTATTTGCAAAGACTCCATTGATACACTTTAAGCTTATTGTTTCAGGTATTGAATCAGTGGCATGGATGATAGAGAAGATTCAGAAGCAAACATGTATGGAGAGTACCACCCACCTAGGCACAAGAGTGCGTTCAAGAACCATGGATTCACTTCATACCATGTACCAGCTCAACGTCAGCTCACTGGTACAAGGAATGCTACAACCCAACAAGCAAGCACAAGGCATCCAACAAACCGAAGAAGAGGTTCCCTAATGTTTTCAGGAAGAAGCAGTAACCCTGAAGCATACTTGCAATGGGAAAACAACATGGAGGAGTGGTTACAAGTTAACAAAGTTCCAAAAGAAAGGAGGCTAGTACAAGCTGTCTCAGCCTTCACAGGAAAGGCTTATGAATGGTGGCTAAAGGAGAGCACACCAACCATCCTTAAGAAGCCAATACTGGATTGGAGAGATCTCAAGTCCAGGATGAAAAAGGAATTTGTGGAGAAGCTTCAAACCACAACCAAGAGAGTGAAGATTGCATCCGAAGCACAAGCTGCTCCAAAACCCAAGTCTGATTGCTATCAAGAACCTAAGAAGACTCTTCAAGCCAAGCAGGATCAGCAATGGCAGGAGATCATGGAGATTTTGTACCCAAAGAAGCAAGAGCAGAAGCACAGCCGCAAAGCTTTACCCAATGCAACCGGGCCTAGCTTTGATGCCTCACTCAAGTTGCGAGACACGCCAACACAAGGTAAGTGTTCTAACCTTGTAAATTCCAAAGAGCCCACATGTTATAGGTGCCATAGAAGAGGGCATTTTGCTACAAATTGTCCATCTAGGAAGTTGTTCAAAGAAATAACATCAGAGTTGAAATTGGAAGTAACTAACACAAATGATAACTTTGTGCAATCTGATAATTTAATTTCCAATTCAAGGCTCATGCACTTGTCTTTGCCCAAGGATTTTGAATCAGGAACAAGATCAGAAGAAGAGCATGGAGGTCAGAGTACACTACCAAACCTGATTTGTTCAAAGGAGAATGAAAAATTCAAGTGGACCGATGCACCAACATCACAACCTGATCAAGTGATGCTACCAGCATCCATAGATGTCACACACCAGACTACATCCCATGGTGACTGCCGTAAGAGAGCTATGGTCATCTCTAGAGTAAAGGAGAGTCGCAGCCAAGTAGCTCAAGAGCACACAAGTCAAAAGGACAACAACCGTGAGGTGCAAGCAAACAAGGTGAATTCTGAACTTAGAGTGAATAAACTTGTTTGTCCAACCACTGTTATGATGCACTTGTGTCTGGACCAAAAGGTTCATAAAAGTTTAGGTGTTAAAGAAGAAGTGGAGCAACACCAATGTCATGAGCTACAAGCTAGTGAAGGACAAGAGTACATTCAAGGTACCATCATGACTGATGCACCAAGACATGAACAAGGCAAGGTGAGTAATTGTCTTACTCAAACAGTTTATAATGATTCCAAGGATATGATAATGCATTTGCCTTGTCCAAGAGAACTTGAGAAAGATATAGGTCATGAAGTCAAGTTTCGGACAGAACCATCAACACAAAGGAATCAAGATGAGAAAGATCAGGGAGCTTCAACCAATGATGGACTAGAGCATAAAACCTCTAGTAGTACATGCACCAGGAGAGATGCGACTCTGAACCAGCTTGTCACATCCATAATGGTAAGCTCAAACCTTGTGCAACCTGTCTTTAAAGTCTCAAACTCAGATATAATACACTTGCTCTTTTCCTTAAGAGTTGACTTAGGTACAGGTCTGATAAAGATCAAGAAGCCAAGGGTAGACGGAGTCTTGAAAGAGAGACCAAAACCGAGCCATGTTTCCACACATGAGCCACAAGCAAATCAAGGGCTTGAAGTATATCATGCTTCAACCAAACATGAGGTTATTTCTGAACTTAGAATGAGTATTCTTGACTATCAATCCATTGGTATGATGCACTTGTTTCTTGAGTCAAGTGTTAAGACAGGGATTAGATCTAAAGATAAGGCCAAATGGAAGATCAAGGAAAATCCACCGGACGAGACATCACTATGCTCCACCATGTCCTTTAAAGAAAACCAACACCATCAGGATGTTAGCCAGGTAAGTCTATCTATAATCCACCTCATTTATAATGACCCAACAGCTTTGTTGAATGACTTGTTAAACTTCCCAGAAGTTACTACAACTAAGGATAGTGAAATAGCTTCAAGTTTATCTCTTCATAAGAAGCCCATAATGCACTTGTCTCTTTGCCAAAGTGTTGAGAATATTTCAGGTCTTAAAGAGAGCAGGAGAAAGATAAGCAAAGTAGGCGTCACACCAGCTCAAGGAAGAGGAGCATTGCTGTTCTATCTTCTCAAAGAAGAGCCACCGGATGCTCCACAACTCAACCGGAATCAAAATGATTCCCAAGGTAATCTTCTAAACCCTCATTCACTTCACTGTACTAACTTGACTTATCTATGTGCAGGTGATCAAGTTTTGAGGACAAAACTTCTTGAAGAGGGAGGGTATGATGCGGTCATCAGATCCAAACCAAAGCAGGCGCTCACTGACTCAATCACTGACTCAACCACTACGTCAAGCATCGCAAGGAGACTAAGAGAAGTCAAGGCCACAATGAGTTCTGATCCAATACAAGGCATAGGATTGGTTATACAACCAATCATCAATCCTAAGAAGACATATGACCCAGGAGGAATCATAACACATGGAGAAGAGATTATGGAGCCGAGAAGATCCAACAAGGCGTATGAGCTTATCTTAGCTCAAGTGGAGACCAAGGTCAAGACATCTAGCTCAGCTCATCATCAGCATGCCACTAAGAAGAGTCATCCCCAAAAGATGACACAAGAAGAAGATACCGAAAAGGAGCTAACCATATGTAGCATCACAACTAGCTCAGGAAGTAGCATCGGCACTAGCTCAGCAGACTTGCCATATATGGAAGCATTCACATTTGGAAGGTCAATTCAGCACCAAACGTTTACCTATCAAAACTACAGTGTATTGAGCTCCTTTCCATCAAGTCTAGACGTCCCCAGCTGCACAAGACCACACAAGATTCTCCATAACTTCAACAAGTCATACTTACCATTTTTGGAGAAGAAAGAGATCAAACACCAACGGCTTCTTTCCAAGAATGCAAGCTGCGAATTATTTATCAATCAAGCTGTTCCAAGGATCCTCACTTATCCCCTAAAGCCATCCAGATACAAAGAAATCATCAAGAGCATGGATCCTTACCAAAAATCAGCCTAACGGCTAGTTTTCTTTATGTTTGCGATTTCTTTCTTGTTCAAGGTCAATATGACCGTTAGTCATGAGTCCTATAAAGTCTCATTGTATTGTTCATTTGTAAATTACCTTTCAACCTTTTCAATTAATCAAAGTATTATTCAGTTCTTCAAAGAGTGTTCTTTGTAAAGATCTTTTGTCTTAGGATTCATTGAGTGATTCAATTGTTTCCGAAGATTGTTGGATTAGTATTGCTTGTGTGACTCAAGCAGAACTAGTTCACCACCGATTGAGAGAGTCAATCAAATCCACCGGTTGAGAGAGTCAATCATTTCATTCATCCATTCCATCCATCTCGGTCAAGTAAGAGAGCTTTTAAGCCAGTGCTTGTCCTCCATCAATCCATCGCTCAAGCTTCCGCTCCGGGGCTACATCATCTGGTATCAGAGCATCACTTTGATTCCAGGGCTGCATCAAATTACGTTGAGAAGTGGTAAAGAGATCGTTCCTGCACAAAAAGGGTTTAAGTTTGGAAGAAATCGTTGAGATTCAGGATTTGGAAGATGACATTCGTGAGTTGCAGAGAGCATCGACTGATGTACCCCATCATCGATCGACGCGGGACAAGAATCGAGAATCTGAAACCAAGCTTGACGCAGAGGTCGTTGCACCTGAGCCGAACGTCGACCGAAGCACTCCCAGTGTCGATCGACGCACGAGCTCTGCACAGAAACTAGACGCAGAGAAGATGAAGAAAGCTGATGAAAGAGTCTACGAGCCTAAGGTCCCTTCCCTAAGAACCCAATGAAGTCTAAGTACGAGGTGCAGTTGGCTAAATGCAAGGAGATCATGAATAAGGTGTTGATTGAAGTCCCTTTGATTGATGCTCTAAAGACTACTCCTGTGATGAAGAGATGTCTCAAGGACATGCTTTCTGGTAATATGACTGATGAGGAGAGTGTACTGATGATCTCATAGGTATGTAGTGATGTGATTCAAGGCATGATTCCTGAAAAACTAAAAGATTCAGGGAGCTTTGTGTTGGATTTTTCTATCTACAAAGATAGATTTGAGAGGTCATTGTGTGATCTTGGTTCTAGTATGAACCTTATGCCCTTCTCTGTTTCTAAGAAGTTTGGGATGACAAATTTCATGCCTACTAGAATCTCATTGGTTTCAGCTGACAGGACTGTCAGGATCCCTGAAGGAGTGTTAGAGGATGTGCCTATCAGGATTGGTAATTGTGTGATTCATACAGACTTTGTGGTTCTGCAGTATGGAGAGGAACCAAATGATCCACTTATCTTGGGTAGACCATTCTTACATACTGTTGGTGCGATGATTGACTGCAAGAAGGGGACTATAATTCTGAATGTGGGTGATCTGAAGATGAGTTTTGATATGGATAAGCTGGTGAAGAGACCAACCATCGACGGACAGACCTTTTTTGTGGACACTCAGTGATTTGGCAGAGGAATTCTTTCATAGGACACATGCTGAGGATCCGCTGGAAAGAGCTCTGCTAAGCTCAGTACTGGAACTGGAGCATCTGGAAGACGAGCCTGCTATCTGTTATGCTAGACTAATGCTTTCTACACACCCCCTGCATCGATCGACACATATCGTGTCCGACTGGGCGGAAGAAAAGGCCCCGAAAATTGACCTGAAACAACTTCCATTCGGGCTAAGGTACGCATTTCTTGGACATAATTCGACATATCCAGTGATTATTAATGCTTCCTTGAACAACGCAGAGACTTCCTTACTGCTGAGCAAGCTGCGTAAGTAACGCAAAGCTCTTGGCTATTCTCTTGATGACATTTCAAGTATCTCTCTGGAGCTGTGCATGCATAGGATACACCTTGAGGATGAGTCAAAGTCATCTGTTGAGCATCAGAGGAGGCTGAATCTGAATCTGAAGGAAGTAGTGAAGAAGGAGATTATGAAATTGCTAGATGCTGGAATCATCTATCCTATCTTTTACAGTGATTGGGTCAGTCCAGTACATGTTGTGCCTAAGAAAAGAGGTGTTGCAGTGGTGAAGATTGAGAAGAACGAGCTGATTCCTACAAGGACTCTGACTGGACACCGGATGTGCATTGATTATAAGAAGATGAATGCTGCGACTAGGAAAGATCACTTCCCCTTACCTTTTATTGATCAGATGTTGGAGAGGTTAGCTAATCATCCTTACTATTGCTTCCTCGATGGGTACTCTGGCTTCTTTCAGATTCCCATCCATCCAGAGGCTCAGGGGAAGACTACTTTTACTTATCCCTATGGTACTTTTGCATATCGCATAATGCCTTTTGGACTTTGTAATGCCCCAGCCACCTTCCAGAGATGTATGATGTCTATCTTTACTGACATGATTGAGGATTTTATGGAGGTGTTTATGGATGACTTTTCTGTCTATAGGTCATATTATCATGAGTGCTTGGATAATCTGTGCAAAGTGCTAGCTAGATGTGAGGAGAAGCACTTGGTTCTGAATTGGGAGAAGTACCATTTATGGTTAGAGATGGTATTGTTCTTAGGCACATAATATATGAAGCTGGGATTGAGGTGGATCGCGCCAAGATTGAGGTTATGACCAGCCTTCAGGCGCTGGATTCTGTGAAGTCTGTGAGGAGCTTTTTTGGACACGCTGGTTTCTACAAGAGGTTCATCAAGAATTTCAGTAAGATTGCTAGATCACTAACTTCTTTGCTGTGTAAGAATATGAAATTTGAGTTCACTGCAGACTGTCAGACTGCATTTTAACAGATCAAGTAAGCATTAGTGAGTGCTCTTATAGTGCAACCACCAGATTGGGAGTTACCTTTTGAGATCATGTATGATGCAAGTGATTTTGCTGTAGGAGCTTTTCTGGGGCATAAGAAGGACAAGAAACTTCATGCTATCTATTATGCCAACAAAACACTAGATGATACGCAGAGAAACTATGCCACAACAGAGAAGGAGTTGTTGTCAGTTTTCTTTGCCTTTGAGAAATTTCGCCCCTATCTGGTTGGATCCAAGGTGATAGTACATACAAACCACTCAGCTCTTAAGTACTTGATGCAGAAGAAGGATGCTAAGCCGAGACTTCTGAGATGGATTATCCTTCTTCAAGAGTTTGACATTGAGGTTAAAGACAAAAAGGGAGTTGAGAATGGAGTTGCAGATCATCTCTCAAGGATCAGGGTTGAAGAAGACATCCCTTTTAATAATTTTCTGCCTGAGGAGAATGTCAATTTGATTGAGACAGTGTTTAGGACAGATTTGGACATAAATTTGAAGAACTGTCGGATTACAGAACATGCTTCGATCGTTGCCGCCTCGGAATCGATCGATGCAAGTATCGGTCCTGAGTCGATCGATGCACCTCTATGCGTCGATCGACACAAGGCGATTACGAACCCAAAACCTCTAAAGGGTCAGATTGGTCACCACAACATGGATCTTTACGCTGTTTCGACGCCCGATCGACCATGGTTTGCTGATATTGCGAATTACCTAGCTGCAGAAACTGAACCAGATGATCTCAATGGGTATGCAAAGAAGAAATTCTTCAGAGAACTTAGAAGGTTCTATTGGTATGAGCCTTATCTGTATAAGCACTGTTTGGATGGGATTTACAGGAGATGCATTGCAGATTCAGAGGTTTCAGGCGTTCTTTTTCACTGCCATGGATCAGATTATGCTGGACATTTTGCTACTTTCAAGACTGTGTCTAAGATTCTGCAAGCAAGTTTCTGGTGGCCTACTATGTTTAGAGATGCTCATTCGTTTGTCTCTCAGTGCGATGCCTGTCAGAGGAGAGGGAAAATCAGTAAGAAGCATGAGATGCCTCAGAATTTCATTCTTGAGGTTGAGGTTTTTGATTGCTGGGGCATTGATTTCATGGGTCCTTTTCCCTCATCTCATGGGAATAAGTTCATATTGGTTGCTTTGGATTATGTGTCTAAGTGGGTGGAAGCAATAGCTAGTCCAACCAATGACTCTTCAGTGGTTCTTAAGCTGTTTAAGACCATCATTTCCCTCGATTTGGAGTGCCTCAGATTGTGATAAGTGATGGAGGATCCCACTTTATCAACAAGGTCTTTGAGAAGCTGCTACAAAAGCATGGTGTTCATCATTTTGTGGCTACTCCTTATCATCCTCAGACTAGTGGGCAAGTAGGGGTCTCTAACAGACAGATTAAGGATATCATGGAGAAGTCAGTTGGAAAGATAAGGAAGAATTGGTCTGCAAAGCTGGATGATGCGTTATGGGCCTACAGGACTGCATTTAAGACGCCACTTGGGACTACACCGTTTCATCTTATGTATGGGAAAGCCTGCCACCTTCCAATTGAGCTTGAGCATAAGGCAGAATGGGCTGTGAAACAAATGAACTTTGATCTGAAGTCTGCAACAGAGAGGAAATTGGTGGAGCTGAATGAGTTGGATGAGATTAGGCATCATGCCTATGAGAATTCAAAGCTGTAGAAAGAGAGGACTAAGGCATATCATGACAAGAAGATTGTCTCCAGATAGTTTGAGCCTAATGATCAGGTACTTTTGTATAACTCTCGTTTGCAATTGTTTCTAGCTAAGCTGCGTTCTAGATGGTCAGGCCCTTTCACGATCAAGGAAGTGCGTCCGTATGGTGCTGTTGTTCTGATTAGCTTAGAAGGAAAGAAGTTCACTGTCAATGGACAGAGGGTGAAGCATTATTGGGCTAAGGCCGAGATTCCAAGAGGTCAGATTCTGCCTCTGGATGATGCACCCTCCGTCTAATCTCTTTTCGGTCAAGCTACTGACGTTAAAGAAGCGCTGGGTGTGAGGCAACCCACTGGTAAGTCTGTACATATTCTTTTTGGTGTTTTTGATTTGATTTTACTTGATGTTTTTCGTTGATGGTGTTTTTGTCGTACAAAGCTAAGTCATGAATCTGGAAATCGCCTTACGTCGATCGAAACGGACCTGTGTGTCGGTCGATGCAGGTGCGTTACGGTTGGGTCAGCTGAAGAGATAACTGCGAGTTTACAATGCAATTATACCGTTTGATTTGCGTTTTAACCAGCGGATGAAATCAAACCGCGAGGAAGAAGTCACTACGAAGTGTGTCGATCGTTGTGGTCCTGTGAAATGATCGACGCACCCGGTCCGAATCAGAAAATTGACAAGTATGTTCTTAAACATGAAATTTTAATTGAACCAGCCCGGTTCGATGGTCGCGATCTGCAACGATCAATGCATCTCTTGCGTCGATCGACGCACCCGCACGCGAGGTAAATACTTTAAAATTTTCTTTCTTCTTCTTCTTCTTCATTTCTTCCTCTTCGCAAACCTGTGACCTAAATCGCCCACTCTCCTAAAATCTTCATTTCTTCCTCATTTTCTGTGATTCAAAAGCCCAATCCACTCGATTTTTACCCCTCTATCCATATATATCATCCATTTGATCCGATTACTAGGTATGTATTCTGAATCTCCACGTTTTTCATTTTGGCCCTAAGGTGAAATTTTGAAATTCATCACGTTTTTGACTGATTGATGGTATATTGATGCTTGTGATTATGAATTCGTGTTCCCTTAGTGATTGCATGGACAAATTTCGCAAGTTTTCCGAAAATCTTCGGTTTGATGACGAACACTTGCGATTCTATGATTTAGGGCGAATTTAGGACGGATTTGGAGTAATTGATACTGGTTTTGCTTCTGCTGATGGTTGCATGTGATGATTGATACTGATTTGGTTGCATTTGTTGATCTTAGAGCTTTGGCTTAATTGCAAGATTTTTTTATTGTGTCTTTGATCGCAGATGGTTCCACGAAAGAGGAGGAACGTTGCTGCTGATACACGATTTCCTGATAGCTGGCTTACACGAGCCTTTGCACCTCCTGCGCCTATTCTGACTGCTCATGTGGCGATGCAGTATCCTTGGCCTAAGGCCAAGAAGGATCTGATTCCTATGTTGAGACAGTTGGCTAATGATCCTCAAACAGAGACAGAGAGTGCAGACTGCACTGATCGGGAGATATTTGAGCATTGGGACGAGTACGATACATTGTTCTACAATGCTTGGCTAGACATGGAGATTAAGCCCACATGGTTTGCACATTATAGGACCTGTCAGATGCTGGGTATGACGGAGGATGTGCAGAGGCTAGTTGATGAGATTGGTTTAGGGACTTTGCATGTGAGGAGCTATGAGCTTTACCCAGACTTGGTGAGACAGCTGTTGTCCACCTGCAGAGTATACTACCAGAATGAGATGCGCAAGAGAGCATCTGAGGGGACATTCACCTTCATGTGTTTGGGTGTCTGGTACCGCCTTCATATCCTTGATCTCTGCAGTCTATATGGGTTCACTCTGGAGCCTATTCGTTGCATGCTCACTGCTGAGTCCAATAGGTTCAGTTCTTTTGGTCTCACTTTGTAATGGGTGATATTGTTCGAGGACCTCGAAGCAGACAGCTATACGACATCCGGTCCTTAGGTATGTCGTGTGTATTCTGGGCTACACACTGATGTGTAAGTATGAGGCAAACAATATGAGGAAGCAGGAAGTGATGCTATTGTACACTGGAGTTAGGAACTTGTTCGAGGAGACTCCTCTGCGTGATCATGCGCATGAGCTCAACATGGGAGCACTTTTTGCGGATCACCGTTTTGATCTGAAGAAGAAGGCATTTGACGGGAAAAAGATTGAGACTATGGGCAGCTTACTCACTCCTATCTTCCAGCATTTTGGGATCCCTACAGAGGGAAGAGAGTGTGATACCATGAGGTTCTGGATGGATGATGAACACATGAGGAGTGCCACCTGGATGAAGGATGGGAACCTGTGGGTTTTCCATGATGCACGTTTGTGTGAGTGGTGCGTGCAGCTTCCTTTAGAGGAAGTCACGAAGGTGGATACATTGCTAGCTTTGGCCTTCGAGCCAGACAAGAACCTTCTGCACGGATTCCCTACAGCTGCGAACCCTCTTGGCGCCTCCAACTCTCGAGCTGCTTCTAGAGCTACTATATCCTCTGCACCGCCTCCTGCACCTGCACCTGCTATTGGAGATGATGATTTTGTGCCTATTCCATATCCTCCTGTTGAGATCTCCCAGGGAGCTTTCCAGTCCATGCTTAATGATAAAGTGAAGGGTTACTGGGAGATGTTTGCTAGATGCTCTTGCAGACTTCAGCAGAGAGTTCATGTACTTGTACCTGCTCCACGACGCAGACGTTCTCCTACACCTAAGACTTCTAGCAGCTCTGATCGTCGATATGTTGGTATTGATGATGAGTCTGAGAGCGATGGGATTTGATTCTGGTTCCTTGACTTTTGTTATGTATCTTTTCTCTCTTTCATTTTATCTTCTCTTGAGTCATTTTTCTTTTTTCTGAAGTCTATATCAGTCTGGAACTGATGTACTTTGCTATTTATGACTATTTGGTTGCTTTGATCTTGTGTTGTCTTTGATTTTTATAGCTAACAGGTTGAGATTTTGTGATTACTCACAGATTAAAGATGTCTGCGAAAATGTTCAGATATTGACACGCACTAGTCGATCGTTGCGGTCCTGTGAAATGATACAACCACTCTGTATCCATGTGTCGATCGTTACACCCCTGTGACGATCGTCACAGGTATGCGACAAGTAAAAAACGCAGAACAGAGTACATCCAGTCCATTTTTCATCTCTTACCGATCCTATGTTTCGATTCCACTTGGTACAGTGTGTTTCAAGTGTGGGGGAGGTGGTACTCATATAATCTTTTTCTTTTCTTAGAGTCAGTTGAGTCTGTTTTATAGAGTCAAAACAGTTTAGTAGGAAACTATGACTTTTTGAGGAGATCACTAAACTTGCAGGAACCTAAGTGACCATTAGATGAGCTTGCAGATGATCTCTGACTTTTAGAAAACCCAGCACAGATCAACCTGCTACTGAGGACACCCATATCACTTCAGGTATTCAGAGAATCCATTACTGACTTCACCCTTAACTTGACTTAAATTTTCTCACCTAGGAGCTTGGTATACTTTGAGTCGGATTCCTCTGTTAGTTCTGACACAGCTTGTAAACCTATCTAATTATGGTTCCCTTCTCCCCTTCCTTAAAGTAAAAAAAAAGAGAGATAAACTGCGGATAAGCTAGTAGCTTCGAAGTGATCACGGGAGTGGTAGAGACCCATATTACCTCCTGTGCATTCATGGAATGTGTCCAAAGTACACCTCAATGCGGGAAGCGCACTGATAAAAAAAATGATACCCAGTGGGGAAAAATCAGTTGCTAAGGAAGGAAAATGAGAAGAAAGGAACCAGAAAATGATAGTATTGTGGTCAGGTGCTGACAGAGTAATAGTCCATGTGTTCTTTGATCGATACTCCCTATATAAGACCGTACTTATTAGATTATAGAAGTCAGTATGGTGAATTTGAATGCTCTGAATGTGATTGTGGAGTTGACTTAGGAGAGTTGCTAAGTGTGGTGGAAGTATATGTTGGTCTTGATGTCTGCATGTGCATTTTCATGTGGCTTACTAAGGGGGATCTGAGTGTGGTACTTCTTCGATGAAACGAGTTTCAGAAGTTTTCAAACTTCTTCACCTCATTTTGCTTGAGGGCAAGCAAAGGCTAAGTGTGGGAGAGTTGATATATCATAGTTTTTAACTGTTTTAAGCCATGATATAAGTATATATTAGAGTCTTTTGTAGTGTCTTTCGACTCTTTTCAGGTGTTTATTAGGATTGCACACGTTTGGAGGACTTTGGAAGATATTGGAGCTTTTTGGGCAAGAGTTGGAGCTGGAGCCGTGATGAGAGAAACATAGCATCTCTGTTCGATCTGAGTGTCGATTGATGCACCCTTGCATCGATCGTTGCAGTGCCAATTTGCAGAAAAACCAGCGCATTAATGAAGATTTGAAGAATTATAGTTTTGACCTAAAAGTTCATGTATTTACAGAGAAGACGCAAAACGTGTTATACACTTTATATAAGGGTTTTTGGTGTTTTGTTTTAGACAGACATTCATACTTTTAGCTAGAGAGAGTTTTGGAGCTTTGGGGCTGATCCGTTCCTTGTACTGCTTTTGGAGAAGATTTCGAACCCCCTTTCATTCTCTACCCTTTCTTTAATGCAATCTATTCATATTATGTTGTTTGTTCAATCAATATGTCGGAGTAGATTCATTGTTAGTTTTAGGGATTCTCATAGGTTTTCATGACTTGTTAGAACTAATTAATCAGTTAAGGATTCATAACTTGTTAGTTCTTCAACCTGAATTGCACTTAAAGCTAGTTTCTAACCTGATCAATTGGAATCTAGATCTAAGGTTTATAAATTGACATAAAAGTGTAGTTTAGAATATGATTTGTTTAGGTTGAGAAATTTAGTTATCTGCAAAGAAATTTGGTTTAATTGAGTTGTGAACTAATCGAACCTACACTTAATGCTAGTTTAATCTGTTAGGAATTGCAAAGAAATGTGGATTTCTAGGGTTTAGACTTAGTAAATTCTCGCAACGAAAGTTGGTTAGTTTTACATCTTTGTTTTAGTTATAGAACGGTTCTTAATTCGATCATGAATGATATTTGATCTGCATGGCATGATTTCCTGAGAACGCCCTTGATTTAGTATTCGAAAACAAACTCGCTTGCCTACTGATTTATTTACTGCCTTTAGTTTATGATTCTTGATTTACATCACCTAGCTCTACTCGACATTCTATAGTCTATCGTCAGATTCTTAAGTCTCTGTGGTTCGACCCCTGTATACTACATTTGCATGTGCACTTGCAGTGTAACTTAGGGAATTAAACTCTGAGCATATCACCCTTATAAAATAGTGTAAACCTTGTTCACCGTCAATGACGTCAAGAAGAATTTTTGAAAGAACATCACTTGGAAGATAATCCATTACGAATTTGGTAATGAAGAGATGGAAGACAAAAGGAATTTTGAAAAAATAATATAAGCTTTCAATATTTGATTGTTCGAAGCAACCACCAGAGTTTATTTATGGAGCCAATGCAACCATTGGGTTGTCTAGGCTGTGTTAATTATGTATATGTCTTATCACTAAGTCCCAACTAACAGCATTCATGATCATGATCATGGTGTTAATGGGTAAAACTAAGTATTTTTCATTTTCCATTTTTGCTTTTAATTTTTTTTTTAAGGTATTTGAGATTTATCTATTTTCATAATGACTTAAACTATATATGTTATTTAGTAGTTCAAATTAGTCATCTATTTATATACAATAATAATACCGAGTCACATATCTATTTTTGAAACAGGGGAGTATCTATGGTTTAGGGTTTAGAGTTTAAGGGTTAATGGGCGTATCAAAGGATTTGGGTTTAGGGTTCAGTATTTAGGGTTTAGGGTTTAATGTTTGGGGTTTATAGTTTAGGGTATAGGGTCATATGCAGTTATAGTCCTAGATATTGTCAAAAATTATTAACTAATGCTATTACAATATTACTTAATAAAAGATTTTATTATTATATATATAATAATAAAACACAAATAAAACAAAATTTTACAACGTTACGTATAAAATACCAATTTACTTAAGCATCACAATCTACTACTTACGCGAAAAAATTCAAAATATTTTGCGTAATTATTCCGAAAACCAAACTTAATTTTTTAGCCGAAAACTTTTCAATTACCTGCCTTAACCCAACAAATTTCGACTAAGTGTCGAAAAACCATCATTTACCGCAAACATAAACCCTGATTTTATTTTGTTCTTCCCCTTCTCCAAAATCCCCTTTGAATCATCTCGCATATTTTTTCTCCAGATCCTCCTCCCTACCGACTAATCTCTAACTGGCATCTCTTATTTGAATCTCTTATTCGAGGTTCTCATTTTAATTGCTAATTTTTGCAGTGACACGATCGACCCTCTCAATTCCTTCCCTGAAACTCTCCGTGAAACGATGCCTCAAAAGGGAAAGAGAGGAGGAGCTCGTAAGATAGTAACCACTCCAAACGTCACTCAGTGAGCCGTTGTGTCCAAACCCAGTGGTCTGGAAAAAACACCGAACCCTCTGCCAAAACAATACACCTTCACCCAGAATCTCGTTGTTCCTCCGACTCAGACCACTCAACGTCCAGAAAAAAATCTAATTATCCCCCAAGCGTCAGCGTTAGTACCCAATGTACAGGACTATCCACCACCGAGACAACTATTCCAGAACTCGACTACTAATCAACCTGAAGTCGAAGCTTCGCCGGTGTCAGAAGAAGTCCAGAAAAACCAGAATACTGTTGAGAACGCCCCACCTTCGCCAATTTACCAATCTCAGGCTTAGAGTCACCCATCTTATGAAGGTCACAACTTCCTCGACGAATCTCTTCATGGTTTGCCAGACCTCGAGGAGGACACATTGCAAGCTCTGAATGCTCTGCTTTGGGTGCCAGACAGGGAAACCTTACCACCGTACTCTCTCCCACACCGATGCCAAACACGACTTGGTATGGTTATTGTCATGTACTGTTTCTTCAGCTGTTGATATTTTCTGTATGGTTTTTTTGTTCTTGTCTGATGCCTTTCGCAATGGTGTGTTTTTAAACCGTCTAGTTTGTTTACAAATCGGATTGTTGGTTTGCTTATGAGTTATGATGATCTGATGAGTTCGAGTCTTTGATGGTTAGGATGTTAATCTTGTACATATTTCATGTTTACTCGTGACAGAGGATCGAAATTGGTTCAGAAGATTACAAAAAAAAATCTATAAATTTTTTTTGATAAACCATACTATAGCTGGTCACGTGTGCCTCGTGATAAAGCAGAAAGATATTTCATCGAATTCGCTGTACAGTTTTCTCCCATATACCTTTCATATATACCTTGCATGCGTTGTTTTCACTAATGATATGCTTATTCTATCTATATCCTAGAAAACCCACCATTGGGATCCCTTGATAACAGGGATAGTTCAACAATATTTCGAGGAGATCTGTCAACGACGGTTAAAAGACATGGTTAGCACTGTGAGGACTAAAAGGCAACGACCTAAGTGGATCGGCGAGACTCTCTCGAAAACGATGACCGATTATTGGGAAACTGAAGATGCAAATGATAAAAGTAAGATCTATGCCAATTGTTGTTTGTCTGACCGTGGAGGTCTCGGTCGTCACGTCCATTTCTCAGGGGCCAAGTCGTACCTAGAAAACAGGCGTGAAATGGCATGTAATATTTATATATATTTTTTGTTTATGTTTGCTACAGCATTGCAACTAGTAATTTCTGTAATAATCCTTGTTTGAGGTATAACACTGCAGGAAGAGGAATATGAAAGACCGGTTAATATTGGTGAAGTATTCATCAGGACACATACAAAGGCAGACATTACGTATGTTGATTAGAAGGCAGAGAAAATCGCTACAACTTTCCAAAAGATCGTAGAGGAGAAGTAGTTAGATCTCGATAGAGAGACTTCAGAAGTTTTGGTTGGTGCTGCTTCGAGACATCGAGAACTCTCACTAGATGAATATGAGCACATCTTCCTTGAGGTAAAGTAATATTTTTCACAATTCATATTTATAAAGTCATGTCATGTTCTTTATTTAATTGTGTTTCGCGGACTGTCTTTAATTATAACAGGCCACTGAGACGGATAGACGAGGAAATCCTTATGGATTTGGAAGCCTCAAAGAGTCTCTTTTGAGGGGCAAGCGCAAGCAGCCGGGAGACTCTTCAGGGTTTTTGGCCATGCAAGAGCAATTGAAGGAAGCTCAACGTTAAATCGAAGAGCAGGCTGCCCGTGAAGCAGATCATGCTCGAGTTGCGAATGAGCAAAAGGAAAAGATCGAGTGCCTTTCCTTTGTAGAAAAGTATATGCGGGAAACTGATCCAAATTTTCTTGACTTCCTTCAGACTCATAGGACAGCAGGCAACATAGACGGTTGTCCCCGAATAGGTACAACTTAATTCCATCTGTTGCATAGGTTACTTGTCGCTCTGCCTACCGAACTTCTTTTTTGGTGTATAAATTCGAAACTCCTTAATATTGGAGTTTGCATGTCTAGATAATTGTTTGTGTATATATGCAACACAAAACTATTGAAGTTATCAATGTTTTCTTGAAGCAAATCTTGTATCATTCAAATTGAAGTATCACCAATTACCAAATCGTTAATTTGACAAATGGAATAATACCAAATTCTTATTTTCACGCAAACGTAACAGTCGTCAATTAGTGGTATCTGGATGTCCCGCGTAGTCGTTACATAGTTGTTAGATTAGTCGTTAAACAGTCGTAAAGTGTCACTGAAGAGTCGCCAAAACGTCACCATAGTCTCACTACAAGAAAAATGTATATTTTTAGCTTACGAAAAACGCTATCGTACGTGATTGATAGTCTTTTTAAAATGGCTATGTCTGCCCCAGCTATAATAGGTGGGCCATATGTGATAGCGTTTTCGTCCGTGCTATTATATCGATTACCTATGATAGCGATATTTTCTTCTTCCTATTACTGGGCGTATTGTAGCACATTATCTGTGATGTAATATATTTTATTATAACTCTATATCCGTGCTATATATTTTTAAGTACTATTATTCAATTATTTTGAATCTTATTTTTACACATTATTAATTAATTATAATTTTAAATTTTATATTTGATTAAAAATATATTTTATAAATTGTCAAAAGTTACATAAATGTAATATTACATTACAATTACCAAAGATATATCTACAAATTTTTAACATTGTTCCATTGTTTCTTAACACTTAGAGGTGCTTCCCACTTGGTCTCTTCCATCCTCAACATTCTTATCCTCTTGCACCAGTTCAGCCTCATGCAACAATAGCCATCAGCAATATCTATCAAGTCTTTATTCTCTAACTAACTAAGATTGCCAGTGATTTGCCTCAAACTCTTCATATCTTCTTATGTAAGTCTATATACTCGGGAAATCGGCAAATCATACCTCAATACATCTCTGCGGTCCCGATCAATACATAAACTTACGACCTGTGCAAAAACATATCTCAACACAAAATTAATGGAAATTAAAAAAATTAGGCAAAATCATACGTTTACCTATAGTCCGTTAGTCAAACGTTAACGTAAATTGATGTGCCCGTTACGTTTATCTACGTGTCAATTAAGTCACGAAAAATTGGCCAATTCATACCTCAACACAATTTTATTTCAAATTTCCTACCCAAAATAACAAATTTTGGTTAAATCATACATTGACCTCTTGTTTATTAATCAAACGTTTACGGAAAAAGACATAACCATTATTGATACTTACGTGTTAGTCCATCCACTGTTCCAGTTTCGTAATCGAAAAGACACTTATAATGATGATATATTCGCTAAAGAATAGTGGTTAGAAGTAGTTTCAAATTAATTCTAAAAAGTTGGAAAATTCAAAATATTGACGAGTCTTCCAACTAAGATTGTAAAAATGTAGACGTTATTCAACTTTTTACTTAGATTAGAGAGAGACGTCTTCTATATTGATTGTCTTATCACGTATAAGTCATTCCGGTGTATAATTCTTCAAACTCTAGTCAATTTAATATTTATACACCGGAATGACTTATACATGATAAGAAAAATATTACAATTGATACAGAAGACGTCTTTATAATCTAAGTAAAAAGCTGAAGAATCTCTTAATTGTTACAATCTTAGTTGGAAGACTCATCAATGTTCTGAATGTTCCAACTTGTAAGAATTAATTTGAAACTACTTCTAACGACCATTCTTTAGCGAATATATCATCAATATAAGTGTATTTTCAATTACGAAATTGAGACAGTGGATGGACTAACACGTAAGTATCCATAATGGATTTTTTGTAAACTTTTGATTCATAAACAAGAGGTCAATGTATGATTTAGCCAAAATTTGTTAGTTTGGGTAGGAATTTGAAATAAATTTGTGTTGAGGTATGAACTGGTCAATTTTTAGGTGACTTGATTGACACGTAGATAAACATAACAGACACGTCAGTTTCCGTTAACGTTTGACTAACGGACAATAGGTCAATGTATGATTTAGCCTAATTTTGTTAATTCAGGTATAAAATTTAAAATAAATTTGTGTTGAAGTACGTTTTTGCACATGTCATAAGTATATGTGCTGATCGGGACCGCGGAGCTGTATTGAGGTATGAATTAGCTGATTCCCCCCTATACTCTGAAACTAACACACCTACATAAGAATAAAAGGTTCCAAGTCCATCAGTGCTCTCTTTCTCTCTCCAAAGCTCTAAAACGGGAGGGAGTTCCCATTTGAAATATGGGCAACACATCAGCTCATATATGGATGGACACTCAATAAGCTGAAACAACAGAATATACAAGGGGAAAATTATCTCAGCAACAATATACATACTGAAACTCCTTGTTCCAAGCAAGACCAAGTACTGAAACTTGGTCTTAAATCAGAATCTGAACCTGACTGTGCTGCACGTATATCAAAAACTTTCACAGTTCCATTCTCGAGGCTTACCTAAGAGGGATGTTTAGTTAGAAAAATGATTAAAAACTGCTATAAAATAATATTTTCTATCATTAAGAGCAAAGGAAAGTGTAATTCACCACAAAGGAGTGTTCGCTGTGGGATACCAGGCTAAGCTTTCGACATCAGACATCACAGACCATTTGAAACCTGCGTGTGAAGGTTGTCTTCTGTCTTTCTGCAGCATTATATACAAAGAGGTGCTAATGATCATTGTTTAAAGCAAAAGACTGGAACTCACGAAAATAAAACATGGACCAAAACAGTTACCAATACAACAGTCTGGTCCAGGGATCCACTGAGAAGCACTTTTGGAGCATAATGGTTCCACATAACCGCTTGAACCTAAGAACCAAACCAAACTATAAACTATGAGAATATATGTAACAGAATTAAGAAATATATCATTCTATGAGTCATGTTCTTACCTCCTTTATGTGATGCTCCATAGTAATCTTACATTGTCCAGTAGCCACATCCCAAACCTTAACCTTTTTGTCGGCACTAGTACTAGCCAGTATATTCATATTCCCCAATAAAATGCAAAAGAAAACCAGACACGTCTAGAGAGCAAACCAGAATAAATTGTATACCCAGTGCACTACTAGTTAGCTATACATACCGAAACTCCTTGTTCCAAGCAAGACCAAGTACTGGAAATTTTTTGTTCCTAACCATTGACAAATGACATCTCATTCAGTAAAGTCGATGTGATATATCCAGGAGCACCTGAATCAATGATGCGAAACCAATCAATCAGTCTAGTTACTTGTTTCGAGTACAGTTAGAACTACATGTCTGAGAACTTACCTAGAAATGGAGCCGCAATTGCAATCCAATTCTGTACATACTTCTCGAATATATGATGAAAGTAGAATTCCCCCCCCCCCCCCCAAAAAAAATATCATATTTGAGATGTGAAGATAACATTGGAATACGACTTACAAATACAGAAAAGAGGATTTACATACATCAGTGTGCAGACCCATGAAACATTTCACCAACAGTCCTCCCATAGAATGACTAATAACATTAATCTTCTTCTCTCCTGAAGCTTTGTAAACTTATTCCAACTTTTAGCAAATAAGTCCATAGTTTCCTGCAGTCTATAGACCATTACAAACATAAAAACATTCAATGCACCGATCATCAATGTTTACACCAAAGCCTTAATCAAAATCAGAAAATATATTCTTTTTCACCTGATGCCTTGACGGAAATCATAACCAAAAACCAAAAAGGATTTTCCCTTCTTCGAATCCCCATCCGAGCATCTCAACAATCATCTCATGGAAATAGAACACGGACTCGCGGGCCAACAATCTATACAAAGTGTTTGATTGATCAAAGTGAGACAAGAAAGATCTATAAACAACAGTTCGTAGATAAGCATATGAACCGAACAGCTAAAGAGAGCATTAACATACTATTTAGGGTTAAGCAGCAAAAACTTTGAGATTTCAGATCCAGAAACAAAGCTCAAGCAAAAACCTAATCTGAAACGATACACTTAAAATTACCACGAAATGGAAAACAAAGATGATGAAGCAGGAAAGGGCAAGAGAGATCCGTGGCCGCTTTCAATTAATACCGGCCACCATGTGTTAAAGACGAGGGCGTAGTAAGATACAGCAATGACGGAGACGACGAGAAGGATAGCTGAGGACTTACAAAGGGATAATATGGGTAGGTCATCAGTTCCGAGCCGGAAACAAACGTAGTAAGATACCCGAAGCCACCGTGAGAAGATTTCTCAGACGAGAGAGAGAGAGAGAGAGAGAGAGAGCAGTGAGATGTGTTTTATGAGTCAAGAGACGAGAGAGAGAGCAAGAGAGAATCGTGTTTTGTGAGGGAGGAGTAAAAAAAAAAGTTTTCTTTTATATATGTGTTATCTTTCAATACAAGATAAAATTTAGCCAAAACCAAAATTTGGTAAAGTGTTTGGTGCTCATAACTAAAATTTGGTTCCAAAAGTTAATTTTTTACCTGCTTACTAAAATTTCATTATAGTGTTATTTAAATACTATGATATAGTAACCTAAATCGAAAAATCATTTTTTATAGCATTTGTAAAAACCGTGCTATCCTAATGTGCTATCAATGCCAGTTATTTTTGTAGTGTCTACGACTAAATCGTTACTATACTAGTCAGTCACATAACAGTCGCCACATAGTGGCGGGATCATTACCATAATCGTATATGGATGTTCAGATTAGTCGCGGGATAGTAGTTAAAAAGGTCGTTACCCAGTCACTAGGCTAATATTTACGCCTACTATCTGACTATACTATACAGTTGTTGGGAATGTCCTGAAATCTATTGTACTCACTCTAAGTGAAAGTCGTATTGTCGAGATGAGACAATCATATAATACTAGGTAGTCATAATGCTTTTCTAGAAGCCACTTATGATCAATGAGTTTAGAACTCATTGCTAGTGTTATATGATCCTACAGGGTCACACACCTAAGCAAACTGGACGTTAAAGACGAGGTTGATCATTAATGTAATGATCTAGTGATTGCATATTTGATGTGCATTTGGTATCAAAATTCTGGGGCCGTGTCGATCGACACAAAGAGTGTGTCGGTCGACACAACTCGCGGATTTCCAGATTAATTCGGTTTAATCGTTGGTTAATCCCGTTGCGGTTTAAGTCGACATATATAAGATATATGGTCGACCTAAACTAAAACTTAACCTAAGACACAGCCACCAGAACTAGAAAAGAAACCTCTCAAGAGATAGGATCTCCATAGGCACTAGCATCCCTCCTGTTCAGTTTGTGTGCGTGTGGATACAAGTAGAGGCACATCGTTTGAGGTGCTTTGTGATCTCGATTATCTGCAAACCTTCCGCTGCTAATTACCAGGTAAATCTGAGATCTGGTAGATTCAATTACATGAACCTTAGATCCTAGGCTTGGAATTTATACCTAGGGTTGCTAATCCTGATTAGAACTGCTAGAAATTCCTTCAGTGGTATCAGAGCTTTAGGGTTCCATTGAATCTGTAGCATGTTGATTAAATTAGTTGAATCTGAATCTGTGTATGGTTGATACAAACTTGCTAAAATTCGTTTTCATTAAAATCTAGTTTCTAGGTTTTTTGCTTGAAAAACGATTAGGGTTTATCGCCTTGTGTCGATCGACACCAATCCGGTATCGGTCGACACAAAAGGATAACCCGAATAAAATTGTTTTCGCCTAGTGTCGATCGACACAAGAGTTGTGTCGGTTGACACCAACCTCGCGAAATTGATAAATCGGTTCAATTGGATTGGACCGGTTATCGAGCTTGATTAATGATGGTTGAAAACTGTGAATGATTTAATTGCGATTGGTTTGATTAGGTTGGTATCGACCGATGCTAATGTAGCATCGATCGACACTGACCAGCATTCAAAACCGGATCATTTGGATTGATCGGTTATCGCGGATTGTTTTGGTTATTCTGCATCGATCGACACTAAAGTAGTGTCGGTCGACATGAGATTCGATGGTTTAGGTTATGGAACCTGTAATCACAGAACCAAAGCAAGATAAATCAATTAATTAGAAGAATTAAAACATAATAAAACTGAACGTTTTAAATAGTTCTGTTCCTCAATCAAATATCAAGCGATACTTGATGTCTTTCCAATCTTGTCAACTGTCAAGACTCATTTCATTGTGCGATAGACTTGCAGTGCGAGATGTCCACAATTACATGAGTAAGGCAGGAGGTAATCGTGTTGATGGGCTTGCAGTGCAAGACATCAACAATTACATGACTGAAGAGATTGGTTTACTTGACTGGGTCATCAAAATCGTTTTGGGCTCAGAGACATCAGGTGGATTGGGCATGAGATGTCAATCCACAACCAAGATTTATATTGGATATAACTAGCAAAGTTGTTGCTTACCTAGATAGCTAAATTTGGGTGATAGCCAGTGGCTCACTCAAGTTTAGTGAAATATGGGTCTTGGATCATTATATTCATCTGAGGAAACAATGTTTGAATATAATGCGAGTTTTCTTAAAAGTTAAGACTTCTCATTTCTTGAACATCATAACTAAACCTTTTCCTTTCTTTGTTCTCAGCTATGACTAACACTCATAATAACTCTTTCTCCCTGCGATCCGTCCTTGAGAAGGACAAGTTAAATGGATCGAATTTTCTCGAATGGTATCGGAACTTGAGAATTGTTCTCAAGCAGGAGAAAAGGGACTATGTCCTGAAAACTGTTCTCCCTGAAAAACTGAGAGCCAATGCTGCACATGCAGAAAGGAGTGCTTGGGATAAGCATTCCAATGATGTGGTCGATGTGAATTGTCTCATGTTGGCTACCATGAACTCGGATTTGCAGAAGCAATACGAGAACGTGGAGTCGCCAGTGGAGATGATTACTAGCCTGAAAAGCATGTTTCAGGAGCAAGCAAGAACTGAGAGATACCAGACGGTTAAATCTCTCATTGAATGCAAGCTACCAAAGGACGGTCCAGTCAGTCCTCTTGTCATTAAGATGATGGGTTATATTGATAACCTGGGGAAGCTGGATTGTCCCATTAGCCAAGAGTTGGCTACTGACATCATTCTGCAGTCACTGCCGTCAAGTTATGATCAGTTTGTTATGAACTATAACATGAATAACTTGACAAAGACGTTGACTGAACTGCATGGCATGCTCAAGACAGCTGAGCCAAATATCAAGAAGGGCACTCCTAATGTACTTATGGTACAAGAGGGTAAGAAGTTTAAGAAACTTGGCAAAGGCAAGGAAAAGGGCAAGGCAGTCCAGGTTGAGAACCAGGACACGCCTGCGCCAGCCCCGAAGCCCAAGCCGGGCCCATCTGAGACTGATAAGTGCTATTACTGTAAAGAGCTTGGGCATTGGAAGAGAAATTGCAACAAATTCTTGGAAGAGAAGAAGAAGAAGAAGAAGACTTTCGAGACTTCATCTTCAGGTATATTTGTTATATAAGTAAATGTTACTACTTCTGGTTCTACTTCTTGGGTATTGGATACCGGCTGTGGTGCTCATATTTGTACAAATATGCAGGGCCTAAGCAACAGTAGGACGTTGGAAAAGGGACAAGTGGACATGCGCGTGGGGAATGGAGCAAGAGTTGCTGCATTAGCCGTAGGAACATTTAACTTGTCTTTACCTTCTGGTTTGGTTTTAGAACTTCATAATTGCTACTATGTACCTGCTATAAGCAGAAATATTATTTCCATTCCTATTTTGGATTTGGAAGGATATCAGTTTTCAATTAAGAATAAATGTTGTTCTTTTGATTACAATGATATATTTTATGGTAGCAGCCCATTAGAGAATGGGCTTTATGTTCTAAACCAAAGCAATCAAATCTATAACATTAACACCAAGAGATTCAAATCAAATGACACGAATCAGACTTTTCTATGGCATTGTCGTTTGGGCCACATAAACGAGAAACGGATTCAAAAGCTCCATAATGATGGGCTTTTGGGCTCATTTGATTATGAATCAAGTGAGAAATGTGAATCTTGTTTACTGGGCAAAATGGCAAAGGCCCCTTTCAACAAACAAAATGAAAGGGCCAGTGACCTATTGAGCCTTATACATACGGATGTATGCGGCCCAATGAGCACTAGTGCCATAGGAAATTTTTGATACTTCATTACCTTCACTGATGATTTCAGCAGGTATGGCTATGTCTATTTAATGAGACACAAGTCGGAATCTTTTGAAAAGTTCAAAGAGTTCCAAAATGAAGTACAGAATCAACTTGGCAAAAGTATTAAGGCTCTTCGATCAGATCGTGGAGGAGAATACTTAAGCCAAGAATTCAGTGATCATTTGAGAGATTGTGGAATTGTTTCACAACTCACTCCTCCTGGAACACCACAATGGAATGGGGTGTCTGAGAGGAGGAATCAGACTTTATTAGATATGGTTCGATCAATGATGAGTCTCTCAACTCTTCCATTATCCTTTTGGGGATACGCTCTAGAAACGTCTGCGTTTACACTTAATAGGGTTCCGTCAAAATCAGTTGCAAATACACCACATGAGATGTGGACTGGAAATGTTCCGAATGTGTCTTTCCTGAATATTTGGGGTTGTGAAGCTTATGTTAAGAGATTAATTACAGATAAGTTCGAACCAAAATCTGATAAATGCTACTTCGTTGGTTATCCTAAGGAAACCAAGGCATACTACTTTTACAACCAAACCGAGAACAAAGTGTTTGTTGCTCGGAACTGCGTCTTTCTTGAGAGAGAGTTTCTTTCAAAGAGAAACAGTGGGAGTAAAGTACAACTCGAAGAAGTTCGAGAACCGCAGGAAAATGCTCAACCCGTAGAGGAAGAGAAACAGTTGGATCTACAAAGAGTTGTAGAAACCGCGCCTGTGGAGCCTGAAATTCGCCGATCCGAAAGGATCCGTCACGAACCCGAGAGATATGGATTTCTCGTAACCAATTGTCATGATTTGTTGATCATTGACAGTGACGAGCCAGCGAAATTTGAAGAAGCGATGATGAGCCCTGACTCCGAAAAGTGGCTGAAAGCCGCTGAATCCGAAATGGGATCCATGTCACAGAACCAAGTATGGACTTTGGTTGATTTACCCCATGGTGCAAGACCCATTGAGTGTAAATGGATTTTCAAGAAGAAAATTGATGTGGATGGAAATATTCAGATATATAAAGCAAGGCTGGTGGCAAAAGGTTTCAAACAAATTCATGGCATTGACTATGAAGAAACTTATTCCCCGGTCGTCATGCTTAAATCCATTCGGATTCTCCTAGCAACAGCCACTCATTATGACTATGAGATCTGGCAGATGGACGTGAAAACAGCTTTCCTTAATGGAATTCTGGAAGAGGATGTGTACATGACACAGCCCGAAGGTTTCATCGATCCAAATTCAGCTAGGAAAGTATGCAAGCTTCATCGATCCATTTATGGATTGAAGCAAGCATCTCGGAGTTGGAATCTTCGTTTTGATGAAGCAGTCAAAAGGTTTGACTTCATCAGGAACGAAGAGGAACCATGTGTTTACAAGAAGACTAGTGGGAGCGCAGTTGCATTTCTCGTGTTGTATGTAGATGACATACTTCTTCTCGGAAATGACGTTCCGTTGTTACAGTCTGTTAAGGCTTGGCTCGGAAGTTGTTTTTCAATGAAAGACATGGGAGAAGCCGTGTATATTCTTGGAATAAGAATCTATAGAGATAGATTAAACAAGTTGATTGGACTGTGTCAAGACACTTATATCGATAAAGTCTTACACAGGTTCAGAATGCAAGATTCCAAGAAGGGCTTCATACCAATGTCTTATGGCATAAGTCTCAGCAAGAAGCAGTGTCCTGAGACACCTGCTGAGCGAGAACGCATGAGTCGGATTCCTTATGCCTCGGCGTTGGGATCCATCATGTATGACATGCTCTGTACTCGTCCAGATGTTGCTTTTGCTTTAAGCATGACGAGTAGATACCAATTTGATCCAGGTGAAAGTCACTGGACAGCCGTCAAGAATATTCTGAAGTATTTGAGAAATACTAAGGATAAATTCTTGGTGTATGGAGGAAGTGATGAGCTGGTAGTAAGTGGTTACACAGACGCAAGTTTTCAGACAGACAAAGATGATTTCTGATCGCAATCTGGTTACATCTTCTGCCTGAATGGCGGTGCAGTAAGCTGGAAGAGTTCCAAGCAGGACACTGTAGCAGATTCCACGACTGAAGCTGAGTACCTCGCTGCTTCTGAAGCGGCAAAGGAGGCTGTTTGGATCAAGAAGTTCATCACTGAACTTGGTGTGATTCCTAGCATTTCTGAGCCAGTGGCTTTGTATTGTGACAACAATGGAACCATTGCGCAAGCAAAGGAACCTAGATCACACTAGAAATCCAAACACATAGAAAGGAGATATCACCTTATCCGTGATATCGTGAATAGAGGAGATGTGAAGATCAGCAGAGTCCCGACGGATGAGAATGTTGCTGATCCACTGACCAAGCCCCTCCCAAGGCCTAAGCATGAGTTTCACACTGCTGCTGTAGGCATTAGATTTCTTAAGATATGATCTTGATTTCAGTGGGAGTTATATTTTTTTAGTTATGTCATGATGTTCACAAAAGCATAATAGTTATGTTATTTTAATGAAATTTGTTTCATCATTATTCAATTATGTTAATTAAATAATAGTCCCGAAATAATTCATGGCAATATTATAGGTCATCAAGTATGTGACTTGATCATGAAACCTTATAAACAAAGATTGTCATGAATTATGTTGGTCCCTGGCCGAGGTTGTTAAAATGGGACATTAACAACCACGTGAGACTAGTATGTGAGGTGACTGATGACTATGTTTCATGGAGTCATTAATAAGAGTATTAAAGTCAATCACATAGATATGTGTTAGAGAACACATGATCGGACATGAACCGTTAATGAGAACTCTACAAGATGTTATATGAGTGTCATAAGAGTTTCTCATTACGACTAAAGAGTGTAGTCCTAAGACCTGAGTTCATCATGTCCTCTCTCATATGGATTGGTTCGTCTTGACTTTGTCAAACGTCAGCCGTAACTGGTGATTATAAAGACACTGGTTAGGCGTATCATGAGATATAAAAGAGACATGGATGGAACAAGATGGGATTTGTACCTCCTATATAACAGGAGTTAAATATCTCTAGGCCTATCGAAGATTTGATACTGGAAATGCGTGGCCGCGCTCAAACGAGGTGATTGTCAGTCATTTGTTTTTCATCAGTACAAATCGGGATTCGATAAACGTGATCTGGCTTAATAAGGATGACACAGTTCTTCCCTTATGCTAGATTGAGATATAGCTACAAAGGGATTAAAGGAATAGATGATTCCAGTACAAGTGGGAGATTGTTGGGAATGTCCTGAAATCTATTGTACTCACTCTAAGTGAAAGTCGTATTGTCGAGATGAGACAATCATATAATACTAGGTAGTCATAATGCTTTGCTAGAAGCCACTTATGATCAATGAGTTTAGAACTCATTGCTAGTGTTATATGATCCTACAGGGTCACACACCTAAGCAAACTGGACGTTAAAGACGAGGTTGATCATTAATGTAATGATCTAGTGAATGCATATTTGATGTGCATTCGGTATCAAAATTCTGGGGCCGTGTCGATCGACACAAAGAGTGTGTCGGTCGACACAACTCGCGGATTACCAGATTAATTCGGTTTAATCGTTGGTTAATCCGGTTGCGGTTTAAGTCGACATATATAAGATATATGGTCGACATAAACTAAAACTTAACCTAAGACACAGCCACCAGAACTAGAAAAGAAACCTCTCAAGAGATAGGATCTCCATAGGCACTAGCATCCCTCCTGTTCAGTTTGTGTGCGTGTGGATACCAGTAGAGGCACAGCGTTTGAGGTGCTTCGTGATCTCGATTATCTGCAAACCTTCCGCTGCTAATTACCAGGTAAATCTGAGATCTGATAGATTCAATTACATGAACCTTAGATCCTAGGCTTGGAATTTATACCTAGGGTTGCTAATCCTGATTAGAACTGCTAGAAATTCCTTCAACAGTCACATATTAATCGCCCAGTCGTCACCTCGTTTAACGACTATTTGATGACAACATTTCTCCGACGGCATCTGGACTCCCTCTATAGTCGCACAAATGTCGTTGTAGTAATCGCAAATTAGTCCTTATATCTTCCGACAGGGCTACGTCTATTTTACGATTACCTATGTTAGTCGTATAAATAGTCGTAACTCGCCAACTAATAATACGACTATACGATTTAGCGACTATGGATTTACGACTACTATATTTAGTCATCATATATCGTAAAACGGTGATTAACGACTATTCTAGGATTAAAAGTGCAGTCGTGAAAACATTGTTTTCTTGTAGTGAAAAGAAGGGACTGTGGCACCTCTCACAAACCCGGCGGCGAAGCCGGATCTAGAGAAACACCTAACCGAGAAATCGAGGTTGTAGAGTGAAAAAGGAGAGAGAGGTGAAAGAAACGCCGCTCAAAGGCCCTCGCCTACTAAATTAAAAAAAAATTATCTCAAACTTAATCTAATAAACCTCCCTAAGTTGATCGTTGTTTCCTAAAAAAATGTTAGTTCCTTGAGCACTTTTAAGAAAGTGCCAGCTCGTTAAATAAAGTTTTAGAAAAATTATAATTAATCAAATAACTTCAAAATGTGGCTATCTAATTTTTTTTTTAAATGAACGGATAATTTTCCTTGTTTTTCTCGAAAATAAATTATTGTCTTATACAGTAAAAGAGAAATTAACACAGATATATGCATAATACATGGAGTTATGTCTATTTGTTTCTTGTTGATAAATGATGAATAAACCTTTTGCTAAATAAAAAAATACAAAATATGTTTCTAAATAAACTATTGCAAAATTTACATTCATTGTGTTGTGTATATTTGGATGTTTATTTGAATTTATTTTTAACTTGTTTTATCGGCCATACGGCCATAATAGATCCTCATGGAATATTAACTTTGGTAGCAATATTGTTATTTTCCTCGTTATTGATCTTCATTTTGATATCTAACTATAGATCTATGTTTGCAGTGTGTCATCCATTCTCCAAGACATACCTCCAAAGACTTTTTGCTAACGTTGAAGTTAACAAAGAGATCAGTCATCATCATTGGCCTGATATAAGTCGCGAGCGCGTCGAATGACAGCCTTCCCGAATAAGAAACAGTATGACAGCCTCATATATTTTTCTATATTTTGATGTTCATAATTGACGCTCTCCCTTATCTCTACGACTAGGATACTTATGTTGTTTCCTTACCATCCGAAAGAAAAATGGAAAAAGTAAATAAGAACTTCGTTGACTAATCACAGAGGTTTGGAAAGAAGTCAGGTCAAGGGTATGCCGCACAATGCACTTCTGTATGTAGGGCGGTGAATGAGCCAGTCCTTAATGATAGTCTTGAGCCAGTCCTTCTAGACGAACTCATGAAAGCGTAGGATACTGCTCTTACTCTTAAGGTGGAAAAAGAAGCTATGGTGGCAGGCTTAGAGCCTCTCGTACGGAGTGATATTTAAAGGAGAGAGGATGCGTCCATGCCTTGATGATGGCAAAGACACTGTCTCGTTTTGATAAATTTAAGAAGTACGTTGACGAGCAGGTTGATGTCAATGAGAGATTTTAAGTGAGGTGACCTGCACTCATAAGTGTTTGGAAAAGATGATTGGCCAAGGGGTGGTCATCCCTTCTTCGAACGATGGAGGAGTCAAAGAAAGGCGAGGCTGAGATCAACAAATAGATCGACGAGATGGAAGTTATGGACCTGACAGCGGGTGATTTTGTGTTATCGCCGATTACGTATCCCTTTATTGATTGTTTTAGGGAATCACTTGTTGTGGTTTCTCTAGAGATTGATCAATTCAGATCAAATATGTTAGTGATCCTACCTATTAAAAGTCGTCTTTCAGCAGGTCATCAGGTGGTCAGCCTCGAGAAGGCGTGCAAACTGAAACCCATGATCGGGTTAAAGATGCTGAGCAAAGGCATGAAGGTTTGCCGACCATGACTGGTCAAGAACAAATTAACCTTGATGATCAGACTCACATAGTGGACGGGGATGATCAGTCCAAAATCAGTCCAAGACGACAATCGGATTGAAGCTGGGAGTGAAGAAGCGGCCACAACCGAAAGGGATGTTGAAGATGCCGATCAGACGTAGAAATTTTAAATATTTACCTAATCGCATTCTTTTAAGTCTGCTTTGTACTTGAACTCCTTTGATTTTGAAATGAAATATTTATTTGCTCAAGTCTTGTGCTCCTCTTTTATTTTCTTGTGAAAATTAGTTGCAGTCTTGAGTACGAGTGATCTTGCTCTGCTAACATATGCTTTTTAGACCAACTTTAATGCTCGCCATGGTATATATACAGTTAAATTTTCTGTGTTTTCTTTCGATGAATGCTTAGGTTTTGTTTTCGACCATGTGAAGGGTCGGCTTGCATAGGGAATTAAGAACTGATCTTGAATGCTCGGTTAAGATGTGAGGCTTATAGGTGTTTTCTTATTGATATATAAGGTATATGTTTGCTCATTTATGGTTGTGAGGCTTATGCATGCTCGGCTTACGTGATTTATAGACGAGACGAATGTGTGAGGCTTTAGTGCTCAACTTACTTCTTATCGCCCATCACTAGAACGTGCGGGAATTTTCCCCGCTTTAAGGTGTGAGACGGATATCGTATTTTCCCTATAGTAAGTTTGTTAGTGTTAACCTTTTGAGCTAATACACATCTCATCATGTAAGGAATACCAAACAACTGGCAAGGAAGTGTGATGCTAGAGTGTGAGTTGTAATGCTCGGCTTTAGTCGAGGCGTGGTCGCTTAACTTGCGTACTAGGAAGTCCGGCTTCACGGCGGACATAGTGCTATGTTTCAAGGACAATGATCGGTGTGTTCTAAAGGCGAGTGTGGATCTCAGCTTGAGGTGAATGCGAGGACGATGCCCGGATTAAGTGAATGCGAGGCGATGCTTGGATTTTAGAGTGAATGTGAGGACGATGCTCAGATTAAAGTAAATGCGAGGACGATGCTCGACTTAAAGTGAATGCTAGGACGATGCTCGGCGTAAAGTAAATGTATTATGTTGTAGATGTGCCGGTTTAGGCTGCATACGTACCTTCCAAAGAAGAATCAAGCCACTCGTAATTCATACAAATGATGAGATTATCTCAGCATGGAGAGCGTCCTTTTTGGTATAAATGCGCTGATTAAAGATTCCTACATACCCTCAGATAAAGGATTAAGCCGCTCGTAGTCCATTTTGATGATGAGAGGAATCAGATCGGCATTGTATTCATCTAGTTATAGTATTGCCTCAAACTTGATGAATTCCTTAAGAGATGAAGTGATACGCCGTTCATACATTTGAGTTTGTAACTCCTGGTTTAATGACGTTGGTGATTTTTTAGGATCCTTACCAGTGTGCACCAAATTTTCCAGCTCTCATTTCTTTGTGCTCTCTTAGAGTTTTCGAAGCATGTAGACGCCTTGTGAGAAATGAAATTCATGGACCTTTTTGTTGTAATAGTTAGCGGCTAACTGCTGATTGTTTTGAATACGGAGTAGAGATTGGTCGCATTCTTCTTCAAGTGTGTCAAGAGCGTGGAGTAGAATTTGTTCGTTGAGCTCGGCGTGTTTTTGCATTTAAGGACGGTGTAGACTGTAGACGTTGACTTCCGCATGAACCATTGCTTCTACTCCGTATGCAAGGGAGAAAGGTGTTTTTTCCATTGCGCGGCATGGCGATTTTCTATGTGACCATAAGATGCCGTAAAGTTTGTCAGTCAAGACTACCTTTCTATTTTCCAAACGTTTATTTATGCCTTCGATGATGGTCTTGTTTGTAGATTCATCATGGTTGTTCCTTTGAGGGTGACATGGTGTTGACTTAATTAGTCTGTTATCCTAGTGTTTGTAGAATCCTTCAAAGAGTTTAGAAGAGAATTGTGAACAGTTGTCAGTGGCGATCTCATATGGTATTCCGTATAGGCCGATGATGTACTTCCAAACAAAGTTTTTTTCTTTGTGGTCGCGAATTTGAATGTATGCCTTACCTATGACCCACTTGGTAAAGTAGTATGTGATTACTAGGAGGAATATCCTTTGGATTGAGGGCGACAGAGGTCCTACGATGTCAATTGGCAGTTATGTTGGTCGGTGAATCATCGGAGCCTGTCGTTGAAATTTTTTTCATTTGTTTGCATATGCTTCGCAAACACCGATCATTATTTTGCATCGTAATAGGACTTCGTTAGACGTCAATCTGAAGAGGTTTCCGTCCATTAGAACATATCGAGCGCTTCTGATTTATTCGTCTTGTCGAAATTTTTCATCTTGTATTGTTCCATCTGCTAGGTAGAGTCAGGTCTTGTCTCGCCAATCGATGTCATACATGTAAGCTGTTAAATTATCTAGGTCAATGCTGATTTTAGTTGGTTTGGCTGGATCATCGTCGTGGCCGCAGATTGCGAGAACCTTGTCAGTTATGTTCTCGTCGTGTTTGTTTGTAGGAAGGGATTCATCCGGTAGATTGATGATGGGCTTGTTGATTTTTCCACTATAATTACTTTGCGTAGTTCGGGATAGGGAACATAGGCGAGGGTGGCGAGGGCGCCCACTGGTGCGTTGTCGCTTCTTGGTATTTTGATGATGTTGAATGTTTAAATGATTTGGCTAGCTCGTGGATGGCTTTTATGTAAACTTTCATGCGTTCGTTCTTTGCTTCGTATTCTCCACTAACCTGATTTGTGACGAGGTGAGATTTTCAAAAGAGTAAATGTTTAAGGCTAATTTCTTTGGCCAATCTGAGACCAACAAGTAGAATTTCATATTCGGCCTCGTTGTTTGAGGTAGTAAAACCAAGGCACAAAGATTGTTCAAGTATATCTCTAGTTGGTGATTAAATATGTATGCCCACTACTACGCCGTGTTTAGATGATGCGCTCTCAACGTGTAATTTCCAGCTGTTGTTGACTTTTTAAATGTTGTTCGTGGGATAGATCGACTAAGAAGTCAGCTAATACTTGAGATTTGGCACTCATCCGATTGCGATATTTGATATTGTACTCGCTTATTTCCATGGCCCACATGGTCATTCGTCTAGATTGGCTTGGACTATGCAATATTGTTCGAAGTGGTTGACTACTGAGGACGGCGATCATGTGAGATTGAAATACGGTTTGTGGTTTCATGCCGAGATGACGACTGCAAGGGCTAGTTTCTCTAGAGTTGGATATATTGTTTCTACTCCGTCGAGGGTTTTACTGATGTAGAAGATTTTCTTTTGCTCACCACGGTCATCTCTGACAAGAACTCCACTGACCGCCAAGCCTGACACGGTTATGTATAGGAAAAGTGTCTCGCCATCTTCTGGTTTTGCCAATACGGGTGGAGTTGAGAGATAGTATTAGAGCTGAATGAAGGCTTCTTGGCATTTGTCATCCCAAACGAATTTTTATTGTCGCAGAGAAGTTGGTAAAATTGTAGGCACTTTTTTGTTGATCGTGAGATGAATCGGTTCAGAGCGGTGATACGGCCGGTAAGTCTTTGAACTTCTCTGGCATTTTTTGTGACGGTAGGTCAAGGATGGCAAATATTATTTTGTATTGGCCTATGTTCTTCTCTGTGTGACTAGGTATCCCAAGAATTCTCCTAATGTTACAGCGAATGTGCATTTTGTTGGGTTAAACTTAATGTCGTAGTGGTTAACTTTTTTGAATCATTCTTTGGGATGAACAACGTGTTTTGCGGCGATCAAAGATTTGACAAAAATGTCATCAATGTAAACTTCTATCATAGTGTCAAGCATTGTCAGCAAACATGGGATTGGTCAGCCGTTGATATGTTGCTTTTGTATTTTTGAGACCAAACATCATAACTTTTTAACAATAGGTGCAACAATACGTTATAAAGGCTGTTTTTTCACGGTCGTCAGGATGCATCATGATATGGTTGTAGTCGAATAAAGCATCCATAAACGATAGTAGTTGATTCCCTACTATTGCTTCTACTAGGCGGTCGATGTGCAACATGGAAAACTGTCTTTTGGTCAAGCTTTGTTAAGGTTTGTAAGTCAACACAAACCCTCCACTTGCCGTTTTTTTACGACCACGAGATTGGCTAACAAGTCAGGATATTTTACTTTTGTGATTGAACCAACGCCTAAGAGTTTTCCACCTCGTCGTTCACTGCTTTAGCTTTTTCTCGGCCAAGCTTGCATCTTTTTTGTTTGATAGGCTTGTATGTAGGATCGAAATTGAGCTTGTGGGTGATGATGGAGGGTATGATGCCTTTCATGTCTTTGAGTGACCAGACAAAGGTTGTGATTTTCTGTTGAAGGAAGGTGATGATTTCCTTTACGATTTTGTCATGTAATCAATCAGGGTTGTTTTGTCGATGATGACCTTGTCGATGAGTTCTTCCTTAGGCCCTTTGTTTCTATTGTCGGCGTTGACCAAGCATGTCGATGGTCTTCCTATATTTTTTTCTCGATGAGGAAATATGTTCGACTTATTCTCTGGTTGCCTTTGATCGTCAAAATTCTAGTTGGTGTTGAAAATTTTAGACATTGATGGTAGCTGTATGGAACTGGGTTCATCGCGTGGATCAAGAGTGTAATACCATGTTCCAAGAAATGGTCAACGGGCAGTCAAGAAGTCAATGGAGGGCATTTTCGTAATTTTCAAAAGATGAGGGCATTTTCGTAATTTTCAAAAAATGAGGGCATTTTGGTAATTTTACCAAAATGCAAGACGGAAGCTTAGACGAGCCAAATGATTCTCTTTTTAATTTTAAAAAAAATTATTTAGAAGACGAAAAACGACGAAAACCGAATTTTAATGAGTTTAAAGACTATCGGGAAAGGAAACTGATAACCCGTAAAATTCTTGAAAAGCCTTTTTTTTGGAGTTCCAGAAGCTACAAGAGGCCAAAATGGATCAATAAAATTATGGAAATTATTTTTTAGGAGATCCGGGAAGATAAAAATGGCATCGAAGTATTTTTAGCGGCTTACGGGAAGTTTCGAGAATCGTGTCTCGGAATCGCCGAAACACGTGGCGACATGTGAGTGGTGGGCGATGCCACTTGTCTGCTAGAAATAATTCACTGAATCTTCAGATTCAATTCATCACATGTCAATTGAGATGTCAATGTGCATGTGCTCTTATACTCACAAAGTGACACTTGTTACATGAAACTTCCCATGCAAGCAATTGAATTTGCTATAAATAGAAAGACTTGGTTCAACACATCAACTCACTCACCTCTTATTCTTCTCCACGAGCCCCACCATCTCCTCCTCTCCTCTCCTCAGCCGTGAACCATCTCCTCCTCCTCCTCCTCTTGCTTGTATTGCAAGAAAATCACAAAAACTCTTAAAATCTCTTAAATAATTTCCAAAAATCCTAATTCTTCCCAAAAGTCCCTAAATATTAAATAAACCTTTAATTCACTTAAATTATCTCTAAATACCTTCCTAATAACTCGCCGTAATTTCCGATGTCGCCGAAGTTTTGCCGGAGAACCGTCGGAAAGACCACCAAAGTCGCCATCCTCTCACCGGCCATCTCCACCTCTCGTCAGAGGTTCACCAGAGTGTAGAACGTTAAATAACCATTGAAGTCAACGTGGTTAGACTGGTCAACGCCGGTCGCCGACGTGGTCAACGCCGGAGAAGCCCTCAGCCGCTGCGGTCAATGCCTCCTTGCCGGATTTCAGTCGCGGCAAGGGTGGTCAATGGGTCAACATCTGGTTTAGTTCAGTCAACGGAATACAATGCTGCGGGTCAAACTTGGTCAACACTTGGTCAACACCCGATTTAGTTGGTCAACGCTTCGGGTCAAGCCGGTTTAGTTCGGGATTTTTGTTCGTTGGTTTGGGAAGGGTTCGAGAAGGGTTTAGCTCGGTCTCGGGGTTCGTTGCTCAGTGAGATCATCCATCTGTCACTTCCATACGCATTGTGAGTCGGCTAAACTTTGATTGGTGCATTTAGACTAGGATCATATAGACTCGGAACTTGGTAAACCGTAGTATTAGGGTTGCATACCTGTGATTGGAAATTTATAAACGGTTAGGTTAAGTAAATAACTTAGTGAATGAATTAAATGGTTAAGAATTAAAGACGACATGTTAGATAGCAATGATTGGTGATTGATTGTCTGTACTGTTGGTTAATTGTTTGGACGTATATGCATATATATACTATATTAAGAACGTACTAAATGAATCTATATATGGGAAAATAAGATTTAGTTAAAATACGGATTAAAACATCCAACACACTTAGAATATAAGAACGAGGTAGGTTAGTTAGTCAATAGTCGGGGTTATCGGGTTAAATGAATTAATTAAAGAATAATGTGAAATCAGGAGATTAGTAAGCTTACTAATCTCAAACTGACGGATCGAGAAGATTAAGAACAAGAATTTAAGGGAGTAAGAATTAATAATTAGAATCTGGATTAAGCCGTGTACGGGATTAGTAAGTTTACTAATTCCAATGTAGCGGATTGAATGAGTTAAGGTTAAGAAAAGATTAAAAGACTAATGAACCTAAATAATTGTTTAAGTGTTGTTGCGATTATTGTTGTGTGTTGTTTGTCTACTTCGGTGTTGGGCCAGGTAGACCGTTGTTTGTGTGATTGTTTATCTATTCCGGTGTTGGGCCGGGTAGACCATGTTGGAATTGTGTCCAGTAATCTCGGTACTGTCTCTAGAAAGTAAGAGTATGTCAATGATCAGACATAAGTCATATAATACTGGGGGTCATGATGGCTTGCTAGAGTCCGCTCATGATCTATAAGTCTTGGACTTATTGCCTTTATTATATGATCCCATATGGGTCACACGCCTAAGCTAACAGGAAAATGTGTAGGAACGGCTTAGCAGAAGTACGGTAAAAGTGCCAGGCATTTGTCGTACTTAGAGAGAGATTAATGGGTCTGATTAAATCCAAGGGATTTAATCAGATTGGTATTTGGGCCCAAAAGCCCAAAAGGGAAAGAGAAGGGTTTTATAAACTAAAACCCAAATCTCTTTCTCCCTAACCCTAGCCTCCCTGCGCCAACTCTCTCTCTTCCTGCGCCTCCTCTCCCTTGGTCTAGCAGCCTCTCTTCCTGCTTGGTGTGCGTGTGTGAACCTCTGGAGGAGTTATCACTCGGTGGCTCTCTGATCTCTGACCTGTTCTCTCTTTCCGCTGCATAAACAGGTAAAAGGTGAGATCAACAAAGTTTCTATTCAAGAAGAACCTAGATCAGCATGTTTAGGATAATCTGAATCTGAGAATTGAATCAGGATTAACACCAAAACATCCTTCAGTGGTATCAGAGCTATTGGTTCTGTGTTTTTCTTGTTTAGATTCAAGTTTAGGATTGTTTAAAGTGTGTTTTTGAATCAACCTACTGATAAGAGCAAAACACTTAAGAAACATGAATTGAATCCTGAACAAACATTTTTGAAATCGCAAAACAGAGCTATATGACTCGGTTTTTGTGATCGGCCGAGAGTTGGCCGGTTGGGTCGGATCGCGACGATCGAAAAGGACGCACGAACCGATCGACGAACGATCGTGTTGCGTGGTCTCGTCCCGATCGTCGGATGGATCGCATCCTGATCGCGGCTCGTCCCGATCGTCGGATGGATCGCGTCCCGATCGCGGCTCGTCCCGTCGCGTGGATGCTGCACCCGTCCCGCACGTTCGGATCGTCCCGATCGTACCGTCCGCGTCCCGTCCCGATCATGAGGATCGAGGCTGTCTCGATCATCCACTCGCGGTGATGCTTGCGGCCGTGACCTAGATGGTCGGTTCGAGATGGTTCGGTTTAAGGTTCGGTTTAAGATTTTAAAACTTAAACGTCTCGGTTTAATAAACAGATTTAATAATTTTATTAAATTCTGGTTAAACCGGGATAAGAAATCCAAAGTCGTAATATTGGATTTTGTGCCTAAACCAGGATTTTCTAATTTGATTTGGTTGGACCAAATAAATTGAGAAAATCCGGTTTAGTAAATATCCGGTTGACAATTGTGGTCATCGTAGTAATTAAAATTTGGTTAGACCAATTTTAATGAACCAGACCGGTTATGTCATTTAATTGGACAATTGGGTCATGTCTTGGACATGGACCAATTATTGGGCCTCGAGCCAAGAAGTTAAAACAATTGGGCCAATTATTTGAGTCGTTCTTCAGATTAATTTAAAATTTATTTTATAAAGTTATATAAATCGATTTTAAATTAAAGTTTCCGAAATTTTGAAATTAGAAAGTTTCTTAAAATAGAAGTTTCTAGATTTGCGGGTTTTGGATTTTAAGAAATTTCTAAAGTTAGAAAGTTTCCGTTTTAGAAAGTTTCCAATTTTAGAAAGTTTCCAAAAATAGTAGGTTTCCAAAATTGGAAAGTTTCCCAAAATAGTAATCTTCTATTTTGGGAATGAATTTTAATAAACCTACAAACCTCAAATAATATCAAGCGTTGGATGTCTTGTCCATTCTATGTCAGCTGTCGAAGCCCATTCAATTGTATTCATGGCCTTACAGTGTGAGGGTGTCTACTTTTGCGTGGATAAGACGGTTTGTGATTCATAAATGTCATTAGGAGTCCCAGACATTAATGATTACATGACTGTATAGTCTGGTTTTCTTGACTAGGCCATCGGGAGTCCCGGGCCTTGAGACATCAGAGTGGATTGGGCCTCGGGCCCAGATTCACAACCAAGAGTTATATCACAGATATAATTAGCCGACAAAGGGCTTACCGATATAAGCTAAGGTTGGGTGACGGCCAGTGGCCCACTTTGATCTTAGTTATATGTGGATCTTGGAATCATTATATTCTATTGAGGGTAACTTATGTTATTGAATATAATGCATGATTAATCAAATTAAGTTTAATATAAGATTAATCATATTGAACATATTAACTAATAACCTTTTATCTTATATATTTCAGCTATGACTACTACAAGCACACAAAACACATTCTCAATCCGGTCTGTTCTCGAGAAGGAGAAGCTGACTGGAACGAACTTCCTGACATGGTCAAGGAACTTGAGGCTGGTCCTCAAGCAGGAGAAGAAGGATTATGTCCTTCGTGATCCTCTCCCCGAGAGGCCTGCTAACAATGCCGCCAGGACTCTGCATAATGCTTGGGAAAAGCATTCGTCAGATGAAAATGATGTGTATTGCCTTATGTTGGCGACAATGACTGCTGAGCTGCAAATGCAGTTCGAGAGTGTATTGTCACCAATTGAGATAATGGCAAGCCTGAAATCGCTTTTTCAGGAGCAAGCAAGGACTGAGAGGTTTCAGACTGTTAAGAACCTCTTAGACTGTAAGTTGGCTGCGAATGCGGCAGTGAGTCCTCATGTCTTGAAGATGATGGGTTATCTCGATCATCTTCAGAAACTCGACTGCCCTATCAGCCAGGAACTTGCCTGCGACATCATTCTGCAGTCATTACCTGCAAGCTATGATCAGTTCATTCTGAACTTTAACATGCATGGCTTGAGTAAGACATTGCCTGAGCTTCACGGAATGCTCAAGACTGCAGAGCCCAACTTGAGGAAAACCGCCAAGGACCCCAATGTGCTTATGGTGCAAAAGGGCAAGGGGTTTAAGAAATCCTCTGCTAAGGATAAGGGAAAGGCCAAGGCTGTCCAAGTCGCGGACAAGGACACGCCAAAGCCCAAGCCCAAGTCCAAGGCTGGGCCAACTGACATATGCAGGTTCTGTAAAGAACCAGGGCATTGGAGGAGAGAATGTAAGAAATTCCAAGAAGGTCTAAAGGAATTGAAGAAGAAGACTCTCGAGACTTCTTCGACAGGTATTTTTGTTATAGACGTTAATACAACTACTTCTGATAATACCTCATGGGTTATGGATACTGGTTGTGGGGCTCATATTTGTACTAATATGCAGGCACTCAGCAACAGTAGAAGGCTGAAGCAAGGACAAGTGGAGCTACGAGTTGGGAATGGAGCGAAAGTTCCAGCACTAGCTGTAGGCACATACTTGTTGTCTTTACCTTCAGGATTGATTTTAGAACTCAATAATTGTTATTTTGTACCTGCTATAAGCAGAAATATTATTTCAATTTCTTTGTTGGATTTGGAAGGTTATGATTTTTCAGTTAAGAATAAATTATGTTCCTTCAATCGCAACAATTTGTTTTATGGTTCTGCCCCTCTTACGAATGGGCTTTACATACTCGATCAATCCGCGCCAATTTATAACATTAATACCAAACGGTTCAAACCTAATGAGGAGAACCGAACGTTTCTATGGCATTGTCGTTTAGGGCACATCAGCGAGAAACGCATCAAGAGGCTCCATTCGAATGGACTTCTTGGCTCATTTGACTTTGAGTCATGTGAGAAATGCGAATCCTGCATGATGGGCAAAATGACACGGGCCCCCTTTAATAAACCTAACGAGAGGGCCAGTGACTTATTGGGCCTGATACACACTGATGTGTGTGGCCCAATTTCCACAAATGCAAGAGGAAACTATCAGTACTTCATTACCTTCACTGATGATTTCAGTAGGTATGGATATGTTTATTTAATGAAACATAAGTCTGAATCTTTTGAGAAGTTCAGAGAATTCCAAAATGAAGTACAGAACCAACTTGGCAAAAGCATTAAGGCTTTTCGGTCCGACCGAGGAGGAGAATACTTAAGCCAGGAATTCAGTGATCATCTAAGAGAGTGTGGGATCGTATCCCAACTCACTCCTCCCGGAACACCTCAATGGAATGGTGTGTCTGAGAGGAGAAATCGGACCTTATTGAATATGGTTCGATCTATGATGAGTCACACAGACCTTCCAATATCCCTTTGGGGATATGCTCTGCTAACAGCAGTGTTCACTCTAAATAGAGCGCCATCGAAAGCAGTAGCAAAGACACCATATGAATTATGGACTGGAGTGGCTCCAGTGCTGTCTTATCTAAGAATTTGGGGTTGTGAAGCCTATGTCAAGAGATTGATCTCAGACAAGCTTACACCAAAGTCTGATAAATGCTACTTCATTGGTTATCCGAAGGAAACCAAGGCTTATTACTTCTATCTACGTTCCGAGAACAAGATCTTTGTTGCCCGGGATTGTAACTTTCTTGAGAGAGAGTTTCTCTCTAAGAAAGACAGTGGGAGTAAGGTACTGCTTGAAGAAATTCAAGATGAACAGGATACTGCTCAACCTAATGAGGAAGAGCAGCAGGAGGACCTACAAGAAATTGTAGAGCCTGAACCTGTAGTACCTGAAGTTCGAAGATCCGGGAGGATCCGTCACGAACCCGAGAGATATCAAGGATTCCTCGTGACTAACTGTCATGATCTTTTTATCATTGATGGTGATGAACCATCGAACTTCAATCAAGCCATGATGGGCCCAGATTCCTCGAAGTGGCGCAAGGCCACTGATTCCGAAATGGACTCCATGTCGGTCAACCAAGTGTTTTCGTTGGTTGACTTACCCGCTGGTGTAAAAGCCATCGAGTGCAAATGGATCTTCAAGAAGAAGATTGACGTGGATGGAAATGTCCAGATTTATAAAGCCAGGTTGGTGGCAAAAGGTTTCAGACAAGTTCACGGTGTGGATTACGATGAAACCTATTCACCAGTGGCTATGATGAAATCTATTCGGATTCTTCTAGCAACTGCAGCTTTTCATGATTATGAAATTTGGCAGATGGACGTGAAAACCGCCTTCCTGAATGGTATTCTGGAAGAGGATGTGTATATGACGCAACCTGACGGTTACATAGATCCAAAGAATGCTGGGAAAGTATGCAAGCTTCATAAATCCATTTATGGATTGAAGCAAGCATCGAGGAGCTGGAATCTTCGTTTTGATGAAGCGATCAAGCAATTTGACTTCATCAGAAACGAAGAAGAACAATGCGTGTATAAGAAAACTAGTGGGAGCAAGATAGTATTTCTTATTCTGTATGTCGATGACATACTGCTTCTCGGAAACGACGTTCCAATACTGAAGTCCGTAAAGGACTGGCTTGGAAGTTGTTTTTCCATGAAAGACATGGGTGAAGCCGCATACGTTCTTGGAATCAGGATCTACCGGGATAGATCTAGAAGGCTGATAGGCTTGTGTCAAGATTCATACATTGACAAAGTCCTACAAAGATTCAGCATGAAAGATTCCAAGAAGGGCTTCACGCCAATGGTACATGGCACAACGCTAAGCAAGAAGCAGAGCCCTACGACGGCTGCTGAGCTTGAGCGCATGAAGAATATTCCTTATGCATCTGTAATAGGATCTGTCATGTATGTGTTGGAAGTTTCGGTTGATCCTGATTCAATTCTCATATTGATATCAACCTAAACATGCATTAGATCTAGGTGTTCTTATTTAGAAACATTATGATCTCACCTTTTACCTGTTTGTTGCAGCGGAATTGATGAACAGGTCAGAGATCAGGGAGATACACCAAGGGATGAATCCTCCAAAGGCTCACACACGCAATCACCGGAAACTGGCTGCTAGACCACGAGGAGATGGGGCGCAGAAGAGAGAGAGAGGCGCGGCTGAGTGCTAGGGTTGGGAGGAAGAGAGTTGGCTTTTAGTCATTAAAAGCCTTCTCTTTCCCTTTTGGGCTTTTGGGCCCAATCTGATTAAATCCCATTTAATCAGACCCATTAATCTTTCTCTCTTAGTACGACAAATGCCTAGCACTTTTGTCGTACTTCTGCTAAGCCGTTCCTACTTTATTTCCTGCTAGCTTAAGCGTGTGACCCATATGGGATCATACAATAAAAGCAATAAGTCCGAGACTTATAGATCATGAGCGGACTCTAGCAAGCCATCATGACCCCCAGTATTGTATGACTTATGTCTGATCACTGACATACTCTTACGTTATAGAGACAGTACAGAGATTGCTGGACACAATTCCAACAATCTCCCACTTGAACTGGAATCTCTGTATTCATAATCCCTTTCGTCTCAATATCTCGATTAGTCATAAGGCAAGATTAGTGTCATCCTTATAAAGCCTAATCTTGTTCATCGGACTCTGATTTGATACTGACAATCCAAACGACTCGGGAAAGTCCGTTTGAGCATGGCCATGCGTTTTCCAGTATTCAAATCTCCGATTGGCCTAGAGATATTCACTCCATTTATATTGGAGGGACAAATCCCATCTTGTTCCATCACTGTAAACTACTCGTTTCATGATGTACCCAAACAAGGTCCTTATAGCTATCGCAGAACGATAGCGTTAGACAATGATCAAAGTGCATCAGTCCATATGCAGTCACATGCATGCGAACTCAGGTCTAAGGACTATACTCTATAGTCGTAGTAAGAATCTCTTATGACACAGATATAAATATCCTGAAGAGTTCTTATTAGCGGGTCTTGTCCGGTCGTATGTTCCCAACATACACCTATGTACTGACTTTGATGCCGAGCATCTATGACACACTGAGACTTTGTCATAAGTCACGTACCAATCCAGTCTTACACGGTTGTTGGTGTTCCAGTTTCAACAACCTTCGACTAGGGACATGATGATATAAAACATTTATCAAATATAGGATCTCATGATCAAGCTAAATGACTTCGATGACTCAAGATCAAATCATTTACTTCGATGACCTATAAAATGGTTCATATCATTTTGGAACGATTATTTCATCACAGTTAAAATAATCTTGAAATAATAATTTCATTAAAACATAAATAATGTTTTACAAGAACATATCAAATAACTAAAATAAAGCTCACAAAACTCCCACTCAAATTTAGATTACATTTCAATGTTTCTAATGCCTACAGCTTCAGTCAGAAACTCGAGCTTAGGCCTTGGGAGTGGCTTTGTCAACGGATCAGCGACATTATCATCTGTCGGAACTCGGCTGATCTTGACTTCCTTTCTATTAATGATGTCACGTATCAAGTGATATCTTCTTTGAACATGCTTGGATTTCTGGTGTGATCTTGGTTCCTTTGCCTGAGCTATAGCACCATTGTTGTCACAAAACTGTGCCAGAGGCTCAGCCGCATCTGGTATCACACCTAGTTCCATAATGAACTTTCGTATCCAAACAGCTTCCTTCGCTGCTTCCGAGGCGGCGATATATTCAGCTTCTGTAGTGGAATCAGCAACGGTGTCCTGCTTGGAGCTTCTCCAACTTACTGCACCGCCATTCAGACAAAAGACATAACCGGACTGTGACCGGAAATCATCAGTGTCTGTCTGGAAACTTGCGTCCGTGAATCCACTGACCTTAAGCACATCACTTCCACCGTACACCAAGAATTTATCCTTAGTATGTCTTAGATACTTCAAGATATTCTTTACGGCAATCCAATGGTTTTCACCTGGATTTGACTGGTATCTACTCGTCATGCTCAATGCGTAAGCAACATCAGGACGAGTACAGATCATGGCATACATGACAGATCCTATTGCAGATGCATAAGGAATATTCTTCATGCGCTCAAGCTCAGCAGCCGACGTAGGGCTCTGCTTCTTGCTTAGCGTTGTGCCATGTACCATTGGCGTGAAGCCCTTCTTGGAATCTTTCATGCTGAATCTTTGTAGGACTTTGTCAATGTATGAGTCTTGACACAAGCCTATCAGCCTCTTAGGTCTATCCCGATAGATCCTAATTCCAAGAACGTATGCGGCTTCACCCATGTCTTTCATGGAAAAACAACTTCCAAGCCAGTCCTTTACAGACTTCAGCATTGGAATGTCGTTTCCGAGAAGCAGTATGTCATCAACATACAGAATAAGAAAAACGATTTTGCTCCCACTAGTTTTCTTATACACGCATTGTTCTTCTTCGTTTCTGATAAAGTCAAATTGCTTGATCGCTTCATCAAAACGAAGATTCCAGCTCCTCGATGCTTGCTTCAATCCATAAATGGATTTATGAAGCTTGCATACTTTCCCAGCATTCTTTGGATCTATGTAACCGTCAGGTTGCGTCATATACACATCCTCTTCCAGAATACCATTCAGGAAGGCGGTTTTCACGTCCATCTGCCAAATTTCATAATCATGAAAAGCTGCAGTTGCTAGTAGAATCCGAATAGATTTCATCATAGCCACCGGTGAATAGGTTTCATCGTAGTCCACACCGTGAACTTGTCTGAAACCTTTTGCCACCAACCTGGCTTTATAAATTTGGACATTTCCATCCACGTCAATCTTCTTCTTGAAGATCCATTTGCACTCGATGGCTTTTACACCAGCGGGTAAGTCAACCAACGAAAATACTTGGTTGACCGACATGGAGTCCATTTCGGAATCAGTGGCCTTGCGCCACTTAGAGGAATCTGGGCCCATCATGGCTTGATTGAAGTTCGATGGTTCATCACCATCAATGATCAAAAGATCATGACAGTCAGTCACGAGGAATCCCTGATATCTCTCGGGTTCGTGACGGATCCTCCCGGATCTTCGAACTTCAGGTACTACAGGTTCAGGCTCTACAATTTCTCGTAGATCCTCCTGCTGCTCTTCCTCATTAGGTTGAGCAGTATCCTGTTCATCTTGAATTTCTTCAAGCAGTACCTTACTCCCACTGTCTTTCTTAGAGAGAAACTCCCTCTCAAGAAAGTTACAATCCCGGGCAACAAAGATCTTGTTCTCGGAACGTAGATAGAAGTAATAAGCCTTGGTTTCCCGTGGATAACCAATGAAGTAGCATTTATCAGATTTTGGTGTAAGCTTATCTGAGATTAATCTCTTAACATAGGCTTCACAACCCCAAATTCTTAGATAAGACAGCACTGGAGCTTCTCCAGTCCATAATTCATATGGTGTCTTTGCTACTGCTTTTGATGGCGCTCTGTTTAGTGTGAACACTGCTGTTAGCAGAGCATATCCCCAAAGGGATATTGGAAGGTCTGTGTGACTCATCATAGATCGAACCATATCCAATAAGGTCCGATTTCTCCTCTCAGACACACCATTCCATTGAGGTGTTCCAGGAGGAGTGAGTTGGGATACGATCCCACACTCTCTCAGATGATCACTGAATTCTTGGCTTAAGTATTCTCCTCCTCGGTCGGACCGAAGAGCCTTAATGCTTTTGCCAAGTTGGTTCTGTACTTCATTTTGGAATTCTCTGAACTTCTCAAAAGATTCAGACTTATGTTTCATCAAATAAACATATCCATACCTACTGAAATCATCAGTAAAGGTAATGAAGTACTGATAGTTTCCTCTTGCATTAGTGGACATTGGGCCACACACATCAGTGTGTATCAGGCCCAATAAGTCACTGGCCCTCTCGTTAGGTTTATTAAAGGGGGCCCGTGTCATTTTGCCCATCATGCAGGATTCGCATTTCTCACATGACTCAAAGTCAAATGAGCCAAGAAGTCCATTCGAATGGAGCCTCTTGATGCGTTTCTCGCTGATGTGCCCTAAACGACAATGCCATAGAAACGTTCGGTTTTCCTCATTAGGTTTAAACCGTTTTGTATTAATGTTATAAATTGGCGCGGATTGATCGAGTATGTAAAGCCCATTCGTAAGAGGGGCAGAACCATAGAACAAATTGTTGCGATTGAAGGAACATAATTTATTCTTAACTGAAAAATCATAACCTTCCAAATCCAACAAAGAAATTGAAATAATATTTCTGCTTATAGCAGGTACAAAATAACAATTATTAAGTTCTAAAATCAATCCCGAAGGTAAAGACAACAAGTAAGTTCCTACAGCTAGTGCTGAAACTTTCGCTCCATTCCCAACTCGTAGTTCCACTTGTCCTTGCTTCAGCCTTTTACTGTTGCTGAGTGCCTGCATATTAGTACAAATATGAGCCCCACAACCAGTATCCATGACCCATGAGGTATTATCAGAAGTAGTTGTATTAACTTCTATAACAAAAATACCTGATGAAGAAGTCTCGAAAGTCTTCTTCTTTAATTCCTTTAGACCTTCCTGGAATTTCTTACAATCTCTTCTCCAATGCCCCAGTTCTTTGCAGAACCTGCACATGTCAGTAGGCCCAGCCTTGGACTTGGGCTTGGGCTTTGGCGTGTCCTTGTCCGCGACTTGGACACCCTTGGCCTTTCCCTTATCCTTAGCAGAAGACTTCTTAAACCCCTTGCCCTTTTGTACCATAAGTACATTGGGGTCCTTGGCGGTTTTCTTCAAGTTGGGCTCTGCAGTCTTGAGCATTCCGTGAAGCTCAGGCAGTGTCTTACTCAAGCCATGCATGTTAAAGTTCAGAATGAACTGATCATAGCTTGCAGGTAAAGACTGCAGAATGATGTCGCAGGCAAGTTCCTGGCTGATTGGGCAGTCGAGTTTGTGAAGATGATCGAGATAACCCATCATCTTCAACACATGAGGACTCACTGCCGCATTCGCAGCCAACTTACAGTCCAAGAGGTTCTTAACTGTCTGGAACCTCTCGGTCCTAGCCTGCTCCTGAAAAAGCGATTTCAGGCTTGCCATGATCTCGATTGGAGACAATACACTTTCGAACTGCTTTTGCAGCTCAGGAGTCATTGTCACCAACATCAGGCAATAAACATCATTTTCATCTGACGAATGCTTTTCCCAAGCATTGTGCAGAGTCCTGGCAGCATTGGCAAGAGGCCTCTCGGGGAGGGGATCTCGAAGGACATAATCCTTCTTCTCCTGCTTGAGGACCAGCCTCAAGTTCCTTGACCATGTCAGGAAGTTCGTTCCAGTCAGCTTCTCCTTCTCGAGAACAGACCGGATCGAGAATGTGTTTTGTGTGCTTGTAGTAGTCATATCTGAAATATATAAATAAAAAGGTTATTAGTTATATGTTCAAAATGATTAATCTCGTATTAAATTATAATATGATTAATCACGCATTATATTCAATAACCTAAGTTACCCTCAATAGAATATAATGATTCCAAGATCCACATATAACTAAGATTAAAGTGGGCCACTGGCCGTCACCCAACCTTAGCTTATATCGGTAAGCCCTATATCGGCTAATTATATCCGTGATATAACTCTTGGTTGTGAATCTGGGCCCGAGGCCCAATCCACTCTGATGTCTCAAGGCCCGGGACTCCCGATGGCCTAGTCAAGAAAACCGGACTATACAGTCATGTAATCATTAATGTCTGGGACTCCCAATGACATTTATGAATCACAAACCGTCTTACCCACGCAAAAGCAGACATCCTCACACTGTAAGGCCATGAATGCAATTGAATGGGCTTTGACAGCTGACATAGCCTGGACAAGACATCCAACGCTTGATATTATTTGAGGTTCGTAGGTTTATTAAAATCATTCCCAAAATAGAAGATTACTATTTCGGGAAACTTTCTATTTATGGAAACCTACTAATTTTGGAAACTTTCTAAAATTGGAAACTTTCTAACTTTAGAAACTTCTTTAAAATCCAAAACCCGCAAATTCAGAAACTTCTATTTTAAGAAACTTTCTAATTATAAAATTTCGGAAACTTTAATTTAAAAACGACTTTATAATTTTATAAAATAGATTTTAAATTAATCTGAAGAAAGACTCAATTAACTGGCCCAATTGTTTTAACTTCTTGGCCCGAGGCCCAAGAATTGGTCCATGTCCAAGACATGACCCAATTGTCCAATTAATTGACATAACCGGTCTGGTTCATTAAAACTGGTCTAACCAAGTTTCAATTACTACGATGACCACAATTGTCAACCGGTTATTTACTAAACCGGAATTTCTCAATTTATTTGGTCCAACCAAATCAAATTAGAAATTCCTGGTTTAGGCACTAAATCCAATATTTCTTTCGACATTGGATTTCTTATTCCGGTTTAACCAGATTTAATAAAATTATTAAAATCTGTTTATTAAACCAGAATGATGATTTTAATCAAGTTTTTGAACCGAACCCTGAACCGAACCGATTTGGTCACGAACCAAACCGAGTTGGTCGTGACCTAGCTTCCTTAGCAAGAAAACATCGGCCAGCCGCTCAGCCGCGAACCAATCGATCCGAGATCGAGGCGATACGCAGCCGGGACGGGCCATCGGGACGGTGCAGCCGGGACGCGGACGAGTTGCTCGGACCGACGCTCCACGATCGCCGAGCGATCGGGACGCGACGCACGCGACCGGGACGCGATCGAGACGAACGATCGGATGCGACGCGACGATCGATCGTGATCGATCATACGATCCGATCCGATCCATTCGACCATCCCGACCGTCCGGTCCAACTCACGGCCGTGATAATCAACCGGCCAAGCCGGTCGATCTCTTCCTTGGCCGATCGACAAAAACGAGTCATATAGCTCGGTTTTGTGATCCAATCAATTTGTTTAGAGTTCAATTCTGATTCTTAACTGTTTTATCTTATCAGTAATTGATTCAAAAACAATTCTAAGCAGATTAAACAACCTAAACAATGAATCTAAAACAAGAAACCTAAGAACCAATGGCTCTGATACCACTGTTGGAAGTTTCGGTTGATCCTGATTCAATTCTCATATTGATATCAACCTAAACATGCATTAGATCTAGGTGTTCTTATTTAGAAACATTATGATCTCACCTTTTACCTGTTTGTTGCAGCGGAATTGATGAACAGGTCAGAGATCAGGGAGATACACCAAGGGATGAATCCTCCAAAGGCTCACACACGCAATCACCGGAAACTGGCTGCTAGACCACGAGGAGATGGGGCGCAGAAGAGAGAGAGAGGCGCGGCTGAGTGCTAGGGTTGGGAGGAAGAGAGTTGGCTTTTAGTCATTAAAAGCCTTCTCTTTCCCTTTTGGGCTTTTGGGCCCAATCTGATTAAATCCCATTTAATCAGACCCATTAATCTTTCTCTCTTAGTACGACAAATGCCTAGCACTTTTGTCGTACTTCTGCTAAGCCGTTCCTACTTTATTTCCTGCTAGCTTAAGCGTGTGACCCATATGGGATCATACAATAAAAGCAATAAGTCCGAGACTTATAGATCATGAGCGGACTCTAGCAAGCCATCATGACCCCCAGTATTGTATGACTTATGTCTGATCACTGACATACTCTTACGTTATAGAGACAGTACAGAGATTGCTGGACACAATTCCAACAGTATGCCATGATCTGTACTCGTCCTGATGTTGCTTATGCATTGAGCATGACGAGTAGATACCAGTCAAATCCAGGTGAAAACCATTGGATTGCCGTAAAGAATATCTTGAAGTATCTAAGACATACTAAGGATAAGTTCTTAGTGTACGGTGGAAGTGATGTGCTTAAAGTCAGTGGATTCACGGACGCAAGTTTCCAGACAGACCAAGATGATTTCCGGTCACAGTCCGGTTATATCTTTTGTCTGAATGGCGGTGCAATCAGTTGGAGAAGCTCCAAGCAAGACACCGTTGCTGATTCCACTACAAAAGCTGAATATATCGCCGCCTCAGAAGCTGCGAAGGAAGCTGTTTGGATACGAAAGTTCATTATTGAACTAGGTGTGATACCAGATGCGGCTGAGCCTCTAGCACTGTTTTGTGATAACAATGGTGCTATTGCTCAGGCAAAGGAACCAAGATCACACCAGAAATCCAAGCATGTTCTAAGAAGATTTCACTTGATACGTGACATCATTAATAGAAAGGAAGTCAAGATCAGCCGAGTTCAGACAGATGATAACGTCGCTGATCCGTTGACAAAGCCACTCCCAAGGCCTAAGCTCGAGTTTCTGACTGAAGCTGTAGGCATTAGAGACATTGAGATGTAATCTAAATTTGAGTGGGAGTATGAGGGCTTTATTTAGTTATTTGATATGTTCTTGTAAAACATTTTTTTTATGTTTAATGAAATTATTATTTCAAGATTATTTTAACTGTGATGAAATAATCGTTCCAAAGTGATATGAACCATTTTATAGGTCATCGAAGTAAGTGACTTGATCTTGAGTCATCAAAGTCATTTAGCTTGATCATGAGACCCTATATTTGATAGATGGCTTATATCATTCTGTCCCTAGTCGAAGGTTGTTGAAATTGGAACACCAACAACCGTGAGAGACTGGATTGGTATGTGACTTATGACAAAGTCTCAGTGTGTCATAGATGCGCGGCATCAAAGTCAATACATAGGTGTATGTTGGGAACATACGACCGGACAAGACCCGATTATGAGAACTCTTCAGGATATTTATATCTGTGTCATAAGAGATTCTCACTACGACTATAGAGTATAGTCCTTAGACCTGAGTTCGCATGCATGTGACTGCACATGGACTAATGCACTTTGATCATTGTCTAACGCTGTCGTTCTGCGATAGTTATAAGGACCTTGTTTGGGTACATTATGAAATGAGTAGTATACAGTGATGGAACAAGACGGAATTTGTCCCTCCAATATAAATGGAGTGAATATCTCTAGGCCAATCAGAGATTTGAATACTGGAAAATGCATGGCCATGCTCAAACGGACTGTCCCGAGTCGTTTGGATTGTCAGTATCGAATCAGAGTCCGATGAACAAGATTAGGCTTTATAAGGATGACACTAATCTTGCCTTATGACTAATCGAGATATTGAGACAAAAGGATTATGAATACAGAGATTCCAGTACAAGTGGGAGATTGTTGGAATTGTGTCCAGTAATCTCGGTACTGTCTCTAGAAAGTAAGAGTATGTCAATGATCAGACATAAGTCATATAATACTGGGGGTCATGATGGCTTGCTAGAGTCCGCTCATGATCTATAAGTCTTGGACTTATTGCCTTTATTATATGATCCCATATGGGTCACACGCCTAAGCTAACAGGAAAATGTGTAGGAACGGCTTAGCAGAAGTACGGTAAAAGTGCCAGGCATTTGTCGTACTTAGAGAGAGATTAATGGGTCTGATTAAATCCAAGGTATTTAATCAGATTAGTATTTGGGCCCAAAAGCCCAAAAGGGAAAGAGAAGGGTTTTATAAACTAAAACCCAAATCTCTTTCTCCCTAACCCTAGCCTCCCTGCGCCAACTCTCTCTCTTCATGCGCCTCCTCTCCCTTGGTCTAGCAGCCTCTCTTCCTGCTTGGTGTGCGTGTGTGAACCTCTGGAGGAGTTATCACTCGGTGGCTCTCTGATCTCTGACATGTTCTCTCTTTCCGCTGCATAAACAGGTAAAAGGTGAGATCAACAAAGTTTCTATTCAAGAAGAACCTAGATCAGCATGTTTAGGATAATCTGAATCTGAGAATTGAATCAGGATTAACACCAAAACATCCTTCAGACCATTGTTTGTGTGTTGTTTTGTTTACTCCGGTGTTGGGCCGGGTATACTGTTGTTTGTGTGGTGTTTAGTCTATTCCAGTGTTGGGCCGGGTATACCATGTTGTTGATACTTACCTCGGTACGGGACCGGGTAAGTTTGGATAGATGCCTAATCCGGTATGAAACCGGATAAGGTCGAGTGGCATTGAGGTTGGTGATAGGACTTGCGGGATAGATTGGGGATTGAGATAGTGTATATTCGACCTTGCCGGTCTTGCGTGATAGAGTCCCAATGAGTCTGCTTGTTTACCTTACTGTTATTAGGACTCTGGGGTGCGTTAGATCCCGCAAGTCTAGAGATGGCGTTTCGGTACTTCCCGCCCGATTGGATCCTCGAGAGTTGAGTTCCTGGTTAGTTCATGTACCTTCAGGTAGTGGTTCTGGCAGGTGTTAACCAATGGAGGGACGTCTGTAGGTGTGTAGTCCGGAGAATACGGGGTCGCGTCCTAGGGCCAGACTGCATGGAAGCTTAGGTTATCTAGGGGTAGCCCGAGTCACCGCGTATCGATGGACTGAGAATGGTGTCCTAGGTCTTAGGACTTTGTGTTTATGTCTAGGACTCGTGGGAGGTTTTAGTTACCATAGGGGTGACTAAGTGTTCCCGTGGAAGTTACCGAGTTCGCATAGTAGGCCCAGATGGTGAGGAGTTAGTGTTAGTGCCGCGTTAGATAGATCAAGTCTAATCGAGAGCATGTGCCGCAGTGTTTTCGATTTCCGTGGTTACCTTTTGTTGTTGTGTGTTGTTATTTGAATGTTTGTGTGTTGTGGAGATCATCACGTCTTGGTAGCACGTGATCAGCTATTGTACTTGTTTGTTATTTTGGGTTTTGGCGGAATTATTAGTTGTTAGTAGCCTGTTAGATGGGGAGCCGTCTCACTGGGTAATCTTAGATTACTCATTAGACTCTTTTTGTGTTCTTCAGGTTTGGCATAGTTCGGCGGACGCATAGGGTGCTCGGAGTAGGCCTGGGCATAAAAACCGGAACCGAAGAACCAGAACCGAAGAACCGATAGCCGAAACCGAAAATTTATCATTTGGTTCCACCTAATTATCCAATGGATCATGAGCTGAAGAACTGTGGGTATTGGGTAGAACCGGAACCGAACCGAGAACCGGAAACAGGAACCAAAGAACCGAATATATGTAAGCTTATGTTTTTCGGTTTAGAGGTTCAGTCATTACTCATTAATACCGTGTTATTGTTTAATTTTTTGTCGGGACTGTTTCACTTCTCGAGTGAAGAAGATTACGCATGCGGAGAATCCATTCTCGAGGAGCTTCATCAAGTGGTCAAGTTGCTCCTCATAAATCAAAATCGCACAATCTCTTTCTCATACGCCACCTTGGAATCTCAGACACATCCTAGCCGTCGTGGGTCGTCGGTTGTATCATCCACTGCAAGTAGAAATCGAACATAATCGGAGGTAACTTGATTTAGGCTTTCTAAATTCGATTCGATTTAGGGTTTCTTTACACTAATTTGATTCGGTTTAGGGTTTTTTCGAATCCTTTTAACTTATTCGATTTAGGTTTTTGGTGTGATAAACAATTTTAGGGTTTCTGATTTAATCGATTTGGGGTTTTTAATTTTAATCGGCTTAGGGCTTTAAATATCATATCAGTTGATGTTAATATGCTTTCAACTATGCTATGAACTTCTGATTATTTATTTTTGTGATGAATTGATGATATGTTATGAATTCATTGCAGATGGCTTCGACTCAAGATCGACCAAACAATAACATGGATGATGAAGAAGATATTGATATGGAGGATATGCTATCTGAGACAGAAGATGAAGTAGAGACTTCTAATCCTACTATGGATTATGGTAAAGGCAAAAAGAAACGTGGTGGCACTGGCAAGAAGAGGAAAAGGTCAAAGGTTTGGGCTCACTTCACAGAAACTATTAGTGACGCTAACAAGGCTTCATGTCATTATTGTGGAAAGAAAATGGCGTGTGCATCAACTTCAGGCACAACAAATATGAGGAAGCATCTCCGTACTTGTAAGCAGCATCAAGCGTGGAAAGTAACTCAGAAATCAGATCAGAAGGTGATTGAGCAAGATTTTGATGGTGTACAGTTAAAAGTTTCTGAAGCAGTATTCAGGGAAGCTTGCAATGAGATGTTGGTTATAGGTGAGCTTCCTCTAAGCTTCATAGATGGGTTGGTGTTTAGGCATTTTTGCAATAAAATGAAGTTGTACAAGCCTCATTCTCGAAGAACAGCTACAAGAAACATAGTAGAGATGTATACAGAGAGGAAGACAATGATGAAGAAGATCCTTGGTGGTAAAAAGAAGAGGTTGTCTCTGATAACAGACATATGAGTAGCTTCCGACACTGGATCGATCTACATGGTTGTAACTGCGCACTTTGTTGACACTAACTGGCAAATGAAGAAGCTAATAATTGGATTCAAGAATGTATGTGATCACAAGGGTGCTACTATAGCGGTTGTTCTTCAAGAATGCTTAGAGGAGTGGGACATCAGGAAGATCTTCACCATAACAGTGGACCATGCAACTGCAAGAGTGTTTTGGTCAGATTGGAGCTGACTCACTAGTTCTGAGTGGAGAGTTTATACATATGAGGTGTGCTACGCATATATTGAATCTGGTTGTTAGAGATGGAATGCATGATGTAGACAAGAGTGTTGCTGCAATAAGGAATGCGATTCAGTATGTTACACCAAGGGAGAAGTCATTTGAGCTTCGTGTTGACACAGGGAAGCTACAAAGGGGAAGCTTACCATTAGATTGTAAAACCAGATGGAATTCAACATTTCTTATGTTAAATAGAGCTATGGATTTCAGGGTGGTGTTTGATAAGATGAAGGCTCAAGACAAGCCTTACAAGGACTATTTCAAGGAGTGTACTGAATCTGGAAATGGAAAGAATGGTGAAGCTGTAAAGAAGAGGCATGGACCACCTGGAAAAGAGGATTGGGAGGCCGACAGGTAGTAATAGTATCTCTTTCAATTAATAATTTAACAGTTTATATGACTTGTAACATGTTAACACTTATTAACTTTATTGTTACAGGTTGTTGAACTTACTTGTTCTTTTCTATGAGTCAACACTTGTTCTATCAGAAACTACTAAAGCTAGTTCATACAAGCTTTACAATGAGATAGTTAGTATTCAGACAGCTATTATGGAAATGGGTCAAGAGAATGAATCTGATCAAGAGTTGTTGAAGAAAGCTAAAGCAATGATGGCAAAGCTAGGTAAGTATTGGGATCCTTTTGGTGAAGAAACTGAGATGAATAGGATGATGATAGTAGCTAGTGTCTTTGATCCAAGGAACAAGATGAAGTTTGCTCAGCCATGCTTCAATGATTGGTATGAAAAGGATAATGTCAAGGCTATTGAGAGGCAAGAGTCAACCATGAATATTCTTAAGAGGTTGTTTGATGAATACAACAATAGGCGTATTAGTACTTCTCTGAACAGATCAACAAGTGCAACATCTTCTCAATCACATGGATCAGGATCATCCTCATCTTCTCAGCCAGCTCAACACGCAGGTAGAGTGGATTTTTCGGAAATATTAGGTTTTAGAAGAAGAATGGATGCAAAATACAAAGATTTGGTGCAAGAAGCAGGAATTCAAGAAACAACAACTGAATTAGAGTTATATTTGGCAGAGAATGTGGAGAATCCACACATTTTCACCGGCACTGAGTATGATGTTCTTTCATGGTGGAAGGTAACAACTTTAAGTTTCCGGTTCTTTCAGAAGTTGCTAAGGATGTGCTAGCTATGCAGGTTAGTAGTGTTGCTTCAGAGTCTGCATTCAGCACAAGTGGTCGTATATTGGATCCTTATAGAAGTTGTTTTACACACTATACAATTGAAGTTTTGATGTGTCTTGAGCAATGGCTGAAAACTGAGATAAAAATGGACTACAGAGGATCAATAACCATTGAGCAACTGCTTGAAGACATTGAAGACCAAGATGAGCTTCAGAGAAGTAATTATAATCAACTCTTAAGTTCTAATGTTTTTTGTATCTTGTCACTGCAGAATTTAGAGACATCGGTCTGGAAGAACAAAAAGAAGTCAGACAAAAACAGGTAAGTTATCTATTTTGAAACATGTCATTCAGTTTCCCACTTATCACTTATAGTTTTTAACCAAATGTCCTCTTTACTTTTGATGCAGTTTGAAGTCTTTGAACTTTGAAGTGATTATTGTACTCTGAAGTGGAGCATGAAGTTGTTTACTTTCTTTTTTATCATTGATTTTTGAACTTGAACTTATGATGTTGTTGCTTATCGAACTTGTATTATTTTGCTTTCTGTTTTGGCTTTAAAACTTGGATTTCTGGTTTTGTTTTAGTTTTAGAACTTGGAACTATTTCGGGTATTTTTATGTTATTTCGGTTCTTTTTTTTAATTTCGAGTAAAAACAGTTATTTCGGTTCCAAAATATCAGGAACCGTATAAGAACCGAAAATTTCGGGTATTTTACGGTTCCTCTAACTATGGAACCGAACCGAACCGGAACCAACCGGAACCGAACCAAAAAAATTAGAAAATACCCATTGGGTAATAAATTTAGGAACCGAAGAACTGGAATCGAATGGTTCCTACCCGGAACCAAACCGAATACCTGAAAGCCCAGGCCTAGCTCAAGTAGTCTTGGATTCGCATTTGGCTTCGGTTTGTTAATCATTTTGACTTATTTTCGGTTTCGGATTTTGTTGGGATCCCGTTAAATGATTTGTATTAAACCGTAAATTGTTATGAATAAGATTTAAAATTTTAAAGTAATAAAAATGGAATAATTCCCTGATATACAGTTTATTCCGAACCGAACACAACTCGTGGAAGCGGTACGGGTTGAAAAGCCTTGTATCGTGGAAACGAGGTAAACGGAGTCAAAGATGGTGTGGTTCGAGCCTTCGACTCAAACTGGACTGTCTCTTGCTTCGTATTGTGACAAACTCTTCTCGTATGGCCTGCTCGGGTTTGATCGGTCATATTCTTGTTTGATTGTTGGTCGGTCAGCTTGTCGGTCGGTGAAAAACGGGAAGGGGGCGTTACACAGAGGGTGCCAAGGATGACATTTTATATTGCAGGTTTGTCGACGACCACAAACTTGATGAGAGTTTTGTGACTCCGCCGACATAGATGGGTAATTTAATTGTGCTGATTGTCATTGTTTTCTAACTTATAAAGCATGTCAGCGGTTGATTACGGGTGTGGTATCACTTTTCTTGATTTCCATCTTAATTAAGGTTTCTTTTAATATTAGATCCACAAAGCTTCATTTGTCGATCTAGTTTCGTGAGACTTCATAGTCGCTGATAAGGTGTTCGATAACTAGCGGGTCGTTGTGTGGAGTGTCGAGGCCAACTGTGTCGTCGTCGGTAAATATGATGGGTGGTTAATCGTTCATGGGTAGGGGATAATTTTTAGCGGTGACGGTCTTGCGTTCGTATTCTTTTATTGTCGGGATTGAGTCGTTGCAGGCAATTACGCCGCCCATAATCATGTTGATTTGGCGTACTACTAGAGGTGCCCCTTCTTCTGTCTCTGGGTCATTACGACGTGGTTTTGGTGTATCGGTGTCTGAAAAGCGGTGTTGTCTTCTGTTTTGTCGAGATGACTCTTATTCGCGTCGTCTTTCGTCTTTTTTTTGTTTTGTTGACGACGAGCCTCATTATCACGATGGGCGAATCCCTTAGTTGATCAATGGTTGTGAAGAATTCTCCTTTCTGAAATTTTCTGAAGAGGGCATCTCTTAAATATCGGCATGATGTTGTGTCATGAGTGATGATTTTGTGGAATTCGCAATATCGTTGTGAGGACGTGTTTTTTGGTGATGGAGATTTTGGTCGTCGTGGGGGCAGTTTTGTCATGGTGTTGCAAGTCCATTTGTTCCATGGTTTTGAGGAAGGTGGTCGATGTGCGTCAGTGTCCTCAACATAGTAGTTTGTTGATTTTTTTATGACGGCCGGGCCTTTCTTAGTGTTGTCGTTGTTCATGATAGTCTTCTTGCTTGCTAGCCGTTTTTAGATATGCATACTTCTTAACCAACATCGCCTTATGTTCTTCGAGCTCGATGAACTTGTTTGCTCGATGGAAGGCATCTTCTAGGGTGTGAGGGTTGTTGAGATAAAGATCTTCGTGAAAGGAATATTCGAACCAAATATCGTTTTGGAGTGCACCGATGGCCAGTTTGTTTGATATTGAGATACGCAAGATGAGCGTCTTATAACGTTCCATGAAGGCGCATAGAGTCTCTTTTGGGCCATGAGTTAATGCCCAGAGGGATATAATGGATGCGTCGTTTTGGAGGTACATATTATAATGTTTAAGTAAGGACAATGAGAGATGGTGAAAGCTGCTGATTGAGTTTGCTGGTAGGCGCGAGAACCAGCTATGGATAATGCCTCTTCAGTTTTCAACAAAACGTTACAGTAACCGGCATCTTTCTCTTATGGTGTAAATCAAGCTCGGCCGATAGCTATTTTGAAAGCAGTCATATGGTTTCTTGGATCGGAGCTGCCAACAAAGGTAGGTAGCTTGATATTATCAGGTGATGAACAAGCGTGTCAGTTATCTTTGCTTATAAGGGTGTTTTTTGCGTTTCTTCGATGGCTCATTCAATTTCTAGTGCCAATTGCATAGAGCGGTGAACCTTTGATTTCATCTCTCGTAAGTTGTCTTTGATCTCCAAGAGCTCTCGTTGATTATTGTTGGCGAGATAGGATTCGTGAGTCATTGCCGCCATGGCGGTGTGGTACTCAGGCGATCCGACTATTATTAGTCTGGTGATACCGTCTTGACCCATGTGGAAGAGATTTCACTGTACTATGTCGGCTCTTCTATTCGGCGCTCTGCGTATTGTTTGTTACGAGCAATAGTGAGTTCGTCGAGTCGGGCGTTGGTTCGTTGCAACATCTCAGCTTGTCGATCGATCTTAGTCAGTAGGGTGTTGACGAGGATGTATGCTTCTAACTGATCTTATGTTATCGTCTCAGGATCTTTATCCCTTGGCGGTCTTTTGTCTCCACCTTCTTATTGTTGTTGTTAGGTCTTACCACCACCTTCAACACCTTCTGGTCGGTTTTTCATGTTTGTAAGATTGTTACGATTTCTTTCTGAGTTGTCTTTGTCGAGGGAAGTGTATGTCAGGGTTGAGTGGTGATAGATTCCGGGGTCATCTATCGGGCCAGGAATCCTCGGATAGCTCGGAGGATGGTCGAGGTAGTCGAGACGAGCTGGTGAAGGACGAGCTGAACAATCTGGACAAGCTTCCCATGATCGATAAGCCGAACAAAGCTAAGGACGGTCCGACAATTCAGATTATTGAATCAAGTTCAGACACATGGTCACTGTTTGATTCATACCTTCTCAACCACGGCGATTCAATACATGAAACTACTTGGAGAATATGCTCAGATCATTTTCAGAATATCTCCAAGAAGAATCACTCAATTCAGAGTTATGGTGAAGAAGTTATGCAACTTTCAACTCCGACCATTTCAAGCTTACGCGATTTGGACATGCGAGCGTTCAAAGGAGATTTCAGAACGAATCAGAAGGAGTTAAGCCATGAAACTAATTTTACTGAATTCTTAATTCATCAGAGAGGCCGTGAGAATTGGAATAACCTCCATATCTGTCCAGATGGAAAAGATATGAATTTTACAAACCGATGGTTCTGCTTGAGGTTCTATTCCGCGACTGAGCCAAAGATTGAGTCACCCAGCTCAACTCAGGTACAATTTGGACCTGAAACCAATTGGAGCTTCTTCCTTAATCTCTTAGATTTCCATCAAGTCCAAGAACGGAGTAAAAGTCCAACGAATCAGAAAGATACATCTCATGTTCCTAAATGGATCAACTTGGTTCATTACTTGAAGATTGCTAAGCCCACATGGATTAGAAGCTTGCAGGCCTATGTTTGGCATCCATGATACCTTCCTAAGCCCAAGAGGAGTTACATTTCGTGGCCCAACAAGTCAGATTCAACCAGGAAGTTCATGAGACAAATTCAATGGTCAAAGTAGTTTAAGAGTCATTCTACATAGTTTTAATGTTTGGTCTTTGGTCAAGTCTTCTTAGTTATTGTTTTCACATTTCCTAAGTAGTTTATTTGACTAGTCTCTTTGACTTCTAGAGTCCTATATGTACCAAAACTTTCACTTCATTTTAATATATCGATTTTTCTTCTTATTTTGAGAGTTCATCTCTTTGTTCTTGGTTGAACATTTTCGTTTCTTTGGCAAGGGTTACTTCCAAAGCAACAAACCTTCTTAGAGTTCGTTGTTAAGGGTTACTTCTTCGATCCTCTTTGAAGTTGGGGAATACCAAAGGCCATCCGCAACCTTTGACGGTCTCCTTCGATCCACCACTGATCCGTGATCAGTTTATCATTCGATCCATCAAAGAGTCTATCCTATCCGGGAATCTATCATGTGGTATCAGAGCCACTCTTTGTTGGTATCTTCTATCTTTTCATCTTCTCATCTACACCATTTCTTAAACACTTCTTATCTTTCTATCTAGTATTTGGGATTTGGGCCAATTCATTTCATCTATCTTAAAAAAAAAAAAAAGACGAAGAGTTTGAACGATTTACAAAAAAAAAAAAAAGAGTGTTCTTAAGTTCTTAAAGGCTGATGAGAAATCCAGCCGGCTGAGGAGAAATCCAGCCTTGAATTGGTTAAGGCAAATCCCACCAAAAATCTTTCAACTTTCTATCTTCTTCTTTTTCCCCCTTGTTGCTTGGAGTACTTGTGGAACTGGCTTGAGTTTGTTTGCCGAGAACATTGAGAGAATACTCGGAGTGACCAGCAAAACACTTGTGTGGGCGAGTTTAAACACTTGAGAGTGAGAGTGTTTTCTTTTAATCTGTTTGTTTAAGTGTTTTCAGGAAGCCATGACGAGTAGTGAAGAAGAAAGGGATGAAAATCCTAGGAGCGGTTTGACTAGCGCTCAAATGAGAGCTCTTAATGATCAAATGATGAAAATGTTGAATGCAAGTCTAGAGGAGATCAATGTCCGGGTTGACATGATTCAGGAGGATCAGCAAGGAAATCCTAGACATGCCACAAGGAGAAATATCACGAATCATGAAGGAGATTCCTATTCAGCATCTAGACTCTCTTTGAGGAAAATGCGATCAAATTCTAATAAGTTTGGTTTTCTCAAGTCTGATTTTGTGCAGGAAAAGGCACAACCAAGGAGACCACGTGACAAGCCTAATAGGAGCAGTAGAGAACAATCCAGACCGGCCAGAGAAAGAGCGGATCATGACTACAACTGTGAGGAGCCAAAGAGTCTTCAATCTAGCTTACACCAAAACCAGTTGACGAGAGAAAAGAATTTTGATGATCTGGAAAAGAAGATTGATGATGTGTTTGAAAGGCACATGAAGAGCAACACCACCAGCTCGTGTTCTGAAGCAACCATGGATGAACAAGAGCCATTGGAGACTGAAATCTTTCCAAGTATTCCAAATCGAGCTAAGTGTTCTTTTATTTCTTCTTCTTCTGATTTTGTGAATAAAAGTGAACAAGCTTCTGAAAAACTAACTAGTTTTGAACCGGAGCAACCGAGTAGACATATCTCTAGTTCACAGGTCTTAGATGAAGGCTCACAACAGGAGAAACCAAAGGAAGCACCACCGGTTTATGATTTGGAACATCCTGCCCGTCTTGTACCAGAACCGGCCATTCATTCATTCCTTGAGCAAAACTACAACAAGCTTTGTAAGAAAATCAGTTTGATTAATGCAAAGCCTGACTTGTTTGTTTTGGTTACTCCTAAAGAAGAAGAGCAATTTGGTTTGCAAAATGTGAAAGAATTCTGTGTTTCTAATTCGGTTTTTGACAAACTGATTCCAGATTTTGAAACACCCGCGCATGAGATGATTTTGAACCCAAAGAGTTTTATGTTTAATGAAGTGATTGAATTTAATCTTGGTTTTAGACCATCCAGAGCATGTGATGTTTTGTGTTGTGAAACAAGCTTGACTTTTCATGAAAACATTTTTGATAAAAGGTTTTTTCACCTAAAACATTTGCCCACGTTTTATGAAAAATGTTTTCTAATGCCTAGATCACTTCAAGAAGTATGTGAATTCATTTGTGCAATGAATGAGTTTTGTTTCAGAAAATGGCATGATAAACATTTTCTTAGAACTAAGAAAGGTTTTGTGTCATTGGCTATTGAGAAAGTTTCTATGCTTGTGCATTTCAATCTGATTTCTAGCACATATGCATTCTTGTTTGTTCTAAGATCATCTAAGGAGTTTTGGAGCAACTTGTGTCATGTTGTTAATCTGGTCTATGACAAAGCTTTAGATGAGGATCTAATGAATTTAAGACTTGCCTTAAACGTTTTGAAGATAACAGAATTATTTGATCTTTCTTTTGTCACATATGACTTGTTCCTTCTAGTTTATGTGAAAGAGCAGGTTAAGCATGTCAAGGATTCTGTCCTAAAGGCAAGAGTGATCCAAGGTTTGGATAAGAAAGTGGACTATGGACCAGGAGAACACTCTATCAAAGAATGGATTCAAAGAAGAGCAAGCCAATGACTTCGACAAAAGAGCTTGCCAAAAAAGTATGTCTTGGAGCAGCCGATCAGTTTTATGCCACAAGCAGCCATCATGTCATTTGCTAATGACAATCCAAAGCACTGTAAGAGAGACGCATTGTTTGATGCAAAGTCTTATCTTGTTGTCTTGTTTTCTGCTCAAGAAAAACGTTATGGTTTGGCTAAAGATAAAGAATTTTGTGTTTCTGGATTTGTTTTTGATAAAATGATCCACCCTTTTGAAACACTTGAACTTGAGAGTATCTTTAAGCCAAAATGTTTTATCTTTCATAAGTTTTGTTAGTTTGAAGGTTCTTTGAGAGTTTCGTTGAAAAAGAAAGCATTTGAGTCATTTGGAACTAAAGAGGAATTTGCAATTGTTAAGGCTTTCTCTAGGTTTAAACTATGCTTTGAAAACGTTTTGTGTGACTCAAACTCATTCCAAGAACTTTGCAAAACGAATTTGAATGATCCTGATCTTGATAAAAGATTTTCTAACTTTACAAAGATCATTTCATGTTTTGACAAAGTGTTGCTTGTTTTGAAAGCAACAAAGGATTTTGTTGATAATTTGTGTTCTAACTCAACTTCAGTCTTTAACAAAGTCTTTGATGTTCACAAAAGGAACTTGAATCCTGTTTTTTACTTCGCAAGAAAGAAGAAACCGTTTGATCATTTCTTTTGCACATTTGATGTGGTTTCTCTAGTGTTTTTGAAAGCACAGGAAAAACAGGTTGGGAAATTTGTTTCTAGAACAAAGATGAGCCGAGTTCTTTCCAAGGGAGTTGATCATACACCAAAGAGAGTCTTGAGCCAGGATCGATCTCAAAAGGTAGAAATCAAGGAGAACAATCAACTGACTTTTCAGTCTGAAGATTGGGACTGGAAGTACTTAAGAAAGGACACTTCAAACGCCAAAGGAAGTTTCAGTTCAAGCTCTTTCATTGTCATTACTTACTTGTTTTTTTCCTTGATCTCTTTTCTGTGTACTTAATTCATTTCCTTTTGATGTAGGGGAACAAGATTTGAGGTCAAATCCTTTTCAAGAGGAGGGGAATGATAGATTCCGGGGTCATCTATCGGGCCAGGAATCCTCGGATAGCTCGGAGGATGGTCGAGGTAGTCGAGACGAGCTGGTGAAGGACGAGCTGAACAATCTAGACAAGCTTCCCATGATCGATAAGCCGAACAAAGCTAAGGACGGTCCGACAATTCAGATTATTGAATCAAGTTCAGACACATGGTCACTGTTTGATTCATACCTTCTCAACCACGGCGATTCAATACATGAAACTACTTGGAGAATATGCTCAGATCATTTTCAGAATATCTCCAAGAAGAATCACTCAATTCAGAGTTATGGTGAAGAAGTTATGCAACTTTCAACTCCGACCATTTCAAGCTTACGCGATTTGGACATGCGAGCGTTCAAAGGATATTTCAGAACGAATCAGAAGGAGTTAAGCCATGAAACTAATTTTACTGAATTCTTGATTCATCAGAGAGGCCGTGAGAATTGGAATCACCTCCATATCTGTCCAGATGGAAAAGATATGAATTTTACAAACCGATGGTTCTGCTTGAGGTTCTATTCCGCGACCGAGCCAAAGATTGAGTCACCCAGCTCAACTCAGGTACAATTTGGACCTGAAACCAATTGAATCTCTTAGCTTTCCATCAAGTCCAAGAACGGAGTAAAAGTCCAACGAATCAGAAAGATACATCTCATGTTCCTAAATGGATCAACTTGGTTCATTACTTGAAGATTGCTAAGCCCACATGGATTAGAAGCTTGCAGGCCTATGTTTGGCATCCATGATACCTTCCTAAGCCCAAGAGGAGTTACATTTCGTGGCCCAACAAGTCAGATTCAACCAGGAAGTTCATGAGACAAATTCAATGGTCAAAGTAGTTTAAGAGTCATTCTACATAGTTTTAATGTTTGGTCTTTGGTCAAATCTTCTTAGTTATTGTTTTCACATTTCCTAAATAGTTTATTTGACTAGTCTCTTTGACTTCTAGAGTCCTATATGTACCAAAACTTTCACTTCATTTTAATATATCGATTTTTCTTCTTATTTTGAGAGTTCATCTCTTTGTTCTTGGTTGAACATTTTCGTTTCTTTGGCAAGGGTTACTTCCAAAGCAACAAACCTTCTTAGAGTTCGTTGTTAAGGGTTACTTCTTCGATCCTCTTTGAAGTTGGGGAATACCAAAGGCCATCCGCAACCTTTGACGGTCTCCTTCGATCCACCACTGATCCGTGATCAGTTTATCATTCGATCCATCAAAGAGTCTATCCTATCCGGGAATCTATCAAGTGGTGTATGAAAGATCTTTCAAGAAGTCTCAATAGACAACGCCAAATGTGAAATTGTCATTCCTCTTATGTTTAAGAATTTATATTAATATAGGGATATTAAACCCATCTCCAACAATCCCACATCTTTTAGACTGATAGCAGTAAGTTGCGAAAATTATTGTCAATGGCCTTAGAAATACTAACAGCTGAAAGTGGTGTTTCTCTGTGTTTTCGATTGTTCTTCTCAAGATGATGTGATATAGTGTGGATTGAAACACATACCAGAAAAGAAAGAGCTTTATTGTGTTGTAACTTGTGTTGTTGAACAGTTGCAAAATAGGATCCCAATCTTGTGAGAAGTCTCGAGCAAGCAGCTTTTCGAAACCATTTTTTCATATCTTCGAGGAAAACTGACATTCAAAAAAATAGATGGTTATGAGTTTCTTCTGGCTAATCACAGAGACAATCGTTTGTCTTTTGCCTTGGGATCCATTTTCTCATTCAATTACCCGCCGTCAATAGATTGTGCATCGCCAACCAGGTAAAGAATTGAGCAATGTTCGTTTCACAGTCACTGCAACAGTCGCTGTGTTGTTTGTTTTAGAGTCGCTGCAATTGTCGCTGAATTTTTAAAAAAAATCACCGCTCAATCGCCGTTAAAATCAGCGACCGAATTTTGAATCCGAATTTTGAATCGCTAATTTAGAGTCGCCAGCAACTCCAAAACGAACAAGGCCTTGGTATTTAGGTGTAGTATAAGGAAACCATACACCTTTATACCATTCCTTAGTCCAGTTCCTCTACCTCGATAACTTGGAAGTATATATCTCTAGATCAACTTAAGACAGTTACTTGGTTCATCTCATCGATGGATTTTTTTTTTTTTGGCATCCATCGATGGATTTATACGAAGGCCTCCTTTTTTTTTTTTTTTTTAACTTCAGCACATCTTTCGAAACGTAAACTTTTTTCTAAATAAATATATTTTCATTTGCGACTTAAACTGAGCCTCATTAAATATAGTAAAATGATGAGAATGTGGGGGCACAAATCAAACGTCGTCGTCTTGCCGTTGGAACTGAACAAATTTAGAACGTATGTGAGAAGGGATACGAACAGGACGGTACTTGTTGTCTAGCCACACAGCTGTTCCTTTTGCCTCCAAGATAGGCTGCTTTGTGTGTATATATCAAATGATTCAAAAATAAGTAGACAAATTCAAACAAAAACCAATCAACCAATACAAAAGGAGGCTTAGTGAGAAATAAACCTCTTGGTTCGGCAGTTTAGAGATGAAATGATCAAAGTAAATACGTGCAGCAGATGTCCCCGATATCCTAGCTTTCACCACAAACTTGTCTCCACTCTGCTCAAAGCAAATGAAATGAGTTATATACAATTGAGATAACAAAATGTGAGCAATGTTCAAGGGGCAGGACATTACGCGTAAAGGTGCAAGAAACTTCATTGTCAACTCAGAAATCGCTAAGGCTTCGCCAGAACGTGCCACTTCATCACAGTTGATACCGATGCTCTCTAGAAACTCGTGTCGGCCTTTAGTAGAAAAGATAACAACAGTTGGTAAGAATAGGATAGTTACAAAATTTTTACTAGCCATCAAATATGGCAAAAAAAGCTGACTGTAGTGATACAAGTGACAGAGCAAGACTCTAAAAAGTACTAGCAAGATCTTGAGTCCAATACTCTTTGAAGTTCTACTAAACAAATGTTCCCAATTAGACTCAAGAAAAAGGAGTAACTTTGATCATGCAGTCCAAAATTCTGAAAGCAATACACTTTGGACAGAAGAAGTGTACAACAATCTGAAGCAGCAAGCAACATTGTATTGTAATAAATGGAAGTTAAGTTGTAAACTAACCGTGTTGGCAGTAGTTTGCGTAAACAGCATTGTTCACAACACCAAACTGATCCAATTCATAATCACGAACTTTGAGCTCAACCTCATGGAACCCACTCATTCTGCCATATCAAGAATTTCGATCAAGATTTTGGATCAGAGATTACACAATTCTATCTGGCTTACAAGTAACAACAATTGTGGCCTTAGAAATATCGCAATTCTGAATCAGATACACAATTTCGAGATGCAATTTACCCTTTGCCCCCTTTGAGATCGAAAAATGCGAGAGATTTGTTGGTTTTGGCGCTCCGGAGAGGCAAAGTAAGGAATCGATTTGACGAATAAGGGAACACCACTGGCCGCCGAAGTAGATTGGGCGGGGATGCCGTCATAGGCATAGCTGGAGCCGCCATCCCGGTAACCTGGAACATCAGATTACTTTGAGAGGCGATATTGCAAATGTGTGATGGGGTTAGGTTGTGTGAGAGCTTTTAGTTCGGGAAAAGCGTGTTTTGGTGAAATTTGGTTTCAGTTTGAAAAGCTAAACCATTCAATCAAATCTATGCATTAAATAATCAAAGTTGGTTTAATGGATTCCTCCATAGATATTTTTCTTCTTCTTCTAATACTCCCTCTCTTTCTCAATAGGAGGTTTTAGAGTTTTATTTTTTTTTCAAAATATAAGAGGTTCTCACATTTCGATGCAAACATTTATATTATTTTAATATTAAAAAATTAAAAAGTCAACATACAACTAAAATTTTTTTTGGAAATCTTGAAAAGTAAAAATATTAAATGATATTTTTTATTTAAAAGTAAAGAAAGTAAGTTTTTTTAATATGTGTGCATTACCCTAAAAGTAAAACCTCCTATATTGAGAAACCGAGGGAGTATATATTATGATTATGATAAGGAATGTAATATATTGCCATTGTACAATAAAGTCATTAACCCAGTTGGGTTGATTGGAATAATAAAAGGAAGCATCGGCCCTTTCTTTGCAAGCGTCTGAACCACCTTGTTTGCTGATCTTGGGACATTACTGAATTTTGTATTCTTCATTTTCCTGCACCACCAGTGAATATCTTTACATAGATTCTGAATCTCAATGAAACTTAATTTTCCACTGATTATTCTTGTGAGATTGAGACAATCCCCTTTAAAAATGATATACCTTAAACCTTTGAAGAAAAGGCATTGAATTGTCGCAAGTAATGTCATAGCTTCTGCTTGTAATGGTGAGAACCCTCTTCCAAGATTCGAAGAACCCTAGAAGGCAGCATCATAGTTGCATTTGAGTGTGAATTCAGGTGGCTTCCTCCAAACAGAGTGATTTTGACCTCCTGGTTCAGTCCTCTGATATATAGTCGATTCAACTCTTCTGCTAATTGTATGGATCCATTCTTTTACGTCTTCAATTGTCAGTTGCATATATATACATATATGGAAGGGTTCAGTCGTCTTTTGTTGAAGATGTAGCGGTTTCTTGATTTCCAAATTCTCCATAAAAGCCAATATGGAAGTAACTTCTACTCTGCTATAATAATATTCTGCTCTTGTAGATCCAAAATTCTTTGTATATTTTACTCCAAAGTTGCAGCAGGCGTTTGGGAGGATAAGGTAAGTGTTTGCTAGAGTCTCCAAGTGGTAAAAAAGGACATGTGAATAAAGTATGATTTATACTTTCTTCATCTTCAAAACAACGTTGGCATGTTTTATCCATTAAGATTCCTCTTTAACAAAGTCTTGTGCCGTGCCCAAAACATTGGTCAAGATCCTCCACATAAAGTGTTTTAACTTTGGTAATATTTCTAGTTTCCAGATCCGCTTTCATCTCTTGGTTTCCATAGGGAGGTATCACAGCATTATCAAAGTATTGGTTGGTTTGCATTGCAAACTTATAACCAGAACGAACTGTATACATTCCTAAGCGATCAAACGACCAGACGATTTCATCTTCCACTTCAGATGTTACAGGAAGGTGGATATAGTCTAATGCTTGTAGATCTTGAAGATTCAAAAGTCCTTGAATCTTACTGTCATCCCAAGTTGGTCGTTTGTTTTCAAGCATTAGGTCGCTTACATACAAGTCTCTATTTCCGATATATGTAAAACTTTTCTTAAAGGTGTTGGAAGCCAGTAATCGTCATATACTCTAGTTGATTTTCTGTTGCCAATAAGAGAATGACATCCCCTTTTGAGCAATTTAACACCCACCAAAATCGATGACCATATATATGATTGATGTCACTTTGGAGTTGCGTCAAGAATAGAACAATCCGGGAAGTATCTTGCTGTGAAAATTTTGGCAAACAGAGTATCTGAATTCTTTATGATTCTCCATGCTTGACGTGCCATTAAAGCATCGTTAAATTTTTCGAATCTCTGAACCCCAAACCACCTTGTTTCTTTGAAAAGTGTAGATGTTTCCAAGCTACCCATGGAATTCCCTTTACATCTTCCGACTTTTGCCACCAAAACCTCTGAATTAACTTTGTGATCTCATGAACTATTTGAGATGGAATCTTAAAGCATGAAATAGAGAAAACCGGCATTTCCACTGCTACGGATTTGATTAAGATTTCTTTTCCAGAAATGGACAGAAATCTAGTACTCCATACCATCGTTCTGTTTTTCACCTTATCAATAATATAACCGAACATCTCTTTTTTCTTTCTCCAAAATTCCTCTGGCAATCCCAAATATTTACCACTATCACCTTGGTTTTCTATGCTTAATACTCGTTTTAATCTTTCTTGCAAATCACTGGGATCCTTGTTCCAAAAGTTATTGTTGATTTGGCTGGATCGATTTTTTTTTGTCTCAAGTACTTCTTATAGTCTTAAAAAATGACTTCCCAGGTTGTCCAGTTTCTGACATTAGCTTTGCAAAAGAAGAGGGAATCATCTGCAAACAAGAGATGTGTAATTGAAGGTACACCATTACCAATATTTATTCCTCGGAGTTTCCCTTCGTTGGATTTGATATTGATGAGATGGCTCATAACCTCTGCATAAAGGATGAATGTATATGGTGATAGTAGATCACCTTGACATAGACCACGAGAAGGAATGATTTTTCCATGTGGAGACACATTGATAAGCACATTATAGTTTACTGTAGTGACCGTATCCATTATCTACTCAATCCACTTGTCTGCGAATCCAAAAGCTTGAAGTGTCTTCTTTAGAAATGGCCATTCAACCCGGTCATATGATTTTGAGATGTTTGTCTTGATAGAAATATAAGTTTGAGACACTCTCTTTCGATTATTCAAAGAATGCATAATGCATAAGCTCATTAGCTATCAAGATATTGTTTGTTATCATTCTTCTTGGGATAAAAGATGCTTGTGCTTCGGAGATGATCTGATTAAGGATGCCTTTCATATGATTAACCATTATCTTGGAGATGATTTTGTAAACGACGTTACATAGACCTATCGGTCTGTAATCACTCAGAGATCTGATATGCTCAAAGTTTATATCCATAGAGCTACACTGCAAGTGCACAGAATGTGACTGTAGTATATAGGGGTCGAATCACAAAGACTCAAGAATCTTACGATAGATTGTAAAGCGTTGAGTTAAGCTAAGCAGAAGCAATTAAAAAGCAATAAATCAAGCAGAAAATAAATAAACAGACAGTTTGTGTTCAATATGGAAAGGCGTCAGGTCAAGAGAGTTCTCAGGAAATCAAGTAATGCAGATTAATTATCAGTCATGATCTAACTAAGCAAGGTTATAGCTAGAACTCAAATCACATATGTAAAATTAAGCAACTTTCGTTGCGAGAATTCACTAAGTCTAAATCCTAGAAATCCAAATTTTTTTGCAATTCCTAAAGACTAGACTAGCATTAAGTGCGGGTTCGATTTGTTCACAAATTATCTAATCCAAATTTCTTTGCAATTATCTAATTTGCTCAACCTCAATTCTTTCAGATTCCAAATTACACTTTCGTGTCAACTTAGCAACCTATGATCTATTTTCCAGGTGATCAAGCTAGAACTAGCGTTAAGAAGAATTCAAGATGAAGAACTAACAAGTTATGAATCCTAACAGATAAATCAATCAGCATTCCATTAAAACCCTAACGAGAATCCCTAAACCTAACTTGAGATCTACTCAGACATATCAGATGAAACAAAATACATGGATGAAATAGATATCATAAACTTAGACAAGAGAATAGAAAAGGGGTTCAAAATCTTCTCCAAAAGAAGTACAAGGTTCGGATCAGCCCCAAGCTCAAAAACTCTCTCTAGCTAAAAGTATGTAAAAGTGTAGAATGAATAAAACATAAAAACCCTAATAATAAGTTTAAAACACGTCTTGGGTCTCCTTTGCAAATAATGAATCTTTTGGGAAATTCTTGCAATTCTTCCAAAGTCTTGTAAATTCGGCGAACGCTTCCTGAAATCGGTCTGCATCGATCGATGCTCCTATGTTGCGTCGATCGATGCTGAGTTGATACCCGAACATCGGACTATGATAGACCGATATATTAAACCGATAATTTTACAGTGATTTTCGCCTCTTTTGCGCGACTTGTTTCGAGAGCTGCATCGGTCGATGCTCAGCTCGATCACTAAGGGTGATTTCTGTCATCACGGCATCAGCTCCAAAGAATGTCCAAAAAGCTTCAATATTCTCCAAAGTGCTCCACTCGTTTGTAAACCTGTATAACACCTGAAAAGACTCAAAAGACACTATAAAAGACTCGATTATATACATATGTCATGGCTTAAAACCCATAAAAAACCAAGATATATCAACTCCCCCACACTTAGCCTTTGCTTTTCCTTAAGCAAACAAAAAAACCAAGATCAGGAGAAGAAGTTTTAAAACTTCAGAAACTCATTTCATCGTCGGAGCACCACAATCACATTCCCTTTAATAAGCCACATGAAAATAGACCTATAGAAATCAAGACCACAATGTACTTCCCCCACACTTAGCAACTGTCTCAAGTAAACTCCACAATCAAATTCATAGCATTCAAACTCACCATACTGACCTTTATAATCAATTAAGTGCGGTCTCACCGAGGGAGTATCGATCAGAGGACACATTGACTCTTACTTAGTTAGTACCTTATTACAAGACTGTCAACTTCTGGTTCCTTTCTTCTCCCTTTTCTCACTTCAACAACTGATTTTCCCCTTTGGGTATCACTTTTTTTTATCAGCCGCTCTTCCCTTTTATTGGGGTATTATTTTGGACACATTCCATGAAGCACATGAGGTAATAGGGGTCTCTACCACTCCCGTGATCACTTCGAAGCTACTAGCTTATCCGCAGTTTATTACTCTCTTTTTTTTAAGGGAAGGGAGAAGGGAACCATACTCAGACAGGTTTACAAGACTTTCAGGACTGACAGAGGAATCCGATCCAAAGTATACCAAGCCCTTGGGTGAGAAAAAGTAAGTCAAGTTAAGGGTGAAGTCAGTAATGGATCCTATGAATACCTGAAGTGATATGGGTGTCCTTATAGGTTAATCTGTGTGGGGTTTTCTAACAGTCAGAGATTTGCTGACAGGCTCATCCAATGGTCACTTAAGTTCCTGCGAATGTGGTGATTTCCTAAAAAACCCTAGTTTCCTACTCATGGTTTTGATTCAATAAAACAACAAACTGACTCTAAGAAAAGAAAAAGATGATGTCAGTACCACCTTCCCCAAACTTGAGACACACTGTCCCCAGTGGAATCAAAGCTTAGGATCGGTAAAAGATGATAAGGAACGAAGTGAAATTGTGATCTCGTGAGTTGATATTCATACATTTTCATGCATTTAGGCTTGTATATAGTTCTTGTTTTGACTTATTTTCTCCATCATATCATTGTCGCATCTAGAGTCTAGAGTTGTTTAGGACTAGGAGTAGGCATTATAGGCTTGCATTTGGAGTGTTTCTTGTGTTTTACAGGTGAATGGAGGTGTCTAGGAGCATTGGTGAGCTTGGAAGTGGAGTCTTGAGCTCAGAAGACCAAGGAAGAGCCAGCAGGAACTCATATCGGCCTGAGTATTGGCCAGGCGGGCCGATACGACTCCTTGTCAAAGTCCCAGAGAACCATATCGGCTTGAGTATCGGTCCACCCAACCGATATGGACTCTCGGATTAAATTTCGGGACTTCATATCGGGTTACATATCGGTCGGGTGGACCGATACGCTTCCATCCAGGAAAAACCGAGAGTTGATATCGGTTGGCGTATCGGTCCAGCCAACCGATACCGTCCCCAGATTTTCACTTGGATCCGGGTCAACACCCGGTTTGTTCCGGGTTGACCCGGCTCGCACCCTATTGACTATTTAAGCCAAAAACCTATTTCTATTTGTTTCTTAAGCTGTTTTTGATGTTCTAAACTCTTTTGTAAGAACAAATTTGATTCTTGAGATTAATCTAGTATTTTCTTTGTTATTCCTTCTACAAATCTCTCAATCCCTCACCAATCTCCATGATCAACTCTATTCCTATGAGTTTTGTTGATCTAGTTATGATTAGTGAGTAGTTCTCCATAGGCTTGCGGGTTGGGTAGGATTAGGTTGATTAGGGGTGATCAATAGAATTCTAGTGGTTAATTGTTTAAAATCTCATCTAGCAAAGTGTGTTTAATGCCTAATTAATCTTGATCACATTGATTAGGATGTTTAGAATTTCTTGTTCACAACATGTTCGATGAAATTCCAGCATTTAGCTTTGTTAGGACTTTCATATTCTAGCACATGAAAATGTATGTCTAGAGTGATTGTTTGCTAATTGGAACCTGTTTGAATGCTCGTTTGATTTTAATTCACAAATGATGATTTGTTCTTGAGTTAAGATTAAGTGAAGAATTGGTATTAAGAGATTAAACTGATTTACTTGGTGTGTTCCTTGCTAGGAGATTAGCTTTTAGAAGTTTGAATTAGGATTCCTTGATCATCCCGAGTCACCTATCCATTGACCTTAACCTTTGGGCCTTATTCTTGTCATTGATTGAATCGTTTGTTTATTTGCTTTTGTTTACTTCGGTTTGATTTGCTTTTGTTAGGATTGTTAGAAATTAAAAACCAAATTGTTTGATTTGACTCTGAAGGTTTAGTGTTTGCTTATTGGTTTTATCCATCCCAGAATAGGTTCGATACCTCAAAGCTACATCGATAAGCTTGAGGAATTGGTACCTCAAAGGATTGCAAAATCCTTGTTATCAATTTGGCGCCGTTGCCATTTTGGGATTCTGGATATATCAATTCGTTTTCTATTCCTTTTTAGTTCAAGTTATTGTTACTAATTTGCTACTTTCTCTCTTTTTGATGCAAGGTGTATGAACTTGCGCAGCAAAGGGACTACAAACTTAGTTGCAAGAGTTTACGACATCAAAGCACACGAGAGGAGATTAGCAAGGGAACGACGAGCACAAGAACGAGCTGTTAACGTTGAGAGTGTTGAGCAGACAGTTATGGATAACCACGAGGATCAAGAGCAGCAGCAACAGCAACAGCAGCAGCAACAGTAGCAGCAACAAAGGCCGGTTAGGGCCATTGGTGATGGAGATACACCTGACACAAATGCTAACCGGCATGGAATCATTCCACCAGTGGTGAACAATAATAACTTTGAGATCTGAGCTATAGTGATGAACATGGTGCAGAACAATCAGTTCCATGGGTTAGCATCTGAGGACCCGTTGCAGCACTTGGACACCTTTGACAAGATTTGTGCCACCACGAGGCTGAATGGTGTGACTGACGATGGGTTGAAAATGCGTCTCTTCGTCTTCTCTTTGGCAGACAGAGCCAAGGATTGGGAAAGCACTATCCCCCCAGGGTCCATCACTACTTTGGGAGACCTGAAGAAAGCTTTCCTGAAGAAGTTCTTCTCACCTACTAGGACTGCCCGTTTCCGCAATGAGTTATCCGGGTTTGTGCAAAGGAACAACGAGAGCTTCGCTGAAGCTTGGGAAAGGTTCAATAAGCTCACTACTCAATGCCCACACCATGGTTTCACCAAGGAAACACTACTCAGCAACCTCTACCGCGGAGTGCTTCCTAGAATGAGGGCAATGCTAGATTCATGCAGCAATGGACACTTCTTAGGCAAGGGAGTAGATGCAGCTATGGAGCTGATTGAAAATCTGGCAACGAGTGACGGAAACTACAATGAGGATTATGAGAGGACTAATAGAGGATCATCATCTTCAGATGAGAAGTATGAGAAAGAGATAAAAGCTTTGAATGAGAAGTTAGACAAGATGATCTCTATTGGCCAAAAGAACATCAGCTTTGTGGGACACCAGGAGGATTCTAAGCCACAATTTTATGATGATGATGAGGATTTGACACAAGAGGAGATTAACTTCATTGCTGGACAAGGTGGTTTCAACAAAGGCTTCAACCAAAACTATAGAAACCACCCAAACTTCTCATACCGCAGCACCAATGTAGCCAATCCTCAAGACCAAGTCTATCCTCAAGCTCCATCTCAAGGACAAGCTCAACAACAAGGGCAACAAGGCTTTCAACAACCTCAACAGCAAAAGCCATTTGTCCCTTACACCAACCAACAAGGGTTTGGAAATAAGCCTCAGTTTCAAGGTCAACAAGGCTATGCACCAAAGCAACACTACCCACCCGGTTTTGGACAACAACAATAAACTTCTTCTTCTTCGGGAGCTGAGAATGAGCTGAAAAGTATGATGCAGCAACTACTTCAAGGGCAAGCCTCAGGAGCTATGGAAGTACGGGACCTTAAGAATGAGCTTCAGAGTTTGACTTCAAGGGTCACAAACATGGAAAACAAGAATGCCTCTACATCCCGCACTCAAGGTACTTTACCCGGAAAATCTGAGCAAAACCCAAAAGAATACATCAGCGCTATCACCCTGAGAAGTGGAAAGGAGCTGCAACAAAGTCAAGTGCCCAAGCCTAAGCTGACATCTTCACTCGATGAGGACATTGAAGTTCAAGAAGGGGAGGAGAATTCTGAAAATTCTGCTCTCAACAAAGAGAGTGATAGTGATATGGCCAAGAGGAAAGGAAAGGCTGTATTTGAAGAAGTAGTGAATGATATGTTGGAATTGTGTCCAGTAATCTCGGTACTGTCTCTAGAAAGTAAGAGTATGTCAATGATCAGACATAAGTCATATAATGCTGGGGGTCATGATGGCTTGCTAGAGTCCGCTCATGATCTATAAGTCTTGGACTTATTGCCTTTATTATATGATCCCATATGGGTCACACGCCTAAGCTAACGGGAAAATACGAAGGAACGGTTTAGCAGAGGTACGGTAAAAGTGCTAGGCATTTACGGTACTTGGAGAGACTAAAGGGCCTGATTAAATCCAAGGGATTTAATCAGAACTGAGAATTGGGCCCAAAAGCCCATGAGAACTAAAGGGAGTTTTAATGAATAAAACTTGACCTAAAAGCTCTCTAATTTCTCAGCTGATTTGCGCCACCCACAGCCTCTCTCTGCGCCTCCTCTCCTGCTCGGTCTAGCAGCCATTTCCTTGTGAAGCGTGTGTGAGCCTTTGGAGGATTCATCTCTCGGTGTTTCTCTGATCTCTGACCTGTTCTATTCCTTCCGCTGCAACAAACAGGTAAAAGGTGAGATCATCTAATGTTTCTATTCAAGAGAACCTAGATCTGTATGTTTAGGTTGATATGAATCTGTGAATTACATCAGGATCAACTTAACGGTTCCTACAGTGGTATCAGAGCCATTGGTTCTTAGGATTTCTTGTTTTAGATTCATGTTTAGGTTGTTTAATCTGTTTAGAAGTGTTTTGAATCATTACTGATAAGATAAATCACTTAAGAAACAAATTTTGAATCCTAAACACACTAAAGAAATCGCAAACCGAGCTATATGACTCGGGTTTGTGATCGGCTGACGAGTTTGATGCATGGATCGATCCATGATCGATCGCATGATCGACCGAGAGCCAGCGTGAGAGCGGCAGCCGGACGGAATGATCGAGCGGATCGGATCATGCGATCGCGATCGCTTCGCTTCCCGTTCGTCCCGGCGTCCCGATCGTCCCGATCGCTTCCTGTTTGGCGTGGAACGATCGCGGCTCTCCCGCATGACCCGAGCAAACCGAATGATCGTCCCGATCACGCAGCCAAACCGTCCCGATCACGTCTCGGCCAAGCATGATGGCTTGCGGCTTGGACAAGTCTCGACCGGTTAGGGTTTTGGGTGTGATGGGCCGGTTCGATTTCGGTTAGGTGGTTCGGTTCAAAACTTAATTAAAATTGATTCGTTCTGGTTTAATAAACAGATTTAATAAATTTTATTAAGTCTGGTTAAACCGGGATAAGAAATCCAATGTCGAAAGAAATATTGGATTTAGTGCCTAAACCAGGAATTTCTAATTTGATTTGGTTGGACCAAATAAATTGAGAAATTCCGGTTTAGTAAATAACCGGTTGACAATTGTGGTCATCGTAGTAATTAAAATTTGGTTAGACCAATTTTAATGAACCAGACCGGTTATGTCAAATAATTGGACAATTGGGTCATGTCTTGGACATGGACCAATTCTTGGGCCTCGGGCCAAGAAGTTAAAACAATTGGGCCAATTATTTGAGTCTTTCTTCAGATCAATTTAAAATTTATTTTATAAAATTATAAAGTCGATTTTAAATTAAAGTTTCCGAAATTTTGAAATTAGAAAGTTTCTTAAAATAGAAGTTTCTGGATTTGCGGGTTTTGGATTTTAAGAAATTTCTAAAGTTAGAAAGTTTCCGGTTTTAGAAAGTTTCCAATTTTAGAAAATTTCCAAAAATAGTAGGTTTCCAAAAATAGAAAGTTTCCCGAAATAGTAATCTTCTATTTTGGGAATGAAATTTTAATAAACCTACGAACCTCAAATAATATCAAGCGTTGGATGTCTTGTCCAGGCTATGTCAGCTGTCGAAGCCCATTCAATTGTATTCATGGCCTTACAGTGTGAGGGTGTCTACTTTTGCGTGGATAAGATGGTTTGTGATTCATAAATGTCATTGGGAGTCCCAGACATTAATGATTACATGACTGTATAGTCTGGTTTTCTTGACTAGGCCATCGGGAGTCCCGGGCCTTGAGACATCAGAGTGGATTGGGCCTCGGGCCCAGATTCACAACCAAGAGTTATATCACGGATATAATTAGCCGATATAGGGCTTACCGATATAAGCTAAGGTTGGGTGACGGCCAGTGGCCCACTTTAATCTTAGTTATATGTGGATCTTGGAATCATTATATTCTATTGAGGGTAACTGATGTTATTGAATATAATGCGTGATTAATCATATTAAATTTAATACAAGATTAATCATATTGAACATATTAACTAAAATTCTTTTATCTTAAATTTCAGTTATGACTAGCACGAACAATCAAAACACTTTCTCGATCCGGTCTGTCCTTAAGATGGACAAGCTGAACGGATCAAATTTCTTGACTTGGTCGCGGAACCTGAGGCTAGTCCTCAGACAGGAGAGAAAGGACTATGTTCTTGATAGAGCTCTCTCCGTGAGGATCGGGTCCAATGCTTCTCATGCAGTATATGATGCTTGGAATAAGCATTATAATGATGCGGTAGATGTGCGTGGTCTGATATTGGCTACCATGGACTCAGACTTGCGGAAGCAATATGAGAACATGGAGTCGCCAATAGAGATGATCAGCAGCCTGAAATTGAAATTTCAGGAGCAGATAAGAGTGGAGAGATACCAGTTGGTTAAATCTCTCACTAGCTGCAAGCTACCAAATGATCATCCAGTAAGTCCTCATGTCAGTAAAATGATGGGTTACATTGATAACCTGAGGAAACTGGATTATCCAGTTAGCCAAGAATTGGCAACTGAGATCATTCTGCAGTCACTGCCGTCAAGCTATGATAAGTTCAGAAGGAACTATATCAAGAAAGGCTTAACGAAGACGCTGACTGAACTGCATGATATGCTCAAGACAGTTGAGCCAAACGTGAAGAGTACCCTGTACAATCTCATGAATGAGAAGGGTAGGTTTACTAAACCTAATGCTGACAAGGGTGAAGACAAAGTTGTCCAGATTTTGAATCATGGCAAGCGTGTGTCTTCTGAGCCCGAGTCAGATGCCTCTCACGTTGGTAAGTGCTGCTACTGTAAGGAGACAGGGCATTGGAAGAGAAATTGCATTAAATTCATGGAAGATGATGAGGAGTTGAAGTTGATGTATGAGACTACTTCCTCAGGTATTCATGTTATTACTTCAAGTTCTACCTTAAAGGTATTGGATACTGGTTGTGGCACTGATATTTGTGATAATATGCAGAGCCTAAGCAACAGTAGAACGTTGAAGGAAGGGCAAGTGAAACTACATGTCTGGAAGGAGCTTGGGATGCTGCCTCAGTCGTAGGGTTTTCACTTATAGATCCCTTTTAGGCTTGGTTTTGTATTAAGTAATTGCTACAATGTACCTGCTTTAAGCAGAATTATCTTTCATTTTCTTGTAAGAATTTGAATGTTTTTCATTTTGATAAAAGACAAGTTTTGTTCTTTTGATCTTAATGAAATATTAATTGTAGCACCCTATTCATGGAATGGGTTTTATATTTTAAACCAAAGAGTGCCTAAATTTAACATAAATACCGAATTGGTTTAAATCTAATGAATTAAACCTGATTTTTCTTGGCATAAAAGTCTTGGTCACATAGAGTAAGTCGGATTCAGAAATCCCATAGTTATGGACTGTTGGGCTCATTTGATAAGATATCTTATGAGACTTGAATTCTGTTTACTGGACCAAAAGGAAAAGGGCCTATCTTAGCCGAGCTAGAGAAAGGCCCAAAGGCTTATTGGACCTGGAACATACTGATGTATGTGGCCCAATGAGCAGTAATGCCAGAGAAAATTTCCTGTACTTCATTGTCTCTACTGATTACTTCAGTGAGTGTGACTGTGTTCATTTGATGAGACACAAGTCGGAATTCTTTGACATGGTCGAAAGAGTTCCAGAATGAAATATAGGATCTGAGTGACAAAAGTATTAAGACTCTGGATTAAATCACGAGTGAGAATACTTAAGTCATTGATTGTGTGATCATCTTAATAAAGTGTGAAATCGTTTCACAGCTCATTTCTCCTGAAAACCTGAAGGTGTTTCTGAGAGAAAGAATCAGATCTTATTAGAAATGATTAAAGATGAGTCACACGAATCTTCCATGATATTTTTTAAAGAATAACGCTCTAGAAATATCTAAGTTTACGCTAAAATAGTTCCACCAATATCAGGTGAAAGACACCACGTAAATGTGGATTGGAATCGATCCAAATTCGTCTTTACTGAGTATTAGTAGTTGAGCTACTTCGCTGGTTGTCCCAGGGAAACCAAGGCTTATTACTTTTACGTCCATTCTGTTTTCTAAGAAGGGAAGTTATTTTCCAAGAAGAACAGTGGGAGTAAAAGTATAATTCGAAGTTTTCTTAGGGAAACCAAGGCTCGGTACTTTTACGACCATTCTGTTTTCGAAGAAGGGAAGTTACTTTCCAAGAAGAACAGTGGGAGTAAAAGTACAACTCGAAGAAATTCGAGAAATACAGGAGGCTGCTTAACCCATTGAGGGAGAGCAGCGGAAGGATTTACAGATTTCTGTAGAATCTACACCTGTGGAGCCTGAAGTTCGCAGATATGAAAGAATCAGTCACTAATCCGAGAGTGAATTCTCGTCATTAGTTCAGCCTGATGATCATTGAATGTTCGCATGATCTGATGATCATTGAAAGCGACGAATCTGCGAAATTCAAGGAAGCGAAAGTGAGCCCAGACTCCGAAGAATTACATCTTGTGTAAGTTGGCTTCATCGATCCATTCATGGATGGAAGCAAACATATCGGAGTTGGAATCTTCGTTCTGTTGAAGTAGTCAAGGTTTTGACTTAAGAAGGAACGAAATGGAACTGTGCGTTTACTAATAGATAAGTGGGAGCGATATTGCATTTCTCAAAGTGTATGTCGATGACATACTGATTCTCGGATATAACGTCCCAACGCTGTAGTCGGTAAAGGACTAGCTTGGGAGTTGGTTTAATGATTGACATGGGTAAAGCCACGTAGTTCTTGGATTTTGGATCTAAAGATAGAGATCCAAAAGAGCTGGTAGGACAAAGTCAGGATTCTTAAATTGACAAAGTCCTACACGTTTTGAGCAATCCAAGAAGGGTTTTATGCCAATGTCACATGGCATTAAGTTAAGCAAGATACAGTATCCTACGATAACTGCTGAGCTTAAATGCATGGATGAGATTCCATATGCGTCGGCAATTGGATCTATCATGTATGCCATGAAACATACTTGTTTGATGTTGCTTTAATGTTAAGCAAGACAAATAAAGACCAGTCAAATCCAGCAAAGAATCAAGTTTCCTAAAGTATGTCCTAAAGTATTTGAGGAATACTAAGGATAAGTTCTTGATTTACGGAGAAAGTAAGGTGCTATAAGTCGATAGAGTCTGAAAGGCAAGTTTCCAACAGACAAAGATGACTTCCGGTCACAGTCCGGTTATATCTTGTGTTTGTCTGGCGGTGCACGGCACTGTTGCTGACTCCATGACTTAAGCTGAATCTTTCGCAGCTTGGGAAGCGGCGAAAGAGGTTGTTTGGAAAGAAGAGTTCATCACTGAACTTGATGTGATTCCAGCATAGATGAAACTAGCTGCACATCAGAGGTCCAAACACCTTGAGGATAGGTATAACCTATTCCGTGAGATAAATGACAGAGATGTTAAGTAGATCAGCAAGTTTCAACGAATGAGAACGTTGCTAATCTATTAACGAAGCCACTCCTTAGGCCTAAGCACGAGTCGCGGACTGTTGCTGTAGGATAAGTGAAATTAAGATGTAGTCTTAATTTCAGTGGGAGTTATTAAAGGGCTTTATTTAGTTATTGGATATGTTCTTGAAATAACATTTAAGATGTTTAATGAAATTATTATTTCAAGATTATTTTAACTGTGATGAAATAATCGTTCCAAAGTGATATAAACCATTTTATAGGTCATCGAAGTAAATGACTTGATCTTGAGTCATCGAAGTCATTTAGCTTGATCATGAGACCCTATATTTGATAAATGTTTTATATCATCCTGTCCCTAGTCGAAGGTTGTTGAAATTGGAACACCAACAACCGTGTGAGACTGGATTGGTACGTGACTTATGACAAAGTCTCAGTGTGTCATAGATGCGCGGCATCAAAGTCAGTACATAGGTGTATGTTTGGGAACATACGACCGGACAAGACCCGCTTATAAGAACTCTTCAGGATATTTATATCTGTGTCATAAGAGATTCTTACTACGACTATAGAGTATAGTCCTTAGACCTGAGTTCGCATGCATGTGACTGCACATGGACTGATGCACTTTGATCATTGTCTAACGCTATCGTTCTGCGATAGTTATAAGGACCTTGTTTGGGTATATTATGAAATGCGTAGTTTACAGTGATGGAACAAGACGGGATTTGTCCCTCCAATATAAATGGAGTGAATATCTCTAGGCCAATCGGAGATTTGAATACTGGAAAACGCATGGCCATGCTCAAACGGACTTTCCCGAGTCGTTTGGATTGTCAGTATCAAATCAGAGTCCGATGAACAAGATTAGGCTTTATAAGGATGACACTAATCTTGCCTTATGACTAATCGAGATATTGAGACAAAAGGATTATGAATACAGAGATTCCAGTACAAGTGGGAGATTGTTGGAATTGTGTCCAGTAATCTCGGTACTGTCTCTAGAAAGTAAGAGTATGTCAATGATCAGACATAAGTCATATAATGCTGGGGGTCATGATGGCTTGCTAGAGTCCGCTCATGATCTATAAGTCTTGGACTTATTGCCTTTATTATATGATCCCATATGGGTCACACGCCTAAGCTAACGGGAAAATACGAAGGAACGGTTTAGCAGAGGTACGGTAAAAGTGCTAGGCATTTACGGTACTTGGAGAGACTAAAGGGCCTGATTAAATCCAAGGGATTTAATCAGAACTGAGAATTGGGCCCAAAAGCCCATGAGAACTAAAGGGAGTTTTAATGAATAAAACTTGACCTAAAAGCTCTCTAATTTCTCAGCTGATTTGCGCCACCCACAGCCTCTCTCTGCGCCTCCTCTCCTGCTCGGTCTAGCAGCCATTTCCTTGTGAAGCGTGTGTGAGCCTTTGGAGGATTCATCTCTCGGTGTTTCTCTGATCTCTGACCTGTTCTATTCCTTCCGCTGCAACAAACAGGTAAAAGGTGAGATCATCTAATGTTTCTATTCAAGAGAACCTAGATCTGTATGTTTAGGTTGATATGAATCTGTGAATTACATCAGGATCAACTAAACGGTTCCTACATGATACACTCAAGAAGAAGGATAATGTGTTTGTGCCACCACCTTATGAGCCTAAGCTACCCTTTCCGGGCAGATTCAAGAAGCAACTCCTAGAGAAGTACAAAGCTCTTTTTGAAAAGCAGATGAAGAATGTTGAGTTGACCATGCCTTTGATTGATGCCTTCTTGCTAGTTCCTCAGTATAGCAAGTTTCTCAAGGACGCAATCAAGGAAAGACCCAAGGAAGTGCAAGGGATGGTTGTGTTGTCTCATGAGTGTAGTGCGATCATCCAGAGGAATATTTTTCCAAGGAAACTTGAAGATCCGGGCAGTTTTACTCTTCCATGTGCTATCGGTCCATATCGGTTTGAGGGTTGTTTGTGTGATCTTGGAGCAAGCGCAAGTTTGATGCCCTTCTCAGTAGCCAAGAGGCTAGGTTTCTCTACCTACAAGGCATGTAGGATCTCCTTGGTTCTTGCAGATGGATCAGTGAGATACCCAATTGGTCTCCTAGAAGATCTTCCGGTGAAAGTAGGAGGATTTGAAGTACCAACAGATTTCATTGTATTGGAGATGGATGAAGAACCAAAGGATCCTCTAATCCTTGGGAGACCTTTCCTTGCCACAGCTGGTGCGATTATAGATGTCAGGAAAGGGAAGATAGACCTCAACCTTGGCAAGGACATAGTGCTCAAATTTGACATCAACAAGGTGATGAAGAAGCCAACCATTCAAGGTCAAATGTTTTATATTGAGACTATGGATGAGCTAGCCGATGAACTCCTTGAGGAGTTGAACATGGATGATCCATTAGAGGTTACCTTGACCAAGGAATGTGGGGAGTATGGGTATCTTCAAGAAGAGAGCTGAGCTTATATGAGAGCGCTTGATTCGCACAAGCCTTTGTTAGAAGAGGTTGAGTTCATTGAGCTGGGATCAGATTCAGTGTGTAAGGAGCTGGAGGTGTTTGCTGTGGACATGGGTGCTGATGGCGCCAAGGGTGTAGAGCTGTGCAAGGAGCAGCTTGTAGCTGATGATTGGAGCGAGCTTAAGGCGCCAAAGGTTGAGTTAAATCCCCTTCCGCGGGGCTTCGGTATGCATTGCTTGGCCCTAAATCTACCTATCCTGTCATTGTGAATGAGTTACGGAATGATGATGAATTGATTGCTTTGACCACTGAGTTGAAAAAGTTTAGAAAAGCAATAGGATACTCACTCGATGATATAAAAGGATTGTCACCTAGCTTGTGTACTCATAGGATCCACCTTGAAAATGAATCCATGTCTTCTATTGAGCATCAAAGAAGATTGAATCCTAATCTTAAGGAGGTAGTCAAGAAAGAAATTCTTAAATTGCTTGATGCAGGGATAATCTACCCTATCTCGGACAGCACTTGGGTTTCTCCCGTGCACTGTGTTCCAAAGAAAGGGGGGATTACTCTGGTTAAAAATGACAGTAATGAATTGATTCCTACTAGAACTATCACTGGGCATAGGATGTGTATCGATTATAGAAAACTAAATGCCGCATCTAGGAAGGATCATTTTCCATTACCGTTCATTGATCAAATGCTAGAACGCCTTGCTAATCATCTTTTCTATTGCTTTCTTGATGGATACAGTGGATTCTTTCAGATCCCGATACATCCTAATGATCAGGAGAAAACGACATTCACTTGTCCTTATGGTACCTTTGCTTATCGAAGGATGCCATTTGGCTTGTGCAATGCACCGGCTACCTTTCAGCGGTGCATGATGTCTATTTTCTCAGATCTTATTGAGGATATTGTAGAAGTCTTTATGGATGATTTCTCTGTGTATGGTTCTTCTTTCTCCTCCTGTTTGCTGAATCTGTGCAGGGTCTTAAAGAGATGTGAAGAGACGAACCTCGTGCTCAATTGGGAGAAGTGCCACTTCATGGTAACAGAGGGGATTGTGTTGGGTCACAAGATCTCAGAGAATGGTATTGAAGTGGATAAGGCTAAGATAGAGGTGATGACAAGTCTTCAGCCACCAAACTCAGTGAAGGGAATCCGAAGCTTTTTGGGTCATGCAGGGTTCTACCGGCGGTTTATTAACGATTTCTCCAAGATCGCTAGACCACTTACACGTCTGCTGTGTAAGGAGACAGATTTTTTGTTTGATAATGAGTGTTTGGCGGCGTTCCACATGATTTAGGAGGCCTTGATTAGCGCCCCGATAGTCCAAGCTCCCGACTGGGAGTTGCCTTTTGAGATCATGTGCGATGCAAGTGACTACGCAGTAGGAGCAGTCCTTGGACAGAGGAAAGACAAGAAACTCCATGTCATATACTATGCTAGTAGGACATTGGACGATGCTCAAGTGAGGTATGCAACAACTGAGAAAGAGCTTCTAGCTGTGGTGTTTGCCTTTGAGAAGTTCATATCATACTTGGTTGGATCTAAAGTTGTGGTGTACACAGATCATGCTGCGTTGAGGTATCTACTTGCCAAGAAAGATGCCAAGCCAAGGCTTTTGAGGTGGATACTGCTGCTACAAGAATTTGATTTGGAGATCAAGGATAAGAAAGGCATTGAGAATGGAGTAGCAGATCACTTGTCAAGACTGAGAATTGAGGATGGTGTTCCTCTAGATGACTCTCTTCCTGAGGAACAGCTAATGGCTTGCAAGGTTGTCAAGGATGCTCATGATACAAGAATGAGGATTGCGGAGGTCAATTCTATTGAAGACAAGGAACCGTGGTATGCTGATATAGTCAATTTCCTAGCTGTTGGGAAAGAACCACCAAGCCTCGATAGCTACCAAAGAAAAAAGTTCTTTAGAGATGTCAACAGGTACTATTGGGATGAGCCTTACCTCTACACTTTGTGCAAGGATCAACTCTATAGAAGGTGCATAGCTGATGAAGAAGTGGGAGGCATTCTCCTACATTGCCATGGGTCAGATTATGGTGGCCACTTCGCCACCTTCAAGACGGTTCAAAAGGCTCTACAAGCTGGGTTTTGGTGGCCTACAATGTTCAAAGATGCCCAAGAGTTCATTACTAAGTGTGATCCTTGCCAAAGAAAGGGGAACATCAGTAGGAGGAATGAGATGCCTCAAAACCCCATCCTTGAAGTTGAAGTATTTGATGTGTGGGGGCATTGATTTCATGGGACCCTTCCCATCCTCTTACGGGAATAGCTACATCTTAGTAGCTGTGGATTATGTTTACAAATGGGTAGAAGCAGTGGCGAGTCCAACGAATGACGCCAAGATTGTGATAAAGCTATTCAAGAGCATCATCTTCCCAAGATTTGGAATCCCGAGGATTGTGATCAGTGATGGAGGCTCACACTTCATCAACAAGCTATTTGAGAGTCTCTTGAAGAAGTGTGGAGTGAAGCATAAGGTTACAACACCATACCATCCTCAGACAAGCGGGCAAGTTGAAGTGTCCAATAGGCAAATCAAGGCTATCCTAGATAAGACTGTTGGAGCCTCAAGGAAAGATTGGGCTAAGAAACTTGATGACGCATTGTGGGCGTATAGGACTGCTTTCAAAACTCCATTGGGCACTACACCATTCACCATGTTGTATGGTAAGTCATGTCACTTACCGGTGGAGGTGGAATACAAGGCCATGTGGGCTGTCAAGTTGCTGAACTCTGACATCAAGACCGAGACTGAAAGGAGATTGATTCAGCTGAACGAACTTGACGAGATACGGCTTGAGGCTTTTGAGAGCTCAAAGATCTATATGGAGAGGACCAAGCTTTTTCATGATAAGCTGATCTAGAAGAAGGAGTTCAAAGAAGGAGATCTTGTGTTGCTCTTTAACTCCCGGTTGAAACTTTTTCCCGGGAAGCTCAAGTCTAGATGGTCGGGACCGTTTAGAGTGAAGGAGGTGAGACCGTATGGAGCGGTGGTACTTTTGGGAAAATCTGATGAAGAGTTCACGGTCAATGGCCAGAGACTCAAGCATTACTCTATCTCAGAAGCAATAGAGGAAGGGACTTCGATCCCACTCTCTAGCCCTCCCTCAGCTTGAGATCACGGTTTGCAAAGTCGAGCTTAACGACTTTAAATAAAAGCGCACTTGGGAGACATTCCCATGTTTATCCTTGTACATACGTCTTTTGCTTGTTATTTTTGATGTTTTGCTTTGAGTTTTGTCAGGTTTTGGCTTAAGGATGAGGTTGTAGATCAGTTGGAGTTGAGCAAAGGCCGCATAAATGAAGAAAAATGGTGCAGGAGCCAATATCGGGTTCCATATCGGCTGGCCAGGCCGATACGGATTTCCCAGGAAGATCGATATCGGGCACCGTATCGGTTGGCCAGGCCGATACAGGATGCAACAGAAAAAAAACCGAGAGCCAATATCGGTCCCCGTATCGGTTGGCCAAGCCGATACGGATCTTCGGAGTGAACGAATATCGGGTCCCGTATCGGTTGGCCAGGCCGATACGGATTGCAAAAATTTAATCCGAGAGCCAATATCGGCTGGCGTATCGGTTGGCCAAGCCGATACGCCCCTTCGCCCGGGTAAGTCATCTCGATTCTAAACCGATTTCAAACCGGTTCTGACCGGATTTCATCTCAAAAATCGATTTCTTCCCCTTCTTTTCTCCTCCTCACACGCGTTTCTCTCTCTCTCTTTGCTCCTCTTGCGATTCCAACTCCCTTTTCTCTCTCAAATCTTCACCAAATTTCGAATTTTCAAGTGCTAAATTCAAGGTTTTCAAAGCTCTATCACTTGCATACACTCTCTACCATCATCTCTCATCAGAACAGCAAGGTATAATTCACTCTCTCTCAATTTCGGATTGCTCAAAAATTTTCGGATTTTTAGAACTCGAAATTGTGGCTTTTTGCTTGATGAATACGGTTAGAAACCTTTGCTAGACTGTTTCTAGATGATTACCCAACTCAATTGCACCCTAGGATTGTTTGAATTTGATCTTTGGTGATTTAGGGTTCTTGAGAAATTTGGAATCCGAAATTTTTTGGGGGTTTTCTAATTGGATGGTTTCGAATGATGCATTGGATTGTTAAAGGCTTAATTTTGTGATACTACTTGATTTGGATGAGTTTTGTTTCACAAAAGTTTCAAAAATGTGCATTGAGGACCTTTGGTTGACGAAATTGTGAATTGCTCAAGAATGTGATTGATTTGTTCATTCATTGCGCTTATGCTGAGCTAGAATTGAGTTTGGTTAGGAGGCTTAAGCTTGTTTACTCCATTGAAATTGAAAAATTATGCAATTGTTAAGCTCCCACAATTGTTGATCATCAATGCTTTAAGCTCCTATTGATTGTGTTGGTAGATTGTACGATATGCTTATTCGTTCTTTGAGTTGTCTTTTGTAGGACAATGACAAGGAAGCGCGCCAACCCGAAACCAAAATGTGACCGTTTGGACTTTGGAGTGTAACGTGCTTTTGATGTTGGGACCTCCAAGCATCTTCACACGATTTGCCATATGATTTTATGCTATTAGTCGTTGGTCAATAGTAGCATTATCCCTTTTTATATTCTTCTAAAGGGAAAGGGAAAGAGCCGGTACAAGATGTGGGAACTTCATCAAAAGGGAAAGGGGTAGTGATAGGTTCTAAGTTTTACCCTATTCTAAACTGCAAGTGAACAGCAATGTCAAAGTAGTATATAGGGTTATCGAATCCACAGGGACACTTGGTCTCAATAGATCAGAACAGTAGAGACTAATACTAGAAAGAAAGCAATGTAATTGAATTAAAAGCGGTGCGAGAAAGTAAATCAGTAGCAGAGATTAACGGTTGTGGAAGCAATAAACTAAAAGCGTCAAGCCTAGGGTATTCTCAGGAAATCAGACAAGCAGACAGTTCATTCAGCAAGGATCTAATTAAGCACAGTTCTAGAACTCAAAACACAGATATAGAATTAACCAAATTCCTTTGCGATAATTCTCTAAGTCTAAGTGCAGCAAACCAAACTTTCGTTTGCGAGAACTAACAGATTAAACTAGCATTAATCCCAAGTTTGATATGTTCACAATTATCCTAAACCAAACTTCCGTTTGCGCAAAGTTTAATTGCCCAATTTAATTAGTTCAGATTCCTAAACCCCACTTCCGTGACGTATTTAGCAACCTAAGATCTAGATTCTAATTGATCAGGTTAGAACTAGCTTTAAGCACAATTAAATTGAAGAACAGATATAGTTTGAATCCTTAACTGAATTTGAACAAGTCTAGCAAGTCATGAAATCCTATGTGAGAAACCCTAAACCTAACAAGGAATCTACTCAGACATAGATAATGAAAACATAATCATATGATGAATAAATTGCATAAAAGAATAAGAGTAAAAGGGGTTCGAAATCTTCTCCAAATACAGATGAAGTAATAGGTTCAGATTAGCCCCAAAAGCTCTAAAAATCCTCTGCTCTTAAATATGAAAGCGTATTGTAAAGCGTATCAAGCGTATCTAATTAAAACTCTAAAAACTCTATTATATAGGTATAATCTCGGCCAGGGGCTTCTTTGTAAATATCAGGAACTTCTGGATCAAAGTGCAATATCTTGATTCTTCTAAACCGCCGAGTTTTGGCCCATCTCGCTGGTGCATCGATCGATGCTAGGCATGCAACGATCGACACCTTTCTCTGTTTCGGACAGTGAACTCTATCTCTCGGCCAATCACTCCAAAAATCTCCAAAATGCTCCATTATCTCCAATTTAGCTCCAAACCTGATTATACCTGTAAAAGACTCTAAAAGAACACAAAAGACACTAAAAACACAAATATATCATGGCATAAAACCGGTAAAAACCATGATATATCAACTCCCCCACACTTAGCCTTTGCTTGCCCTCAAGCAAAACAGAGATCTAAAACATGGTGAAGAGGTTTGAAAACTCTTCAGAAACTCATTTCATCCTAGAAGCTACAATACTCAGATTCCCCTTAGTAAACCACTGAAAGAATCAATCACAGGATATCAAGACCAACATGTACTTCCCCCACACTTAGCAACTGTCCTAGGTAAACTCCACAATCACATTGAAGCATTCAAATTCTCCCTACTGACTTCTGCAAGTATTTAAGTGCGGTCTCACCTAAGGAGTATCGATCAAAGGGCACATGGATTCTTACCTTATCAGCTCTAGACCACCATACTATCTTTCTCTAGTCCCTTTCTTCTCTTTCCCTTCTTTAACAACTGATTTTTCCCCATTGGGTATCATTTTTTTTTTTTATCAGTGTTCTTCCCGTTATGGGGTGTACTTTGGACACATTCCATGGATCTCATGAGAGAAAATAGTGTTTGCTACCATTCTCATGACCACTTCAGAGTTACTAACTCATCCTCAGTTTATTATTATTATTTTTTTTTTTTTTACTTTATAGAAGGGGAGAAGGGAACTAAATAGGATAGGTTGACAGGCTGTGTCAGAACTAACAAGGGAATCAGACACAAAGTATACCAAGCCCTTAGGTGAGAAATCTAAGTCAGTATTAAATTGAAGTCAGTAAAAGGATCCTCTGATACCTGAATTGATGTGGGTGTTCCCAGTAGGTTGATCTGTGATGGGGTTTTCTAATAGTCAGAGATAGATCCTGCAACTTCATCCCAATGGTTACTTAAGTTCCTGCAAGTCTTGTAAATCTTCTCAGAAAATCATAGCTTCTTACTTAAACAATTTTGACTCAATAAAACAAATTTTTTTTTTGAAAAACGGACGGACTCTTAAGAAAACAGAAAACAAAAGTCAGTAGCACCTCCCCCACACTTAAGACACACTGTCCCCAGTAGTGTCAAGCGAAGGATCGGTAAAAAGAAAATAAAAATTGAAAAGATGAAATTATGTCTGTCGGGTTACCTCTGTCGCTCAGGCATCGATCGTTGCACTAGGTGCATCGACCGTTACTTGGCGATTTTCGTGTATGGTCGATCGTTGCTCAAGACCGCAACGATCGCTGCAATGCGATTCCTTTCGTGTTGTGATGATCGACACAGAAGTGCGTCGATCGTTGCACTGCGATTTATCCGAGACCTGCAAACATAAACTCACCAGAAACAAAAACAAACGTAAAATCCTAACAAAAACACCAAAAATTAAGTAGAAAAACACCAGTACCTAATGGTGGGTTGCCTCCCACCCAGCGCTTGTTTAAGGTCAATAGCTTGACCGGACGGATGGGGATTTTCAGGTGGAGGGAGCATGATCCAGGGGCAAAATCTGACCTCTGGGAATCTCGGCCTTAGCCCAATAGTGTTTTACCCTCTGCCCATTTACAGCAAACTCATTACCTTCCTTGCCAATTAAAATGACAGCTCCATATGGACGCACTTCTTTGATCGTGTAGGGTCCAGACCATCTTGATTTCAGCTTGCCTGGAAACAAATGCAAGCGAGAATTGTATAACAATACCTGATCGTTAGGCTTAAACCGTCTGGAGTCCTTTCCTTGTACAACTTTGAGTTCTCATAGGCAAAATGTCTAATCTCATCCAACTCATTGAGCTGTATCAATCTCCTCTCTGCAGCTGGTTTGAGGTCAAAGTTCATCTGTTTTACAGCCCATGCTGCCTTGTGCTCAAGTTCTACTGGCAGATGACATGCTTTCCCATACAGCAAATGGAATGGAGTAGTCCCCAATGGCGTTTTAAACGCAGTCCTGTAGGCCCATAAAGCATCATCAAGCTTAGCTGCCCAATCTTTCCTTGTCTTCCCAACTGTCTTCTCCAAGATCTCCTTGATTTGTCTGTTAGAAACCTCTACCTGTCCACTAGTCTGTGGGTGATAAGGAGTAGCAACTCGGTGATGCACTCCATGCTTCTTCAGGAGCTTCTCAAAAACCTTATTAATAAAGTGAGATCCTCCATCACTAATTACTATCCGAGGTACTCCAAATCTAGGGAATATGATGGATTTAAACAGCTTAATGACTACTGAAGAGTCATTGGTTGGACTAGCTATTGCTTCTACCCACTTAGATACATAATCCACAACAACTAATATGAATTTATTCCCATAAGATGAGGGAAAGGGACCCATAAAGTCTATGCCCCAGCAATCAAAAACCTCAACCTCAAGAATGAAATTCTGAGGCATCTCATGCTTCCTGCTGATTTTCCCTCTCCTCTGGCAGGCATCACAATGAGAAATAAAGGAGTGAGCATCAGCGAACATTGTAGGCCACCAGAAACCTGCTTGCAAAACCTTAGACACAGTCTTGAAAGTAGCAAAATGTCCTGCATAATCTGATCCGTGGCAGTGGAAAAGGATATCTGGAACCTCCGACTCAACAACACATCTTCTATAAAGGCCATCCGAACAATGCTTATAGAGGTAAGGTTCATCCCAATAGTACCTCCTAAGTTCTCTGAAGAACCTCTTCTTTTCATACCCTTTCAGATTATCTGGTTCAGTCTCTGCAGCCAGATAATTGGCTATGTCTGCATACCATGGTCGATCATTTGTTGCGACAGCATTAATCTCAAACTCATGCTTTCTAATCCGTACCGTAAAAGTTTCTGGGTCTGTATCCGCGCTGTAACGATCGTCACAGTCTGGTGTATCGATCGTCGCTGTCCCGATAGATGCATCGATCGACGCTGACGTCGCATCGATCGACGCAACGCGATTAATCCGACAGTTTTGCAGGTTTCTGCCCAAATCTGTCTCACAGATTGTTCCAACCATATTGACATTTTCTTCAGGCAAATAGTCATTAATTGGCACGTCCTCCTCAACTAGCATCCTTGAAAGATGGTCAGCAACTCCATTCTCAACCCCTTTCTTATCTCTCACTTCAATATCAAATTCCTGAAGCAACATGATCCATCTCAACAGTCTTGGCTTAGCATCCTTCTTCTGCATCAGATACTTCAGGGCTGAATGATCAGTGTGTACAATCACCTTGGAGCCAACAAGATAGGAGCGAAATTTCTCAAATGCAAAGACAACTGCCAGCAACTCCTTCTCCGTAGTGGCATAGTTTCTTTGTGCATCATCCAATGTCCTACTGGCATAATAGATAGCATGAAGCTTTCTATCTTTCTTTTGTCCAAGAACAGCTCCCACAGCATAATCACTTGCATCACACATTACTTCGAAAGGCAAATCCCAATCCGGTGGCTGAACTATGGGAGCACTCACTAATGCCTGCTTGATCTGTTCAAATGCAGTTTGACAATCTGCAGTGAACTCAAATTTGGTGTCTTTACACAGCAAAGCAGTTAGTGGCCTAGCAATCCTACTAAAATCCTTGATGAACCGTCTATAGAAGCCAGCATGTCCAAGAAAGCTTCTAATAGACTTAACAGAATCAGGTGCCTGCAGGTTGGTCATCACCTCGATTTTAGCGCGGTCTACCTCTATTCCTGCTTCAGACACTTTATGTCCAAGCACAATGCCATCTCTGACCATGAAATGACACTTCTCCCAGTTAAGAACTAAGTGCTTCTCTTCACATCTTTTCAGAACCTTACACAGATTATCTAAGCATTCATTATAGGAGGGTCCATATACTGAGAAATCATCCATGAATACCTCCATAAAGTCCTCAATCATATCTGTGAATATGGACATCATGCATCTCTGGAAAGTGGCTGGTACGTTACAGAGTCTAAAAGGCATCCTACGGTAGGCGAATGTCCCATATGGACAAGTGAAAGTGGTCTTTCCCTGATCCTCTGGATGGATGGGAATCTGAAAGAACCCTGAGTAGCCATCTAAGAAGCAGTAGTAAGGATGATTTGCTAACCTTTCGAGCATCTGATCAATAAAAGGCAAAGGAAAATGATCTTTCCTGGTAGCAGCATTAAGCTTCCTGTAATCAATGCACATCCTGTGTCCTGTCACAGTCCTAGTAGGTATCAGCTCGTTCTTCTCATTCTTCACAACTGTAACACCGCCCTTCTTTGGCACTACATGGACTGGACTCACCCAATCACTATCAGAGATAGGATATATAATTCCAGCGTCAAGGAGTTTCATAATCTCCTTTTTGACTACTTCCTGCAGATTAGGATTAAGTCTCCTCTGATGTTCGATTGATGTCTTGGACTCATCCTCAAGATGTATCCGGTGCATGCACAGCTCTGGTGAGATACCTGAAATGTCATTAAGGGAATAGCCAAGAGCTTTGCGATGCTTGCGCAGCTTGCTTAGCAGTAAAGTGAGCTCTGCGTTGTTCAGGCTAGCATTAACAATCACTGGGTATGTTGAATTAGGTCCAAGAAAGGCGTACCTTAGCCCGGATGGAAGTTGTTTCAGATCTATTTTCGGAGCCTTTTCTTCTGCCCAGTCTCTGTCGTCTTGCAACGATCGTTGCTTAGATGGTGTCGATCGTTGCAGTCCCGCGTCAGACACTTCTACCTGCATTGCAACCTAGACGGAATCCATCAATCTTGTATAGCACATTGCAGGCTCGTCCTGTAGGTATTCCAACTCCAAAATAGATCTCAGTAAAGCCCTTTCTAGTGGGTCCTCAGCATGTGATTGGTGGAAGTACTCTGCAGCCAAATCACCCAATGTGTCCACATAGAAGGTTTGCCCGTCGATGGTTGGTCTCTTTACCAGTTTGTTCATGTCAAAACTCATCTTCAGATCTCCTACATTTAGAACTATTTTGCCTCCTTGACAGTCAATCATCGCACCAGCTGTTGCTAAGAAAGATCTGCCTAGAATCAATGGGTCTTTTGGCTCCTGTCCATATTGTAGAACCACAAAATCAGTTGGGATCACACACTTGCCAACCGTTATAGGCACATCCTCTATTACTCCTTCGGGAATCCTGACTGATCTGTCCGCCAAAACCAGTGATATCCTAGTTGGTATAAAATCTGTCATCCCTAGTCTTTTAGCAACTGAAAGGGGCATCAGATTTACACTGGAGCCAAGATCACATAGGGATCTTTCGAACCTCTCCTTGTAGATAGCACAATCTAATACGAAGCTGCCTGGATCTTTCAATTTCTCTGGAATTCTGCCTTGAACCACTGCACTACATACTTCATTGAGCATCATTATACTTTCTTCATCAGACCATTTCCCAGAAATTGCATCCTTAAGGCATCTCTTCATCATGGGGGAAGTTTCAATGGAATCCAACAAAGGTACTTCAACCTTTACCTTTTTTATGAATTCCTTCCATTTTGCATACTGCCTATCATTCTTAGCTTTTCTGGGGTTCTTGGGATAAGGTATCTTAGGCTTGTACACCCTTTCAGCCGACTGTTTTGGTTTTTCAGTACTCGAACTTTCTGCAGTCACCTTGTGTCGATCGTTGCTCTTATCGCATCGATCGATGCTAGGCGACTTTGTTACAACCTCCAGTTCCTTGATTTCGCTTGGCAACGATCGTTGCTTAGATGCATCGATCGATTCTCGGCGAATATCGCGTATCTCATCTTCCAACTCTTCAATTTCCACGAGTTCCTCAACGCTTAACTGCTTTTTCTGGCCAGATGACAGCTCCTTACCACTTCTCAATGTCACCGCATTGCATTGGTACTTAGGATTGGCATCAGTCCTTCCCGGGAGATATCCCTCTTCCCTTTGAGCATGTCCAGCAGTTCTTGCAACCTTAGCATCAAGCTCTTTCATGTGTGTGTTCAAACTCTCAAACTTCCCATTCAGCTCCCTGTAGATTGTATCCATCTTCGCGTCAGCATCTGCTGCGTACTTAGTCTGACTCTCCATTAGCCGTCTTAGCATCATCTCTACTTTACTCTCAGACTCATTGGCTTTCTTAAAACCACCTTGCTGAACTCCATTTGAGAATCTGTTTCCCTGTTGATTTCTAAATCTATTACCTTGGAAACCAGAACCTCCCATGTAATTCACCTTTTCTTCCTGAGTGTCCTCCTCAGTCTGAATTACCTCTACATCTTGGGTAGAGTGGACAGCTTTCTTACTTGTTAGGAGATCATAAACTGTGTCTAGCCTAGATCTAATCTCAGTCATGTTAGAATCCTCTATACTCCCACCAGATTTCTTCCTCTTTTCATCTATAGTCTTGCAACTGTAGCTGCTAATCAGGTTCCCAATCAACTGCTTAGCTTGTGTAGGAGTCCTGGTGTTGAAATTAGCATTACTGGAGTTATCCAGCGCAATCTGATAAGGGATATCTATACCTCTGAAGAAGATACCAATCAGCTGTACTTCTGTGAATCCATGGTGTGGACAGTCACACTGATACTGCTTAAATCTTATCCAGGCAGTCTTCAAGGGCTCCACAGCTCCTTGGGAAAAAGTGAGTATGTCCTGTCTGGACTGATCTGAGCGCGCATCATCATAAAAGTGACGCAGGAACTCACTCTTTAAGGCTGCCCAAGTAGTATACTGACCAGGTGCCAGTTGTCTCAGCCATGCACTAGCGTCTCCAGCAAGACTGTGCGGAAATAGCTTAAGGAACAGATAGTCCGGGCATACTCCTTCATACTTCATGCCAGTGAATATGTCCTCAAACTTGTCAATGTGATCCATAGGCTGCTCTGCTTGAAGACCATGAAAAGCAATCTGTCTCATCAGCTGGTAGTAGATGGTCTTTACCTCAAAATCATTCCTCTCAAAAGCAGGAAGCACTAGAGCTGCTCGGTTTGCATGAAACTCATCAGGTCTGTTGTAGTCAGCTAGTGTCCTCTCATGAACCACCATCTCTCTACCTTGGGCCTGTCCTTGACCCTGGTTTTGGTTCAGCTCCTGTTGCTGTTGCTCAGGAGGATCAGGGATGACATTCCCTTCAGCATCAACCCGATGCCCAGCAGCATTGTACGGGTTGTTATCTCGGTCCCTCAGGGTACCTTCAGCATCTGGTATCAAGATCAGACGTTCTCGTACCATTCTCTCTCTCTTTTCTCTTCTGATAGTCCTTTCTAGACGTCCAAGTTCCTCTAGTCCGAGATTAAGCAAGCTCGAGTTCGGATTACTTCGAGTTTTCTGCGTTGGCATAAACTGTCTGTAATCGTCCAGCAACGATCGATGCTATCAGTGCAACGATCGATTCAATCTCAGAATCACCTAGTGACGATCGACGCAAGGGATGCAACGATCGACGCAAGGCGAAAGTCGTACCTGCGACAGAAAGAAACAAAGAAAAAGTAAGCAAAATATAAAAACAAAACGAAAAAGCAAAAACAAAAAGAAAAATTTCTAGTAAAAACCCTAAGTTCGGTCCTATCGAAGACTCTAAGATTCCCCGGCAACGGCGCCAAAAACTTGATAGGTTCTAAGTTTTACCCTATTCTAAACTGCAAGTGAACAACAATGTCAAAGTAGTATATAGGGTTATCGAATCCACATGGACACTTGGTCTCAATAGATCAGAACAGTAGAGACTAATACTAGAAAGAAAGCAATGTAATTGAATTAAAAGCGGTGCGAGAAAGTAAATCAGTAGCAGAGATTAACGGTTGTGGAAGCAATAAACTAAAAGCGTCAAGCCTAGGGTATTCTCAGGAAATCAGACAAGCAGACAGTTCATTCAGCAAGGATCTAATTAAGCACAGTTCTAGAACTCAAAACACAGATATAGAATTAACCAAATTCCTTTGCGATAATTCTCTAAGTCTAAGTGCAGCAAACCAAACTTTCGTTTGCGAGAACTAACAGATTAAACTAGCATTAATCCCAAGTTTGATATGTTCACAATTATCCTAAACCAAACTTCTGTTTGCGCAAAGTTTAATTGCCCAATTTAATTAGTTCAGATTCCTAAACCCCACTTCCGTGACGTATTTAGCAACCTAAGATCTAGATTCTAATTGATCAGGTTAGAACTAGCTTTAAGCACAATTAAATTGAAGAACAGATATAGTTTGAATCCTTAACTGAATTTGAACAAGTCTAGCAAGTCATGAAATCCTATGTGAGAAACCCTAAACCTAACAAGGAATCTACTCAGACATAGATAATGAAAACATAATCATATGATGAATAAATTGCATAAAAGAATAAGAGTAAAAGGGGTTCGAAATCTTCTCCAAATACAGATGAAGTAATAGGTTCAGATTAGCCCCAAAAGCTCTAAAAATCCTCTGCTCTTAAATATGAAAGCGTATTGTAAAGCGTCTCAAGCGTATCTAATTAAAACTCTAAAAACTCTATTATATAGGTATAATCTCGGCCAGGGGCTTCTTTGTAAATAACAGGAACTTCTGGATCAAAGTGCAATATCTTGATTCTTCTAAACCGCCGAGTTTTGGCCCATCTCGCTGGTGCATCGATCGATGCTAGGCATGCAACGATCGACACCTTTCTCTGTTTCGGACAGTGAACTCTATCTCTCGGCCAATCACTCCAAAAATCTCCAAAATGCTCCATTATCTCCAATTTAGCTCCAAACCTGATTATACCTGTAAAAGACTCTAAAAGAACACAAAAGACACTAAAAACACAACTATATCATGGCATAAAACCGGTAAAAACCATGATATATCAGGTAGCAGTTGAGGAAGAGGTACAAGAGGCCCTAGTAAGGATGATCCAGGTGCCACATAAGTACTCTACCTCTGAGATATACGACAAGCTGGAGGGGATACCATTTTGGCCAACCCGATACCCTCACACCCCGACACTTACTGCACTTGGGCTACTGGATGACTACAACGAGATTGTAGAGAACATGGGCCTTAAGGAGTTCTTCAACCTTGCCAGTGACTCCTACCAGAGCTCAGCATGCCAATTCCTCTCATCCTTGAAAGCAACAGTCAACATGAGGAGAGCCGCTTTGGCAGGGGAAGTGAGTCGAGGGAAGATTGATTTCCAAATGGGTAGGAAGAAGTTCAGTATGACGTTTGAAGACATAGCTGCAGTTTTTGATTTTCCAGAGAATGGTGCTCAGCTGGGAACTTTTATCCCCATTGATAAGGACGACCTCGAGGGTGTTTGGCAGATGATAGCTGATGGGCCCTTTAAGCTGGGGGCTATGAAGAACGCAAGGATCAGACACCCAGCCATTCGCTATGTGCACAAAGCATTAGCACATACTCTATTTGCCAGGAAGGAGACGGGGCAGGTCACAGAGATGGAGATGAAGCTTCTCTACATTGGGTTGCAGCCTCTCCTGCTCACATATCCCAACGGTCAGCCAATACCACCAGTTGAGCGCCTCCCAAGCTACACTTCCATTTTGATAGAGCAGTTTGCTGTCCACCGAGACTGGGCAATGTCAGTGAGGGACGCTAGTCCGAAGTTCAGCATGGGTGGTTTGATCACGCCGTTGCTTGTGAAAAAGAAGGTAAAACTGGAAGGAAGTCTGGATGAGAAGACATTTGGGGCGCCTACACCAGTAGCGTGGCTGGATATTCCGCAGCTTATCCGAACTCACTACCTCGCCTCCAAGCCACCTCCACAGCGCCATCTCTACCGGATGTGCTCGGGTACTTCCCACGAAGAAGGGTATCTCCTCCCAAACCCCGACATTACAAGCTTTGCCAACAGAGCTCATATCAGATTTTTACCGGGGTGGAGCATGTGTTTGGACCTCCCGGGTCCCAGAGAGCGACTGCAGCAGAGCCTGATACTTCCGACGCACCTGCTGGGGTGTATGGGCTGCACAGATACCTTATCGAGCCTCTAGATGATCCTATCGCGAACAAGACAGTAAGAGCACTGAGGAACCAGAACCGGGACCTCCAGAGGCAGAGCAAATGGCACGGGAGGAACATTAAGAAGATGGCTACCTGCTTGAAGAAAGTGACCAAGGTTCTTAAGATGATTGTGGGGAAGAAAGACAAGAGTAGCGCTGCGGGACAGACCTCCACATCCCGAGAGGCTCAGGCTGGTGTAGATGAGGAGATTCAGGCAGCGACTGAGGAGGTGATAGCTGAAGCCGATGTTCTGGTTGAGCAGGCTGAATTTGAGAAGGGAAGGTACTCGGTTGCTGGACACGAGACCGGAGGATCTGCGCGCATGGCTCACGACTCCTATTATGAGGATCCTCACCGCCACTCCACTCGCGAGGACAGAAGGAGAAAGAGGAGAGCCATGAGGACACCGTCCTGCTCTTCCTCAAACCCGACTTACTCAATGGGAGACTCATCACCTCCATACCTCCACTTCTAGCCAGGTTACACTCCATCTTTGTACATAGTTTTCTTCTTTTCTTTGTTTGCTTTTTGCTTGTTTTCGGTCTTTCTTCCTCGTTTAGAACACACAAGGGACCGTGTGATTTAAGTTTGGGGGAGAGACCATTTGCTAATCTTGAGTCTCATGCATTCATCTAAGGCATAGAAAAATCCAAAAAAATTGAAAAATTTCAAAAAAAAATTTCAAGAAAAAAGCATGTAGTTGCAATGGCATATTGGATCGAGTCTAGTTGCATCATATAGGACGCATGCATTGGGAACAATGATTTGACTTCCTCGTAAGGTTTAATTGGGTAAAACTTGTTTCATACGCTAGCTTAATGCTAGATAGATCACACTAAAGTTGTAACTCGAGAATCGCATTGAAAGCTAGAACGAACCATACTTGGACAACTTGCTTTGAAACTTGATTTGATGCTGAAACTTGTTGTGATTTGAACCTAGCTCCATCTAAGTGAGAACTTTAATTGAATCATCTAATTATCCTTGTTCATGCTTTGTGTGATAAACTCGTGGGTACCCCAAAATATTTGAGCAAGCTTATCCTTTCTACCCCTCTCTACTTGCTCTAATATATTTCCACACCTTTCACCACCCTTATTTCAAACCCCAAACACTATCTTGAGTGGTAGGCCTATTTGGAACAAGCTCGGTAAAAAGTGTTGAGTATGAGGCGACTAGGAGAAAATTTCCATTATAGATGCAAGCTCTTTATCTTTGGCTTTGCAATAGGCTAGAGTTTAAGTTTGGGGGTTTCTTGGGAAGGTTTGGGAAAGGAAAAAGAGGGTAAAAAGAAGAAAGAAGTTTGAATGGGATCATGGTTTATTGGTAAACAAAAGAATGAAAGCTCTTATGTGTTTTGAAAAAGAAAGTTTCTCAAGTTTTGTTACGAAAAGAAGCCAATGTGCTCACCAAAAAGAAAGAAAGAAAGTTTGTAAAAAGAAACCAAAGAAAAGAAAAGTTTGAGCTGATTTGAAAAGAGTAAAGTTACCAATGTTTTCAAAGTGTTTTGAGTGATCCTTTGGGGTTCTTGGGAAGTTTTGAATTGTGAAAGAAAGAAAAGGCATCAATAGCCTTGAAAAAGGGGTAGAACTCATTTAGGAGGGTTTAGACTAGGAGTTGAAGTTCTTGGGGTATGGGTAGATGGGAATCTATCCTAGTATGCACCAATTGCCTCTAACTCTTAACATTTTACTATAGCTTGTTCATATTTCCTTCGAGAGAACCTAAATGATTGTGGAGAAGCCTTTCTTTCAGTTGAGACCATTTTTTGTCTCAAGACCTTGTCCCTTAAGCCAAATGAGTTTGATCACATTGTTTTGAATAAGGATTCACTTGAAAAATCTAATGAATGTCAAGGAGCTATTGGATTTGAATGCTTGTGTAGGTTGAAGGTTAAGCTAGAAGTTTTGTTTTGATGAGTATGGCTATATCCTTGGAGTAGGCTTTTCTCGGTTGCACTTTGGTTGTATAGACTTGAAACTTGTTGAAACTTGATTGAACCTTTGGATATGAGTTCCCTCTTTCAAACCTTTTCCCCAACCTGTTGTGATTGACTTATGCTTGCTTGTGGACAAGCAAGATTCAAGTTTGGGGGAATTGATATTCATACATTTTCATGAATTTAGGCTTGTATATAGTTCTTGTTTTGACTTCTTTTCTCCATCATTCTTACCATTTCGTCGAGTCATTGTCGCATCTAGAGTCTAGAGTTGTTTAGGACTAGGAGTAGGCATTATAGGCTTGCATTTGGAGTATTTCTTGTGTTTTACAGGTGAATGGAGGTGTCTAGGAGCATTAGTGAGCTTGGAAGTGGAGTCTTGAGCTCATAAGACCAAGGAAGAGCCAGCAGGAACTCATATCGGCCTGAGTATCGGCCAGGCGGGCCGATACGACTCCTCGTCAAAGTCCCAGAGAACCATATCGGCTTGAGTATCGGTCCACCCAACCGATATGGACTCTCGGATTAAATTTCGGGACTTCATATCGGGTTACATATCGGTCGGGTGGACCAATACGCTTCCATCCAGGAAAAACCGAGAGTTGATATCGGTTGGCGTATCGGTCCAGCCAACCGATACCGTCCCCAGATTTTCACTTGGATCCGGGTCAACACCCGGTTTGTTCCGGGTTGACCCGGCTCGCACCCTATTGACTATTTAAGCCAAAAACCTATTTCTATTTGTTTCTTAAGCTGTTTTTGATGTTCTAAACTCTTTTGTAAGAACAAATTTGATTCTTGAGATTAATCTAGTATTTTCTTTGTTATTCCTTCTACAAATCTCTCAATCCCTCACCAATCTCCATGATCAACTCTATTCCTATGAGTTTTGTTGATCTAGTTATGATTAGTGAGTAGTTCTCCATAGGCTTGCGGGTTGGGTAGGATTAGGTTGATTAGGGGTGATCGATAGAATTCTAGTGGTTAATTGTTTAAAATCTCATCTAGCAAAGTGTGTTTAATGCCTAATTAATCTTGATCACATTGATTAGGATGTTTAGAATTTCTTGTTCACAACATGTTCGATGAAATTCCAGTATTTAGCTTTGTTAGGACTTTCATATTCTAGCACATGAAAATGTATGTCTAGAGTGATTGTTTGCTAATTGGAACCTGTTTGAATGCTCGTTTGATTTTAATTCACAAATGATGATTTGTTCTTGAGTTAAGATTAAGTGAAGAATTGGTATTAAGAGACTAAACTGATTTACTTGGTGTGTTCCTTGCTAGGAGATTAGCTTTTAGAAGTTTGAATTAGGATTCCTTGATCATCCCGAGTCACCTATCCGTTGACCTTAACCTTTGGGCCTTATTCTTGTCATTGATTGAATCGTTTGTTTATTTGCTTTTGTTTACTTCGGTTTGATTTGCTTTTGTTAGGATTGTTAGAAATTAAAAACCAAATTGTTTGATTTGACTCTGAAGGTTTAGTGTTTGCTTATTGGTTTTATCCATCCCAGAATAGGTTCGATACCTCAAAGCTACATCGATAAGCTTGAGGAATTGGTACCTCAAAGGATTGCAAAATCCTTGTTATCATGAGTTACCTGACCCGGAAACCTGCATCGACCGACAAAAAGGGTGCATCGGTCGACACTGGTTTTCGAAAACTGCAACGATCGACGTAAGGGAGCGCATCGATCGACGCAGTGTGTGTTTGTACGTAATGGTTTTTGCAGACAACAATATGTTTCGTGTTTGCACACTAAAGATCAACCTGTAGGCTAATAAAAACAAAGACAGCACATATCAAAGCATAATGGTAATCATCAAAGTCAACAGTACATAAGTTCCAAAGGTAAATGACTAACATTGACTCAAGAGAAACATAAAAATGACTCAAAAGAAAGAAAAATAAAAGAAAGGAAAAATACAGAACCGAAGTGTCAGAGGATAGGAGCCAGAAATGAGACCTAGGAAGAGTCCTCATCGTCAATCCCAGCCAAAGGGTCGGAACTACCAGAATCGGGAGTCGGGGAACGTCTGCAACGAGGTGCATGAGAAGGAACAGAGAAACACGGGGCGCGACAGCAGGAGCAGCTAGCAATCATCTTCCATATACCACGCAGTCTGTCGTTCACCATCGTCTGGAATGCTGCAGGTTCCACTCTGCTGGAGGAATTGGTGGCACATGATAAGGAACATGAATGAACTCATCCTCTGCATCTGTGGGCGCAGCTGAAGAAGAGGCTCCCTTGCGAAGCTTGTTCACAAGAACTGGTCGCAGCAGGTTCTCGTTGGGCTGAAATCTTAAGTCCAAAACAGCCCTGATCTTCGTGAGATCTCTCAATGGGAGTTTCACACACCACTCTTTGCCCTGTGCATCAGTGAAGACACAAAGATTACCTTCCTTCATCCATGTAGTGCTCCTGAGATGAGTCTCATCCATCCACATCCTTTTGTTGATGATCTCATGACCCTCTGTGCTAATCCGTAAATGCTTGAAGATAGGAGTCAACAAGCTGTCCACATCTCCAGCTTCTTCCCTATGCCTTAGTTTTCAATGTGCATAGATGATGCGCAAAGAATGCACCCATTTTGAGGTTGGGGCATGGATCAATCAGAGTGTCTGCAGAGAAGAGGTGACCAATACCAATGTAGAGCAACATAAGCTCTGATTTCCGCAGAGATCCATGAGCGAAATGCGATATCTGACTCCCATGCACATGAAGGTCAGGAGCCCTTCTTCTGCTCTCCTCGTAGGCTCGTTCTTGTGGTAACACGACAAGTAGCAAGCATCTGTCTGACTAAGTCAGGAATAAGCTCATATGACCTCACCGGCATCGTCCCCAAGCCTATCTCTCTGATAATTATCTCTTGCTCTTCCAAGATCCCCATGTTCTTCTCTGTCCTATAATCAATCAGCTTTGTGGGCTCAATGTCCACGGACAGCCATGCATTGTAGAATAGCGTGTCGTACTCATCGCAATCCTCTGATATCTCAGTAGTGATGCACTTGTTATCCTCAGTCTCCTTCTTGTGATCATGCTCCCAAACGGTGTGCATTGGGATCGGATCACTCTCACGCTTTGGCCAAGGAGGCCTGATCTGTCCAGAAAGATGCAGATATAAGACCGGAGGAGATGAGGCACGAGTACCAAAATCAGCTGGAGGGTCTGAAGTCGAGGCCTCTCATGTACGCTTTCTTGCGCTCTTCTTAGGAGCCATCTGCAATCAAAGACACAAGAAATGAATTCTCGCAAATTAAGTCAAAGTACTAATATCAACAAATGCTACCTAATCAGGCTAATCATCAAATACAACCATTCACATCATCAAATTCATCCGCAATTCCTCTAAATTTCGTCCTAATTCCAGCAGAATCGCAGATCGCAAGTGTTCCTCATCAAATCAGGGATTTTCGGAAAACTTGTAAATCTGCTCATGAAAACTCAGCTGAAACTCAAAATCACTACCACAAACCCATAATTTAGGCATGAATATAGCATTAATCCATCAAAAACGTGGTCAATTTTGAAGTTTTTTACCTTAGGGACGAAATCTAAAAAGTTGGGATTCGAAGCACATACCTCACAGCTCGATGAAATGGATTAGAGAAATGGAATGAGGGTGAAAATTCGTGTGGGATGGGCTTTTGAATCACCAAAAAGGGTTAAGAAATGAAGAAATGTGATTCGGGGGTGAATTTTCTCGGGTTCGTTCGCGAGAGAGATAATGGCAACGAGCATGTTGCAACGACCTATTGGGGAATGGCAACGAGAATGTTGCAACGAACTATTCCTCTGTCGTTTAACCCTTGCATCGACTGACGCACAGGTCCACGTCGATCGATGCATTCTGAAATCCTGAATATCGGGCTAGTTTTTCCCGATTTTACAAGTCGAGGAACTTACGGTTTTTTTTTTGAAAAGAATCTTCCATTCGACCATGCACGACCAAAGCACAAGACCACGTCGATCGATGCAAACTGCTTTCCTCGACTGTTCGAATATGTACTGACTAACACTTAGAAAAAACCAAAAACCAAAGTAAAATCGAAAAGAAAACACCAAATTGAATATTTACAGACTTACCAGTGGGTTCCCTCCCACCAAGCGCTCGTTTAACGTCATTAGCTTGACTGTATTGCGATCAAGAAATGGGTGCATCGTCCATAGGAAAAATGTGACCTCTTGGAATTTTGGCTTTAGCCCAATAGTGTTTCACCCTCTATCCATTGACAGAAAACTCCTTGCATTCAGAGCAAATCATGACAACAGCACCATACGGACGCACCTCCTTAATTGTGAAAGGACCTGACCGACTAGAACGCAATTTTCCTGGAAACAGTTACAAACGAGAGTTATACAAAAGTACCTGATCATTTGGCTCAAATTGTCTGGAGACTATCTTCTTGTCATGATAGGTTTTAGTCCTCTCCTTGTACAGCTTTGAATTCTCATAGGCATGATGCCTAATCTCATCTAGCTCGTTCAGCGGTACCAATCTCCTCTCCGCAGCAGACTTCAGATCAAAATTCATCTGCTTCACAACCCATGCTGCCATGTGCTCAAGATCAACTGGAAGGCGGCAGGCTTTCCCATATAGAAGATGAAACAGTGTAGTCCCCAGTGGCGTCTTAAACACAGTCCTCTAGGACCATAGCGCATCATCCAGCTTTGCAGACCAGTCCTTTTTTTGTCTTCCCAACTGTTTTCTCCAAGATCTGCTTAATCTGCATATGAACACCATGCTTCCTCAATAGCTTCTCAAAGACCTTGTTGATAAAGTGAGATTATCCATCAATTATCACAATTTTAGGCACTCCAAATCTAGGGAAAATGATGGTCTTAAACAGATTAAGCACCACTGAAGCATCATTGGTTGGACTAGCTATTGTTTCCACCCACTTAGACACATAGTCCACAACAACCAAGATGAACATATTCCCATATGATAAGGTAAAAGGACCCATGAAATCAATGCCTCAGTAATCGAAAACCTCCACCTCAAGAATGAAGTTCTGTGGCATCTCATGCGTTTTACTGATTTTTCCTCTCCTCTGACAGACATCACACTGAGAGACAAACATTTGAGCTTCTCTGAACAAAGTAGACCACCAGAAGTCTGCTTGCAAAATCTTAGACACTGTCTTGAATGTAGCAAAGTGTCCAGAATACTCTGATCCATGGCAGTGAAATAACACATCTGGAACTTCTTACTCAACAATGCATATCCTGTAAACACCATATGTACAGTGTTTGTACAGATATGGCTCATACCAATGGAATCTCCTAAATTCCCTCAAGAACTTCTTCTTTTCATAGCCTTTGAAATTCTCTGGCTCAGCCTCTGCAGCAAGACAATTCTCAATATATGCATACCATGGTCGATCAGGAGTAGAAACATCGTAAATGTCCATGTTGCGTCGATCGATGTCGGCATTGTATCCGTACATTGTGTTCTCGAAGGATGCATCGACCGATGCAAGTGTGGCATCGATCGATGCATGTTCTGCAACTAGGCAATTCTACGAATTTCTGCCTAAGTCTGATCTCAACACTGCCTCAATCAAATTGACATTCTCCTCTGGCAAGAAATCATCAATGGGAGCGTCTTCTCCAACCCTGATCTTGGAAACATGATCAAAAACTCCATTCTCAACTCCCTTCTTATCTCTGACCTCAATGTCAAACTCCTGTAGAAGAAGAATCCATCTCAAAAGCATTGGCTTAGCATCCTTGTTTTGCATCAAGTACTTCAGAGCTGAGTGGTATATATGTACTATCACCTTCGATCTAACCAAGTAAGGGCGAAACTTCTCAAATGCAAAGACTACTGCCAACAATTCCTTCTCTATAATGGCATAGTTCTTATGTGCATCATCTAGTGTTCTGCTCGCATAATAGATAGCATGGAGTTTCTTGTCCTTCTTCTGTCTCAGAACAGCTCCAACTGCAAAGTCACTGGCATCAAACATTACCTCAAAAGGAAAATCCCATTCTGGTGGTTTCACTACAGGAGCACTCACTAATGCTTGCTTGATCTGTTCAAATGCAGCTTGACAATCTGCAATGAACTCAAAACTTTACATCTTTGCACATCAAAGCAGTTAATGGTCTAGCAATCATACTGAAATATTTGATGAATCTCCTTTAGAAACAAGTGTGTCCCAGAAAACTCCTCACAGACTTCACATAATCAGGCACCTAGAGACTAGTCATGACCTCAATCTTTGCACGATCCACCTTGATCACTGCCTCTAAAATTTTGTGCCCAAGAAAAACGTCATCTCTGACCATGAAGTGGCATTTTTTCCAATCCAGAACCTTCGGTTTGTAGAGCTTGTTATCCGCAGATTTGAGCATCTCTGCTTCTGGTGTCTGTGCATGAGCTTTGCATCGATTGACACTAGGTGTGCATCGATCGATGCTCGGTTCAGCTGCGTCGACCTTTGCGTCGACCTTGGTCGTCACTCCAAAAGACATGAATGAAATATATCACAATATTAGACAAGAGAATAGAAAAGGGGTTCAAAATCTTCTCCAAAAGCAGTACAAGGTTCAGATCAGCCCCAAGCTCAAAACTCTCTCTAGCCAAAAGTATGAAAAAGTGTATAATGAATAAAACATAAAAATAATAATAAGTGTAAAACACGTCTTGGGTCTCTTTATCCAATAATGAATCTTCTGGGCCATTCTTGCAATTCTTCCAAAGTCTTGTAAATTCGGTGAACGCTTCCTGAAATAGGTCTGCATCGATTGATGCTCCTATATTGCGTTGGTAGATTCTGAGTTGATAGCCGAACATCGGACTATAATAGACCAATATCTGAAGCCGATAATGTTACGGTGATTTTAGCTTCTTTTGCATGACTTGTGTTGACCGATGCAAGATCTGCATCGGTCGATGCTCAGCTCGATCACTAAGGGTGATTTCTGTCATCACGGCATTAGCTCCAAAGAATGTCCAAAAGCTTCAATATTCTTCAAAGTACTCAAATCGTATGTAAACCTGTAAAACACATGAAAAGACTCGAAAGACACTATAAAAGACTCGATTATATACATATATCATGGTTTAAAACCCATAAAAACCATGATATATCAAGATTCTGGTTTATCATATTTTGGTATCATGCATATATTAGTATGGTTAATCTATGTATGCATGGAGCCCGATGTAAAGAAGCGTTTAACCTCTGAAACTACTTCATCTCCCACTATATGCCAACATATTTGATAAAAACGAGCAGTAAGACCGCCCGGTTCAGGTGCTCGATCAGCGCCAACTGAAGCTACTACTACTTGTATCTCTTCATAAGTAATATCCTTAGTCAGGTTGTCATTCATATCGTGTGTAACAGCAGATTGAAAACCTTCAAATATCAAATCTTTAACATTATTCCTTGTGGACTTATATACCTCCTCAAAAAAATTCTTCAGCATGATGACCAATAGTTGATGCTCCCTTATAAGTGTTTCGCTCTTGATCTTGAATAATGTAAATCTTGTTTTTTTTTTAATATCTTGATCGGGTACATGCTTGATAATATTTCGTGTTCCTATCACCTTCTAATAATATCTCATACCTAAATTTTTGGTACCATAAATTTTCTTTAGTACGGTAAGAAGCAGCCAATTCATGTCTGAGATTCGGAATACACTCACGTAAAGGGCCAGAGGAAGTCATTGCCTCTTCTAGTCTATCTTTCAACTCCTCACTCTGCTTTGATGAGTTCATGTTATTAGTGTGGCGACATTGTGACATTGATCTTCGACATTATTTTATACGATATGTAATAGGAATATCAGACGTGCCGTTTTCCTTCCAAACCCATGGTTATATACACTACAAGATTATTGCATATTGATAGCAGTTGCATATAGCGTTTTTTGTTGTTTCTGCTATGGTTGACTAAACATATATTTTTAGATAGCGTTTGAATGTTTTGAAGCGCTATATAAAAGATGGCGAGGCAAAAAAAAAAAATTAACCCACAATTTTTTGGGTTGGCGCCTGTTTTTTAATAACATGTGCTAAAAATATACGCTATTAAACATTGAGCGGGACAAATGTTTGGGTTCCCCGCCTGTTTAAAAAAAATAATAATTGAAAAACAAAAGGAAAATTTTTATTAAGGCAAAACTAAGAAAAATTCCTAAGGCAAACTTACCCAAACCTAGCTCAAAGACATCTTTCATGTCTCAAAACCCTAATCCGACACTCTAACCACCGCGAAGCAATTATCGTTCTCACTATTGAGGGATTCTCGTCAATTTCTCAAGAACGAAGCAATTCTCGTTCTCACTGTTGAGGGATTCTTGAAGGTTAGATGTTCGATACTCGACAAAAACATACATGGATTTAGGGTTTTTACATGTTTTGCACTGATACGACTCAATTATTTTTATTCTTTACAAGCAGCTTTCTGGGTTCGAAGATACGTAAAGGTATGTGAAAGTTGATCTGGGTTTAGTTTCGAATTTGTGTTCTCCATATATTGTTTCATTAACTGCAATCGATTTAGTGCTAGCTTCTTAATGTTTATGCGATTTATGGTTGCTATATAAGTGTTTTGTTTTTCAAAGTATAATCGATGGTTCTTTATTTGTAGGGAGCTTTGGTTTCAGAACTTGAGTGTTGTAAGAATCGCAAGTTTTAGACAGGTAAAACCGAAGCTCAGTAACCCTTTCCTTGTTCTCTTGTCTGTTTTGTTTGACATTCTTGTATGTCTAATCTATTTCCTGTTATTATATTATATGTATGTTTTCTTGGTCGTGGAGCTTTGGTCTTGATTAATCATGGAAAAGTCTTGCGTTTGGCTTCCATGTTTGGAATTGTTTCATATTGTCATTGATGTGTTAAGTTAAACTGTTTTAGCACACTATTGAAATATTGGTCTTGTTTTTACGTCACAGGGCTAGCCTTGAATACCACAGAGGGACAACAACTTTTGTGCAAGCATCATCATTGAGATTGGGTAAGCCTAGTGACATGTTCTGCCCGTGCATAGATTGTCGCAATTTGTGTCATCAACCGGTAGGGAAAGTGTTGGATCATCTAGTTATTAGGGGTATGGATCAGAAGTACAAGAGGAATTCATATTGGAGTTTGCATGGGGAAATGAATATTGATAAGCCACCTGAGGATCCGAGCTCTGAATTTGAAGCCTATGACTTGATTAGGACAACTTTCTTTGATGGTGAAGGCAATACACAACATCATAATGGGGATCAGGCAGATGAGATTGAAAGCAAAGAAGAATCTGAGTTAAAAAAAAGCTACAAGAAGCAGAAACTCCACTATACACCATCTGTCCAAAGTACACCAAAGTATATGCCATTATGGAACTTTACCGCATCAAAGTGAAGAGTTGGATGTCCGAGAACTTCTTTGACCAGCTGCTGAAGTTAGTTCATGATATGCTTTCTATAGATAATGTTCTCCCGAGATCAACAGATGTGATGAAGATATTCTTGAAGATGTTTGGATTTGGCTATGATATGATTCACACTTGTAAGAATGACTGCATCCTGTACCGGAAGCAATATGAGGACAAGGAAAGAAGCCCACGGTGTAATGTTTCAAGGTGGGAAAGGGATAAGCATACTGGTGAGAAAATAGGGGACTCCAGCTAAGGTGCTACAATATTTTCAAATCAAAGACATATTCAGGAGGATGTTTAGATCAAAAAGGATCGCTGAAGAGCTTTGTTGGCATGTCAGCAACGCTAGTTTAGATGGTACAATGCGGTATCCCGTGGATTCAATAACTTGGGCCAATTTGAATCATAAATGGCCTGAGTTTGCAACTGAACCAAGAAACCTTCGCCTTGGTATTTCCACAGATGGGATGAATCCGTTTTTGATTCAGAATACCAAGTATAGTACATGGCCGGTGTTATTAGTCAACTACAACACGCATCCGACAAAGTGTATGAAGGCAGAGAATATAATGCTCACACTGCTGATCCCTGGAAGAACAGCACCAAGCAAAAATATAGATGTCTATATGGCACCTTTGATAGACGATCTAAAGGATCTGTGGAATGAAGGTGTTGTAGTTTATGACTCATTCCTCAAGGAAAACTTTACACTGAAAGCTATCTTGCTTGGGCACATTAGGCACATTGGCCCTCAAGGATCGTATGTTGTTGAGTATCACTGATTACCCAGCATTAGGCACATTGGCTGGGTGTAAGGTGAAAGGGAAACAAGCTTGCAACATCCTTATTGAAGAAGTAAAAAATGGTCTGGCAACACTGTGGAGGAAGGTATGGCCAATAGGATACAAAGTGGAGCAGAAATCTTCGATGTACTGAAGATGAAGTCAACTCAGAGGATGAATTCGAAGAAGACAATGACAACTGGAGGTGGAAGAATAGATCCATTTTATACGATTTAACTTATTGGAAGGTAATATTTGATCATGTTCCTTTATGTAGTTTAAAGGTATTATATGCTATTTATATTTCTCATTAAGTCTCACAATTTCGCTTGTTTGGACTTGCTGGTCCGTCACAACATAAACGTGATGCATGTGGAGAAGAATGTGTACGATGCTATACTTTCATTACTGATGCACAATTAAAAGTCTAAAGATGGTGTGAAAGCAAGAAAAGATTTGCAAGACATGGGAATTAGGGAGAAATTACACATTCAGGAAGGAAAGAAGAGAATGTACTTACCTCCTGCTGCATATTGGCTTACAAATGAGGAGAAAAGGATATTCTGCAAGAGGCTAAGTCTATTCAAAGGACCTGATGGATACTCAGCAAATATCTCAAACTTGATATTCATGCATATTCATGCATTTAGGATAGTGTTTGGTTCATATTTTGATCTCATCTTGCTTACATTCATGTCTATTTGTTGTTCTTTGTTTGCATTTAGAGTATGTTAGCATTTTAGATTAGGATTTAGCATTTTTAGGTTGTGTTTGGAGTGTTTCTTGTGTTTTTGTAGGTTTATGATGATGAATGGAGGTTTTGATGAGCTAAGGAACCAAAGGAGAGCTAAAGAGTGAAGGAGAAGAGCCCTTAAGACGACCAGAGAAACTATCGACGTGATCCATCAGCCAAATCACGTCGATGGCATGAAGCAGTTTCCATCGGCCTGAAGAATCGACGAGATGGCGCCGATGGGAATTCTACGAGACTTTCTCGCCATTCACGCGAGAGATCATCGGCCTCCACCATCGACCAAATGAGGCCGATGGTTTCATGGAGCCTTCATCGACATCAACCATCGGACTAACAACGTTGATGGTTGCCTCAGTGTATCTTCGACAACTTTGGCCAGGGAAACTATCGGTTGCCACCATCGATCAAATGCAGCCGATGGTTTCCAATATTTTCCATCGACTTGAACCATCGGCCAAATGAAGCCGATGGTTTCGCCTGCGAATCAGCTCTCACCCATTTGAACCAGGTCAACACCCGGTTTGTCCCGGGTTGACCCGGTTCACCCCTCTTTACTATTTAAAGCTAAAAACCTAGATTTTTATTCTCTCTGAAGCTTGTTTTGTTTCAAAAACCTTTTGTAAGACAAGTTTGAATCTTTTCTTAATTTAAGAGTTGTTTTTGCTTTGATCTTTCATCTTCTTCTTTTAATCTTTGCTAATCTTCATGTTTAACACTATCTTAATGGGTTTTGTTGAACATAGAATGATTAGTGAGTAGTTTCCTATAGGGTTTATGGGTTAGGTAGGATTTGGTTGATTTGGGATGATTAATGGATGTTTAGGGTTTATCTATCTTAAATCTCTTCTATCTTAGTGTTCTTACTGCCTAATTAGTTTTGATCATGTTAATTAGGATGATTTGGATTTCTTGCCCACCATGTGTTCGATGAAATGCCTGTTTTAGCTTTGATAGGATTTTTATATTCAAACTCATGAGAATGAATGTTTAGATTTATTATTAGCTAATTGGAACTTGTTTTGCATGCTTGCCTAATCTTAATTTACAAATGAGAGTTTGTTCTTGGGTTTTGATTAGGGAAAGTGATTAGTGCTAAGATATTAGATTAATTAATTTATTGTGTTCCTAGCTAGGAGATTAGCTTCTTAGAAGTTTGTATTAAGCATCCTAGATTGTCCCAAGTCATCCAATCCATTGACCTCAACTCATGGACCTTATCTCTAATCTTTGATCTTTTAAGTTTGATATTTGTTTGCTTGATTTACTTAGTTTATTTTACTTGTTTGCTTATTTGAATTGCTATTAGGTTGTTAGAACTTGATTTAAAATCTGATTGCTTGACTTAATTGGTGTAGTGTATTCTTTATTGGTTTAATCCTCATCTCAATTATGGTTAGACACCCCTTATACTACAACTACATTAGTTTAAGGGGAATTGATATCCATAGTAAATTCCTACTATCAATTTGGCGCCGTTGCCATTTTGGGATTAAGGATTGATCAATTAGATTTCTATTCCTCTTTAGTTTAAGTCTTTGGTTGCTAAACTTGCTTCTTCCTTTTGCTTTGATGATAGGTGCATGAACCTACGCAGCCGAGGACATACGAACCTAGTTGCACGAGTAGAAGACATCAAAGCACACGAACGGAGGTTAGCAAGAGAACGAAGAGCATTAGAGAGGGCTGTACACTTGGAAAGACTTGGGTTGGAACCAGTTGTAGAGGTTCAACAAGACTTTGTGGGTATTGAGCAACCGGTTATGGAGCATCACGCTCAACAGGATCAATAGGATCAACAGCAGGGCCAGCATGGCCACCAAGAGCAGCAGCATCTTCAGGGAGAAGATGATAGAGATGCACAGGGAAGTAGGTGTCCGGTTCATCCCGAGAGGCCAGCTAGAGCCATTAGAGATGGGGATGCTCCGGATAAAAATGCAAACCGTCAGGGAATCATTCCTCCTCCGGTTGACAACAACAATTTCGAAATTCGGGCTATTCTTATCACTATGGTGCAGAACAACCAGTTCCACGGGCTGTCTTCTGAGGATCCTCTGCAGCATTTAGACACCTTCGATAATATTTGTGCCACTACTCGCCTTAATGGTGTCACCGATGATGGTTTGAAAATACATCTTTTATTTTTCTCATTGGCGGATAGAGCTAAGGAGTGGGAAAGTAACATCACTCCGGGATCCATTACTACATGGGGTGAGCTTAAGAAAGCATTCCTAAAGAAATTATTCTCCGCTACTCAGACAGCACGCTTCCGCAATGAGTTGTCCGGTTTTGTACAACGCAACCATGAGAATTTTGCTGAGGCTTGGGAGCGGTTTAAGCGGCTTACAAATCAATGTCCTCACCATGGGCTCACTAAGGAAACTCTTCTTAACAACCTTTATAGAGGTGTGCTCCCTAAGATGAGAGCTATGCTTGACTCATCAAGTAATGGTCACTTTCTTGGAAAAGGGGTTGATGAAGCTATGGAACTCATTGAAAACCTAGCTATTAGCGATGGCAACTACAGTGAAGACTACGACAGAACGAATAGAGGATCATCATCCATGGAAGAGTAATATGAGAAAGAGATACAGTCCTTACATGAGAAGATGGATAAAATGATCATCTCTAACTAGAAGCAAGTCAACTTTGTGGGCAACAATGATGATACTCAGCCTTTACTCTATAGTGTAGAAGAAGAAATGACACAAGAGGAGATGAACTTCATTGCGGGGCAAGGTGGTTTCAATAAAGGCTTCAATCCCAACTGTAGGAACCACCCTAATTTTTCCTACAGAAACCCAAATGTGGCAAATCCTCAAGATCAAGTTTACCCTCAAGCTCAATCTCAAGGACAAGGGCAACCTCAAGGAACTCAACAAAAAGGCTTCAATCAAGCTACTCAACAAAAGCCCTATGTTCTATTCAACACTCAACTAGGGTTTGGCACTAAGCCTCAATTTCAAGGCCAACAAGGCTATGTTCCCAAGAAACAATACCCTCCACCCGGTTTTGGACAACAACATCCACAAGCCTCTTCTTCTGCAAGTTTGGATAATGAGCTCAAGGGAATGATGCAGCAACTACTTCAAGGACAAGCTTCAGGAGCTATGGAAGAGTGAGTTGCAGAATTTGACATCAAGGGTAACCAACATGGAGAATAAGACTGCTTCAACCTCTAGACCGCATGGCACTTTACCCGGAAAATCTGAGCAAAACCCCAAAGAGTATATCAATGATATTACATTGAGAAGTGGCAAAGAGATACAGCCAAGGCAACTTCCTTCACCCATTGTGTCTCCTACTCTCAATGAGGACATTGAGAAACAAGGTGGAGAGGTGAATTTAGAAAATTCTGTCTTTGCCAAGGAGGATGAAAGTGAATTTGCAATGAGAAAGGGAAAAGCTATAGCTGATGAAAGAGTTGAGGATGCACCTAAGAAGAAGTCTATTGGGTTTGTTCCACCACCCTATGAACCCAAGCTCCCCTTTCCGGGCAGATTCAAGAAGCAACTCTTGGAAAAGTACAAAGCTCTGTTCGAAAAACAAATGAAGAATGTAGAGCTAACAATACCCTTGATAGATGCCTTCCTGCTAGTTCCACAATATAGCAAGTTTCTCAAGGATGCAATCAAAGAGAGAACAAAGGAAGTGCAAGGTATGGTTGTATTGTCACATGAATGCAGTGCTATTATCCAAAGAAGGATTGTTCCTATGAAACTTGAGGATCCGGGCAGTTTTACTCTACCGTGTGCTCTCGGCCCTCTCAGATTTGACAATTGCCTATGCGATCTCGGGGCTTATGTCAGTTTGATGCCTTTCTCGGTAGCTAAAAGGTTGGGTTTCTCTACTTACAAGACTTGTAAAATCTCCTTAGTACTAGCGGACAGGTCAGTGTGATTCCCAATTGCTCTTCTAGAGGATCTTCCGGTGAAAATAGGAGGATTTGAAGTTCCAACAGATTTCATTGTGTTGGAAATGGATGAAGAACCAAAGGACCCTCTAATATTTGGGAGACCCTTTCTTGCCACAGCTGGAGCAATAATAGATGTGAGGAAAGGGAAGATAGAACTCCACCTTTGGAAAGATATAGTTCTGAACTTTGACATCAACAAAGTGATGAAGAAGCCAACTATCCAAGGTCAAATGTTCTACATTGAGACTATGGAAGAGCTAGCTGATGAGCTTCTAGAGGAGCTAAACATGAATGATCCCTTGGAGGTGGCTTTGACAAAGGAATGTGGAGAGTATGTATATCTACAAGAGGAGAGCTGGGCATACAAGAAGACACTTGATTCGCATAAGCCTTTACTAGGAGCGGTTGAGTACATTGAGTTGGGATCAGATTTTGTGGATAAGGAGAAAGAGGTCTTTGCTATGGGTAAAGGAGCTGATGGCGCTGAGGATTGCAAGGAGCAACTTGTAGCTGATGATTGGAGCGAGCTAAAGGCGCCTAAGATCGAATTAAAACCCCTTCCGCGGGGGCTTCGGTATGCATTTATTGGTCCTAACTCTACTTATCCAGTCATAGTTAATGATTTGCTGAATGAGGATGAATTGCATGCATTGACAACTGAGTTGAAAAAGTTTAGAAGAGCAATAGGATACTCTCTAGATGACATTAAAGGATTGTCTCCTAATTTGTGCACCCATAGGATTCACCTTGAAAACGAATCTATGACTTCAATTGAACATCAAAGGAGGTTGAATCCTAATCTTAAAGAAGTTGTCAAAAAGGAAATTCTTAAACTGTTAGATGCAGGGATAATCTACCCTATTTCGGACATCACTTGGGTTTCACCCGTGCATTGTGTTCCGAAGAAAGGGGGGATCACAGTTGTTAAAAACGATAACAACGAGCTGATTCCCACTAGAACGATAACAGGGCATAGAATGTGTATAGACTATAGAAAACTCAATGCTGCATCTAGGAAAGATCACTTCCCATTGTCGTTTATTGATATAATGCTCGAAAGACTAGCCAATCACCCTTTTTATTGTTTCCTTGATGGGTATAGTGGATTCTTCCAAATCCCAATACACCCAAACGATCAGGAGAAGACGACTTTTACCTGTCCTTATGTCACCTTCGCATATCGAAGAATGCCGTTTGGATTGTGTAATGCTCCTGCAAATTTTCAGCGGTGCATGATGTCCATCTTCTCCGATCTTATCGAGGATATTATGGAAGTTTTTATGGATGACTTTTCAGTATATGGCTCTTCTTTTGCTTCGTGTCTTATGAACTTCTGCAGGGTATTAAAGAGGTATGAGGAGACAAACTTGGTTCTTAACTGGGAAAAGTGTCATTTCATGGTCAAGGAAGGAATAGTGTTGGGGCATGAGATATCCGAGAGTGGTATAGAAGTGGACAAAGCTAAGATAGAAGTCATGATGAGTCTACAACCGCCGAATTCAGTTAAGGGCATCAGAAGCTTTCTTGGACATGCGGGTTTCTATAGAAGATTCATCAAAGATTTCTCCAAGATAGCAAGGCCTCTCACACGCCTTTTTGCAAGGAAACTGAGTTTGATTTTGATGCTGAATGTCTGAATGCTTTCAATGAGATCAAGGAAGCCTTGGTTAGTGCTCCTATCGTGAAAGCACCTGATTGGGAATTGCCATTTGAGATCATGTGCGACGCGAGTGATTACGCAGTTGGGCCATTTTGGAGCAAAGGAAAGATAAGAAGCTGCATGGTATCTACTACGCCAGTCGGACATTAGACGACACTCAAGTAAAGTATGCTACAACGAAAAAGGAGCTTTTAGCTGTGGTGTTTGTATTTGAGAAGTTTAGATCGTATTTAGTAGGATCTAAAGTTGTTGTCTACACAGACCATGCCGCACTAAGATATCTTTTAGCCAAGAAAGATGCGAAACCAAGACTCCTAAGGTGGATCTTACTACTTCAATAATTTGATCTCAAAATTAAGGATAAGAAAGGGATAGAGAATGGAGTAGCTGATCACTTGTCTAGGTTGAGAGTTGAAGATAGTATTCCCATGGATGACTCACTTCCGGAGGAACAACTAATGGATGTCAAGTCTGTTAGAGAAGCTCATGATACAAGCAGAAAGTTAGAGGAGGTTGGTTTTCTTGAGGATAGAGAGCCTAGGTATGTTGATCTAGTTAACTACTTAGCTGCAGGAAGAGAGCCACCAAGTCTAGATGGCTACCAGAAGAAGTTCTTCAGAGAGGTGAACAGATTTTATAGGGATGAACCATACTTGTTCAAGAGGTGTTCAGATGGTCTCTACAGGAAATGTGTCCCGGAAGAAGAGATGCAAGGGATATTGTATCACTGTCATGGTTCAGATTATGGAGGACACTTTGCATCATTCAAGACTGCGACCAAGATTCTACATTCGGGTTTCTGGTGGCCCAGCTTGTTTAAAGATGCTCATGGATATGTGTCAAGGTGTGATGCATGCCAAAGAAAGGGGAACATTGGGAGGAGAAATGAGATGCCACAAAACCCAATATTGGAAGTCGAGGTATTTGATGTATGGGGGATCGATTCCATGGGTCCTTTTCCATCCTCCTATGGAAACCAATACATTTTGGTGGCAGTAGACTATGTGTCAAAGTGGGTTGAAGCTGTGGCAAGTCCAACAAATGACTCTAAAGTAGTCATCAAGTTGTTCAAGACTGTGATCTTCCCAAGATTTGGGATACCAAGGATAGTGATCAGCGATGGAGGCTCTCACTTCATCAACAAATTGTTCGAAAGCCTTTTGAAGAAATATGGAGTCAAGCATAAGGTTGCTACACCTTACCATCCTCAGACAAGCGGGCAAGTAGAGGTATCTAATAGGCAGATAAAGGCCATTCTTGAAAAGACTGTTGGAGTTTCAAGGAAAGATTGGTCAGAGAAGCTTGATGGCGCATTGTGGGCTTATAGAACAGCTTTCAAGACTCCTCTTGGAACCACTCCTTTCACTATGCTATATGAGAAGTCATGCCACTTACATGTTGAGGTGGAATACAAGGCTTTGTGGGCTGTCAAGTTACTTAACTTCGACATCAAAACTGCTACAGAGAAATGGTCATTCAGCTGAACGAGCTCGATGAGATAAGGGTAGAGGCGTTTGAAAGCTCAAAGATCTACAAAGAGAGAACGAAGCTTTTCCATGACAAGCTCATCTTGAAGAAAGAATTCAGAGAAGGGGATCTTGTGTTGCTCTTCAATTCCCGGTTGAAGCTCTTTCCCGGGAAGCTCATGTTGGGATAGTGTCCTGAAATCACACTTGTACTCACTCCTGATGATAGTTGTGTGTCGAGATCAGACATTCGTATAATACTGGGCGGTTGCAATGTTTTGCTAGAAGCCTCTTGCAATCTGTAAGTTGTAGACTTACTGCCAGTATTATATGATCCTATAGGGTCACACACCTAAGCAAACTGGCACTACAAGAAATATGGGTATTGATAGCACCACGAAAACGCTATCATATGTCTATGGTAGCGTTTCCATAAACGCTATGTTTGCCGCTGCTATCTTAGATCCGCCATATACGATAGCATTAATTTGACATGCTATCATATATCTATCTACGATAGCGCTAATTTTGATGTGATTATATAGTTTTTAGTAGCATTGGTTTATCGCCATTTTATAGATTACTGTAACATATTATTCGTGCAATAATACATATTGTGGTGGCAATATTTTAGGGCTGTATTATACTTTATATTAGCGTTTTGTAATTGCTGTATTATTATTTATAATAGCCAATCTTTATGGTTATTGTACATCTTATGAACACTTTTATCTTTTGCCATATTTAATATTAGTGAAAACTATTAAATTTTATTATATAATATTATTTTAATTTATGGTTAGAATTATTAAATTCTGGTTATGAATTATTATTTGAAAATCAATTAAATTTATATAAAATAATGATATTTAAAAATTGGATACATGTTTTACACAAACATCATAAAAGATACATATCTAGAAATTCCTAACATATTCCTAAAATTGTTCTGCCATTTCAGCTTCTATCACGTAGAACAACACCCACCTTTCTTGGACTGGCCTTGTGCCTCGGATGGAATCACAACTTTCTTGCCATTGCTGAGTGAGGCAGGATCTTGCTTGTTCAGCTCCTGTGAGCTCATCACTTTCCTGCTCAATATGTTGTATATCTCCTTCACAACCGTCTCGAATGCAGCTGCCACGTTTGATGAGTCCAGAGCCGATGTCTCCATAAAGAAAAGCCCCTGCTACAGAAAGAAATCAGACTTTACCAAGCGTTCAAGCATTAAGTAGTCAAAACAGCTGCATATTATGATAGCCAAAGCTGTTAGAATCGAAACTATAAGGACCATCCAGTTTTCAAGAAGGGTAAAAAGATCAGAAGTAATAATACAAACCCTTCCTCTAGTCCATTCTCGTTGTTTCCTTCCAAAAGGAGTCGAGGAGAGCTTTGATTTGCTCTTGCACCGCATAGTTTGGAGAAATATTGTATTTGTGCTTTATCTGAGAGACGAGAACAAACCAAGAAAAACATTGTTATGAAAAGATTGATTTTATTACTAGACATTTTTTTATCAAAGTGTCACTTTCTTACCTTAACTATTGTTCCAACATTTACCAAGTGCTTAACTCTTGTAGCGACAACAAGCCGTTTCATATCCAGTTGGATACTGGAATTCTCCAGAAAATTTTACAGCCACACTATTTAAGTTCTTGATTTTGAATAGATGATTCAACAAATAAACATAGAAAGAATGCTTATGAGTACCTCTACATACAGCAAGATCGTCTTTCCATTAGGACACAAAGGTTTCTTCATGTTGGTAATAGCCTTCAGTATAAGCTTATCCACACCAAAAAAATATATATATATATATATATTTTTGAGCTCAGAACAATCTTCAAGAAACTTAGACTAAAGTAAAGTAAGCATCTAAGCTGCATGATGCCATAGAAAACACTTATTTTGGCAATATTTATACATTCTCAGTATCGATCAGATCTCTCACACATTACAAGAAAAAGTCGATACCCTGTAAGGGAGAGTCACCACTCACCATTAGCCACAATGGTAAGAGCTGTAGTATTAGCCTCGTCCTGGTTAGGACCTGACGTCGAAGTCTTTTTAAGAGCAATCTTAGCCTTCTTCCTGGATCCATATACAAATGTTACACTTATATTTCTCCATTCGTCATGTCAAGTGTTTCAACCAAAACAATGTAGGTTTCAATTAGCCGTATATATCCCTTTAACGTTCTTGTTTTTTACCTTTAGAATGCTCACTCTAACCCAGATCTTAAGAACATAATCTGACCAGCCATACCCAAGAGACTAAGGACCCAAACTACCAACAATTGGTCAGAACTTAATCGATATAAACACAGATTACAAAACGACAACCCCAATCAACTGGAAACAAAAGCAGGTTTTTCTTATTACCTTCATAAGAGGTGACATAAGAAGGAGTTTCGAAACGAGGCCAGAGACAACAAGGTCGCAATGATATGGTTGATGCGTCTGAAACGAGGCAAGCGGCAGCAAGCATACATTGAGAACCGCATCGGGAAAGAAGATCTTCAAACGGAGGGCAGAAACGAAATCGAATCAGTAATTGTAAATCTTAGGAAATCAAAGATGGGTCAGCTCTTAAACGATAGAAAAATCCTCTAAGTGTAATCAAACTTCTGGTAGGAGTTCTTAAGATGGAGCCAAGAGAAGTAGTAGACCTAGAAGTGATGCTCGAAGCTAGATCCAATTAATGAGATAGATCGAAACAAAAAGAAATTATTCATTGAAGAGAAGTTACCCAGAAGAAAGATCGCGTGAAAAAACGATGCTTGAGCCTAGGGTTTTCAGAGAGATAATCGACGACGAACGGAACTAAAAGGATGAGAGCAACGATTCATCGAATGAGGAGGATGAGAGAATGGATTCATGAAGTAAAGAGGATGAGAGCGAAGCTTAAGAGGAAGAGGATGAAATCAAAAATTTGAGAAAGTTAGAAAGAGTGAGGCGAAGGGGAAGACTCCAAGGGTTTTTGTTCTCGACACTTTGGGTTTTCAACAAAATTAGGGTTATTTTCATCAAAAATTTTGGGTTTGGCGCTAGCTTAATAGCATACAAATTACTTATTTAAAAAAAAAAATCATGATTAAAAATAATTAGTTTTTTTGTTTAAATTCTTGATTACAAACAAATTAGTTTTTTTTTAAAACCCTAAATCATAAACTACATTGTTGTCAAAAAAAAAGAAAAAATCATAAACCCAAGCCTATACACCAGAACCTAAATCATATACCCTAAATCACAAACCCTTAAGCTAATTTTGAAAACACAAAATCCAATATAGAAACCAATCCGGATTTGATAATAAAAATTAAAGATTATAGTTCATAATTTAGGGTTTGATAATTAAGTTTTGATTTAGAAATGGGTTAAGAGTTAGGGTTTAGGGTATATTGTTTATGGTAGAGAGTTAAGGTTTTAGAATTTAGGATGAAAAATAATTATCAATACCCTAACCCTAAAACCTAACCCTCTAATACCCTAAACCCTATAAAATGTGTTTGTGAGACTTTAACTTTTATATTAATTGGAAATTTTATTTTTTAGATTATACTACTATAAATCGCCAAAACTTATAATATTATGAGATATTATTTTTGTATCTTATTTTTTTATTTTCAATACCCTAAATCCTCAATAAAATATGTGTGAAATTTTAAATTTAAAATTAGTTGAAATTTTTTTATAGATGAAAGACTTAACAATTCTTTTTGGATTATATGTTTGTAACTCTATATTCCTAAATATTGAACCCTAAATTTATGTTACAATATATTTTAAGTTAAGATATTAGATTAAGGTTTGCAAAAAAATTATATTTAAAAATAACACTCTAAACCCTAAACCCTATTTATACCCTAAATCCTAAACTCTATTTATAATCCTCTATATATACCTTGAACTAAAACTGAAAAATTTGTTTATACCCTAAACCCTAAACTTTCGTGTATCATTTCATTTATATTAAAAATAGATTTCAAACTTTAACTTTTATTAATAACTTAAAATATCTTATACAAACAACATTTTAAAATCAGAACTAAGTTGCAGATTAAAGAGTTTGTAGTATCATTCGTCCAAATATTTCCTTCCATCAACAACTCTAGCAAACAATAAAGATCTCTCATATATAGTCTTGAGGAATTTACAACACTGACACACACACATATATGATGTAGTTACAAGGAAAGATTGAAGGAAGGATGTGGCCTGGAATTCATGAATGGCCCAAAAAGACTCTTCTTCTTCCTCTGATTCAGCTACTCCCTAATAAGTCCTTGTATGTGTCCTTGACCTTCTGAAGCAGAAACTCCCTGAAACACGTACGTACAAAATATGAGTTTCATATTCTCAAAGACAAAGATGATACAAGTAGAAACTCACCACTGTGTAACCAATGCCTACACGTTCAAGAACACCAGAAACCAATGGAAGATGTGTGAAAATGTGTGCAAGTAAGAAACTTTTCGAATGGAACGAGAGATATAGAGACCATAAGAGCTGCAAATGCATGTGAAACTTGTCGAGGTCATCAGAAGTAGTCAAGATATGCTTCTTCGCGGCGACTCTTCGGCCGTCTTTGATACAACGTCATAAAACGTCTGATGAGGTACAATATCTTCAAACTGAAGAATTGGAGCTGAGGAAGCTAATGCTCCAATTGCAATGTGAGGATACTTGAGCCTCATCCATGCTGCTAACACTGTTGCGTTGCATCAATAACAACAAATTCACTCCAAAAAATCTCATTCTACCAACACAAAATAGTCATATAATTCCATACTTACTTCCACCACCCTCCAAACAACACAACTGGGCATGCTTCAGCAGACAATTTCAGTTTCAAATCAGTGACAAAAACAGCAAAATCTGCAAGAGCTTGCTCAGTTGTAAGATACGGTAATGTGGTTGCGTTCTTGTAAGCTTCTTCCCTGCTTCCATAAGGCATCAACGAACCTCAGGGAAAACTAAGAGATAAACATCTTCAACAATTAATCTATATGGAAACAGCTGCATCAGGTTCCCAGCTATAGGAAAGGCATCAACGTGAAGTATTTCAGCTAAGAGAGACCTAATTTTCAACTGAACCACAATTACCGTCGTCCCCTGGCTTCACCAGTCTGGGAAGAAGGTGTCTGAAATACATGTTCCACACCTTCTTGTTGATGTTTATGGAATCGGCGCAATGATGCAGAACCTGGTTTATTCATAAGAGAGAAGAGAAAAGTTGAGTAACTTAAGACAAGAGTTAATATGTATAAGTAGCAGCATCACGATAATATATACTCATTATCTTTGTACTTTTTTTATGTATATTTGTTCTGATAAAATGCAAATCCTTTCAAGGCTAAACTTCACCTGTGGGTATTGAATCGGGGGAAGGATCGGCTCCGGCAAGCATTGCGGGAAAAAGGGATGCTCATCAGGACTCTTGTACTTGTCCACCTAATTTCAACCAATAAAATCAGCAACAAAGAGAAGATCTCTGAACTAACTTTGAAGCTTAGTTGACTTTTCGACCTTTGCGTGGAGCTGTTCAATTTCTCTGACCATAAACTCGACCAAAGAGAACCAACAACAATTGAACCATCACTAGTGGTTGCAAAGCACTGGAAGTTAGTCCCCCTAGAAAACTGATGCCCCTGTGCCTAATTCAAAACTGGGGCATTCGCAGTTGCAAGATCCTGAACCATCCCATACCGGTCACGCATATCCCACCTGCAAAGCCTATTGTTATCCAGACCGAGAAAGGTTGATGCAGATGGGTCCAATTGAGCACCTTTACCATCGTTACCACCTTTACCAATATTGCCTTATCCTGAATAACAAATGCCCACACAAATCGAATTCAAATCTGAACGAAAGCGGAGAGATGGATAGAGGGAGAGAAAAGGCAGTACCTTTAGCGAATGGGGAGAGAAGTGTGAACGAAGAAGGATGAACATGAAGAGGAATTGATTCACTGGTGCAATAACTCGTTACAGCAAAAAAAAGTGTCCAACTTTATCTAATCAATTCATCCATCTGTTCAATCAACGAAAGCCAAAGCCAAGATTCGAGATTACCGAAGAGTCAAGACAAGGAAGATGAGATCCATTGAAGAACAAAAAAGCTTGATAAAAAAAGAAAGAGACGGGACACAGAGAAAGAATCAGTTAGTGTATTATGTTTTGTAGGATTATTTTTCAATGTGAAAAAGACTTAACACAAAGTTCCCTCAAAACTTTTTATTTTGGTGCCAAAGTGATATATTCACTAAATTTTTGGCAGACATAAGTGTTACAACGACAAAAATTGAGATTTTGTCTTCCTGTTTAATAAAAATCCGTAAAAGTTTTGCTTAGCGTTGATTGAATGCTATAATAGAATTGGTATTTTAGCTTGTCATTTTTAATAGCAGTATGTGAATTCGTGCTATCGTGATCTGCTATCAATACCCAGATTTCTTGTAGTGTGGAAGCTAAAATTATGGGGATGATCATTATGGTAATGATCGTATTAATGTGTATTGGATACACATCAATATTGAGTTTCGAATAGTGTGTCGATCGACACGGTATGTGTGTCGATCGACACAGGGTCGATTCCGAAACTGAGTTTCGGTTTTATGACTTAAAACGAATCTAATTAATCATGGTTCGGTTTAAGTCATTCCAGGTCATTGTATAGTGATATAGTTTCGACCTGGAACCCTAGCCGTCGACTTTTTCTCTGACAGAAAAGTAGAAACACCAGAAACTCTTAGATCCCACAGATCCGGCACTAGCATCCCGTTTTCCAGCTTGTGTGCGTGTGTATCTGGTAGAGGCAAGGCGTCTGCGTTGCTCACTGATCTCGTTCACCAATTTCCGCTGCCAGTTCAAGGTAAGAACGAGGTTGGTAAATTCAATATAATGAACCCTAGATCCTAGGAGATACAACAGTGGTATCAGAGCATGTTAGGGTTTAGTCTATTGAATCTGGAGCATTTAAATCGAATACTGATGTAATTGATTAGATTGATGCTTGCTAAATCGTGTTTTCAAGGTTTTAATCTCGGATTTTGTTCCTGTTGAAAAACGATGAACTGTTAAAATCGCACTGTGTCGATCGACACTAAGCTTGTGTCGGTCGACACGCCGCGAAAACGCATAAATTTTTTTAGGGTTTGTCGCAGAGTGTCGATCGACACACGTGTCGATCGTTATACTGGGTGTGTCGGTCGACACAGGCAAAGCGATTAGATAGATCGGTTCAATTGGATTGAACCGGTTATCTCGCTCGGTTAATTTTAATTAACCAATTTGGTTCTGGTTTGGTAATGTCGATCGACACAGAGTTGTGTGACGATCGACATGGACCGTTAAACCAAACCGGTTCAATTAGATTGAATCGGTTAAGGAAATTTGATCCGGTTTGACCGGTTATCGAAGACCGGTTTAAATTGGGTTGTGTCGACCGATGCCAATGGTTGGCGTCGATCGACATACCATTCGCAGAATTACTGGTTGGACCATAAATTTGCATATACCAGACCAAATTTAATCCTAAAGTCCTAGATGAACCTAAATTTGATAAAACTGAATGTTTTAATTAAATTAATAACTTCTTGGATGTATATTGGATATACATCAAGATCAAATAGTTCTTTTCCTCAACTAAATATCAAGTGATCTTGATGTCTTGCCCGATCTTGTCTACTGTCAAAACTCGTTTTGTTTGTTGGATAGCCTTGGAGTCCTTGGTATCCACAACAACATGAGTAAGGCAGGTGGTCATTGATAGACTTGCAGTGCGGCTGTCAGTGATCACAAGACAGAAGAGATTGGTTTCACTTGACTGGGCTATCAGAAGTTCTGGGCAAAGAGACATCAGAGTGGATTAGACATAGTTTGTCTCATATGCAACCAAGAGTTGTACTGGGTACAATTAGCAATGATTTGCTTACCTAGATAACTAAAGTTTGGGTAATTGCGAGTCGCCCACTCAGATTTTGGTGAAGTATGGATCTTGGCTCATTGTATTCATCTGAGGAAACATAGTTTTGAATACAATGCGAGTTTTTCTTATTAGATAAGAATTCTCATTTCCTTGAGCATTATAACTAAAACTGTAGGGCTCCCTAGGATCCTGGGTCTAGGTGATTGAATCTAAGAACTGACCTCGTGATTACCTGTAGATTGGCAGCGGAAATTGGAGCAGGTAAACGAGATCTAGAGCGCCTCAATCGCTGCGCCTCTATCGTAGTCCACACGCACACAAGCTGGAATCCGCCGGGATGCTAGTACCGGTGATCGGATTTCCTGTGGGTTTTTGAGTTTTTGTGTCTCTGCTTTCTCTCTGAGAATCAACACTGACGGCTGGATCAAATTAGGTCGTGTAACCTGGCTCCTATAAATAGGCCCACGGTTTACAAACCGTAACTTCAGTTTCGGTTTCGACCTTGTGTCGATCGTTGCACCCCTTGCATCGATCGACACACCTCTTAAAACTCAATTCAATGTGTATCCAATACACATTGATCGGATCATATGCCAATGATCAATCCCATACAAAGTGTATCCAACTTGCTTAGGTGTGTGACCCTGTAGGTTCACACGATACTAGAAATGAGTTACAATTCATTTGTCATAAGCGGTTTCTAGCAAAACATTATGACTACCTAGTATCACATGAATTGTCCGATCTCGACAATACAACTATCTTTAGAGTGAGTACAATGTGATTTCAGGACATAATCCCAACAATCTCCCACTTGTACTGGAATCACCTATTCCTATAATCCCTTCGTCATTATATCTCGATGTAGCATAAGGCAAGAGACCGTGTCATCCTTATTATAGCCAACATCATGTTCATCGAACTCCTGATCTATACTGATATAACAAACGACTGACAATCACCTCGTTTGAGCACGGCCATGCATTTTCTCAGTATCAAATCTTCGATGGGCCCTGAGATATTTATCCCCTGTTATATAGGAGGGACAAATCCCTTCTTGTTCCATCCCTGTTTCTACACATACTTCATGATACACCTAAGCAATGCCTTTATAGCCGCCATTTACGGATCGACGTTTGACAAGGTCAAAGTGCACCAATTCATATGCTAGAAAGCATGATGAACTCAGGTCTAAGGACTATACTCTATAGTCGTAATGAGAAACTCTCATGACACAGATATAACTATCCTGTAGAGTTCTCATTAGTGGGTCATGTCCGATCATATGTTCACCAACATATATCCATGTGACTGACTGTGATACTCATATCATTGACTCCATGAAACTTAGTCAACAGTCACCTCACAAGCTAGTCTCTCGCGATTATCAGTGTCCCACTTTGACAATCTCGACTAGGGACAATCATAATTTATGTCATCCTTTTACTTATAGGGTTTCATGATCAAGTCCTCAACTTGATGTCCTATAACATGAACATAAAATACTCGGGACCATTATTTAATCATCCAATGATCAAATAATGCTGATGTCAGTTTTTCATAATCATGACTACATCATGTCTGTCTGAACATCATAACTAACATAACTCCCACTAGAATCTAGACCAGGTCTTCAGATATCTAGTACCTACAACTACAACATGAAACTCATGCTTAGGTTGTGAGAGATGCTGCGGTGTTCTTGCTTGGAGCCATTCCAACAAACCACACTGCTGTTCTTTATTAAGCACTATTTTGCAGTCCACTGCTTGGAAACCTTTCCAACAGATAGCCCCGCTACACAGACAAAGAGACATAAACAGGTGGGAACCGTGAATCATCTTTGTCTGTCTAACTACTCTTAACATATTCGTCATTTCCTCAGTTGTACAAGAACCTATCCTTAGTGTTTCTCAAACACTTGGGGATATTCCTTACAACTGTCCAGTGACTCCTACCGGAACTTATTGGTATCTTCTCGTCATGCTATATGCATAAAATGCATCTATACGAGCGCTAAATACGGCATTTATTATGGATTCTATTGCTGAAGCATAAGGAATCACACTCATAGATACTAGCTCAGCCAGTGTCCAAGACACTTCATCTTGCTAAGATTATTGCCATAAGACCTTTGGTATGAAGCTGTTCTTGGAGTCATGCATATTTGAACTGTCCAGTACCTTATAATCATAAGGATTCTGACACGATCCAATTAGCTCCTCTGATCCATCTCAATGGATCCATATTCCAAGAACTTTCGCGGCTTCTCCCACGTCTATTATTGAATTTAACTTCCGACCCAAACCTTGACTAGACTTCAGCGTCGGAACGTCGTTTATGAGATTAAGTGTGTTATAAACATACAGTTTTGAGAATTGCAACTACGCTCCCACTTGTTTACTTGTAAACGCACGGTTTCTATTCGTTCCTGATCGAGTCAAAGCCTTTGACCGTTTTAACAGAACATAGATTTCAACTCCAAGATGCTTGCTTCAACCGGTGAAGCTAACATGCATAACTAGCCAATTTTTCGGAGTTGGGGCTCACCTTCGCTTCTTTAAATTTTGCATGCTCGTCACTTTTCAATGATCAACAGATCATGACAATCGGCTACGAGAAATCACTCTCGAGTTAGTGATGGATCCTTTCGGATCTACGAATTTCAGGCTCCACAGGTGCAGATCCTACAGCACTTTTGTAGGTCTCACCGCTGCTTTCCTTCAACAGGTTGAGCAGCCTCCTGTGTTTATCGAATTTCTTCGATGTGTACTTTTACTCCCACTGTTCCTTTTGGAAGTACGATCTTTCTCAAAAGACACAGTTCCGAACAACAATACTTTGTCCTCGGATTGGTTGCAAAAGTAGCAAGCCTTGGTTTCCTCAGGACAACCAGCGAGGTAGAACTTATCAGATATGGGTTCAAGTTTGTTTGTTGACTACTGTCTTACACAAACCTTGCAATCCCAATTAATCAGAAAAACAAATTTGGAAATCACCCAGTCCACATCCAATGTGGTGTTTTTCACTGATTCTGATAGAAACTTATTTAGAGTAAACATAGACATTTTAGAACGTATTCTTAAATAATTATGGAAGATTCCTGTGACTCATCATTAATCGGAGCGTATCTAATAAGATCCGATTCATTCTGTCAGATGATCACCCAATTCATGACTCAAGTATTTTCCTCCGCGATCCAATCGAGGATCTCAATACTTCTGTCAAATTGGTTCTACACTTCATCTTGGAACTCCTCAAGGGATTCCTGATCGAGTCTCATCAAATGAACACAGCCATACTTATTGATACCATCAATAAGGTAATGAAGTACAGAAGATTTCCTCTGGCACTAATGCTCATCGGGCCGCATACATCAGTATGTGTAAGGCCTAATAAGCCTCTGGCCCGTTTTCTTTTAGCTCTGCTAAAAGGGCCTTAGTCATTTGGTCCAGTGAACAGAATTCATATCTCAAATGATTAATAATCGAATGAGTCCAATACTATGGAACTTCTGAATCCGCTTCACTCTATATGGTTAAACGACTATGCCAAAGGAAAAGTCGAGTTTGAGTCATCAGACTTAAACCTTTATTATTTGTGTTATATTCAAAATTACGCTGGTTTAGATATAAAACCCATTCCAAACGGGGTGCTACCATATGATATTTCATTAAGATCTAAAGATCAAAACTTGTCTTTTATCAAAATGAAAAACATCCAAATTCTTTACAAGAAGATGAAAGACATTTCTGCACAAGGCAGATACATAGTAGCAATTACTTAATTTCTAAAACCAAGTATGAAAGGCTCCTACAAGTGGAGAATCTCTACGGCTCATGCAGCAACCATTGCTTCATACCAGACACGCAGTTCCACTTGTCCTTTCTTCAACGTTCTACTGTCGCTTAGGTCCTGCATATTTCAAAAATATCAGTACCACAACTAGTATCCAATACTTACGTAGAACTTGAATTAATAACACAATACCTGAAGAAGAAGTACCATACATCTCCTTCATCTCTTGTGAATCTTCCAAGAATTTAATGCAATCTCTTTCCAATGCCCATACTCATCACAATAGAAGCATTTTCTGACACCAAATGAGCCGGACTTGGGCTTATAAGATGACACAGGCTTATCCTGATTCCAAATCTGGACGGCCCTGCCTCTACCCTTGTCAATACAAGATTTCTCAAATCTTTTACCCTTTATGATGTCTTGCTCTGCTGTTTTGAGCATGCCATGCAGCTCAGTCAACGTCTTCGTCAAATCTTTCTTGATATAGTTCTTAATGAACTTATCATAGCTTGACGGCAGTGACTGCAGAATGATGTCAGTGGCCAACTCTAAGCTGACAGGACATTCCAGTTTCCCCAGGTTATCAATGTAACCCATCAGTTTAATGACATGAGGACTTACTGGAGCATCCTCTGGTAGTTTGCACCCAGTGAGAGACTTCACCATCTGGAATCTCTCAACTCGTGCCAGATCCTGAAACTTCAGTTTCAGGCTGGTGATCATCTCTATTGGCGACTCCATGTTCTCGTATTGACTCTTCAAGTCCGAGTTCATGGTAGCCAACATTAGACCACGCACATCCACCACATCAATATAATGCTTATTCCAAGCATTATATGCTGCATGCGAGCGACTGGTCCCAAGCCTTTCTGGAAGAGCTTTCTCAAGGACATAGTCCTTACTCTCCTGCTTGAGGATTAATCTCAAATTGCGATACCAATTCAGTAAATTTGACCCATTTAACTTGTCCTTCTCAAGGACATGTCGTAACGAGAAGGTAGTTTTAGACATAGGCTGAAAATTTTAATCAAAGAGAATTTTAGTTATGATTTCAGGAAATGAGGAATCTTATCCAATAAGAAAACTCGCATTATATTCAAACAATGTTTCCGCTATGAATATAATGATCCAAGATCCATACATCACTAAAATCTGAGTGGACGACTCGCCATCACCCAGAGTTTAGTAATCTAGGTAAGCAAATCATTGCTAATTGTACCCAGTACAACTCTTGGTCGCAGATAAGACAATCCATGTCCTATCTACTCTGATGTCTCTGGGCCCAGAACTTCTGATAGCCCAGTCAAGTAAACCAATCTCTTCTGTCTTGTGATCATTGACAGTCGCACTGCAAGTCTATCAATGATCACCTGCCTTACTCATGTAGTAGTGGATACCAAGGACTCCAAGACTATCCAACAAACGAAACGAGTCTTGACAGTAGACAAGATTGGGCAAGACATCAAGGTCACTTGATATTTAGTTGAGGAAATGGAACTTTAAAAGTTTAGTAATTCAATCTCTTAGGTCACGTAATTGTAGATGTCAAGCACTGCAAGACCATCAACGTTACTATCTGCCTTACTCACGTAATTGTGGATACCAAGCTCTTGGCAAGACTATCCAACAACGAAACGAGTCTTGACAGTTGACCTTATTGAAACTAAGCTTTGATCTAACACACATCCAATGTGTATTAGACAGGTTTAGAACATTTTTAACTTTTAATTTCAATTAAGTTTTACTTGCTCTAATTTAAGTGGGTTAGGTCATTTGGTTCGGTTTTTCAATCATCTGGTTCAAAAACCAAACGATTACGGTTCGCATCGTCACCATGCGCATCGACTGACACACTTGGTCGACATTTGATATGCAACCTTTACCAACCCTATAACCGGTCTTAGACCAATTCCGATAACCGGTCCAATCTAATTGAACCGACTTATCCAATCAAACTGACCTTAACCAATCAAATCGGTTTATTCCAATTGAGATAACTAATTCAATCCAATTGAATCAATTCATCCAATTTAAACCGATCTGACCTACCTTAACCAAGCATGATAACCAATTCAATCCAATTAAACCGATTAACCAATCGCAAGGACTGTGTCGACCGACACTAAACCTGTGTCGATCGATACAGTAGGGTATCAGGGAATTTAATCGAATTAAACCGACATAACCATGCGAGATAACCGGTTCAATCCAATTGAACCGATCTATCCTTTCGCACAGCCTGTGTCGATCGATGCACCCAGTGTGTCGATCGACACAGTGCGATATCTAAATCGAAACCCATTGTTTTAATTAGGCGAATTCGCGGTGCATCGATCGACACAAACTTGTGTCGATCGACGCTATGCGAAAACACAATCGCTTTTGCATTTTCGCGCTGCATCGATCGATGTACCCAGTGCACCGATCGATGCTGTGCGAAAACCGTAAATCAGTTTTGCCGTTTTCGCGCTGCATCGATCGACACACCCAGTGCATCGATCGATGCTGTGCGAAAACACAGTTCTTCGTTTTCGATATTAACAAATCCGAGATTATTATTATCAAAACGAAACCTAGCTAGCATCAATTCAATCAAAACCATTCTAATCGAATTCCAGGCTACTGATTCAATCTATCAAACCCTATGGCTCTGATACCACTGTTGCATCTCCTAGGATCTAGGGTTCGTTATATTGAAATTACCAACCTCGTTCTTACCTAGAACTGGCAGCGGAATGATTGGTGAACGAGATCAGTAGCGAATCAAGTGCTTCGCCTCTATCGTAATCCACACGCACACAAGCTGGAATCCGCTGGGATGCTAGTACCGGTGATCGGATTTCCTGTGGGTTTTTGAGTTTCTGTGTCTCTGCTTTCTCTCTGAGAAGCAACACTGACGGCTGGATCAAATTAGGTCGTGTAACCTGGCTCCTATAAATAGGCCCACGGTTTACAAACCGTAACTTCAGTTTCGGTTTCGACCTTGTGTCGATCGTTGCACCCCTTGCATCGATCGACACACCTCTTAAAACTCAATTCAATGTGTATCCAATACACATTGATCGGATCATATGCCAATGATCAATCCCATACAAAGTGTATCCAACTTGCTTAGGTGTGTGACCCTGTAGGTTCACACGATACTAGAAATGAGTTACAATTCATTTGTAATAAGCGGTTTCTAGCAAAACATTATGACTACCTAGTATCACATGAATTTTCCGATCTCGACAATACAACTATCTTAGAGTGAGTACAATGTGATTTCAGGACATAATCCCAACAAAAACCTCTACCTCTTTTAATTACAGCTATGTCTGTCTCAACTCACATCAACACTTTCTCACTAAGATCCGTCCTTGAGAAGGACAAGTTAAATGGATCTAATTTCTTGGAATGGTATCGGAACCTGAGAATAGTTCTCAGGCTGGAGAACAAGGAATATGTCCTTGAAAGAGTTCTCCCCGAGAGGCCACGTTCCAATGCCCCGCAGACAGAAAAGAATGCTTGGGATAAGCATTCAGCTGATGTCAAAGATGTTAATTGTCTAATGCTGGTGACCATGAACTCTGAGCTGCAGAAGCAATATGAGAATGTGATGTCACCCAGTGAGATGATTAACAACCTGAAAGCTTTGTTTCAGGAGCAAGCTCGCACAGAGAGATACCAGACGGTTAAATCTCTCATGGATTGCAAGCTGGCTAAGGATACTCCAGTAAGTCCTCATGTCCTTAAAATGATGGGTTACATTGATAACCTGGGGAAACTGGACTGTGCCATTAGCCAGGAGCTAGCCACTGACATGATTCTGCAGTCTTTGCCGTCGTGTTTTGATCAGTTCATCATGAACTACAACATGCAAAACATGACTAAGACATTGACTGAGTTGCACGACATGCTGAAGATAGCAGAGCCAAATCTCAAGAAGGCAACTCCCAGTCTACTGATGGTACAAGGGGGTAAAAGGTTTGAGAAACCTAAGAAGGATAAGGGAAAGGCCCAAGTTGTCCAGACTGAGAGTCAGGACAAGCCCAAGCCGAAGCCCAAATCCGGGCCTTCTCCTGAGGATAAATGCAACTACTGCAAACAGTTAGGGCATTGGAAGAGAGACTGCAAGAAGTTCATGGAAGATTACAAAAATCTGAAGAAGACGTATGATGCGTCTGACTCAGGTATTTATGTTATCGAACTTAATGTTATGTCTTCTAGTTCTACTTCGTGGGTATTGGATACCGGCTGCGGTGCTCATATTTGTACTGATGTGCAGGCACTAAGAAACAGTAGAACGCTGAAGAAAGGACAAGTGGAGCTACGGGTCGGGAATGGAGCTAAGGTTGCTGCACTGGCCGTAGGCACTTACGATTTGTCTTTACCTTCGGGCATGGTTTTAGCTTTGAATAATTGCTACTTTGTACCTGCGATTAGCAGAAACATAATTTCAGTTTCCGTTTTGGATTTGGAAGGTTTTGATTTTGCTGTTAAGAATAAAGTTTGTTCTTTTAATCGTGATGGTACGTATTATGGTAGCGCCCCATTAGATAATGGGTTATATGTTTTAAACCAAGAAATGCCTGTCTTTAACATAAATACAAAGCGGTTTAAGTCAAATGACGAAAACCCGACTTTCTTATGGCATTGTCGTTTGGGCCATATCAATGAGAAACGCATTCAAAGACTCCATCGAAATGGGCTTCTGGGCTCATTTGATTTTGAATCATGTGAGAAATGCGAATCTTGTTTGATGGGCAAAATGGCTAGAGCCCCTTTCAACAAACCAAATGAAAGGGCCAGTGGCTTATTGGGCCTTGTTCATACTGATGTATGTGGGCCGATGAGCACTGTTGCCAGAGGAAATTACAAGTATTTCATTACCTTCACTGATGACTTCAGTAGGTATGGCTATGTCTATTTGATGAGACACAAGTCAGAATCCTTTGATAGATTCAAGGAATTCAAGAATGAAGTACAGAACCAACTTGGCAAAAGTATTAAAGCTCTGCGATTGGATCGCGGAGGAGAATACTTGAGTCAAGAGTTCAGCGACTATCTGAGCGAGTGTGGAATTGTTTTACAACTCACTCCTCCTGGAACACCCCAATGGAATGGAGTGTCAGAGAGGAGGAATCGAACCTTATTGGATATGGTTCGGTCTATGATGAGTCATTCAAATCTTCCATTATCCTTTTGGGGATACGCTCTAGAAACGTCTGCGTTTACACTAAATAGGGTGCCATCTAAATCAGTGGAAAAGACACCACATGAATTGTGGACTGGGAACATTCCTAGTCTGTCTTTCCTGAAGATTTGGGGTTGTGAGGCTTATGTCAAACGTTTAATCTCTGACAAGCTCGCACCCAAATCAGATAAATGCTACTTCGTTGGTTATCCTAGGGAAACCAAGGCATACTACTTTTACAACCAATCTGAGAACAAAGTATTTGTTGCTCGGGACTGTTCTTTTCTTGAGAGGGAGTTTCTCTCTAAGAAAAACAGTGGGAGTAAAGTACATCTTGAAGAAATTCGAGATGCACAGGAGACTGCTCAACCTGCTGAGGAAGAGCAGCAGTTGGATCCACAAAGTTATGTGGAACCGGCGCCTGTGGAGCCTGAAGTTCGCAGATCCGGAAGGATCCGTCACGAACCCGAGAGATACTATGGATTTCTCGTGACCAATTCCAATGATCTGATGATCATTGATAGTGACGAACCAGCGACCTTCGCGGAAGCAATGATGGGCCCGAACTCCGAAAAGTGGCTTGGAGCCTCTAAATCCGAAATGGGATCCATGTCAAAAAACCAAGTATGGTCCTTGGTCGATTTACCTAATGGTGCAAAAGCCATTGAGTGTAAATGGATCTTCAAGAAGAAGATTGACGTGGATGGAAATGTGCAAATTTACAAAGCGAGGTTGGTGGCCAAAGGTTTCAAGCAAATTCATGGTATTGACTATGATGAAACCTATTCCCCGGTCGCTATGCTTAAATCCATTCGGATTCTTCTAGCAATTGCCGCTCATTATGACTATGAGATTTGGCAGATGGATGTCAAAACCGCATTCCTGAATGGTATTCTGGAAGAGGATGTGTATATGACACAGCCTGAAGGTTTTGTTGATCCTAAGAATGCTGGGAAGGTATGCAAGCTTCATAAATCCATTTATGGATTGAAGCAAGCATCACGGAGTTGGAATCTTCGTTTTGATGAAGCAGTAAAACAATTTGGTTTCATCAAGAACGAAGAAGAACCATGTGTATACAAGAAGATGTTGGAATTGTGTCCAGCAATCTCTGTACTGTCTCTATAACGTAAGAGTATGTCAGTGATCAGACATAAGTCATACAATACTGGGGGTCATGATGGCTTGCTAGAGTCCGCTCATGATCTATAAGTCTTGGACTTATTGCCTTTATTGTATGATCCCATATGGGTCACACGCTTAAGCTAGCAGGAAATAATGTTGAAAGGCATAGCAGAAGTACGACAAAAGTGCTAGGCATTTGTCGTACTAAGAGAGAATGAATAATGGGTCTGATTAAATGGGATTTAATCAGATTGGGCCCAAAAGCCCAAAAGGAAAAGAGAAGGCTTTTAATGTCTAAAAGCCAAGTCTCTTCTCCCCAACCCTAAGCCTCCCTGCCGCGATCTCTCTCTCTTTCTGGCGCCTCCCTCAGCTCGGTCTAGCAGCCATTTTTCCGGTGAATGCGTGTGTGAGCCTTTGGAGGATCCATCTCTCGGTGTATCTCCCTGATCATTGACCTGTTCTCAATTCCGCTGCAAACAAACAGGTAAAAGGTGAGATCTAATGTTTCTAAATAAGAACACCTAGATCTGATGCATGTTTAGGTTGATATCAATATGAGAATTGAATCAGGATCAACCGAAACTTCCAACAGTGGTATCAGAGCCATTGGTTCTTAGGTTTCTTGTTTTAGATTCATTGTTTAGGTTGTTAAATCTGTTTAGATGTGTTTTGAATCCATTACTGATAAGAAAAACACATAAGAAACTGAATTAAATCCTGAACAAACACTTGAATCACAAAACCGAGCTATATGACTCGGGTTTTGTTGATTGGCCATGGGTGATCGACCGGCTTGGCCGGTTAGTGATCACGGCCGAGAGACCGGGCGGGCGAAGATGGCCGGTCGGACGGAGCGATCGCGGGTCGGACGCACGATGGTCGGATCGGATCGGTTCATACGATCGCGATCGATCGTCGCGTCACGACCGATCACTCGTCCCGATCGCGTCCCAGCCGAGCGTCCATTCGGTCGCGTGCGTCCGTCCGGTGAGCCGTCCCTGTCCCGTCCCGAACGTCCAGCTGATTCGGCCCGACCGTCCTCGATCTCGGATCGACCGGCTCGCGGCTGAGCGGCTGGATGTGAGTTTCTTGGATGGAAACTAGGTCACGACCAACTCGGTTTGGTTCGTGACCAATTCGGTTCGGTTTAAGGCTCGGTTTAAAATTTGATTTAAAATCAACGTTCTGGTTTAATAAACAGATTTTAATAATTTTATTAAATCTTGGTTAAACCGGAATAAGAAATCCAATGTCGAAAGAAATATTGGATTTAGTGCCTAAACCGGGAATTTCTAATTTGATTTGGTTGGACCAAATAAATTGAGAGATTCCGGTTTAGTAAATAACCGGTTGACAATTGTGGTCATCGTAGTAATTAAAACTTGGTTAGACCAGTTTTAATGAACCAGACCGGTTATGTCAATTAATTGGACAATTGGGTCATGTCTTGGACATGGACCAATTCTTGGGCCTCGGGCCAAGAAGTTAAAACAATTGGGCCAGTTAATTGAGTCTTTCTTCAGATAAATTTAAAATTTATTTTATAATATTATAAAGTCGATTTTAAATTAAAGTTTCCGAAATTTTATAATTAGAAAGTTTCTTAAAATAGAAGTTTCTGAATTTGCGGGTTTTGGATTTTAAAGAAGTTTCTAAAGTTAGAAAGTTTCCGGTTTTAGAAAGTTTCCAATTTTAGAAAGTTTCTAAAAATAGTAGGTTTCCATAAATAGAAAGTTTCCCGAAATAGTAATCTTCTATTTTGGGAATGATTTTAATAAACCTACGAACCTCAAACAATATCAAGCGTTGGATGTCTTGTCCAGGCTATGTCAGCTGTCAAAGCCCATTCAATTGCATTCATGGCCTTACAGTGTGAGGATGTCTGCTTTTGCGTGGGTAAGACGGTTTGTGATTCATAAATGTCATTGGGAGTCCCAGACATTAATGATTACATGACTGTATAGTCCGGTTTTCTTGACTAGGCCATCGGGAGTCCCGGGCCTTGAGACATCAGGGTGGATTGGGCCTCGGGCCCAGATTCACAACCAAGAGTTATATCACGGATATAATTAGCCGATATAGGGCTTACCGATATAAGCTAAGGTTGGGTGACGGCCAGTGGCCCACTTTGATCTTAGTTATATGTGGATCTTGGAATCATTATATTCTATTGAGGGTAACTTATGTTATTGAATATAATGCATGATTAATCATATTATACTTTAATACGAGATTAATCATTTTGAACATATAACTAATAACCTTTTTATTTATATATTTCAGATATGACTACTACAAGCACTCAAAACACATTCTCGATCCGGTCTGTTCTCGAGAAGGAGAAGCTGACTGGAACGAACTTCCTGACATGGTCAAGGAACTTGAGGCTGGTCCTCAAGCAGGAGAAGAAGGATTATGTCCTTCGAGATCCCCTCCCCGAGAGGCCTCTTGCCAATGCTGCCAGGACTCTGCACAATTCTTGGGAAAAGCATTCGTCAGATGAAAATGATGTTTATTGCCTGATGTTGGTGACAATGACTCCTGAGCTGCAAAAACAGTTCGAAAGTGTATTGTCTCCAATCGAGATCATGGCAAGCCTGAAATCGCTTTTTCAGGAGCAGGCTAGGACTGAGAGGTTCCAGACAGTTAAGAACCTCTTGGACTGTAAGTTGGCTGCAAATGCGGCAGTGAGTCCTCATGTGTTGAAGATGATGGGTTATCTCGATCATCTTCACAAACTCGACTGCCCAATCAGCCAGGAACTTGCCTGCGACATCATTCTGCAGTCTTTACCTGCAAGCTATGATCAGTTCATTCTGAACTTTAACATGCATGGCTTGAGTAAGACACTGCCTGAGCTTCACGGAATGCTCAAGACTGCAGAGCCCAACTTGAAGAAAACCGCCAAGGACCCCAATGTACTTATGGTACAAAAGGGCAAGGGGTTTAAGAAGTCTTCTGCTAAGGATAAGGGAAAGGCCAAGGGTGTCCAAGTCGAGGACAAGGACACGCCAAAGCCCAAGCCCAAGTCCAAAGCTGGGCCAACTGACATGTGCAGGTTCTGCAAAGAACTGGGGCATTGGAGAAGAGATTGTAAGAAATTCCAGGAAGGTCTAAAGGAATTAAAGAAGAAGACTTTCGAGACTTCTTCATCAGGTATTTTTGTTATAGAAGTTAATACAACTACTTCTGATAATACCTCATGGGTCATGGATACTGGTTGTGGGGCTCATATTTGTACTAATATGCAGGCACTCAGCAACAGTAGAAGGCTGAAGCAAGGACAAGTAGAGCTACGAGTTGGGAATGGAGCGAAAGTTTCAGCACTAGCTGTAGGAACTTACTTGTTGTCTTTACCTTCGGGATTGATTTTAGAACTTAATAATTGTTATTTTGTACCTGCTATAAGCAGAAATATTATTTCAATTTCTTTGTTGGATTTGGAAGGTTATGATTTTTCAGTTAAGAATAAATTATGTTCCTTCAATCGCAACAATTTGTTCTATGGTTCTGCCCCTCTTACGAATGGGCTTTACATACTCGATCAATCCGCGCCAATTTATAACATTAATACAAAACGGTTTAAACCTAATGAGGAAAACCGAACGTTTCTATGGCATTGTCGTTTAGGGCACATCAGCGAGAAACGCATCAAGAGGCTCCATTCGAATGGACTTCTTGACTCATTTGACTTTGAGTCATGTGAGAAATGCGAATCATGCATGATGGGCAAAATGACACGGGCCCCCTTTAATAATCCTAACGAGAGGGCCAGTGACTTATTGGGCCTGATACACACTGATGTGTGTGGCCCAATGTCCACAAATGCAAGAGGAAACTATCAGTACTTCATTACCTTTACTGATGATTTCAGTAGGTATGGATATGTTTATTTGATGAAACACAAGTCTGAATCTTTTGAGAAGTTCAGAGAATTCCAAAATGAAGTACAGAACCAACTTGGCAAAAGCATTAAGGCTCTTCGGTCCGACCGAGGAGGAGAATACTTAAGCCAAGAATTCAGTGATCATCTGAGAGAGTGTGGGATCGTATCCCAACTCACTCCTCCTGGAACACCTCAATGGAATGGTGTATCTGAGAGGAGAAATCGGACCTTATTGGATATGGTTCGATCTATGATGAGTCACACAGACCTTCCAATATCCCTTTGGGGATATGCTCTGCTAACAGCAGTGTTCACTCTAAACAGAGCGCCATCAAAGGCAGTGGCAAAGACACCATATGAATTATGGACTGGAGAATCTCCAGTGCTGTCTTATCTAAGAATTTGGGGTTGTGAAGCCTATGTTAAGAGATTAATCTCAGATAAGCTTACACCAAAATCTGATAAATGCTACTTCATTGGTTATCCACGGGAAACCAAGGCTTATTACTTCTATCTACGTTCCGAGAACAAGATCTTTGTTGCCCGGGATTGTAACTTTCTTGAGAGGGAGTTTCTCTCTAAGAAAGACAGTGGGAGTAAGGTACTGCTTGAAGAAATTCAAGATGAACAGGATACTGCTCAACCTAATGAGGAAGAGCAGCAGGAGGATCTACAAGAAATTGTAGAGCCTGAAACTGTAGTACCTGAAGTTCGAAGATCCGGGAGGATCCGTCACGAACCCGAGAGATATCAAGGATTCCTCGTGACTGACTGTCATGATCTTCTGATCATTGATGGTGATGAACCATCGAACTTCAATCAAGCCATGATGGGCCCAGATTCCTCAAAGTGGCGCCAGGCCACTGATTCCGAAATAGACTCCATGTCGGTCAATCAAGTCTTTTCGTTGGTTGATTTGCCTGCTGGTGTAAAAGCCATCGAGTGCAAATGGATCTTCAAGAAGAAGATTGACGTGGATGGAAATGTCCAGATTTATAAAGCCAGGTTGGTGGCAAAAGGTTTCAGACAAGTTCACGGTGTGGATTACGATGAAACCTATTCACCGGTGGCAATGATGAAATCTATTCGGATTCTACTAGCAACTGCAGCTTTTCATGATTATGAAATTTGGCAGATGGACGTGAAAACCGCCTTCCTGAATGGTATTCTGGAAGAGGATGTGTATATGACGCAACCTGACGGTTACATAGATCCAAAGAATGCTGGGAAAGTGTGCAAGCTTCATAAATCCATTTATGGATTGAAGCAAGCATCGAGGAGCTGGAATCTTCGTTTTGATGAAGCGATCAAGCAATTTGACTTCATCAGAAACGAAGAGGAACAATGCGTGTATAAGAAATCTAGTGGGAGCAAGATTGTATTTCTTATCCTGTATGTCGATGACATACTGCTTCTCGGAAACGACGTTCCAATGTTGAAGTCTGTAAAAGACTGGCTTGGAAGTTGTTTTTCCATGAAAGACATGGGTGAAGCCGCATACGTTCTTGGAATTAGGATCTATCGGGATAGACCTAAGAGGCTGATAGGCTTGTGTCAAGACTCATACATTGACAAAGTCCTACAAAGATTCAGCATGAAAGATTCCAAGAAGGGCTTCACGCCAATGGTACATGGCACAACGCTAAGCAAGAAGCAGAGCCCTACGTCGGCTGCTGAGCTTGAGCGCATGAAGAATATTCCTTATGCATCTGCAATAGGATCTGTCATGTATGCCATGATCTGTACTCGTCCTGATGTTGCTTACGCATTGAGCATGACGAGTAGATACCAGTCAAATCCAGGTGAAAACCATTGGATTGCCGTAAAGAATATCTTGAAGTATCTAAGACATACTAAGGATAAGTTCTTGGTGTACGGTGGAAGTGATGTGCTTAAAGTCAGTGGATTCACGGACGCAAGTTTCCAGACAGACACAGATGATTTCCGGTCACAGTCCGGTTATGTCTTTTGTCTGAATGGCGGTGCAGTAAGTTGGAGAAGCTCCAAGCAGGACACCGTTGCTGATTCCACTACAGAAGCTGAATATATCGCCGCCTCAGAAGCAGCGAAGGAAGCTGTTTGGATACGAAAGTTCATTATGGAACTAGGTGTGATACCAGATGCGGCTGAGCCTCTGGCACTGTTTTGTGACAACAATGGTGCTATAGCTCAGGCAAAGGAACCAAGATCACACCAGAAATCCAAGCATGTTCAAAGAAGATATCACTTGATACGTGACATCATTAATAGAAAGGAAGTCAAGATCAGCCGAGTTCCGACAGATGATAATGTCGCTGATCCGTTGACTAAGCCACTCCCAAGGCCTAAGCTCGAGTTCCTGACTGAAGCTGTAGGCATTAGAAACATTGAAATGTAATCTAAATTTGAGTGGGAGTTTTGTGAGCTTTATTTTAGTTATTTGATATGTTCTTGTAAAACATTATTATTTATGTTTTAATGAAATTATTATTTCAAGATTATTTTAACTGTGATGAAATAATCGTTCCAAAATGATATGAACCATTTTATAGGTCATCGAAGTAAATGATTTGATCTTGAGTCATCGAAGTCATTTAGCTTGATCATGAGATCCTATATTTGATAAATGTTTTATATCATCATGTCCCTAGTCGAAGGTTGTTGAAACTGGAACACCAACAACCGTGTGAGACTGGATTGGTACGTGACTTATGACAAAGTCTCAGTGTGTCATAGATGCACGGCATCAAAGTCAGTACATAGGTGTATGTTGGGAACATACGACCGGACAAGACCCGACTATAAGAACTCTTCAGGATATTTATATCTGTGTCATAAGAGATTCTTACTACGACTATAGAGTATAGTCCTTAGACCTGAGTTCGCATGCATGTGACTGCATATGGACTGATGCACTTTGATCATTGTCTAACGCTATCGTTCTGCGATAGCTATAAGGACCTTGTTTGGGTACATCATGAAGTGAGTAGTTTACAGTGATGGAACAAGATGGGATTTGTCCCTCCAATATAAATGGAGTGAATATCTCTAGGCCAATCGGAGATTTGAATACTGGAAAACGCATGGCCATGCTCAAACGGACTTTCCCGAGTCGTTTGGATTGTCAGTATCAAATCAGAGTCCGATAAACAAGATTAGACTTTATAAGGATGACACTAATCTTGCCTTATGACTAATCGAGATATTGAGACGAAAGGGATTATGAATACAGAGATTCCAGTTCAAGTGGGAGATTGTTGGAATTGTGTCCAGCAATCTCTGTACTGTCTCTATAACGTAAGAGTATGTCAGTGATCAGACATAAGTCATACAATACTGGGGGTCATGATGGCTTGCTAGAGTCCGCTCATGATCTATAAGTCTTGGACTTATTGCCTTTATTGTATGATCCCATATGGGTCACACGCTTAAGCTAGCAGGAAATAATGTTGAAAGGCATAGCAGAAGTACGACAAAAGTGCTAGGCATTTGTCGTACTAAGAGAGAATGAATAATGGGTCTGATTAAATGGGATTTAATCAGATTGGGCCCAAAAGCCCAAAAGGAAAAGAGAAGGCTTTTAATGTCTAAAAGCCAAGTCTCTTCTCCCCAACCCTAAGCCTCCCTGCCGCGATCTCTCTCTCTTTCTGGCGCCTCCCTCAGCTCGGTCTAGCAGCCATTTTTCCGGTGAATGCGTGTGTGAGCCTTTGGAGGATCCATCTCTCGGTGTATCTCCCTGATCATTGACCTGTTCTCAATTCCGCTGCAAACAAACAGGTAAAAGGTGAGATCTAATGTTTCTAAATAAGAACACCTAGATCTGATGCATGTTTAGGTTGATATCAATATGAGAATTGAATCAGGATCAACCGAAACTTCCAACAGAAGACTAGTGGGAGCGGAATTGTATTTCTCGTACTGTATGTCGATGACATACTTCTTCTCGGTAATGACGTTCTGTTGCTTCAGTCTGTTAAGACTTGGCTCGGAAGTTGTTTTTCCATGAAAGACATGGGAGAAGCCGCGTACATCCTTGGAATCATAATCTACGGAGATAGAGTGAATAGGCTGATTGGATTGTGCCAGGACACTTATATTGATAAGGTGTTGCACAGATTCAGGATGCATGATTCCAAGAAGGGCTTCATACCGATGTCTCATGGCATTATTCTCAGCAAGAAGCAGTGTCCGGTGACACATGCTGAGCGGGAGCGCATGAATAGGATTCCTTATGCTTCTGCAATAGGATCTACTATGTATGCCATGCTCTGCACTCGTCCAGATGTAGCTTACGCGTTAAGCATGACGAGTAGATACCAATCTGATCCAGGTGAAGTTCACTGGACAGCTGTCAAGAATATTCTCAAGTATTTGAGACATACTAAGGATAAATTCCTGGTGTATGGAGGAAGTGAAGAGCTTGTAGTGAATGGATTCACTGATGCGAGTTTTCAGACAGACAGAGGCGATTTCCGATCACAGTCTGGATATGTCTACTGTCTGAATGGCGGTGCAGTGAGCTGGAAGAGCTCTAAGCAGAATACCGTAGCTGATTCCACGTCGGAAGCTGAATATGTTGCTGCTTCTGAAGCGGCAAAGGAAGCTGTTTGGATCAAGAAGTTCATGACTGAACTTGGTGTGGTTCCTAGTATCTTGGAGCCAGTGGCTTTGTTTTGTGATAACAACGGAGCCATTGCTCAGGCGAAAGAACCCAGGTCACACCAGAAATCCAAACACGTAGAGAGGAGGTATCACCTGATTCGTGATATCGTCAATAGAGGTGATGTGAAGATCAGCCGAGTTCCGACGGACGAGAATGTCGCTGATCCTCTGACTAAGTCACTCCCAAGGCCTAAGCATGAGAGTCATACGACTGCTGTAGGCATTAGAGATCTTAAGATGTAATCTTGATTCTAGTGGGAGTTTTAGTTTTATTTTAGTTATAATAAGATGCTCTTGTAAAATATTCTGATGGATATGTTTAATGAAACTTGATTTCAGCATTATTTATTGTGATCTAAATAATGGTCCCAAAATAAGTTTATGTCATATTATAGGTCATCAAGTTGAGGACTTGATCATGAAACCCTATAAGTCATAGATGACATAGATTATGTTCTGTCCCTAGTTGAGGTTGTCAAAGTGGGACAATGACAACCGCGAGAGACTAGATTGTGAGGTGACTGGTGACTAAGTTTCATGGAGTCAATGATATGAGTATCACAGTCAGTCACATAGATATATGTTGGTGAACATATGATCGGACATGACCCGCTAATGAGAAGTCTACACGATAGTTATATCTGTGTCATAATAGGTTCTCATTACGACTATAGAGTATAGTCCTCAGACCTGAGTTCATCATGCTTTCTTGCATATGAATTGGTACACCTTGACTTTGTCAAACGTCGACCCGTAACTAGCGACCATAACGGCACTGTTCAGGTATATCATGAAGTGTGCATTGAAATAGGGATGGAACAAGAAGGGATTTGTCCCTCCTGAATAACGGGAGATACATATCTCAGGGCCTATCGAAGATTTTGTACTGAGAAAATGTGTGGCCGCACTCAAACGAACTGTAGTTCAGTTGTTTGGATTATTCAGTATACGATCAGGAGTTCGATAAACACGATGTTGGCTTAATAAGGATGACACCAATCTTGCCTTATGCCAAATCGAGATATAGAGACAAAAGGATTATAGGAATTGATGATTCCAGTACAAGTGGGAGATTGTTGGGATAGTGTCCTGAAATCACACTTGTACTCACTCCTGATGATAGTTGTGTGTCGAGATCAGACATTCGTATAATACTGGGCGGTTGCAATGTTTTGCTAGAAGCCTCTTGCAATCTGTAAGTTGTAGACTTACTGCCAGTATTATATGATCCTATAGGGTCACACACCTAAGCAAACTGGAAGCTAAAATTATGGGGATGATCATTATGGTAATGATCGTATTAATGTGTATTGGATACACATCAATATTGAGTTTCGAATAGTGTGTCGATCAACACGGTATGTGTGTCGATCGACACAGGGTCGATTCCGAAACTGAGTTTCGGTTTTATGACTTAAAACGAATCTAATTAATCATGGTTCGGTTTAAGTCATTCCAGGTCATTATATAGTGATATAGTTTCTGTTGGGATAGTGTCCTGAAATCACACTTGTACTCACTCCTGTGATAGTTGTGTGTCGAGATCAGACATTCGTATAATACTGGGTGTTTGCAATGCTTTGCTAGAAGCCTCTTACAATTTGTAGGTCGTGGACTTACTGCCAGTATTATATGATCCTATAGGGTCACACACCTAAGCGAACTGGAAGCTACGACATGGGAATGATCATTGTGGCAATGATCATATTATGTGTATTGAAATACACATAAGATTCGATTTAATGGTGTTGTGTCGATCGACACAGCTTGTGTGTCGGTCGACACAGTTCGGTTTTTCCGAACAAGTTTTTCGGGTTATGGCTTAATTGAGTCTGGCCCGTTAAGAAAGTTTAGGTTGAATAAACTCGTTTTAGTTCGACCTAAACGTACGAGCCGTCCAGTTTTCTAGAGAGAAACACCAGACACACCAGAGAGAATCGATCCCGTTGATCCGGCACTAGCATCCCGTTTCCAGTGAAGCGTGCGTGTGTATCTGGTAGAGGCAAGGCGTTTGTGTTGCTCCACTGATCTCGTTCACCATCTCAATTCCGCTGCCAGAAAGGTAAGAACGAGGTTGGTTTTCATTCAATATATCAAACCCTAGATCCATAGGGATCCAACAGTGGTATCAGAGCGTGTTAGGGTTTAGCTATTGAATATGATGCAAATTAATTCGAATCCTGATGTTGTTGAATTGATTTTTGCATGTTCAAATCGTGTTTTCAAGTTATATTCTCGGTTTTGTTCTGTTTGAAAAGACGAAGAATTGATGAAAACGCACTGTGTCGATCGACACAAAGCGTGTGTCGGTCGACACGCCGCGGCTGAACGCGTTAAAATTTTAGGGTTATCGCAGGGTGTCGATCGACACAAAGCGTGTGTCGGTCGACACAGAGCCAAAACTCGTAATAAGATTTAGGGTTTGTCGCAAAGTGTCGATCGACACAAAGCGTGTGTCGGTCGACACAAAGCGAAAATCCGTAAATAATTTTAGGGTTTCGATCTGAGATCGAGTACCCGTAATCCTGCTGCGTCGATCGATACACTGGGTGTGTCGGTCGACACAGGCAAAGAAAGTTGATAGACCGGTTCAATTGGATTGAACAGGTTGTATCGCTCGGTTAATTTTGATTAACCAAATTGGTTCTGGTTTGGTCATATCGATCGACACACAGTGTGTGACGATCGACATGGACTATTAAACCGAACTGGTTCAATTGGATTGAATCGGTTATGTAAATTCGATTCGGTTAGACCGGTTATCGAAGAGCGGTTTAAATTTGATTGCATCGATCGATACAAATGGTTGGCGTCGATCGATACAATGCTCGCAGACATGCTAGTTGGACTACATATTTGCATATACCAGAACAATTTAATCCTAAAAGTTGTAGATGAATCTAAACTAAATAAACTGAATGTTTTAAATAAATAAATAAATCCTTGAATGTATATTGGATATGCATCAAGATAAATCGGTTCTTTTCCTCAACTAAATATCAAGTGATCTTGATGTCTTGCCCGATCTTGTCTACTGTCAAGACTCGTTTCGCTGATTGGATAGTCTTGGAGTCCTTGGTATCCACAGCTACATGAGTAAGGTAGGTGATCATTGATAGACTTGCAGTGCGACTGTCAATGATCACAAGACCGAAGAGATTGGTTTACTTGACTGGGCCATCAGAAGTTCTGGGCCCAGAGACATCGGAGTGGATATGACATGGATTGTCTTATCTGCTGATATACCATGGATTTTATGGCTTTTAACCATGGTATATGTGTTATTTATCGAGTCTTTTACTATGTTTTAGAGTCTTTTCAGGTGTTTATTAGGTACAAACACATTTGGAGCATATTTGGTGATTTAGACACTTTCTGGAGCTAATTGGAGTATTTGGCCGAGAGATAGAGTTCACTGTCCGAAACAGAGAAAGGTGTCGATCGTTGCATTCCTAGCATCGATCGATGCACCAGCGAAATGGGCCAAAAGACGGTCTAATAAAGAATGATGAAACTGCAGTCCTGCCCAGAAGTTCCCAATATTTACAAAGAAGCCCCAAAACGTGTTTTAGGATTATAATTAGGTTTTACAGCCACTTGTTAGGCCAAGCTTTTCTTACGTTAAGTTTTGCTCAGAGAGAGTTGAGGGGCTGATCCTGATCTCGCAAGAGACTTGATTTTGAACCCCAGTTCTTATTTGATTTTATGATATTTGGTTTTTCTACTTAAGATGTTTACTGTTTCGATGAACATGTCTGAGTAGTTTACCTGTTAGGTTGAAGGATTCTCATTAGGGATTTCAGAGAATTATAGTTTAAATCAATCTGTAGAGATTCATATCTGCTAGTTCTTTACCTAAGTTGTTCTTAATGCTAAATCTGAAGTAGCTAATCAGAGTTATGATGTTAGGTTGATTAATTCAGCGGAAGTTGGTTAATTTAACTAGAAAGAATTTAGATAAGCAATTAAACTGTTCGCAAACGAAAGTTTGGTTCAGGTTAATTGTGAACATATCAAACTTGGAATTAATGCTAGTTTAATCTGTTAGTTCTCGCAAATGGAAGTTTGGTTTGCTGCACTTAGACTTAGAGAATTATCGCAAAGGAATTTGGTTAATTCTATATCAGTGTTTGAGTTCTAGAATACTTATTGATTGGATCTAGATAGATTGATTGCTTGCGTTCCTAATTTCCTGAGAACTCCTGAAACCTAACGCTTTGCCTTCTTGCTTACAAACTCACTTGATTCGCCTTTTTATTTCGCTTACTGTTTTCACATCTGCTTCGCTTAATTTAATCTGAACTGCTATTAATCTATTGTGTGACTGAGAGTCCTCGTGGGATTCGATACCTTATATACTACGATTGCATTAACTGTGCACTTGCAGTAGAATAGGGAAAACTACACACCTATCAAGTTTTTGGCGCCGTTGCCGGGGACTCTTTAAGTTCACCTATAGATTTAGTATTAGGATCTAGACTAAGCATTCTTTTTAATTTTCTTGTTTACTCACGTTTTTGAATTTTGGATTCGCAGGGATTCGCACTGCATCGATCGTTGCTCACATTGCAACGATCGACACAAGGCGAGAACAGCGATGCTGAGATCTGAGGCGTTCAATAGGTTCCGCGCCATGGAACCTGTTATTTTGATTCGCGGTGAAAACGGCGTTTTACGAGACCAAGAGGGTCACATATGCAACGCAAAAGGTCAGAAAATAGATGGGAAAGGAAACCCCATCTTACCAGATTACCATGTATTGGTTGGGCAAGTAACTGAAATGCAGAGTAAGATAGATGACATCCACGACATCTTACTTAGGGAGAGACAGTTCCGAGCAGAGGCAAAAACTGGTAAATTTGCAGAGGTACATTACATGGCTGGAGCCGACTCTTATGGACATACCTTGGAACATCAGCAGAGACAGGGTTCTAGGCACACTCAAGGATCGAGAGACCATAATTATACTTCCCATCTGGCATCTCCTACACAAAGGAGCAAACTAGAGATGATGTTGGAGCAATCAATTGAAAGACAACAGCAGAACACAGCTTCTTTCAGCTCGAAGCTAGAGAACCTGTACACTAATTTGAATGAGAAATTTGAATCCTTGAGCACTCGCATGAAGCAGCTGGATACACAGATGGATCAAGTTCCAAGTTCTACCCCAACAAAGGATTCTCAAGAAGCTCATGACAGCAACATTCTCACTCAGGATAACACACAGATGGATCATGGATCATGTCTAGCAGTTAAGGCTGTGGAATTTGTGGAAGACAGAGGGAGATTTGATGTTGAATTACCTGAGCTCGAAAGCTTCGATGCACCTGACTCAACAGAGATTGACATGGATCTTTTGACTTGGATAGTCCAGATTGAAGCGGTACCAAGCCAAGAAGAGAAATTTGAATCTGAGATAGCTGGAATGGACCGAGAAGCAGATAGACCCGAGACTGTAGTTGAAACACGAGTTGAGACGACAGCATCGATCGTTGCATCACGCGCACCGATCGTTGCACCCCGAAAGGAACCAGTTTCACCCATATCTCGAGAACCTGCTAAGGAAAAAGCATACGAACCTCCGATACCATTCCCGAAAGCTCCCGTTAAATCTACAAATGAGATTCAGTGTACATTGGTGGTTGACAAGAAGATGATGGTTCCACAAGAGCCTATTCTAACATCTTCAAAGCCTAAAACTACTCATAAACAGAAGGCTCCGAACATCAAATCTTTGCCAAAGGTAAAACATAAATCCTCTAAGTCTAAACCTCCTGACTCCACTGTTTTGAATGCAGGAAAGAGCGTTAAAACACCCAAGTGTCAATCCCACCCTACATTCCTCCCCACATTCCTAGGACGACGTCATGCTGCTACTGCTTACACCCCACCATGGATGATAAGGCATTCACAGAGACACTCAAAGTCTCTGTTGAAACCACCATAAGTTTGACCTCTTTTCCAAAAGTCAAGCTAATGACTTAAAACAAGCGCTGAGTGGGAGGCAACCCACTGTTAGGTTTAATTATTTTTCTTTTTCATTTTTGGTGTTTTTCTTAGGATTTAACGTTTTTAGTTGTTTTTGTAAGTTCTTAGATACAGAACCAAGTCTGGAGATGTGTGTCGATCGTTGCTCACATGTGCAACGGTCGTTGCAATTGGTTTAAATCGAAATTAAGGTACGTTGAGCTAAACCAGAATCAATCTGGTTCAACCAGCAACGATCGTTGCCCCTAAAGCAACGATCGTTGCACCCACGACCAGGTAAGTTACCTTAAACCCTCTTTTCTCTTCTTCTTCTCCATTTCTTTTGGTCGACACACCGAGAACCTCCACCCAAAAATCATCATTTACTTCATCAAATTTCTTGTTTAAGAGTGATATTTGCTTATATTTACGCTCCCAATCCATTTCTCCCACTCTTCTCTCACGAAATCAAGGTAATGCACTTCGATTTTCGGATTTTCGGATTCAATTTTTAGGGTTTTAAGAATTGGGAATTTTGGCCGAAATTGATGAATGCACGTTAAAATGGATATGATTTAGGTTGTTAGATGATATGTTGTTGCCGATTGTGTGATTGATTGCATGACTTGGAACGAATTTTGTTGACTGTTGATTGCGGCCAGAATCGCCCTGCAACGATCGCTGCCTTTGAGCAACGGTCGTTACTCGACGATTCTGGGGAAATGTTCGATTACACGGAATCGCCCTGCAACGATCGCTGCCTTAGTGCAACGGTCGTTGCACGACGATTCAACAGAGAGTTGCCGAGACTAATTTGTTCAAATTTTCTGTTTTGCAGATGGCAGAATCAGCCCCGCAAGAAACGAGCACAAGCCGCAAGCGCCTCACGACAATACATTCCGCCACCGGAATGGTTGCACAGGGATTCTGATCCTCCACAGCCGTATCACTTGGTTCACGCGACCATAGGACAACCATGGCCAAGGCCAGAGAAACTTCTGATTGAGTCTGATCGCATCTGGGGTGGTTCTATTAAGAGGATGCTCGGTACGGACGATTTCACAGAGAGACCGCTACACGAGTACTGGGACGAATACGACACGTTGTTGTATAACGGTTGGTGTGGTATGGAGATAACGCCAACCAAGTTCGCTGATTACTCAACCTGCAAGAGTCTCGGCATAGACACGCAGGTTATGGAGCTGTGCAGAGGCATTGGTCTGGGGACAATGCCGATGCAGCCTTACGATCTATACCCAGAGCTGGTGAGACAGTTGCTGGCCACATGCAGGGTTGTCTACCCAAACCCGGACAGCATGGATGCTCGAGGAGGCACTTTCACCTTCATGTGTCTCGGCGCCAGGTATCGAGTACCCCTTCTCGATATCTGTAGGATTTATGGGTTCAGCACTGAGCAGCCACACACCGACATGACCCTTCCATGGGAACCAGCAGAGGCAGTACAGTTCTGGCAGTACATTGGTGGTGGACGGTATCACTCACGGACTACGCCCGTTATTCAGGTTAGGCATCCGGTTCTCAGGTATGTCTTGCGTATCTTGGGACGCACTCTATTGTGCAAGCATGAGGCCAACAAGATGCGCAAGAACGAGTTAGAGTTCCTGTTTAGAGGACTGACAGAGCAGTTCAGGAGTACGGATGTGCGGAACTCGGCTAGGAAAGTCAACCTGGGAGCCGTATTTGCTCATCATCTTTGCGAGCTGCAGAAGAAGCCTTATGAAGGCGCGCGCAAGGAGACAGTAGGGAGTCTTCTCACTCCTATTTTCAGACACTGCGGGATCCCTATGGGGGATACAGAGTGCGTTACTGAGCGCGAGTTCTTGGATCTCAGTCACTTGCAGAGTGCTACGTGGCTGAAGGAGGGACGAGTGTGGGTTTATTACGACCCTGAGGATACACAATGTGGTATTGATCTTCCTGCTGCTAGGTTGACTCAGATTGATACCATTGATGCTTTGAGCTTCCGCCCTCTTGCCAGAGATCGACGCGGAGTGCCTACTATGGCTCATCCGCTGGGAGAGCCTTCTACGAGAGCGTCGTCTTCCTCTACACCTGCTGCTGCACCTGCTCCACAAGACATTGGTCCATATCCAGCCCTGTCTATGCCTGTGCGTGAGATGTCTGAGGGTGATTGGAGAGAGCGTCAGGAGGGTATGTTCAAGACCATTTGGGATTTCCTGCGCGGCTGCACTTGCAGGAGAGAGCCGCCAAATCATCAGCCCGTACCCGCTTCTCGACGCAGACGACGATCCCCGACTCCTCCTCCCCCGACTGACACTGATCCCGCAGCCGATGACGATGTATTGTACGGTGGGATAGATGATGTGAGCGAGTGAGAGTGATCTCCATGTTCAGACTTTCGGTTCTGTACTCTGACTTTTTCTTTTCCCTTGCGCTTTTGTTTTTCATTTATTTTTAGGATTTGCTATGATTGGATGATTTGTACTTTGTTCGGTACATCTTTTGCTTCGATTTTACTATGTTTCTAGTGTTTTCAGCTTGCAGGTTTTAAAAATTGACATAAACCGACGGACTAACCTGCTAACTAGCTGTCTGATCCGATATGCGCATTGCAACGATCGTTGCTGCTTTGAGCAACGATCGACACTCAACGAAAAATCGCCAAGTAACGGTCGGTGCACTTAGTGCAACGATCGATGCTTGTGCGACAGAGGTAAAACCCGACAGAAGTGAAATATCCATTAACAATCTTTATTTTTCTTTTTACCGATCCTTCGCTGGACACTACTGGGGACAGTGTGTCTTAAGTGTGGGGGAGGTGCTACTGACTTTTGTTTTCTGTTTTATTAAGAGTCAGTCCGTTTTTCAAAATTTTTGTTTTATTGAGTCAAAATTGTTTAAGTAAGAAACTATGATTTTCTGAGAAGATTTACAAGACTTGCAGGAACTTAAGTAACCATTGGGATGAAGTTGCAGGATCTATCTATGACTATTAGAAAACACCATCACATATCAACCTACTGGGAACACCCACATCATTTCAGGTATCAGAGGATCCTTTACTGACTTCAACCTTAATACTGACTTAGATTTCTCACCTAAGGGCTTGGTATGCTTTATGTCGGATTCCCTGTTAGTTCTGACACAACCTGTAAACCTGTCCTATTTAGTCCCCTTCTCCCCTTCTATAAAGTAAAAAAAATAATAATAAACTGAGGATGAGTTAGTAACTCCGAAGTGGTCATGAGAATAGTAGCAAACACTATTATCTCTCATGTGATCCATGGAATGTGTCCAAAGTATACCCCATAACGGGAAGAACACTGATAAAAAAAATAAAATGATACCCAGTGGGGAAAAATCAGTTGTTAAAGAAGGGAAAGAGAAGAAAGGGACTAGAGAAAGATAGTATGGTGGTCTATAGCTGATAAGGTAAGAATCCATGTGCCTTTAGATCGATATTCCTTAGGTGAGACCGCACTTAAATACTTGCAGAAGTCAGTAGGGAGAATTTGAATGCTTGAATGTGATTGTGGAGTTTACCTAGGACAGTTGCTAAGTGTGGGGGAAGTACATTGTGGTCTTGATATCCTGTGATTGATTCTTGCAGTGGTTTACTAAAGGGAATCTGAGTATTGTAGCTTCTAGGATGAAATGAGTTTCTGAAGAGTTTTCAAACCTCTTGACTACATTTGGTTCTTTGTCTTGCTTGAGGGCAAGCAAGAGCTAAGTGTGGGGGAGTTGATATACCATGGATTTTATGGCTTTTAACCATGGTATATGTGTTATTTATCGAGTCTTTTACTATGTTTTAGAGTCTTTTCAGGTGTTTATTAGGTACAAACACATTTGGAGCATATTTGGTGATTTAGACACTTTCTGGAGCTAATTGGAGTATTTGGCCGAGAGATAGAGTTCACTGTCCGAAACAGAGAAAGGTGTCGATCGTTGCATTCCTAGCATCGATCGATGCACCAGCGAAATGGGCCAAAAGACGGTCTAATAAAGAATGATGAAACTGCAGTCCTGCCCAGAAGTTCCCAATATTTACAAAGAAGCCCCAAAACGTGTTTTAGGATTATAATTAGGTTTTACAGCCACTTGTTAGGCCAAGCTTTTCTTACGTTAAGTTTTGCTCAGAGAGAGTTGAGGGGCTGATCCTGATCTCGCAAGAGACTTGATTTTGAACCCCAGTTCTTATTTGATTTTATGATATTTGGTTTTTCTACTTAAGATGTTTTCTGTTTCGATGAACATGTCTGAGTAGTTTACCTGTTAGGTTGAAGGATTCTCATTAGGGATTTCAGAGAATTATAGTTTAAATCAATCTGTAGAGATTCATATCTGCTAGTTCTTTACCTAAGTTGTTCTTAATGCTAAATCTGAAGTAGCTAATCAGAGTTATGATGTTAGGTTGATTAATTCAGCGGAAGTTGGTTAATTTAACTAGAAAGAATTTAGATAAGCAATTAAACTGTTCGCAAACGAAAGTTTGGTTCAGGTTAATTGTGAACATATCAAACTTGGAATTAATGCTAGTTTAATCTGTTAGTTCTCGCAAACGGAAGTTTGGTTTGCTGCACTTAGACTTAGAGAATTATCGCAAAGGAATTTGGTTAATTCTATATCAGTGTTTGAGTTCTAGAATAGTTATTGATTGGATCTAGATAGATTGATTGCTTGCGTTCCTAATTTCCTGAGAACTCCTGAAACCTAATGCTTTGCCTTCTTGCTTACAAACTCACTTGATTCGCCTTTTTATTTCGCTTACTGTTTTCACATCTGCTTCGCTTAATTTAATCTGAACTGCTATTAATCTATTGTGTGACTGAGAGTCCTCGTGGGATTCGATACCTTATATACTACGATTGCATTAACTGTGCACTTGCAGTAGAATAGGGAAAACTACACACCTATCATCTGCGACCAAGAGTTGTACTGGGTACAATTAGCAATGATTTGCTTACCTGGATGACTAAAGTTTGGGTGATGGCGAGTCGTCCACTCGAATTTTGGTGATCTGAGGATCTTGGTTCATTGTATTCATATGAGGAAACATAGTTATGAATACAATGCGAGTTTTCTTATTAGATAAGATTTCTCATTTCCTTGAGCATTATAACTAAAACCTTTACCTCTTTTAATTGCAGCTATGTCTGTCTCAAATCACATCAACACTTTCTCACTAAGATCCGTCCTTGAGAAGGACAAATTAAATGGATCTAATTTCTTGGAATGGTATCGGAACTTGAGAATAGTTCTCAGGCAAGAGAACAAGGAATATGTCCTTGAAAGAGTTCTCACCGAGAGGCCACGTTCCAATGCTCCGCAGACAGAAAAGAATGCTTGGGATAAGCATTCAGCGGATGTCAAAGATGTTACTTGTCTAATGCTGGTGACCATGAACTCTGAGCTGCAGAAGCAATATGAGAACGTGTTGTCACCCATTGAGATGATTAACAGCCTGAAAGCTTTGTTTCGGGAGCAAGCTCGCACAGAGAGATACCAGACGGTTAAATCTCTCATGGATTGCAAGCTGGCTAAGGACAGTCCAGTAAGTCCTCATGTCCTTAAAATGATGGGTTACATTGATAACCTGGGGAAATTGGACTGTGCCATTAGCCAGGAGCTGGCCACTAACATGATTCTGCAGTCATTGCCGTCGTGTTTTGATCAGTTCATTATGAACTACAACATGCAAAACATGACTAAGACATTGACTGAGTTGCACGGTATGCTGAAGACAGCAGAACCGAATCTCAAGAAGGCTACTCCCAGTGTCCTGATTGTACAAGGGGGTAAAAGGTTTAAGAAACCTAAGAAGGATAAGGGAAAGGCCCAGGTTGTCGAGACTGAAAGTCAAGACAAGCCCAAGCCCAAGCCCAAATCCGGGCCTTCTGCTGAGGATAAGTGCAACTACTGCAAGCAGTTGGGGCATTGGAAAAGAGACTGCAAGAAGTTCAAGGAAGATTACAAGAAGCTGAAGAAGACGTATGATGCGTCTGACTCAGGTATTTATGTTATCGAACTTAATGTTATATCTTCTAGTTCTACTTCGTGGGTATTGGATACCGGCTGCGGTGCTCACATTTGTACTGATGTGCAGGCACTAAGAAACAGTAGAACGCTGAAGAAAGGACAAGTGGAGCTACGAGTCGGGAATGGAGCTAAGGTTGCTGCACTGGCAGTAGGCACCTATGAATTGTCTTTACCTTCGGGCTTGATTTTAGCTTTGAATAATTGCTACTTTGTACCTGCGATAAGCAGAAACATAATTTCAGTTTCCGTTTTGGATTTGGAAGGTTTTGATTTTGCTGTTAAGAATAAAGTTTGTTCTTTTAATCGTGATGGTACATTTTATGGTAGCGCCCCATTAGAAAATGGGTTATATGTTTTAAATCAAGAAATGCCTGTCTTTAACATAAATACAAAGCGGTTTAAGTCAAATGACGAAAACCCGACTTTCTTATGGCATTGTCGTTTGGGCCATATCAATGAGAAACGCATCCAAAGGCTCCATCGAAATGGGCTTCTGGGCTCATTTGATTTTGAATCATGTGAGAAATGCGAATCTTGCTTGGTGGGCAAAATGGCTAGAGCCCCTTTAAACAAACCAAATGAAAGGGCCAGTGGCTTGTTGGGCCTTGTTCATACTGATGTATGTGGGCCGATGAGTACTGTTGCCAGAGGAAATTACAAGTACTTCATTACCTTCACTGATGATTTCAGTAGGTATGGCTATGTCTACTTGATGAGACATAAGTCAGAATCCTTTGATAGATTCAAGGAATTCAAGAATGAAGTACAGAACCAACTTGGCAAAAGTATCAAAATTCTGCGATCGGATCGCGGAGGAGAATACTTAAGCCAAGAGTTCAGCGACTATCTGAGCGAATGTGGAATTGTTTCACAACTCACTCCTCCTGGAACACCTCAATGGAATGGAGTGTCAGAGAGGAGAAATCGAACCTTATTAGATATGGTACGGTTTATGATGAGTCAGACTAATCTTCCATTATCCTTTTGGGGATACGCTCTAGAAACGTCTGCTTTTACACTAAATAGGGTGCCATCTAAATCGGTGGATAAGACACCACATGAATTGTGGACTGGGAAAATTCCTAATTTGTCTTTCCTGAGGATTTGGGGTTGTGAAGCTTATGTCAAACGTTTAATCTCTGACAAGCTTGCACCCAAATCAGATAAATGCTACTTCGTTGGTTATCCTAGGGAAACCAAGGCATACTACTTTTACAACCAATCTGAGAACAAAGTATTTGTTGCTCGGGACTGTTCTTTTCTTGAGAGGGAGTTTCTCTCTAAGAAAAACAGTGGGAGTAAAGTACATCTTGAGGAAATTCAAGATGCACAGGAAACTGCTCAACCTGTTGAGGAAGAGCAGCAGTTGGATCCACAAAGTTTCGTGGAACCGGCGCCTGTGGAGCCTGAAGTTCGCAGATCCGGAAGGATCCGTCACGAACCCGAGAGATACTATGGATTTCTCGTAACCAATTCAAATGATCTGATGATCATTGAAGGTGACGAACCAGCGACCTTTGCGGAAGCAATGATGGGCCCGGACTCCGAAAAGTGGCTTGGAGCCTCTAAATCCGAAATGACATCCATGTCAGAAAACCAAGTATGGTCCTTGGTCGATTTACCTAGTGGTGTAAAAGCCATTGAGTGTAAATGGATCTTCAAGAAGAAGATTGACGTGGATGGCAATGTACAGATTTACAAAGCGAGATTGGTGGCTAAAGGTTTCAAACAAATTCATGGTATTGACTATGATGAAACCTATTCCCCAGTAGCTATGCTTAAATCTATTCGGATTCTTCTAGCGATTGCTGCTCATTATGATTATGAGATTTGGCAGATGGATGTCAAAACCGCATTCCTGAATGGTATTCTGGAAGAGGATGTGTACATGACACAGCCTGAAGGTTTTGTCGATCCTAAAAACGCTGGAAAGGTATGCAAACTTCATAAATCCATTTATGGATTGAAGCAAGCATCACGGAGTTGGAATCTTCGTTTTGATGAAGCAGTAAAACAATTCGGTTTCATCAAGAACGAAGAGGAAGCATGTGTATACAAGAAGACTAGTGGGAGCAAAATTGCGTTTCTTGTACTGTATGTCGATGACATACTTCTCCTCGGCAATGACGTTCCGTTGCTTCAGTCTATCAAGACTTGGCTTGGAAGTTGTTTTTCCATGAAAGACATGGGAGAAGCCGCGTACATTCTTGGAATCAGAATCTACAGAGATAGAACTAACAAGCTAATTGGATTGTGCCAGGACACTTATATTGATAAGGTGTTGCACAAATTCAAGATGCAAGATTCCAAGAAGGGCTTCATTCCAATGTCTCATGGCATGAGTCTCAGCAAGAAGCAGTGTCCGGCGACATCTGCTGAGCGAGAACGCATGAATAGGATTCCTTATGCTTCTGCAATAGGATCTATTATGTATGCCATGCTCTGCACTCGTCCAGATGTAGCTTACGCGTTAAGCATGACGAGCAGATACCAATCTGATCCAGGTGAGGAACACTGGACAGCTGTCAAGAATATTCTCAAGTATTTGAGACATACTAAGGATAAATTCCTTGTGTATGGAGGAAGTGATGAACTTGTGGTGAATGGATTCACTGATGCGAGTTTTCAGACAGACAGAGACGATTTCCGATCACAATCTGGATTTGTCTTCTGTCTAAATGGCGGTGCGGTGAGCTGGAAGAGCTCTAAGCAGAATACCGTTGCTGATTCCACAACGGAAGCTGAATATGTTGCTGCTTCAGAAGCGGCAAAGGAAGCTGTTTGGATCAAGAAGTTCATGACTGAACTTGGTGTGGTTCCTAGTATCTTGGAGCCAGTGGCTTTATTCTGCGATAACAATGGAGCCATTGCTCAGGCGAAAGAACCCAGGTCACACCAGAAGTCCAAACACGTTGAGAGGAAATATCATTTGATTCGTGATATTGTCAATAGAGGTGATGTAAAGATCAGCCGAGTTCCGACAGATGAGAACGTCGCTGATCCTCTGACCAAATCACTCCCAAGGCCTAAGCATGAGAGTCATACGACTGCTGTAGGCATTAGAGATCTTATGATGTAATCTTGATTCTAGTGGGAGTTTTTGGTTATATTTTAAGTTATAATAAGACGCTCTTGTAAACATTCTTTGGAAGTGTTTCAATGAATTTGATTTCAGCATTATTTATATTGTGATCTAAATAATGGTCCCAAATAAGTTTATGACATATTATAGGTCATCAAGTTGAGGACTTGATCATGAAACCCTATAAGTTAATGAATTATTTTGTCCCTAGTCGAGGTTGTAGAATTGGGACACTAACAACCGGTAGAGACTAGATTGTGAGGTGACTGTTGGCTAAGTTTCATGGAGCCAATGATATGATTATCGCAGTCAGTCACATAGATATATGTTAGTGAACATATGATCGGACATGACCCGCTAATGAGAAGTCTACAAGATAGTTATATCTGTGTCATAAGAGATTCTCATTACGACTATAGAGTATAGTCCTTAGACCTGAGTTCATCATGCTTTCTTGCATATGAATTGGTACACTTTGACCTTGTCAAACGTCGACCCGTAACTGGCGACTATAACAGCACTGTTCGGGTGTATCATGAAGTACGCGTTGAAACAGGGATGGAACAAGATGGAATTTGTCCCTCCTGTATAACGGGAGATAAATATCTCAGGGCCTATCGAAGATTGAATACTGAGAAAATGTGTGGCCGCACTCAAACGAACTGTAGTTCAGTTGTTTGTAATGTTCAGTATGAGATCAGGAGTTCGATAAACACGATGTTGGCTAAATAAGGATGACACTAATCTTGCCTTATGCCAAATCGAGATATAGAGACAAAAGGATTATAGGAATTGGTGATTCCAGTACAAGTGGGAGATTGTTGGGATAGTGTCCTGAAATCACACTTGTACTCACTCCTGTGATAGTTGTGTGTCGAGATCAGACATTCGTATAATACTGGGTGTTTGCAATGCTTTGCTAGAAGCCTCTTGCAATCTGTAGGTCGTGGACTTACTGCCAGTATTATATGATCCTATAGGGTCACACACCTAAGCGAACTGGAAGCTACGACATGGGAATGATCATTGTGGCAATGATCATATTATGTGTATTGAAATACACATAAGATTTGATTTAATGGTGTTTTGTCGATCGACACAGCTTGTGTGTCGGTCGACACAGTTCGGTTTTTCCGAACAAGTTTTTCAGGTTATGGCTTAATTGAGTCTGGCCCGTTAAGCAAGTTTAGGTTGAATAAACTCGTTTTAGTTTGACCTAAACGTACGAGCCGTCCAGTTTTCTAGAGAGAAACACCAGACACACCAGAGAGAATCGATCCCGTTGATCCGGCACTAGCATCCCGTTTCCAGTGAAGCGTGCGTGTGTATCTGGTAGAGGCAAGGCGTTTGTGTTGCTCCACTGATCTCGTTCACCATCTTAATTCCGCTGCCAGAAAGGTAAGAACGAGGTTGGTTTTCATTCAATATATCAAACCCTAGATCCATAGGGATCCAACAGTTTCGACCTGGAACCCTAGCCGTCGACTTTTTCTCTGACAGAAAAGTAGAAACACCAGAAACTCTTAGATCCCACAGATCCGACACTAGCATCCCGTTTTCCAGCTTGTGTGCGTGTGTATCTGGTAGAGGCAAGGCATCTGCGTTGCTCACTGATCTCGTTCACCAATTTCCGCTGCCAGTTCAAGGTAAGAATGAGGTTGGTAAATTCAATATAACGAACCCTAGATCCTAGGAGATCCAACAGCTCAAGTCTAGGTGGTCGGGACCGTTCAAAGTGAAAGAATTAAGGGCATATGGTGCGGTAGTGCTTTGGGAAAAGTCCAATGAAGAGTTCACGGTCAACGGACAATGGCTCAAACGCTATTCAGCCTCTAAAGCTATAGAAGAAGGAATCTCAATTCCTCTCTCTAGCCTACCTTCAGCCTAAGAACCGGGTTTGCAAAGTCGAGCTTAACGACTCTAAACAAAAGCGCACTTGGGAGACATTCCCATGTTTATCCTTGTACATATGATCCTTTGCTTGTTATTTTTGATGTTTTTCTTTGAGTTTTATCAGGTTTTGGTATTAGGTGAAGTTGTGGATCAGTTGGAGCGAACCTAAGCCATAAGAAGGTGGAGTAAAATTCGGCCAGAGAAACCATCGGCCAAGCCCATCAGGCAAACTCGGCGATGAAAAACAGGAGATTCCATCGATGTCTGAAATCGGGCAGATGACGTCGATGGAAAATGGTTCGTCTTGATGGAATTAAATCCGAGAAACTATCGGCCACGAAAATCGGCGAAATCAAGCCGATGGAAAAATGGGGAAGCCCTCGGGATGGAGCATCGGGCAAATCGCGTCGATGGAATCACACGAGCTTTTGGTCGAATTAAACCCGAGAAACCATCGGCCTCTACCATAGATGTAACGAGGCCGATGAAAAATCTCAATTCCAACGACTTGTGCAATCGGCCAAACCTCGCCGATGGAGCCTCACGCTCAGGTCAGTTTCTCAACCAAAACCCAATTTCAAACAGGTTTTTACCGGATTTTGACCGAAAACCAACTTCTGACCGGCGTGGGACCCATTTTTTCTTCTTGGTTTCTCCTCCCTCACGCTCTTCTCCTCTCCTCTTGCGATTTCACCCAAGGTTTTTACAAGAAACTTTCAAAGCTTCAAACACTCTTATCTCACTCATCTCTCCACGGATTTCATTGATTTAAAGTTCTAAATTTGTGTTTTTAAAAGCTCATTCAGTCACAATCACTCTCTTCTACTCCCTCTCATTACTCAAGCAAGGTATGCTCTCTTTCTCTTTGAATTCGTGGTTAGATTGAAATTTTCTTAGAAATTTTTGAACTTCGAATTCATCCTTATAGCTTGATGTTTAGGCTTAGAAACCTTTGCTCGGATGCTTCTAGATGAAAACCCAATCCAATTTCGCCCTTGAATTGCTTGAATTGAACTTTTAGGAATTAGGGTTCTTGAGGATTTTTGAATTTCAAAAATTTTGGGGGAAAGTCAAATTGATGGTTTCTATTGATGCATTGGGTTGTTAATGGCTTAAGTTTGTGATACTACTTGATTTCATTAAGTTTTGTTTCATAAAAATTTTCAAAATGCATGTTAAAAGCCTCTTGTGATGAGAATGTGAGTTACAAATGTATGTGATTGAATCCTTGGTGAATTATGCACTAGATGGACTTGAATTGATAATTTTTGAGTTGTCTTAGCATGCTTGATCACTTAGCAATGAAAGTTATTAGAAAATGGTTAAGCACCTCATTTCTTGATCATTGAACTAAATTGGTAGATTGCTAGTGTTGATCATTGAGATGCTTTGAGTCGGATGATGCTATTGTTGCTTGTGTTGATGAATTGTAAATTGTACTTATTCCCTTTTTGAGCATTTTCTTGTAGGAAAATGGTTCGACTAAGGGGTGATGCAAGCATTTCCGACCCAAAGGGAAAGGGTAAGGGTGTTGTTGTTGAGGAACAAGAGGAACCGGATTTGGTTGTTGAAGAACAAGAGGAACCGGTCCCAAAGAAGAAAGCACCCAAGCCTAAGAAGAAAGTTCCTTCGGGTGCCGAATACTATTCCAAGCTCAAGGCCAACGAATTTGATCCAACCAAGTATCCGCACTTCACTTCCTTGAGCGACTTGAAAATATTGGATGATGTGAAAGCAATCTTCGAGAACATGGGATTGTGGAAGTTCTTTTCCTTGGCTAGTGCTGGCTACCAAGGCTCAACCTGTAAGTTTCTTGCCGACCTGAAGGTTGTTCATTACTCAGAGAGAGAAGCTGCAGCCTCTCAAGAAGGCATTGGGTACATTGAATTCAAGATTGGGCAGCAAGGCTACCATATGGGTTTCAAGGATATCAGTGCTATTTATGGGTTTGATGAGGAAGGAACCGGGCTTGGGGATCGGTTGTATTTCAACAAGGACGAGCTTCAGAAGTTGTGGCATACAATTGCCTCAGGAGAATATCAGTCAGGGGTGATGAAGTCCGCTCGAATCCGCCACCCCGCCATCCGATATGCACACAAAGCTTTAGCTCATACGATCTTTGCTCGCAAGGAAACATGACATGTGACATCAGCAGAGATGAAGTTCATGTACCTTGGGTTACAGCCTCTACTACGCACCTTCTACAATGGTGAAGCGATGCTGCCTATCCGACATCGACCAACTATGGCAGCAATCTTGATGCGTCAGTTCATGGAGTTCAAGGAATACGCGTTCACCCACAGAGCTTCTAAGCCTAAGTTCAAAATGGGAGGTTTAGTTACACCACTTCTCCAAGCCGCGGGCATAAAGATAGAAGGATCTCTTGACCGCGAAACAGCCGGTGACGCTACACCGATTGACTGGTTGGAGCTAGTTAAGGACGGATTTCTGTGTGGAGTAACACCGGGCAAATTCGTTTATGTGATGAAGTATAGCGAGAATGAGGTGAAGATCTTGCTACCAAACACCACGATCACATCGTTCACGAACGTTGATAGCATCCGGTTCTACCCGGAGGATGAGCATATCTTTGATCCTACTACTGACCCGAGTCTTGACCCGCTTCCTCCTAAAAGGAAGCTACGGAAGGGTGAGACATTCCCTAGTGTGCCCGGTAGTGAAGGTGCAACCGGTTATGAGTCGATGGAAGCTCATGCTGGGGAGAAGGTATACGGACTTCACCGCTACTACATTAACCCATACAACGATCCAATCTCAAACAAGGCTGTCCGCGCACTGAGGGATCAAAACCGGGACCTTCAAAAGCAGAGCAAGTGGCACGGAAAGAACATCAAAAAGTTGGAGCTTGATGAGGAGGTTCGGGCAGACACTGAAGAGGTGGTTGAGGAAGCTGACCAGATAGTGGAAGAGACGGAAATGGAGCAAGCACGATACTCGATGGCTGGGCACGAGATGGGGCTGATCCCAATTATGGCTAGTCAGTCTTATTATGAGCCGCATAGACACTCCAGCCATGAAGTGAAGCAGAGGAAGAGGAGAGCCATGAGGACACCATCCTGCTCTACATCCAACCCGTCATACTCCATGGGGGATTCTTCTTCCCCATCACACCACAACTGAACCTAGTAACACTCCATCCTTGTACATATTTTTGTTTAGTTGCCTTTCTTGCATTTTATTTGTTTTTCCCGGTCCTTCTTCCTCTCTTCTTTCACACAAGGGACTGTGTGACTTAAGTTTGGGGGAAGGGCCAGTTGCTAATCATGTTTTCTTTGCTCTTATTTTTGATTTTATCCTTTGAGTCTCATGCATTTCATTTATGGCATAGAAAAACCAAAAAAAATTAAAAAAATTTCAAAAATTTTCACAAAAAGAAAGCATGTAATTGCACTTGCATCTTAGGATCGAGTCTAGAATTGTCATATAGGATGCATGCATATCATATATCATGGTTTTTCTAGGTTTTAACCATGATATAGTTGTGTATATTGAGTCTTTAACCTGGTTTTTCGAGTCTATTGAGTCTTCTACAGGTAGGCTTGCGTTTTGAGCAAATAGTGGGATTATAGGACATTTCTGATGACTTGTGCAAGGAGCTTAGGTTGGTATCTTGGCTACGACTGGATGTCGACCGACACTGACCTTGGTGCCGGTCGACACTGAGCGCGAGGAAGCTATACGCCGAGTTGAGACAAGTTTTGAAGAATTGCAAAAAGACCCCGAAGTTTCCCTTAATTCTAATCTAGCCCCAAAACGAGTTTAGGAGTTTTAATTAGGTTTTCAGACTCATTATTCAGTTTATCTGGTTCTTACTTTGTTCTTGCTTTTGAAGATTGAGAGATTTTGCTAAGGGGCTGATTGATATACCATGGATTTTAGGGTTTTTAACCATGGTATATATCTTATTTATCGAGTCTTATGTTATGTTTTGGAGTCTTTTTAGTATGTTTACAGGTCTAGGTATGTTTGGAGCGGAATTGGACATTATGGTGCATTTGAAGGAATTTCTAGCAGATTCCTAATCCAATTAGGCAATCCTAGTCTGAATTCCGAGCCTAGGATCTACAGGTTCATGTAATTGAACCTATCAGATCTGAAGATTACCTGGTGATTAGCAGCGGAAGTCTTAGCAAGTAATCGAGATCTAGAGCGCCTCAAGTGCTGCGCCTCTACTGGTATCCACACGCACACAGAACTGGACAGCAGGGATGCTAGTGCCTATCGGAGATCTAATCTCCAGAGAGGTTTCTTTTCTTTTGTGTGGCTGTGAATTAGGTTAGAATCGAGTTTAGGTCGACCATATATCTTATATATGTCGACTTAAACCGCAACGGGATTAACTAATGATTAACCCGATTTAATCTGCTAATCCGCGAGTTGTGTCGACCGACACGCTCTTTGTGTCGATCGACACAGTCGATCCGTGTCGACCGACACACATAGTGCGTCGATCGACACTGCCCAGAAAAGATGACATCGAATGCATATCAAATATGCATTCATCCGATCATTACATTAATGATCAACCTCACATTCAATGTCCAGTTTGCTTAGGTGTGTGACCCTGTAGGATCATATAACACTAGCAATGAGTTCTAAACTCATTGATCATAAGTGGCTTCTAGCAAAGCATTACGAGTACCTAGTGTCATATGATTGTCTCATCTCGACAACACGACTTTCTCTCAGAGTAAGTACAAATAGATTTCAGGACATTCCCAACAATCTCCCACTTGTACTGGAATCATCTATTCCTATAATCCCTTCGTCACTATATCTCGATCCGGCATAAGGCAAGATCCGTGTCATCCTTATTAAGCCAAAATCATGTTCATCGAATTCCGATTCATACTGACAAGCCAAACGACTGACAATCACCTCGTTTGAGTGTGGCCACACATTTTCTCAGTATCAAATCTTCGATGGGCCCTGAGATATTTATCTCCTGTTATATAGGAGGGACAATTCCCATCTTGTTCCATCCCTGTTCCTTCACACGCTTCATGATACGCCCAATCAATGTCTTTATGATCACCAGTTACGGCTGACGTTTGACAAGGTCAAAGCGGACCAATTCACATGTAAGAAATCATGATGAACTCAGGTCTAAGGACTATACTCTATAGTCGTAATGAAAACTCTCATGACACTTATATAACTATCCCGTAGAGTTCTCATCAGTGGGTCATGTCCGATCATGTGTTCTCTAACACATACCTATGTGATTGACTTTAATACTCTTATTAATGACTCCATGAAACTTAGTCATCAGTCACCTGACATACTAGTCTCACGTGGTTATTAATGTCCCACTTTAACAACCTCAACCAGGGACAAACATAATTTATGTCATTTATTATTTATAGGGTTTCATGATCAAGTCACATACTTGATGACCTATAAAATGTCATAAATTACTTTGGGACTATTATTTAATAACCATTATCAAATAATACAGATGCCAGATTTTAATAACATAATCATATTATGTTTATTCGAACATCATATCATAACTAAAATCAATAACAATGACTCCCACTAAAATGAAGATCACATCTTAGGACATCTAATGCCTTTAGCGGTAGCCTGACCCTCATTCGCCCTAGCTCAGCGTGTGTCGAAAGACACTGCGTCTTGCTAAGAGTAATACCAAGAGTCATTTGCACAAGGTCCTTTTTGGAATCATGCATATTGGATCTGTGTAAGAACTTATCACATAAGTATCTTGACACAATCCAATTAGCTTGTCTAATTTATCTCCATAGATTCTTATTCCAAGAATGTATATGGTTTCTCCCATATTTCTCATCGAAAAAACAACTTTCGAATCAAGTCTTAACAGACTGAAACAATGGAACTTCATTTCCGAGAAGTAGTATGTTATCAACATACAATACCAGAATGCAACTGCGCTCCTACTAGTCATCTTGTAAACATACGGTTCCTCTTCGTTCTTGACGAAGTCAAACCTTTTAACTGCTTCATCAAAACGAAGGTTCCAACTCCGAGATGCTTGCTTCAATCCATAAATGGATCGATGAAGCTTGCATATCTTCCTAGCTTCATAAGGATCAATGAAAAACTTCAGGTTGTGTCATGTACACATCCCTTTCCAGAATTCCATTAAGGAAAGCTGTTTTTCACATCCATCTGCCAGATCTCATAACCATTATGAGTAGCGGTTGCTAAGAGAATCCGAATGGACATAAGCATGGTGTCTGGGATTAGGTTTCTTCACAGTTAATACCATGAATTTACTTGAAACCTTTTCCACCAATCCAACTTTGGACATCGCCATTCCGGATTCAGCGGCTTTTAGCCACTTTTGGAGTCAAGGCCCATCATTGCTTCTTCAAATTTCGCAGGCCCGTCACTTTCAATGATCAGTAGATCACGGCAATTGGTTACGAGAAATCCCCATTTCTCGGGTTCGTGACGGATCCTATTGGATCTACGAGCTTCAGTCTTGTGTTAAAAATCACGCACATATCTCATATGTAGACTTTTACCACGATCTAATTAACCAAGTTTTAAACCGTAGTTAATTAAATCATAAACCAAACATATTTTGGTTCGCGACCTGTGTCGATCGATGCAACTTTTGCGTCGATCGACACATCTTTAAAACTCGCTTTTGAATGTATATCTAATATTCATTCATCAGATCCTTGCAAACCTCAGGCACCACAGTTGCAGGTTCTACAACTCTTTGTAGATCCAACTTCTGCTCTTCCTCATCGGGTTGAACAGTCTCCTGTGATTCTCGAATTTCTTCGAGTTGTACTTTACTCCCACTGTTCTTCTTGGAAAGAAAGTCTTTCTCAAGAAAACATAGTTCCGAGCAACAAACAATTTGTTCTCAAACTGGTTGTAAAAGTAGCACGCCTTGGTTTCGTCAGGACAACCAATGAAGCAGTACTTATCAGATTTGGGTGTGAGCTTATCAGGGATCAAACGTTTTATATAAGTCTCACAACTCCAAATCTTCATGATGGATAAATCAGAAACATTTCCATTCCACATCTCATGTGAAATCTCTGTAACTGATTTTGATGGAACACTATTTAATGTAAACTCAGACAATTTTAGAGTGTATTCTTGGAAGGATATTGGAAGATCTAAGTGACTCATCATTGATCGAACTATATCTAATAAAGTCTGATTCAGGAGGAGTGAATTGTGAAACACTTTCACAATCTCTCAGATGATCACTAAATTCTTGATCTAAGTATTCACCTCCATGATCTCATCGTAGCGGTTTAATACTTGTGTCAAATTGATTCTGTACTTCATTTTTGGAACTCTTTGAACTTTTCAAAAGATCCTGATTTATGTCTTATTAACAAGACATAACCGTACCTACTGAAAATATCAGTAAAGGTAACGAAGTACTGAAAATTTCCTCTACATTACTGCTCATCGGCCCATATACATCCGTATGCATAAAACCCAATAAGCCTCTGGCCCTTTCATTTTATCCGTTCGCGACCTGTGTCGACCGATGCACCGTTTGTGTCGATCGACACTACCCTTTTCCGAAAGGGGCCTTTGTCATTTTACCCAATAAACAAGATTCACTTTACTCATTGTGATTCATAATCAGATGAGCCCAAAAGCCCATCACTATGGAGCTTTTGAATCTGTTTCTCATTTACGTGGCCCAAAATGACAATGCCAGAGAGAAGTTTGATATTAATGTTATAGTTAGGCACATTCTGGTTTATAACATAAAATCCATTCTTTAATGGATTGCTACTATAAAATATATCACTGTAATCAAATGAATAACACTTATTCTTAATTTGAAAACTGATATCCTTTCATATCCAAACAAGGATTAGAAATAATCTTTCTGCTCATAGCAGATACATAGTAGCAGTTTTTAAGTTCAAAATATGCCATAAAAGGAAAAACAAATGAAACACTCCTACGATTAATGCAGCAACTCTTGCTTCATTTCCACGCGTAGATCCACTTGTCCTTTCTCCATAATCCTACTTTTGCTCAGGCCCTGCACATTTTCACAAAATATGAGCACCACGGCTGGTATCCAATACCCAATAAGTAGGACTATAAGAAGTAACATTTACTTCTATAACATAATACCTGAAGAAGAAGTCTCGTACGTCTTCTTCAGCTTCTCATAATCCTCCAAGAATTTATTGCAGTTTCTTTTCAAATGCCCATAAACATTACAATAATGGCACTTAACATCTTCAGAAGGACTGGTTTTAACCTTAAGAGCATGGCCACACTCGCTTGGATTCACAATCGAGCTCGTCTTGCCATCACCTTTGTTCTTACCAAGTTTCTTAAACTTTCTACCCTTTTGTACCATAAGGACATTTGGGGTGTCCTTCTTGATGTTAGGTTCAGCAGTCTTAAGCATCCCATGCAATTTAGTCAACGTCTTCGTCAAGTAGTTCATGTTATAGTTCATAACAAATTGATCATAGCTTGACGGCAGTGACTGTAGAATGATGTCAGTAGCCAACTCTTGGCTAATGGGACAATCCAGTTTCCCCAGGTTATCAATATAACCCATCATCTTAATGACATGAGGACTAACTAGTTCGCCCTTTGGTAGCTTGCACTCAATCAGAGATCTAACCGTCTGGTATCTCTGAGTTCGTGCCTGCTCCTGAAACATACTTTTCAGGCCAGTGATCATCTCTTTTGGCGACTCCACGTACTCATATTGCTTCTGCAATTCCGAGTTCATGGTAGCCAACATGAGACAACTCACATCCACCGCATCATTAGAATGCTTATCCCAAGCATCCTTATCTGACTGCCAGGCATTGGCTCGGTACTTCTTAGGGAGAACTTTCTCAAGGACATAGTCCTTTTTCTCCTGTTTGAGAACAATTCTCAAGTTCCGATACCACTCAAGGAAGTTGGATCCATTTAACTTGTCCTTCTCAAGGACGGATCGCAGGGAGAAATTGTTACGATGGTTTGTGCTAGATATAGCTGAAAAACAAGGGAGGTTTAGTTATGATGTTCAAGAAATGAGAAGTCTTAATAATTAAGAAAACTCGCATTATATTCAAACAATGTTTCCTCAAATGAATATAATGATCCAAGACCCATACTTCACTAAACTTGAGTGAGCCACTGGCTATCACCCAACTTTAGCTATCTAGGTAAGCAACGACCTTGCTAGTTATATCCAATATAACTCTTGGTTGTGGATCGACATCTTATGTCCAATCCACCTGATGTCTCTGAGCCCAAAACGATTTTGATGGCCCAGTCAAGTAAACCAATCTCTTCAGTCATGTAATTGTTGACGCCTTGCACTGCAAGCCCATCAACACGATTACTTCCTGTCTTACTCATGAAATCGTGGACATCTTGCACTGCAAGTCTATCACACAACTAAATGAGTCTTGACAGTTGACCAGATTGGAAAGACATCAAGTATCACTTGATATTTGGTTGAGGAACGGAACCTTTAAAACGTTCAGTTTTATTATGTTTTAATTCTTATAATTAATTGATTTATCATGCTTTGGTTCTGTGATTGCAGGCTCCAAAAACCCAATCATCGAATCTGATGTCGACCGACACTACTATAGTGTCGATCGATACAGAATAACCAAAAGCAATCCGCGATAACCGATCAATCCAATTGATCCGGTTTTGAATACCGGTCGGTGTCGATCGATGCTACACTAGCATCGGTCGATACCAACCTAATCAAACCAATCGCAATTCAAACCATTTAACCAAGCTCGATAACCGGTCCAATCCAATTAAACCGGTTCATCACTCTCGCGAGGTTTGTGTCGACCGACACAACGCTTGTGTCGATCGACACTAGGCAAAAAGTTTTATTCGGGTTATCCTTCTGTGTCGACCGATTCCTGCTTGGTGTCGATCGACACAGGGCGATAAACCCTAATCGATTTTTCAAATTAAAACCCTAAACTGGTTTTAATCAAAAATGAATTTCAGCATGCTTGTATCAACTATACAGAGATCCAGATTCAACTAATCTAATCAACATGCCACAGATTCAATGGAACCCTAAAGCTCTGATACCACTGAAGGAATTTCTAGCAGATTCCTAATCCAATTAGGCAATCCTAGTCTGAATTCCGAGCCTAGGATCTACAGGTTCATGTAATTGAATCTATCAGATCTGAAGATTACCTGGTGATTAGCAGCGGAAGTCTTAGCAAGTAATCGAGATCTAGAGCGCCTCAAGTGCTGCGCCTCTACTGGTATCCACACGCACACATAACTGGACAGCAGGGATGCTAGTGCCTATCGGAGATCTAATCTCCAGAGAGGTTTCTTTTCTTTTGTGTGGCTGTGAATTAGGTTAGAATCGAGTTTAGGTCGACCATATATCTTATATATGTCGACTTAAACCGCAACGGGATTAACTAATGATTAAACCGATTTAATCTGCTAATCCGCGAGTTGTGTCGACCGACACGCTCTTTGTGTCGATCGACACAGTCGATCCGTGTCGACCGACACACATAGTGCGTCGATCGACACTGCCCAGAAAAGATGACATCGAATGCATATCAAATATGCATTCATCCGATCATTACATTAATGATCAACCTCACATTCAATGTCCAGTTTGCTTAGGTGTGTGACCCTGTAGGATCATATAACACTAGCAATGAGTTCTAAACTCATTGATCATAAGTGGCTTCTAGCAAAGCATTATGAGTACCTAGTGTCATATGATTGTCTCATCTCGACAACACGACTTTCTCTCAGAGTAAGTACAAATAGATTTCAGGACATTCCCAACAGCATTCTGGAGCATTTTGGAGTATTGACCCGAGAGGAAGAGTTCACTGCCTGTTTCACAAACCTGTGTCGATCGACACAGAGGGTGCAACGATCGACACAAGGTCGACACAGACTTCTCGCGAACGTTTAATGAAGAGAATTGGAAATTGCAACTTTGCCCAGAAGTCTCTCATAATTACAAGGAAGCCCCAGCCGACTTTAGACCACTGATTCTTGCTACTTGTAACCTTTGAGAGAAGGATTTCGAACCCCTTTATCTTATCTATTCAGTCTTTTGGTTTTCTATTCATGATGTGTTGTTTATCTGATAATATGTCTGAGCAGAAACCTAGTTAGATTTAGGAATTCTCATAAGGGTTTTATGCATGTTTAGATAACTGATTTATTAGGATTCACAATATGTTCGTTCATCACCTAAGTTGCGTTTAATACTGAATTCTGGACTGATCACCTAGGGTTTAGGTCTAAGATAATTAACTTAGCACGAGAGTGTGAGTTATAATCTGAATAAACTTAGTGTGAGAAATTTGACTAGATACAAAGAGATTTGGTTTAGGAGAACTGTGAACCGATAGAACATGTTCTTAATGCTTGTTTAGAACTCTAGGATCACAAAGAGATTTGAATTGCTAGGTTGCTAGATATAGAAACAATCTCAGCGAGAGTTGGATTGTTTAGCATTGTGTTTCTATTTCTTGAACTTGTGTTTAATCTGAATCCGGTTAGTTAAGTATCTGACATTGCATAATTCCCGAGAACTTCCTAAGTCTAACGCCTTTCTCCTATTGAAAACACTTCCTTGTTTACTTGCTTTCGTTTACTATTTTCTTCTGATTGATTTAGCTTAATTTGAGAACATACAATATATCGTGTGAGTCTTGAGTCCTTGTTGATTCGATACCCTAAGTACTACATTCGCATCACTGTGCACTTGCAATAGAATAGGGATAAAACTTTGACCTATCAGCATAGGGAGCGATTATTGAATTTCCTCGTACGGCTGATTGAGTGATGACTTGTTCCTTATGCTAGTTGTTTGAGCTAGTTGATCACCCTAGGATTGTATATCAGGAAAGGCTAGAAAGCTAAGACGAACCCTGCTTGGATTGCTTGCTTTGAACCTTGATTTGATGCTGAAACTTGCTGTGATTTGAAACTAGCTCCATCTAAGTGCGAACTCTAATATGACATCTAATTACCTTATTCTTACTTTGTGTGTTGAACTCAAGGATACCATAAAATATTTGAGCATTCTTATCCTTTCTATCCCTCTCTACTTGCTCAAATAGTCTTCCACACCTTTCACCACCCTTGTTTCAAACCATAAACACTTTTGTTGAGAGGTAGGCCTCTTGGAATGAGCTAGGTAAAAAGTGTTGAGTATGAGGCGACTAGGGGAAATTTCCATGTAGATGCAAGCTTAACATCTTTAGCTTTGCAATAGGCTAGGATCAAAGTTTGGGGGAGGATTTGGGAAAGGAAAAAGAGAGTAAAGAAAGGAAAGAATAAAAAGGGATTTTGGGATGGATCATATGTTTGTTGGCAAAAGTATTTAAAAGAAAAAAAGAGATCTTATGTGTTTTAAAAAGAAAAGTGTCTCAAGTTTTGAAATGAAAATAAGCTAAAGGCTCACCATAAAGAAAGAAAAGAAAGTTTATGAAAAGAGACCATTGAAAAGAAAGAAAGATTTGAGCTAGGTTAAAAGAAAAGAATTGCCACGGTTTTGAAATGTTTTGAATGATCCTTGGGGAGTTTCTTTGGAAAGTGTTTGATTGTGAAAAGGGGAACAAGGCAAAGGTAGCCTTGGATGAAGGGTAGACATATATTAGGTGGGCTAGACTAAGAGATAAAGCTATTGGAAAATGGGTAGATGGAAATCACCCTAGTATGCACCAATTGCCTCTAACTCTTAGCATTTTACTATAGCTCATTCGCTTCTTCTTGAGAGAACCTTCATGATTTTGGAGTAAACCCCTCTTTTGCTTGAGATCACTTTAATCTCAAAACCTTGCCCCTTCTGCCAAATGAGTTTAATCACATTGCTTTGCATAGGATTCACTTGGAAAATCTAATGAATGTTAAGGAGCTAGTGGATTTGAATGCTTGTGTAGGTTGAGGATTAAGTTAAGAGTATTGTCTTGATGAGTATGGCTAAATTTTTAGAGTAAGCTTGCCTTGATTGCATCCTAGTGATATTGACTTATGTTGGAACTTGTTGATCTTGATTTTTGCCTTTGGATATGAGCTCCCACCTTCAAACCTTTCTCCCAACTTGTTTTGATTGCCTTATGCTTGCTTGTGGACAAGCAAGGTCTATGTTTGGGGGAATTGATATTCATGCATATTCATGCATTTAGGATAGTGTTTGGTTCATATTTTGATCTCATCTTGCTTACATTCATGTCTATTTGTTGTTCTTTGTTTGCATTTAGAGTATGTTAGCATTTAGATTAGGATTTAGCATTTTTAGGTTGTGTTTGGAGTGTTTCTTGTGTTTTTGTAGGTTTATGATGATGAATGGAGGTTTTTATGAGCTAAGGAACCAAAGGAGAGCTAAAGAGTGATGGAGAAGAGCCCTAAATACGACCAGAGAAACTATCGACGTGATTCATCAGCCAAATCACGTCGATGGCACGAAGCAGTTTCCATCGGCATGAAGAATCGACGAGATGGCGCCGATGGGAATTCTACGAGACTTGCTCACCATTCACCCGAGAGATTATCGGCCTCCACCATCGACCAAATGAGGCCGATGGTTTCATGGAGCCTTCATCGACATCAACCATCGGTCTAACAAAGTCGATGGTTGCCTCAGCGTATCTTCGACAAATTTTGCCAGGGAAACTATCGGTTGCCACCATCGATCAAATGCAGCCGATGGTTTCCAAGATTTTCCATCGACTTGAACCATCGGCCAAATGAAGCCGATGGTTTCACCTGCGAATCAGCTCTCACCCATTTGAACCGGGTCAACACCTGGTTTATCCCGGGTTGACCCGGTTCGCCCCTCTTTACTATTTAAAGCCAAAAACCTAGATTTTTATTCTCTCGGAAGCTTGTTTTGTTTCAAAAACCTTTTGTAAGACAAGTTTGAATATTTTCTTAATCTAAGAGTTGTTTTTGCTTTGATCTTTCATCTTCTTCTTTTAATCTTTGCTAATCTTCATGTTTAACACTATCTTAATGGGTTTTGTTGAACATAGAATGATTAGTGAGTAGTTTCCTATAGGGTTTATGGGTTAGGTAGGATTTGGTTGATTTAGGATGATTAATGGATGTTTAGGGTTTATCTATCTTAAATCTCTTCTATCTTAGTGTTCTTAATGTCTAATTAGCCTTGATCATGTTAATTAGGATGATTTGGATTTCTTGCCCACCATGTGTTCGATGAAATGCATGTTTTAGCTTTGATAGGATTTTCATATTCTAACTCATGAGAATGAATGTTTAGAGTGATTATTAGCTAATTGGAACTTGTTTTTCATGCTTGCCTAATCTTAATTCACAAATGAGAGTTTGTTCTTGGGTTTTGATTAGGGAAAGTGATTAGTGGTAAGATATTAGATTAATCAATTTATTGTGTTCCTATCTAGGAGATTAGCTTCTTAGAAGTTTGTATTAAGCATCCTAGATTATCCCAAGTCATCCAATCCATTGACCTCAACTCATGGACCTTATCTCTAATCTTTGATCTTTTAAGTTTGATATTTGCTTGCTTGATTTACTTAGTTTCTTTTACTTGTTTGCTTATTTGAATTGCTATACATAGTTAGAACTTGATTTAAAATCTGAATGCTTGACTTAATTGGTCCAATGTATTCTTGATTAGTTTAATCCTCATCTCAATTATGGTTTGACACCCCTTATAGTACAACTACATTAGTTTAAGGGGAATTGATATCCATAGTAAATTCCTACTATCAAAACTATGTCTCGGTGGATCCTTCTGTAATTGGTGGTTTAAAGTCACATGACCATCATGTACTTCTGCAAAATTTACTACTAGTTTCACTCAGACGTTTGTTGCCAGATGGACCTAGGGTTGCTATGATCATACTGTGCAGCTTCTTCAACAGACTATGTCAGCGAGTAATCGACCTTATCAAACTAATTTCATTGGAGGCAGAGTGTGTAGAGACAATGTGTCAGTTAGAGCGATATTTCCCTCGTTCTCAATTTGATATAATGTTCCACCTACCAATACATCTAGCATGAGAGGCAAGGTTAGGTGGACCTATCCACTTCAGATGGATGTATCCATTTGAAAGGTAACTAAATTTATGTTTATCTGTTTCTTAAATTTGTTGTGTTATATGCAATGGGTGACTAACAGATTATGTGTTTGTCTTGCAGGTACATGAAAACGCTAAAGTTATATGTAAAGAACTATGCAAGGCCATAAGCATGTATGGCTGAAGGATATATGGTTGGAGAATGTATTGCGTTCTGCCTAAAGTTTCTACAGAATTCTGTACTGGTTCAAGAATGGGTTAACCGTAATGAAGATGTTGAGACCTCTGAATCTATACTCGAAGGTCAACCATTTCAGAAGTCTACCCAAGTTATACTAACAGATAGGGAAAGAGACATAGTCCATCGCTATGTTCTTATGAACACAACAATCATGAATCCATAAGTAGAGTAAGTTTATCTATCTATTTCTTATTCTGGTTAATACATTGCACTCGTAGATGTTGACAAATTTATTCGTATTACAAAACAAAATGCATTTGGAAGAACTACAAGCTAATGATGCCCGTTTTGGAAGAAATGAAATACATTTATGGAAACTCTATGGAGACAGGTTCTCTCAGTGGGTCAAAGACAAGGTTTGACACTAATGATATCAATATTGTTATCTTTATCTTTTGAGTAAATAAATTTTCACATTAACTTACATATATTTTATGTTGTGTCATTAGATACCATGTAAATCCTCCGAACATTCAGACCAACTGAGATGGTTGCGTAGTATGGAGTTATCCATGAGATAATAATTTGGATTACCATATGTTTCAAATCCCAATATTCAAGTCACTACAAGAAATATGAGTATTAATAGCAGATGAGGATAGCACGAATTTGCTAATTGATGTTGTAGAGGATATTTTGGGCTATGATACTCTGTTACGGCATTAGATCAATGCTGTTCCATTTTTTCGCTAAACAAGAAGTAAAATTTGTGTTTTGAAACCAATTTCTGCTATAGAATGTATGGGCGCCAACACTTAGAAAAAATTACGAGAATTAGCGCCAATGTGATTCTTAACATTTCGTTTTCCTCTATTGTTTTTGATATGTTGCCATTTTTTTCTAAGACACTTTCTATTCACAAAGAAATAAAACTCTCCCTAACTCGAGAATCTCTGAACACTCTCTTCCTCCTCCCGTCGCCGAATTCAGTGACCGGAGAGTCCCTTCCACCTCCCGTCGCATGAACTGATGGATCGACCGTCGTTTCAGCACTATCAAATCCCTAGTCCGCGTTTCTTCCACCACTGACCTCCTTGCCAAAAACCCTCATCCTAATTTCTGACCTTCTCCTTCTCCATCGTTACGTGTCATATTGACCATCTCGTTCAATCGCTTTCACTGAACCTCGAAAAAACCCTAGATAGTCGCCGTTTTCCTTCTCCTTCACCTTCACCTTCACCATCCATAATCGCCAGCTTTGTAAATGGTGAGTGTAATACCCTGTATCAAGATATGGTCAACGGGCAGCAGAAAAGTCAACAGAGGGCATTTTCGTAATTTTGAGAAGTTAAGGGGCATTTTGGTAATTTTATCAAAATGTGAGACGGAAGCTGAGACGGGCCAAATGTTATTGTTTTTAAATAAAGAAAACATTTAGAAGACCAAGAATGGTGGAAACGGACCGTAGATTAGTTTTTCGGATTATCGGGAATGGAAACCGATAAAACCGACAAAAATAGTAAAATTCATTACGGAGCTACGGGAGTCGGATTGAGGTGATTCAAATTGCTAAATTCATCTAAAGTCATCAAGAATCTGATTATATGGCTTGGTGTATTTATAGAAGCAGTTAAGAAGTTTTTAAAATATTAAACACAAAACCGGATAAACCGATGCATCGGAAAGAATCGGGAATATGAGCTTCTACGGAGTGATTGGAGCAATCTAATTGGTCATAAAACACTTATCAGTGACATGTGGTATTTCCATGATGACGCCACCTATCTATTCTAGAAGGTTCATGAACTTGTGACTTGGAAAAGAAGTAACAAAGAGAAGAATTGGGCTTGGACTTACAACAAAAACATCAAAGAATCAACAAATAGGTTTTGGCCCAAATTGCATGAAAATACCTTCATCTAGAAGCCCATTCACGTGGCTACTAAGGAGGGAATAAGAAGAGTTCATGGGTTTTAATCTTGATGGGTTTTTTAGCCCATTAAGTAAAGAAAAAGAAAAGAAAAAAAAGAGAGAAGAAGAGACTTGCTCACCAAGTCTTGACTGATGGTGTGGCAGCAGTAGGAGAAAGGAGAGACATATGTAATGGTGTGGCATCATTCAGGGGAAGGAAGATACATGTGTCATGGACATGTGTCAAGAGGAGAAGGATCTCAAGTTGCTATATAAAGAAGCTTGGGGTCACACATTTTTCTCACACCAACAAGGAAAACAAGAAAGAAAGAAAGAGAGAAGGGGAGGAAGAGAGAAGAACGTGGGAGAGAAGGAGAAGAAGAAGAAGAAGAAGAAGAAGCCGGAGGAGGAGAAGAAGCCGATGAAGGAGAAGAAGAAGAAGGACGAGGAGAAGAAGGAGGAGGAATAGGGAGCCGGAGGAAGAGAAGAAAAAGAAGAAGAAGCCGGACGAGGAAGAGAAGAAAGAGAAGAAGAAGCCGGAGGAGGAAGAAGAAAGAGAACAAGAGAGATAGAGGCGTCAAGGAGAGAGAGAAGATGAAGATTGAAGAAGAGAGAGAGAGAGAGATGGAGGAAAGAAGAAATGTGAGACAAGAATATAATAACGGGGTGGATTAATTAGTCGGGTTAAAGGTAATGAATGAAAGTTATTGAATAATGAGATGTCGGGGAGTTAGTAATCTTACTAACTCTAAACCGACGGATCGAGGACGTATTAAAAGATACTTAGGAAGTGATAAGTAAAAGAAGTGGTGTGATTGATGGGCCGTCTACAGGATTAGTAATCCACTAATCCCAGGGTAGCGGATTGAATGAGTAAAGGTAAAGGATTGAATGAGTAAAGGTTGGGAAATATTAAAAGACTAATAAACCTAATTAACTGTTTGTGTGGTGTTGTGTTTGTGTGGTTGTGTATCTACTTCGGTGATGGGCCGAGTAGACCGTTGATTGTGTGATTGTGTATCTACTTCGGTGTTCACCGAGTAGACTGTTGATTGTTTGTGTGATTGTGTATCTACTTCGGTGTTGGGACGAGTAGACTGTTGATTGTTTGTGTGATTGTGTATCTACTTCGGTGTTGGGCCGAGTAGACTGTTGATTGCTTGATTGTTTATCTACTTCGGTGTTGGGCCGAGTAGACTGTACAGGTAGATACTTACTCTGGTGCGGGACCAAGTAAGTTTGGGTGATGTGGAGGTTGGTGATAGGACTTTCGGGATGGATTGGGGATTAAGATAGTGTTTCTAGGGCCGGACTACATGGAAACTCGGGTTGCCGGGGAAAACTTTAGTCACCGCGTATCGATGGACGGAGAACGGTGTCCTAGTAGAGGACTACGTGTTTCGTCTACGAGTCGTGGCAGGTTTAGTTACCGTGGGGTAGCTAAGTGTTCCCGTGGAAGTTACCGAGTTCGCATAGTGGGCCCAGATGGTGTAGAGATTGCGTTAGAGATGCGGTAGATAGATCGAGTTTAATCGAGAGCATGTGCCGCAGTGTTCTCGATTCCCTTGGCTACTTTTGTGGTTTTGTATTGTTAATTGAATGCTTGTGTGTTGTGGAGCTCATCACGTCTTGGTAGCACGTGATCAGCTATTGTACTTGATTGTTATTTTTGGTTTGGGCGGGATTATTAGATTATTAGCAGCCTTTAGTTGGGAGTCGTCTCACTGGGTAATCTTAGATTGCTCATTAGACTCTTTTGTGTTTTTCAGGTTTGGCGTAGCTCGGTGGACGCGTAGGACACTCGGAGTAGTCTCGGGTTGGCATTGTGTATCGGTTGTTAAGCATTTTGACTTTATTTTCGGTTGCGGATTTTGTTGGGTACTCGCTAAAAGTTTTGTATTAGACCATATATTGTTATGAATAAGATTTATATTTTTAAAGTAACAAAAACGGAATAATTCCCTGATATACGGTTTAGTCCGAACCGAACATAACTCGCGGAAACGGTACAAGTTGAAAAGCTTTGTATCGTGGAAACGAGGTAAACGGAGTCAAGGATGGTTTGGTTTGAGCCATTGACTCAAACCGGACTGTCTCTGGCTTTCTAATTGTGACAAACTCTTCTTGTATGACTGCTCGGGTTCGATCGGTTATGTTCTTGTTTGATTGTTGGCCGGTCAGCTCGTCGGTCAGCAAAAAACGGGAAGGGGGCGTTACAAAAAAGTGGTATCAGAGTTGTCCTGGGAGGATCAGTGTGTGTGTGTGGTTTACGACGACAGGAGGAGCAACCTCAATATGGATGACCAAGAGTTCGTTAGTTCTACCCCAGTTAGTCGAAGGGGATATTTCCAGCTTGCGGAGTGTTCCCATATTGTGCAGCCTATTCCGGAGTATGTGATTACCAGTGCCGAGCCCGTTACCGTTCCACCCATTCCATAGCCGTTGTATGATACGATTAAATCCAGAGTACAACCGTCAGTAGCGCGTGTACCGCCGATATTTATCCCCGATGACATGGCGATCAAGTACATTCTCGGGATATGGGAGCTACCACCACCTGCTATTCGACCACCAGTCCGACGCATTGGACCCTTTGTTCCTTGCCTGCGGTGCCACGTGTCTTTCATTTATATTCGGTGTCGGTTGTTTGGCCGAGCATATCAACCACCGCCGCATTGACACAGATTCCGACTTGTCACATTTGTGACCGACATGAACATTGTGATCCTTTCCTGTCATGATTAAGACTGTGTCGCTCCGCCACCACCACCGCACTCCTTCCATCCTCCTAGCGCACCTGCCAGTTAGGATCCACATGAGTTGTACCACTCATGTTGGAGATATTAGGAGTAGATGAGGCCCAGGTAAGTAAGGGCTCTAACTCGTTGTTTGATGTGTGTATCGGCTTGCATTCGTCTCTGGCGTTCAGTTGTGTGAAACGGTGTTTCTTGTGGGACGGATTGGAACCGCTAGTATGTAGACACCGTAGGACCTACGTATATAAAACTCTATGAAAGAATATATGTTTTGTTTACGTAATGGATGTGGAGTATCTCGTTTGTTGTTTTGAGTAGCGGAGTGGTTATATTGCATACTCATGATGGTTGTAAATGCAATGTAGTTACGATGTGAAAACAAATGATGGTCCGAACAGACGGTTTCCATCAAAACCCAGAGGACGATTGCAATCGTCGATTTGCTTGATTGATTGATTGTGTGTGATTGATTGCCTTGCTAGGTTGTTAGACTTCTGAATTGCTGTGATTGCTCGCTAGGTTGGTAGTTGTTGATTGTGAATCATTGCATTTTGATTAATCGCTAGGTTGCTAGCATTGCATTTGTTTGATCGCTAAGTTTTTAGCCAGATTAATGCATTGCATTGTTCGCTAGATTGATAGATTTTAATTGCAGCATTCATTTGATGGATAGGATGGTAGCATGATATTCGCATGATCGTTAGGTTGTTAGAATTTCCGTGTTGCATTGCGAATGAATGCTAGGTTGGTAGGTGGTTAATTGAGATTGCTGCATTAATCATCTCGTTAAGTTACTAGATTGTGGACCGGTTATGGATGGAATTTCTAGGTTGTTAGAAGGTGCATTTGAGAACTATCGAATTGTTGGACTTTTAAGGTTTGGTTAGCGACTCGTATAGATGGATGGTTAGCGATAAGTGTTTCGGTAAGAAATAAATCTCTAGACTGGTGTAGTTAGAATGATAATTTATCGGTTACTTGAGATTGAGCGGAATTATAAGATATTGTTATTTAGCCATGTGTGACCGTTGGGTACATGACTAAGTAACCATATTTATATAAGGAAGTGATATCGGGAAGTAAGTTAGAAAGGTCTAACCGTTCCAGTGTTGTTGAGAATGTTGATGTAGGACGTGATGGACGATTTGACGAGGACACGAGACCGAACCCGAACCCGAGAGATGAAATATTATTTCAGGAAGCAGTTTGACCCGAGCCTGCAAGAAAGTTAGTGTGGATTCAGAAAAGAGTTTGTGTACCAGTGGCAGAAGAAATCAAGACGGATGAGTTTGATGCGTTAGCAGAGGGATTCAGAAGCATCAAAGTCAGTGGAGGAGTCCGTTCAAGGATATCAGTGGGAAGAAAAGATTTGGAGTCAGTAAAGTGTGGAGTTCGGTGCTCGAGAAAGTTCGAGATGTGTATGAGTATGGCGGTTTAATTGGACAGAGGAACATCAATCTTATGAGAATATCTATGGGGAACGATACGCAGTAAAGGCGGAACAAGTATCGGGGGTGGAGGACGAGTCAGTGTCGCGTGATCGGGGGAGTCGAATCAAAGTGGGGAAGTCAGAATATCGGTTAAGAAGATCATCAGATGGCGTAGTTGGATTCAAGAGTCAGACTGGAGCATAAGTTCAATAAAAAAATCAAACGAGGAACCAGAAAGCGATCAGGAATTAAGTTTCAGCATGAGGAGTTCAAGCATCAGTATGTCGGGATTTTGTACAAGAACGTATATTTAGAAGATAATAAGCATTGGAAGAGCGGGTTCACTTTGAGATCAGGATGTAAGCAGCAAAGCAGAGTTGGATTGGAATCAGAACCCGAGTGGAGCAGTTCAGTTGGGATCATTGGTATTGAGAATCAAGATCGGAGTCTGTAAAGCAATAAGATGAGAAACCAGAAGTGATCGTGAGTCAAGTTTTCGGTATGGGAAGTTCAAGATGTCAGCATAATGAGGGCTTGAGCAAGATGGTGTTTCAGAAGTCAGTAAGCATCGAGAGTATAGTCCAAGCGATTCAGCGTTCGAGTGTTGGAGCAGTCAGATCAGTTTCATGAGTAGCAACTTACGGGGTTCAGTTCCAATTCGAAGTTTGTTAGTAACAGAGAATTTGGAGACCCAATTCCTGTAAGTGGGGAAGAATGTAATACCATGTATCAAGATATGGTCAACGGGCAGCAGAAAAGTCAACGGAGGGCATTTTCGTAATTTTAAGAAGTTAAGGAGCATTTTGGTAATTTTACCAAAATGTGAGATGGAAGCTGAGACGGGCCAAATGTTATTTTGGTACTTTTGTGGTTTTGTGTTGTTAATTGAATGCTTGTGTGTTGTGGAGCTCATCACGTCTTGGTAGCACGTGATCAGCTATTGTACTTTATTGTTATTTTGGATTTGGGCGGGATTATTTGATTATTAGCAGCCTTTAGTTGGGAGACGTCTCACTGGGTAATCTTAGATTTCTCATTAGACTCTTTTGTGTTTTTCAGGTTTGGCGTAGCTCGGCGGACGCGTAGGACACTCGGAGTAGTCTCGAGTTGGCATTGGGTATCGGTTGTTAAGCATTTTGACTTTATTTTCGGTTGCGGATTTTGTTGGGTACCCGCTAAAAGTTTTGTATTAGACCATATATTGTTATGAATAAGATTTATATTTTTAAAGTAATAAAAACGGAATAATTCCCTGATATACGGTTTAGTCCGAACCGAACACAACTCGCGGAAACGGTACAAGTTGAAAAGCTTTGTATCGTGGAAACGAGGTAAACGGAGTCAAGGATGGTTTGGTTCGAGCCATTGACTCAAACCGGACTGTCTCGGCTTTTGTATTGTGACAAACTCTTCTTGTATGACTGCTCGGGTTCGATCGGTCAAGTTCTTGTTTGATTGTTGGCCGGTCAGCTCGTCGGTCAGCGGAAAACGGGATGGGGGCATTACAAAAAGGTGGTATCAGAGCATGGTTTGTCATGGATTCGAAAATTCCGGTGTTTCAAAGTTTTCAATGATTTATCGAGTCGAAATGTGTCGTCAATGCAACCGATAAAAATCCGAGTCACGTCCGTCAAACCGGGGAATGGGTATTTTATTAGGATTGTGCTAATCATTTGGTGTTTTGTTGCAGTCACGCAGCAGAGTTGTCCTGGGAGGATCAGTGTGTGTGTGTGGTTTACGACGACAGGAGGAGCAACCTCAATATGGATGACCAAGAGTTCGTTAGTTCTACCCCAGTTAGTCGAAGGGGATATTTCCAGCTTGCGGAGTGTTCCCATATTTTGCAGCTTATTCCGGAGTATGTGATTACCGGTGCCGAGCCCGTTACTGTTCCACCCATTCCATAGCCGTTGTATTATACGATTACATCCAGAGTACAACCGTCAGTAGCGCGCGCACTGCCGATATTTATGCCCGATGACATGGCGATCAAGTACATTCTCGGGATATGGGAGCTACCACCATCTGCTATTCGACCACCAGTCCGACGCATTGGACCCTTGATGAGGGCATCAAGCCATCATCAACAAAGATGCATAGAGGAGAGATCAACCAGCCGGTCCATGCCATTGGAGATAAGCAACCAGGAGCTCAACCACTCAGCCATGAAGATTCCACTCATGCCAACCAACTCAGCATCAATGATTTGTATCAAACAGCCTTTCTTGAAGTCATTGGTCAAGCCAGAACAGCCCCGGTTCATGTTGGATCACAAGTTAATCTAATTGCCAATCCGGAGCCATTTAAGGAAACTATGAAGACCAATTGGTCTATCACCTCTCAAACCAAGACTTGGCGACCAGGAGACATTTACCACAACCCAAAGAAGCTAGAAGACGTCCTAAGTCCACACAGAATGCACATAATCACTTGGAGAATAAAATGGACCGACTTGCCTATTTTGGAGCCTAAGAAGATCATCAACCAACGGCTACATTCTGATGTGTTTCTACACAATACCAAGCCACATTCACTGCACCTGGACATTCCTAGACATCATTCATACTTTCCTAAACCACCAAGACTCAAGGGTTTCCATACTTGGCCAAGAATCCCCTTGAATCTGCCCAACGGCTAGTTTTTATTAAGCAACGATTTCTTTCTTTATTTCTGGCCATATGGCCGTTGTGTACAGCTTATTTAAGCTTAGTCTAGTCCATTGTAACATTCACCTTTCAATCAATTAAGAATAATCAGAGTATTTTGTTTCAAAGAGTGTTCTTTGAGTTTTGTGTTCATTAGATTCAATTGAGTGATTCATTGTTTCTTTTGAGTTTTCAGAATTAGTTTCTTTTGTGTGATTCAAAGAGACTATTTCTGCCAAGGATTGAGAGAGTCAATCAGCTCACAGAGCAAGAGAGTTGTTCATCTCGCCATCCATCTTCTGTTCAAAGCTGAGAGTGTTACACGACCAGCAGCATTGAATCCATCACTATCCGTGCCTGCATCATCTGGTATCCGAGCCGAAAGGCTCCTAAACAGGTGTTTTCTATCCTTGTTCTTTGTTATTTCCATTAGTTTTCTGTTGATTCAAATCATTTCATCATTTGCATTCATCCTTGTGTTCTATTTCATTGCATCTTAAATCAAAACTCGTAAAAATCGTTTGTTTATCATCCTGTCTAGTTTATAGTTTTTTTATTTATTTGTTGCATATTCATAAGAAAAACCTATAAAAATCATTTTATCTTGCATTCATTCACTAGTTCATTCTGTTTATCATCATATTTGCATCTAGATTGTTTCTGTATTTTAAGTTTATCATCAAAAACAAAAGAAAAGTAGACTGCACTCATATAGCTTCTATTCTTAGTTTCATTACATTCAAAAACCAAAAAGAAAGTGATTTTCATCAAGTTTAGTTTTCTGTGTTTTCATTCGTCATTCAAAAAACCAAAGAAAATAGTCCGTTTCTGTTTCATAGTATTTGATTTGCATCCTTTAAACCAAAACCAAAAAGAAAAGTCTATTTGCATTAGTTTTTATTTTTGGTGTTCTTACTGCATCTTTTATTAAAAACCAGAAAAAGTTTAGAAAAGAGAAGAAGATTATTGTCTTTTGATCTGATTTCTACAAAAACCAAAACCCAAAAAAACGTGTGTCTTCCTTATTTAGAGTTTATTTCGAAATTTTGAATAGAAAGACAAGGCTCCACTTTATTTGGACGAAATTTTCTTTCCTTTTCAATTTCCAAAGAGTGTGCTGATTTTCAAACAAGGAAAGTGCAATATTCCTTTGATTTTCTTTGATCTTTCTTTGTGTTTTTCGAAAACCATTGGTCTGAATTCCTATTCTTTGTCAAGTGGACCGTGCAACATATACAATCTTGGTTTAAAATATAAACTAAGGTCTTTAAACATATTAATACACCTCCCACTTGTTGTACGCAGGTACAAAAAAAACATGGAAGATGAAGCTAGGACAAGTGATCTAAACGCTTCAGAGATAGATTGGGGAGATGACGAAAGCCAATCATGGAGTGTAGGAGCAGAATCTGACAGCTCATGGCAAGATGAAGAAGAGTTTGTTGGAGGATCTTGGACAGAAGAAGAGGCATCAGAAGCTAACCTCGAGGAGGAGGTGGAGCATGATCAAGAAGAGTCTGAGATTGAAGGAGACTATGTCCATGAACACTACACCCAATCTGAGTCAAGGCAAGTACAGGTGTGGGAAGAGCAATCTGACTATGAAGGTACTTATGGAGAAGAATCAGAATACAAGGAAGAAGAAGAACCGCACAGACTTGAACCTTGGAATGTAGATGTTCAATATGACACCAGCCTTGAAGAAAATCTTGAGTATGAAGGGTCTGAGTTTGGTGAAGAATCATCTCAAGAAGAACATGAAGTTAAGTGTGTCTTTGGGAACAGTAGCAACCACCAAAGCTTTGAAGAAACTGACTTCCAATACAGCTTAAGTGAAGCTGAGACAGAGATAAGAGAAGAGCCCACTGAAGAAACATGGGAGAACAACACCAGTTCTGAAATCAGTGAAGGAGAAGAATACCAAGGTGAGCTTTGTCAAGAAGAACCATATAACATCTGTTTTTCAGGTAGTGTGCAAGGACCAGAAGCTTATCTAAGGTGGGAAAGAGATATGGATGACTGGTTTCAAGCAAATCAAGTTCCAGAAGAAGAGAAGACAACCATTGCTGAAGAAACTTTAATTGAGGAAGCCTATCTAGAATGGGATCATGATGCTTACCTCAGGCTTGAATATGATCTACCAGACCGCACTTGGGAAGAGATGAAGCAGCTGCTGCATAAAGAGTTTGTAGAAGAAATCTCAACAGACCCATACTACTCAAGGTGCCAAATTCCTCAAGAACCAAGAAGGTGGATCACAATTACCCCACCAACAAAGACTGCCAACCTTAAAATAAGAAGGAAAACGTCCAGCAAGAAGAAGCAACAAGCTTCCAGGGTTAGGAAGAAACCGGCAGAGAAAGCAGTACAAGAGAAGAGTACTAGTAAACCACAAGAAGAGGTCAATGTATCAAGCTCTACTACCTTACACAAGCAATCAGCAGCACCACACCAAGGTAAGTATTCCAACTCTAATAAAGTTAAAGATTAGACATGTTATAGATGTCATAAGAGAGGGCATTTTGCTGCAACCTGTCCATCTAAACAATTGTTGAAAGAAACATCACTAGGATATAAAACCCCATTAACTAAAACTAGTGATAGTTTAGCTCATTCTGATTTGTTATTTCCCAATTCTAGTGTCATGCATTTGTCTTTGTCAAAAGGATTTGATGCAGGGAAAGAAGAACTGGGCAGTAAATAGCATGAGCAAACCAAAGTCAGTAGGGAAGATCAAAGAGAAGAGAAACATGTGTTGGTGATCAGGAAAGAAGATGAACGTTTAATGATCACTAGCTCACAAGAGCAGAAGGTCCAAACCCTCATACAACCTACTGAAGCTGAACATGTAAGTACTTGTATCATACAATCTGTTTTAAGTACCAACAGATATAATGCACTTGTTCTTCCCAATGAGCATCTCTACAGATATAAAGCACAAGGGAGAAGAGAATTTGAAGAGAAGCTCAGAAATAGCCCTTACACTAAGTGATCAGATTGATCAAGGCAGTAGAGAAAAGGAGAACATCAAGGAGAAACCACCAGACCTAAACAAAGACACAACATCTATTAACCAGCTAAGTCTTTCTTTGATACATTTCATGTCCAATGATTCAACAGCTGTGTTAAAGAACTTGTTAAGCTTGCAAGAAGATGAGATATCATTAGCACCAGAAATTGACTCTAAGGAGAAGGATTCAAGTTGTTTATTTTGTGATAAAGAGCCAATAATGCACTTGTCTCTTTGCCAAAGTGTTGAACATATTTCAGGTCATAAGGAGAGCAGGAGCAAGATAGACAAAAGAGACACCATACCAGCCCAAAGAAGAGGAGTATTACTATCCTATATACTCAAAGAAGAACCACCAGACACTCCACTCATCACCAGACCATATACATATCAAGGTAAGACCCTAAACTCCAAAGGAGAATGAAAGCTAACTTGCTTTCTCTTGGTGCAGATTATTCGGTTTCGAGGTCGAAACCTGTTCAAGAGGGAGAGTATTATGAGGGCATCAAGCCATCATCAACAAAGATGCATAGAGGAGAGATCAACCAGCCGGTCCATGCCATTGGAGATAAGAAACCAGGAGCTCAACCACTCAGCCATGAAGATTCCACTCATGCCAACCAACTCAGCATCAATGATTTGTATCAAACAGCCTTTCTTGAAGTCATTGGTCAAGCCATAACATCCCCGGTTCATGTTGGATCACAAGTTAATCAAATTGCCAATCCGGAGCCATTTAAGGAAACTATGAAGACCAATTGGTTTATCACCTCTCAAACCAAGACTTGGCGACTAGGAGACATTTACCACAACCCAAAGAAGCTAGAAGACGTCCTATGTCCACACAGAATGCACATAATCACTTGGAGAATCAAATGGACCGACTTGCCTATTTTGGAGCCTAAGAAGATCATCAACCAACGGCTACATTTTGATGTGTTTCTACACAATACCAAGCCACATTCACTGCACCTGGACATTCCTAGACATCATTCATACTTGCCTAAACCACCAAGACTCAAGGGTTTCCATACTTGGCAAAGAATCCCCTTGAATCTGCCCAACGACTAGTTTTTATTAAGCAACGATTTCTTTCTTTATTTCTGGCCATATGGCCGTTGTGTACAGCTTATTTAAGCTTAGTATAGTCCATTGTAACATTCACCTTTCAATCAATTAAGAATAATCAGAGTATTTAATTTCAAAGAGTGTTCTTTGAGTTTTGCGTTCATTAGATTCCATTGAGTGATTCATTGTTTCTTTTGAGTTTTCAGAATTAGTTTCTTTTGTGTGATTCAAAGAGACTGTTTCTACCAAGGATTGAGAGAGTCAATCAGCCCACAGAGCAAGAGAGTTGTTCATCTCGCCATCCATCTTTTGTTCAAAGCTGAGAGTGTTACACAACCAGCAGCATTGAATCCATCACTATCCGTGCCTGCATCAACCCTTCGTTCCTTGCCTGCGGTGCCACGTGTCTTTCATTTATATTCGGTGTCGGTAGTTTGTCCGAGCATATCAACCACCGCCGCATTGACACAGATTCCGACTTGTCACATTTGCGACCGAGATGAACATTGTGCTCCTTTCCTGTCATGATCAAGACGGCGTCGCTCCGCCACCACCACCGCACTCATTCCATCCTCCTAGCGCACCTGCCGGTTAGGATCCACATGAGTTGTACCACTCATGTTGGAGATATTAGGAGTAGATTATGCCCAGGTAAGTAAGGGCTCTAACTCGTTGTTTGATGTGTGTATCGGCTTGCATTCGTCTCTGACGATTCAGTTGTGTGAAACAGTGTTTCTTGTGGGTCGGATTGGAACCGCTAGTATGTATACACCGACGGACCTACGTATCTAAAACTCTATGGGGAGAATATATGTTTTGTTTATACGTAGTGGATGTGGAGTATCTCGGTTGTTGTTTTGAGTAGCGGAGTGGTTATATTGCATACTCATGATGGTTACGAATGCAATGTAGTTACAATGTGAAAACAAATGATGGTCCAAACAGACGGTTTCCATCAAAACCCAGAGAGACGAATGCAATCGCCGATTTGCTTGCTTGATTGATTGTGTGTGATTGATTGCCTTGCTAGGTTGTTAGACTTTTGAATTGCTGTGATTGCTCGCTAGGTTGGTAGTTGTTGATTGTGAATCATTGCATTTTTATTAATCACTAGTTTGCTAGCATTGCGTTTGTTTGATCGCTAATTTGTTAGCCTGATTGATGCATTGCACTGTTCATTAGATTGATAGATTTTAATTGCAGCATTCATTTGATGGATAAGATGGTAGCATGACATTCGCATGATCGTTAGGTTGTAAGAATTTCCGTGTTGCATTGCGAATGAATGCTAGGTTGGTAGGTGGTTAATTGAGATTGCTGCATTAATCATCTCATTAAGTTGCTAGATTGTGGACCGGTTATGGATGGAATTTCTAGGCTGTTAGAAGGTGCATTTGAGAACTATCGCATTGTTGGACTTTTAAGGTTTGGTTAGCGACTCGTATAGATGGATGGTTAGCGATAAGTGTTTCGGTAAGAAATAAATCACTAGACTGGTGTAGTTAGAATGATAATTTATCGGTTACTTGAGATTGAGCGGAATTATAAGATATTGTTATTTAGTCATGTGTGACCGCTGGGTACATGACTAAGTAACCATATTTATATAAGGAAGTGATATCGGGAAGTAAGTTAAAAAGGTCTAACCGTTCCAGTGTTGTTGAGAATGTTGATGTAGGACGTGATGGACGATTTGATGAGGACACGAGACCGAACCCGAACCCGAGAGACGAGATGTTATTTCAGGAAGCAATTTGACCTGAGCCTGCAAGAAAGTTAGTGTGGATTCAGCAAAGAGTTTGGGTACCAATGGCAGAAGAAATCAAGACGGATGAGTTTGATGCGTTAGCAGAGAGATTCAGAAGCATCAAAGTCAGTGGAGGAGTCCGTTCAAGGATATCAGTGGAAAGAACAGTTTTGGAGTCAGTAAAGCTTGGAGTTCGGTGCTCGAGAAAGTTTGAGATGTGTATGAGTATGGCGGTTTAATTGGACAGAGGAACATCAATCTTATGAGAATATCTATGGGGAACGATACGCAGTAAAGGCGGAATAAGTATCCGGGGTGGAGGACGAGTCCGTGTCGCGTGATCGGGGGAGTCGAATCAAAGTGGGGAAGTCAGAATATAGGTTAAGAAGATCATCAGATGGCGTAGTTGGATTCAAGAGTCAGACTGGAGCATAAGTTCAATAAAGAAATCAGACGAGGAACCAGAAAGCGATCAGGAATTAAGTTTCAGCATGAGGAGTTCAAGCATCAGTATGTCGGGATTTTGTACAAGACCATATTTTCAGAAGACAATAAGCATTGGAAGAGCGGGTTCACTTTGAGATCAGGATAAAAGCAGCAAATCAGAGGTTGATTGGAATCAGAAACCCGAGTGGCGCAATTCAGTCGGGATCATTGGTATTGAGAATCAAGATCGGAGTCTGTAAAGCAATAAAATGAGAAACCAGAAGTGATCGTGAGTCAAGTTTTTGGTATGGGAAGTTCAAGATGTCATCATAATGAGGGCTTGAGCAAGACGGTGTTTCAGAAGTCAGTAAGCATCAGAGTATAGACCAAGCGATTCAGCATTCGGGTGTTGGAGCAGTCAGATCAGTTTCACGAGTAGCAACTTACGGGGTTCAGTTCCAATTCGAAGTTTGTTAGTAACGGAGAATTCGGGGACCGAATTCCTGTAAGTGGGGAAGAATGTAATACCCTGTATCAAGATATGGTCAACGGGCAGCAGAAAAGTCAACGGAGGGCATTTTCGTAATTTTGAGAAGTTAAGGGGCATTTTTGGTAATTTTACCAAAATGTGAGACGGAAGCTTAGACGGGCCAAATGTTATTATTTTTAAATAAAGAAAACATTTAGAAGACTAAGAATGGTGGAAACGGACCGTAGATTAGTTTTTCGGATTATCGGGAATGGAAACCGATAAATACGACAAAACTTGTAAAATTTATTACAATAACTACGGGAGTCAGATTGAGGTGATTCAAATTGCTTAATTCATCTAAAGTCATCAAGAATCTTATTATGTGTCTTGGTGTTTTTATAGAAGCAGTTAAGAAGTTTTTAAAATATTAAACACAAAACCGGGTAAACCGAAGCATCGGATGGAAACGGGAATATGAGCTTCTACGGAGTGATTGGAGCAATCTAATTGGTCATAAAACACTTATCAGTGACATGTGGTATTTCCATGATGACGCCACCTATCTATTCTAGAAGGTTCATGAACTTGTGACTTGGAGAAGAAGTAACAAAGAGAAGAATTGGGCTTGGACTTACAACAAAAACATCAAAGAATCAACAAATAGGTTTTGGCCCAAATTTCATGAAAATACCTGCATCTAGAAGCCCATTCACGTGGCTACTAAGGAGGGAATAATAAGAGTTCTTGGGTTTTAATCTTGGTGGGTTTTTAGCCCATTAAGTAAAGAAAAAGAAAAGAAAAAAAAGAGAGAAGAAGAGACTTGCTCACCAAGTCTTGACTGATGGTGTGGCAGCAGTAGGAGAAAGAAGAGACAGGTGTAATGGTGTGGCAGCATTCAGGGGAAGGAAGAGACATGTGTCATGGACATGTGTCAAGAGGAGAAGGATCTCAAGTTGCTATATAAAGAAGCTTGGGGTCACACATTTTTCTCACACCAACAAGGAAAACAAGAAAGAAAGAAAGAGAGAAGGAGAGGAAGAGAGAAGAACGTGGGAGAGAAGGAGAAGAAGAAGAAGAAGAAGAAGAAGAAGCCGAAGGAGGAGAAGAAGCCGGAGGAGGAGAAAGAGGAGGAGATGAAGAAGAGGGAGGAGGAGAAGAAGGAGGAGGAATAGGGAGCCGGAGGAAGAGAAGAAAAAGAAGAAGAAGCCGGAGGAGGAAAAGAAGAAAGAGAAGAAGAAGCCGGAGGAGGAAGAAGAAAGAGAAGAAGAGTGAGAGAGATGTCAAGGAGAGAGAGAAGATGAAGATTGAAGAAGAAGAGAGAGAGAGATGGAGGAGAAGATGAAGTGTGAGACATGAAGAAGAGAGCGATGGAGGATAACCGGAAGAGGAAAAGAGAGAACCGGAGGAGAGAGAAAATGAGGAGAGAAGATGAGGATAGTCCGGAGGCTCGATAAGAATCATTAGGTCAACGGTACGGTCAAGTGCGGGTCAAGGTCGGGTCAAAGCAACGGAGGTTCAGGGAAGGTTCGGGATAGCGTCGGGTTCATGTCGGGTCTCATTGTTCCGCTAGTTCGTCAATCGGTCCGTCCGTCGTCATAATAACACTGTGAGTCAGCTAATTATGTGTTGCATTTAGTTAAGATCATATAGATCCGTAATTGATAAACCGTAGTTTAGGTTGCATATCCGATTGATTGAATTGGTTAGAACGGCTAGGTTGATTTAATAACTCGGTTAATCAATGAGATGGTTAGGGTAAGGGATGCATGCTAGTTCGCTTATATCTGTAATCGTTGATAGTTTGTTGTTGCTTGATTGGGTGTTGCATTGAAAATTCGTTGATTGCTTGATTGGGTGATGCATACATATAGAACGGCATGCTAGGACGTATATGTATATATAAGTATTTAGGATCCATCCAAATTGGGGAGAAAGAGACGTATCCGACGACGTATCTAATGGAATCTATATACGGGAAATTATGAGTTGATTAAAATACGGTTAAAAGACATAGCACACTTAGAATATAATAACGGGGTGGATTAATTAGTCAGGTTAAAGGTAATGAATGAAAGTTATTGAATAATGAGATGTCGGGGAGTTAGTAATCTTACTAACTCTAAACCGACGGATCGAGGACGTATTAAAAGATACTTAGGAAGTGATAAGTAAAAGAAGTGGTGTGATTGATGGGCCGTCTACGGGATTAGTAATCCACTAATCCCAAGGTAGCGGATTGAATGAGTAAAGGTAAAGGATTGAATGAGTAAAGGTTGGGAAATATTAAAAGACTAATAAACATAATTAACTGTTTGTGTGGTGTTGTGATTGTGTGGTTGTGTATCTACTTCGGTGTTGGGCCGAGTAGACCGTTGATTGTGTGATTGTGTATCTACTTCGGTGTTGGGCCGAGTAGACTGTTGATTGTTTGTGTGATTGTTTATCTACTTCGGTGTTGGGCCGAGTAGACTGTTGATTGTTTGTGTGATTGTGTATCTACTTCGGTGTTGGGCCAAGTAGACTGTTGATTGCTTGATTGTTTATCTACTTCGGTGTTGGGCCGAGTAGACTGTACTGGTAGATACTTACTCTAGTGCGGGACCAAGTAAGTTTGGGTGATGTGGAGGTTGGTGATAGGACTTGCGGGATGGATTGGGGATTAAGATAGTGTTTCTATTTGACCTTGTCGGTCTTGCGTGATAGAGTCTCAATGAGTCTGCTTGTTTACATTGCTGTTATTAGGACTTTATAGGGTGCGTTAGATCCCGCAAGTCTAAAGATGGTGTTCCGGTACGTCATGCCCGATTGGATCCTCGGGAGTTGAGAACCTGGTCAGTTCACGTACCTTCGGTAGTGGTTCTGGCAGGTGTTAACCTATGTAGTGACGTCTGTAGGTGTGTGGTCCGGAGAATACGGGGTCGCGTCCTAGGGCCGGACTGCATGGAAACTCGGGTAGCCGGGGGTAACTTGAGTCACCGCGTATCGATGGACGGAGAACGGTGTCCTAGTCGAGGACTACGTGTTTCGTCTAGGAGTCGTGGGAGGTTTTAGTTACCGTGGGGTAGCTAAGTGTTCCCGCGGAAGTTACCGAGTTCGCATAGTGGGCCCAGATGGTGTAGAGATATTGTTAGAGATGCGGTAGATAGATCGAGTTTAATCGAGAGTATGTGCCGCAATGTTCTCGATTCCCTTGGTTACTTTTGTGGTTTTGTGTTGTTAATTGAATGCTTGTGTGTTGTGGAGCTCATCACGTCTTGGTAGCACGTGATCAGCTATTGTACTTTATTGTTATTTTGGGTTTGGGCGGGATTATTTGATTATTAGCAGCCTTTAGTTGGGAGACGTCTCACTGGGTAATCTTAGATTGCTCATTAGACTCTTTTGTGTTTTTCAGGTTTGGCGTAGCTCAGCGGACGCGTAGGACACTCGGAGTAGTCTCGGGTTGGCATTGGGTATCGGTTGTTAAGCATTTTGACTTTATTTTTGGTTGCGGATTTTGTTGGGTACCAGCTAAAAGTTTTGTATTAGACCATATATTGTTATGAATAAGATTTATATTTTAAAAGTAATAAAAACGGAATAATTCCCTGATATATGGTTTAGTCCGAACCGAACACAACTCGCGGAAACGGTACAAGTTGAAAAGCTTTGTATCGTGGAAACGAGGTAAACGGAGTCAAGGATGGTTTGGTTCGAGCCATTGACTCAAACCGGACTGTCTCTGGCTTTCGTATTGTGACAAACTCTTCTTGTATGACTGCTCGGGTTCGATCGGTCATGTACTTGTTTGATTGTTGGCCGGTCAGCTCGTCGGTCAGCGGAAAACGAGAAGGGGGCGTTACAAAAAGGTGGTATCAGAGCATGGTTTGTCATGGATTCGAAAATTCCGGTTTTTCAAAGTTTTCAATGATTTATCGAGTCAAAATGTGTCGCCAATGCAACCGTTAGAAATCCGAGTCAAGTCCGTCAAACCGGGGAATGGGTATTTTATTAGGATTATGCTAATCATTTGGTGTTTTGTTGCAGTCAAGCAGCAGAGTTGTCCAGGGAGGATCAGTGTGTGTGTGTGGTTTACGATGACAGGAGGAGCAACCTCAATATGGATGACCAAGAGTTCGTTAGTTCTACCCCAGTTAGTCGAAGGGGATATTTCCAGTTTGCGGAGTGTTCCCATATTTTGCAGCTTATTCCGGAGTATGTGATTACCGGTTCCGAGCCCGTTACCGTTCAACCCATTCCTTAGCTGTTGTATGATACGATTACATCCAGAGTACAACCGTCAGTAGCGCGTTCACCGCCGATATTTATCCCCGATGACATGGCGATCAAGTACATTCTCGGGATATGGGAGCTACCACCATCTGCTATTCGACCACCAGTCCGACGCATTGGACCCTTGATGAGGGCATCAAGCCATCATCAACAAAGATGCATAGAGGAGAGATCAACCAGCCGGTCCATGCCATTGGAGATAAGCAACCATTAGATCAACAACTCAGCCATGAAGACTCTACTCATGCTAACCAACTCAGCATCAATGATTTGTATCAAACAGCCTTTCTTGAAGTCATTGGTCAAGCCAGAAACGCCCCGGTTCATGTTGGATCACAAGTTAATCAAATTGCCAATTCGGAGCCATTTAGGGAAAATATGAAGACCAATTGGTTTATCACCTCTCAAACCAAGACTTGGCGACCAGAAGACATTTACCACAACCCAAAGAAGCTAGAAGACGCCCTAAGTCCACACACAATGCACATAATCACTTGGAGAATCAAATGGACCGACTTGCCTATTTTGGAGCCTAAGAAGATCATCAACCAACGGCTACATTCTGATGTGTTTCCACACAATCCCAAGCCACATTCACTGCTACTGGACATTCCTAGACATCATTCATACTTGCCTAAACCACCAAGACTCAAGAGTTTCCATACTTGGCCAATAATCCCCTTGAATCTGCCCAACGGCTAGTTTTTATTAAGCAACGATTTCTTTCTTTATTTCTGGCCATATGGCCATTGTGTACAGCTTATTTAAGCTTAGTCTAGTCCATTGTAACATTCACATTTCAACCAATTAAGAATAATCAGAGTATTTTGTTTCAAAGAGTGTTCTTTAAGTTTTGTGTTCATTAGATTCAGTTGAGTGATTCATTGTTTCTTTTGAGTTTTCAGAATTAGTTTCTTTTGTGTGATTCAAAGAGACTGTTTCTGCCAAGGATTGAGAGAGTCAATCAGCCCAAAGAGCAAGAGAGTTGTTCATCTCGCCATCTATCTTCTGTTCAAAGCTGAGAGTGTTACACAACCAGCAGCATTGAATCCATCACTATTCGTGCCTGCATCATCTGGTATCACTACAAAAAAAACTGCACATTCATAGCAGATGACAATAGCACTATTTCGCTAAATGCTGTTGTAGGTGGTTGGCTTTAGTGGGGTAGTATATTACAGCTCTAATTCAGTGCTATCCCGTTGTTTTCTTAAGCGGGAATCCGAAACTGTGTTTTGGAGCCAATATTTTCTATGAAAAAGGGAGCGCCAAAACACTTAGAAAAAATTACACACTTTACACTTAAAACCCCTTAAGAAAAAAAAACCCATTCTATTCTCAAAAAGAAAAAAAAAATCCTCTCATTCTTTCATCTTATTTCGTCTCTAGGGTTTTTCTCCAACTTCAAACCACCCCTCTGCCACCATCTCCGGCGTGCTCCTCCACTTCTCCGACCGACTCTCTCTCTCTCTCTCTCTCTCTCTCTCTCTCTCTCTCTCTCTCTCTCTCTCTCTCTCTCTCTCTCTCTCTCTCTCTCTCGCTCTCTCTCTCTCTCTCTCTCTCTCTCATCTACCTCAATTTTACAGTTTCGGTATCCTAATTTTGTTTTTGAAATTGGCAGTGACTGAAGCTTGAGAAGACGAAGCTGGAGCTGGGACGGTGTCAGCGGCGTGGCTCAGTGGTTATTATATTGACCGGAGTTTCCATTTCCGTGTTAGGGATTCAAATGTCGATGGTAATAGCGGGAGAAATCAGAGATTGAGCTCTTCTTCCCATCTTGAAAAGAAGTCGAAATCGTCTTCTCCAATTGTTTGAGTCACCAGAATCAGCCTTTAGGGTTTGTTCTATTGCATACCAGATTAAGTGGTTAGTTTTTAAGTGGTTAATTGAAATGAATGCTGACATTGGTTGTTCTTTCTACTGCAGAACAAAGATAGTAGCAGTCATTTTGATTCGAAGCTCACGGTACATAGCAACTCATCTTTTCCTATTTGCTAAATCTTGAGGCTACTGTATCATAACAGATCTTTGGATTTCTTTTTGTTCTCCTCGAGCTTCTTGTTGGAAGAAACCAATTAGTAGCGAATCTCCATAACAGAAGATATGTTTGAATGTGGAAAGTTCTTACATTTGAGAAGTGTATACAACTACTACTGCTAAATAGATATGTATGTTCACATGCAGGCTAAGCCAGAAGAGAACAATGGTGACCAGATGGAGATAACTCTAAATCTAGGCAAAGAATGGGAACGGTATGAAATTAGTGATAGAGTAAAGGCTGATGAGCCTATTGCACAAATAAGAACTGAATGTTGTTCTTGCAGAAATTAGTGATAGAGTAAAGGCTGATGAGCCTATTGCACAAATAAGAACTGAATTGGTCTTAGCAGCTTGGAACCGAGGTAAGGGTTTGTCTGTTTAAATGATGGAAAAGCAGATCATCTCATCATATGTCTTTTGCTGCAGATGTGTTAAGTGTGTATTTTTCTCTTGTTTCCACAGTGTTCAGGTGAAATCTCTTAATAGTTGCTTAACCTAATGTTTTATGGTCTCAAACAAAGAACAAATTTACTTCAGGTAATGTGAATCTCTTCTTATATGTATCTAACACTCTAGTAATGTCCAGATCTCTGCTATTATTCTTCGTCTGAGGTCTTAAACCCTAGATTTATTTTGATTCCAGGGAGGAGAGACAAGGAATCTGAGGTTTCGCAATATTTAAACGAAAGCCATGGCTCCTAAATCGCAAACGCTTTCTCAGCCCCTCCTCCTGCAATCGAATAACTCTTCACTTACTATATATCTGAAGATTTGTGCTTGCGTGAGTCTTTCTTGAGATTTATAGTTATACAACAACTTCTTATTATGTATGATTGTTCTTGGTTGCTCTGTGTTTACTTGGCTTGGAATTGTGTTGAATCATTCTTGTTCAAGATATAATTTTTCTTTTTGCAGGCACAAATGGAGACCCCAACAGATCAAACAGAAACTATCTTGGAAAAGGTTTGTTGTTTATGTTATCTGATTGTTCTATCTACCTAGTTTCTACTGTTGTATCTTAGGCATGGTTGCAACGAAAAGTTTTGTGTTGTAGTGCTTTCATATATTGTTGGGACTTGTTTTAGTAGTTGTATCCTCGATGTTACTAACACTATTATACGTTGGTGTTACAGGACAACATTTGGTTTTTGGGCTGGTCATCGAAACTCCAAGATACGTGTTGTATTCAAAGAGCGAGATGTTGTACTCAGAGTGCGTGATGTCTATAACCTCAAGCAGATCCTCAAGAACATACCACAAGCAGAGTTTGTTTTGTTGTATAACAACTTAGTCAAGGTAAAGAGATAATAGTCAAGATAATTCTTCTCAAAATGTTATCCAAGAGAAGGAGAGTGATCTGCCTGATTCTACTCCTTTATCTGAGATGTAAGTGAAACGTTCATGATTTGAATTACCCACGACTTTTAACTTGGCTTAAGCTTGGCACCTCTTTAGTCTTGAGATTTTGCTTTTATATGCAGACTGCGAATGCAGAAAGCCAAGAAGAGCAAAAATGCGTCTGTGAATGTGGAACTGAGCAGTTCTTCAGACGTCAGGTGTGTAATTCTAATTTTACAGTAACTCTTGGGATCATCTTTGCATGCTTTTTATCCTTCAAGTTGATCACAAATTTAGTATTTCATATTCTCTTTGAGAGTTTGAATAAAGTCCGCATCCTATTGTTTGATGTCATTGCTCTGAGAATTGAGTTTTATTTGTTTAATATCCTTAATGACAAGCTGTTTTCTCCGAGCATCAGTTTATTTATTTATTTAATAGTATCATTGCCCATAACTGCCTAGCATCAGTAGCTTTGCCTCTGCCCACTGTATGCAGTCCTTAATGAACTGTTGCGATCACTTGTGCTTCACCACATTGATTATAAAATTAGTATCTTCGATTTCTTTTTGAGAATTCTGAGTGAGGAGTGTCTATCTGATTATATATTGACATTACTGATACTGTTTCCCATATATGTATGTTCCTAGTATCAGTAGCTTTCTCACTGTCTGTTACATGCATTCCATGATGAAATGTTGGATACTTAGTGTGTGCCTTGTTTCTTTCAAGTTGATCACTGACGTAGTACTTCAACTATCATTGCTCTAAAGTTTCTTTTTAAAATATCCTTTATGGCTTATTGTATCTAATATTTGCTTGAAACGTTGGTTTTGCAGATACATTCAGCTGCTACTATCTTGGACAAAAACAACTTGGTTAAGTATGACAGGAAAAGTGGATACTTCCAAGTTACATTCAGAGGTTTCAATCGTCTTTGTGGAGGAGAAGAAGATCTCTGAGGTACACCAACAATCCAAGCACATGTTCTTTTGCTCTTTTGCTCTTTTGTCTAGATGATTATGGTGGGTGTATGATGATTATGATGATTATGGTGTGTGTCTTGTGGTGAAGTTGTTGCTGCAGCTAAGTTCGAGGAACTTTACCGCTCAAGTTGGGCTATGGATCACTGTGTCAATGATGGGGAAGTCACAAGAATCAAGCTTGGCAATTTCTCTGGTACAAACAAAGGAAATGCTTTCTATGCTAAGAGGAGATTTGTAATGTTTTTTTGCCTTAGTTTTTGATTTTAAAATGTTTGTGTAAGACATTTTGATTTATTAATGAAAGTTTAAAATATTAAATCTATTTCTTTTTGTACAAATATAAAACAGAAAAATATATTATAAAATATGAAATAATCATAATTGTCAATTATTATAATAATATTATGATAAATAAAAAAAGCTATTAGGGCATTGAAACAAAGCTATAACATATATTTCAATGGCAAACAAAACTAAAGCTATGATAAGATAACCAAATAATAGCATGAACAAACAATGCTATAATATATGTAAATTATTATAGCACGTACAAAAACGCTATCGTATCTGGCCTACCTATTATAGCTGGGGCAGACATAGCATTATCACAAACGCCATCATATACATACGATGGCGTTTTTCGTGTGCTAAGAATAGAGCTTTTTCTTGTAGTGTATCAGAGCCGAAAGGCTCCTAAACAGGTGTTTTCTATCCTTGTTCTTTGTTATTTCCATTAGTTTTCTGTTGATTCAAATCATTTCTTCATTTGCATTCATCCTTGTGTTCTGTTTCATTGCATCTTAAATCAAAAACTCATAAAAAATCGTTTGTTTCCTTGTATCTTCTCTAGTTTCTCTGTTTTACATGATTGTGACTGTGGGAAGGTGGGTATGATATTTACTATGTTTTTATAAGATATTTGTTGGAGGACTTGACGCTAATGTCTCAGACGAAGATCTTAGACAACCATTTGCTGGTTATGGTGAAATAGTCTTTGTCAAAATACCTATTGGGAAAGGATGTGGATCATTGAGTTTGTGAACAAGTACCATTTATGCATTATAAAATCTAAGGAATTGTGGATGTTAAGTTAATGATTTAATCCCTGCCTCTCACTCTAATTGAATTGGTACTCAACATTTGTTGCAGAGAAAATACAGAGGAGGCTTTGGAGAAATTAAATGGTTCTGTGATTGGAAAACAAATCATTCGACTTTCTTGGGGCCGTAATCCAGGCAATAAACAGGTAACCCTGCTTGGATACTCTCACTAACCCAACTAGTGTAACCTCATTCATATCTCATATAATACACAAATGTGTCCCTTTTTGTTCATGGACTTTAAGCAGAATCGTTATGGCTCAGATTGTGGGTTATCGTCAATAGGGAAAGGGATTAAGTGTTGCTCCTGCATTTTTATGTCATGTTTTGTTAAGTGAACTATGGTACTGATATGTCATGTTTTGTTAAGTGAACTATAACATCAGTACCAACTGTGAAAGTGTAGTGTCAATCAGTCTCTTATGTAGACACATGTATTCTAAAAGCTTAAGTCTCTATTAATCCTTTGGTTTCATCTGTGTTTCCATGGACCAGGTTTCGCTTCTCCTTATAAGACAATGTGCATATGTGGATGTAGAAGACAAGGAAGGCTACACTGTTTTTGGCCTAGCTTCCAACGATTTTCGACCAGCACTTATCGATGCCGCTAAGGCTATGCTTGAATGATAAATTTATTCTGATTTACCAAAAAAACATAGACTTAATTTTCGGAGTCTATATTAGTTGAACTCTTTGTTATATCTATATCATGAAGTTATAAGCTACAAACACAATCTTCAATTGAAAATAATATTTAAATAATATTTTATTTATATGAAATACATTAAAAATGAAATGATATACAAGATATAATATTTAAATACCAATTTTTTTATAAAATAAAATTTAGAAGCAAACAATTTTTTCGGTTTTATTTTAGGGTATATATAGGGTTTAGCTACTTGTGTTCCTGGTTGGTTACATCTATACGAAGCTACTGGTTCAATTGAACTTTGTCATTATTGTATTATTGCGTTGCGGTTGTGATGTATTTTATATTATCGTAATATTGTATTATTGCATTGTCATTGCTGTTAATTTTATGAACTTGTATTTGTAAACTTGAGTAATTTGTATTTATGATAATATTCAGAAATTGCATACAAATTGTTAAGGCTACTACAAATTTGATTAAAGTAAGAAATACAACAAATTTGGTAACAAAAAATGTCTAATATTGAATATAAAATTAAACAAACAAAAACATATTTAGAGTATAAATAGGGTTTAGGGTTTGAAAAACAATTAACTACTAAGACATATCTAAGAAATAAGATTTAACAATTATAAAATAAAATATTATTTTCAAATATAATCTTTTACAAACCTTAATCTGATACCCTAACTTAAAATCTAACCCTATACCCCAAACTTCAAACCCTAATCATAAAATATTATTTTATAAATGTATTGTTTTCAAACATTAATTTAAAATATTAAATATAACCCTTCAAATCTCATATCCTAAAAATATATTGTAAAAAATTTAGACCACAAACACAAACACAAACCCTAAGAGTCTAAACCCTATAAAAATATGGTTTGAGTTTTTTTATTAGTTTAGGGTATATGGTTTAGAGCTTGGGGAATAAAATATAATCATAAGGTTTAATATATAATTGTAAAGGTTTAGAGTCTAACCCTAAGCCTTATATTCCATTAAAAGTTTTAATATAGTGTATTGGAATATAAGGTTTAAGGTTTAGGATATTTAAATGTCTTAAACCCTAAAAATATACTACAATATCCTAAATTCAAACTATATTCTAATACTCCAAACCCCAAACTCCAACCAAACCTAAATCATATCATAAATAAATTATAAGAACAAAAGAATCATTTAAGAAAAGAAAAACCAATTAAATACTAAATTGTGAATTCTAACTCTAATTATATTTTAAATGTTAAGTCTTCACTCCCAAAAAAAAAAATTAATTACTAAACCCTAAAATTATTATTCTAAGTAGTAAACAAACATAAAATCTAAATAAAAATTACAAAACTAAAATATAATTGTGCAAATAAAAATAAAACAGCTGAAATATTTTTATAATAAAAACAATTGAACTACAATAAAATTTACACTTTGTTTTTATAATGGATATACTTGTTCTACAAAATCTCATTAACTAGACATAACTCTCTGTGAACTTTTTTTTCCTCAATTTTGGCGCAACTTTTCCCTCTCTTTTTTTGGGTTTGGCAGTATATCAAAATTTTGGAAAATTTTGTCAAACCCTCTGTGAACCCACCGTCTTCTCTCTCTCTTGGCTCTCCCTCTGTCTGAACCCACCATTGGCTATCCCTCTGCCTGAATCCACTGCCGGTTCTCTCTCTTTCCGATTCTGAATCGTCTTTGTTCTCTCATCGCCTCAACAGTAAGTGTGCGAGAGATGGTGACGAAAGGTTTTGTTTTGTTTTAGATCTGGATCTCTTTTGTTCTTCTTCTTTTCCCTTTTTTTCCTCGTATTTATTTAGGGTTTGATTGTTTTTAGGAAATCAGGGCTTATATTCGAGCTTTCTGGATTGCCTTTCTTATATGTTTCTTCAGATGTCTTACTAATCGGGATTATAATATCATTCATCCATGCCCAGGTTACTGCTTTTACGAATAGGTGCGCACTTATTCTCACCACAGCTACTCCTTTTTTCGGTAACTAGTTTGCTGTTTAGGTGACTGACTGACTGCTACAGACAGGTAAATTCGTTACCAGAGCTTGTTCTATCCGAGGAAATGGTGAATAGTGCTGCAGCATCCTTTCGTATTAAACTCAATTACTTGCTTGTAATGGCTCATGATCTTACAGTTGGCAAAGATTTTCGGCTCTTCTTCAAGGTTATGAAGCCAACCCTTTCATGAAACGCAGTGATACTATTTTTTCTCTTTGGATCTGAACAATTGAGCTTAGATGTGTTAACAGTCTGACAATTTCTCTGTAGCAGGTGGTGATTTGTCTGTGGCTTCTCTCTGCCATTGGTAGCTATATTTCTTTATGCACTCTTGTTTATATCGGTTAGTAACTTGATCTTTAAATGAAAAGAAACACATTTAAAGTGTCTCTCCTCAAGTCTACATTCATAACCTGTTAACTTGATGATTTCATTTAAATGTTTTTCTCACAACATTGGTGTTTCAAATTGGGGTGAACCTGAGGTTTATGCTTTTATGGTGTAAACAGGGACCATCCTATGTGTGAACTTGGAATTTTGCAAGTATAGCAATTTTTGAGATATCATATGTATATCGGTTCATCACAATCGCCAGCGTGAGTATCGGCAACGCCTGGTAAAGTCTGATTTCTTTCTTTGAGTTGTTGTTTCTTGAAATATCTTGCATCCTCTTTTGGGTTGTTTTAGTATCAACTGAAAAAGATGATATTGTATTCAATGTCATACAGGTTCTATGTAAACAAGACACAATAGACCTTAGTCTTGTGCAAGAACATGATGGATCGCGGTGAATGCCCTCCACTTATGGTCGTCTTCGATCCTTATGAAGGGTACTTTAAACCTTCTTATTAGCTTCTCTTTTTACTCTTTATAACTCAGAAGAGAGTAAGACGGGAGAAGAAATTCATTTCCAACAATCTAGAATGATATTGAATCAGATGTTTTTTAAACTTGGACAGATTCACAGTAGAGGTGGACAGGTGTATAAAAGACTTAACTATAATCATAGAGTATGTTGGTGATGTTGATTATCTGAGCAATAGAGAAGATGACTATGATGGAGATAGCATGATGACTCTACTCCATGCCTATGATCCTTCGCAATGCCTAGTTATTTGCCCTGACAAACGCAGTAACATTGCTCGCTTCATCAGTGGCATCAACAATCACACCCCGTGAGTTTCTGTTCCTTTCTATTTGGTACCTTGTAAAATACAAATGAACTTCATCTTTTGCTTCGACTGGTTATCGAAATTCCCAACTTTGTTGGTTTGGTTTTAGTGAGTAATTGATTTCTCTTGTTTGACAGAGTGTTGATTTCTATGAGATAAATACGGACTCTCAAGCTCTGTTGCAGTCTTCTGCAGAGAACCCACTTCAAACTGGAGAGCTCCTGACTCGTGGCCATGGTTAGTCTCTCAATAGATAAGTAATGTTAGTCCTTATTTGTTAAAGTGAGTTTTGATACAAAGAAGCTAACACATTCGTCTCGTCTCTGTTAACACAGGTACTGGTGGAAACCCGCTTCTAGGAGAACAAGCTGCAGAAGAATCAAAGATGCAATTGTTAATGCACTTCAAGGATCAGACCTTGTTTTTTCATGACTTAATATTGGTGTAGAACATGTTTTAGTTTATTAATAAAATCATCTATTAAAAAAAAATTCAAATATATTTTTTATACAAAATTAATTGATATATATATATATTCATAAGATATACAACAGCCATAAAGATTGGTCATTATAAGTAATAATACAACAACAACATAAATGCTAGGATAAAGTATAATACAACCCTAAAATATTGCTACCACAATATGTATTATTGCACGAATAATATGCTACATTAATCTATAAAATGGCGATAAACCAATGCTACTGAAAACTATATAATCACACCAAAATTAGCGCTATCGTAGACAGATATATGATAGCATGTCAAATTAATGCTATCGTATATGGCGGATCTAAGATAGCAGCGACAAACATAGCGTTTATGAAAACGCTATCATAGACATATGATAGCTTTTTCGTGGTGCTATCAATACCCATATTTTTGTAGTGAGTGTTAGTGGGCAAACAAAGGAAATGGTGTAAAAGAAGAAGATGGCTTCACGCTTGTTAACCTCAACGTTAGCCAAACTGCTTATAACCAAGATCCTTATATTCTAGCATCTCAAGAGAAACAAGTTTTCTACTCTAGAGAAGATGATAGTTCACAGTGGTCAGTTGTAATGAGGGCACCACCTAGAGGTTATCATGAGTTAGAGACAGAAGAAGAGTTTGTTGCCCCTCTGTCCATTCCGGAAACAGATGATCATTTGAACCAATCATCTGATGATGAGAGTTTTTTGTGGTAGAGATGACTGTGAAGAGGTGTTAGTGATGGAATGATAGGACTATATTTAGTAGGTTGCAGTAATTTGCTTTGAAGTTTTACCTATTTCGAATAATATGAGAAGTTAGTTGTGTTACAGGTATCTGAATATGAAGAAGACAGCGAAAGCAAACAAGCCAAGACGCAGTGAACGTCAACAAGGCATTGCCCCAGTCCCAGGAAGGTTGATTCTTAGACGTCCTAAGGCTGAAATTGTTGCTAACAACGAAGCTGCCCATGAAACTCCTAAAAAGGGTGGAGAATATGAGGACTTTTAGGAGAAATCGATGCAATGTGAACAAGGAAACACGTTGAACTCAAAGCATGATGACGATGATGAGAAACAAAATTAAGATGACGTGGAGGCAAACTCAATGCAAGATGACGAAGAGTAGAAATCAAATCACGAGATGAGAAGGAGGATAATTCTAAGCAAGATGACGAGGAAGAGAATTCAAAACATGATGCAGAGGAGGAGAGTTCAAAGCAAAAAGAAAAAGAGAAAAATGCAGAGGAGGAGAGCTCAAAGCAAAAAGAGAAGGAGAAAAATGTAGAGGAGGATAACGCAAAGCACAATGACGAGGAAGACGCAGAAATTGTTTAACTTGATACACAACCAGATAATAAGAAAAGAAAAAACAAGAGGACCAATAAAAATGCGTGGAGTTGCTAAGCACCATGAGGACTGAAGGAATTTCTAGCAGTTCTAATCAGGATTAGCAACCCTAGGTATAAATTCCAAACCTAGGATCTAAGGTTCATATAATTGAATCTATCAGATCTCGAGATTACCTGGTGAATTTGCAGCGGAAGTTTTGCAAGTAGTCGAGATCACGAAGTACCTCAAACGCTGTGCCTCTACTGGTATCCACACGCACACAAACTGAACAGCAGGGACGCTAGTGCCTATTGAGATCAAATCTCTTGAGAGGTTTCTATTCTAGTTCTGGTGGCTGTGAATTAGGTTAGGTCAGTGTTTAGGTCGACCATATATCTTATATATGTCGACTTATACCACAACCGAATCAAAACAACGATTAAACCGAATTTAATCTGGCAATTCGCGCGCCGTGTCGACCGACACACTTATTGTGTCGATCGACACTGCCGATCTGTATCGACCGATACACTTATTGTGTCGATCGACACTGCCCCAGAAACTTGGTATTGAATGCATATCAAATATGCATTCACCCGATCATTACATTAATGATCAACCTCATATACAACATCCAATTTGCTTAGGTGTGTGACCCTGTAGGATCATATAACACTAGCAATAAGTTCTCAACTCATTGATCATAAGTGGCTTCTAGCAAAGCATTATGACTGCCTAGTGTCATATGATTGTCTCATCTCGACAATACGACTTTTACTTAAGAGAAAGTACAATAGATTTCAGGACATTCCCAACAATCTCCCACTTGTACTGGAATCATCTATTCCCACAATCCCTTCGTCACTATATCTCGATCTGGCATAAGGCAAGATCTGTGTCACCCTTATTTAGCCAAGATCATGTTCATTGAACTCCGATTTATACTGACAAGACAAACGACTGACAATCACCTCGTTTGAGTGTGGCCACACATTTCTCAGTATCAAATCTTCGATGGGCCCTGAGATATTTATCTCCTGTTATATAGGAGGGACAAATCCCATCTTGTTCCATCCATGTTTCTTCACACGCTTCATGATACGCCCAATCAATGCCTTTATAGTCACCAGTTACGGCTGACGTTTGACAAGGTTAAAGCGGACCAATTCATATGTAAGAAAACATGATGAACTCAGGTCTAAGGACTATACTCTATAGTCGTAATGAAAACTCTCATGACACTTATATAACTATCCCGTAGAGTTCTCATCAGTGGGTCATGTCCGATCATGTGTTCTCTAACACATATCTATGTGATTGACTTTAATACTCTTATTAATGACTCCATGAGACTTAGTCATCAGCCACCTCACATACTAGTCTCACGCAGTTGTTAATGTCCCACTTTAACAACCTTGACCAGGGACCAACATAATTTATGTCATTTATTATCTATAGGGTTTCATGATCAAGTCACATACTTGATGACCTATAAAATGTCATAAATTACTTTGGGACTATTATTTAATAACCATTATTAAATAATACATATGTCCGATTTCAATAACATAATCAAATTATGTTTATACGAACATCATATCATAACTAAAATTAACAACAACAACTCCCACTAAAATTAAGATCACATCTTAAGACATCTAATGCCTTTAGCAGTAGTCTGACCCTCATTCGCTCTTGCTCAGCGTGTGTCGAAGGACACTGCGGCTTGCTAAGAGTAATACCAAGAGTCATTTGCACGAAGCCCTTCTTGGAATCATGCATACTGGACCTGTGCAAAACCTTATCACCATAAGTGTCTTGACACAATCCAATTAGCTTGTCTAGACTATCTTCATAGATTCTTATTCCAAGAATGTATACGGTTTCTCCCATATTTTTCATCGAAAAACAACTTTCGAGTCAAATCTTAACAGACTGAAAACAATGGAACTTCATTTCCGAGAAGTAGTATGTTATCAACATACGATACTAGAAATGCAACTGCGCTCCCACTAGTCCTCTTGTAAACACACGGTTCCTCTTCGTTCCTGACGAAGTCAAACTTTTGACTGCTTTATCAAAACGAAGATTCCAACTCCGAGATGCTTGCTTCAATCCATAAATGGATCGGGGAAGCTTGCATATCTTCCTAGCTTCATTAGGATCAATGAAAACTTCAGGTTGTGTCATGTACACATCCTTTTCCAGAATTCCATTAAGGAAAACTGTTTTTACATCCATCTGCCAGATCTCATAACCATTATGAGTGGCGGTTGCTAGGAGAATCCGAATGGACTTTAAGCATATTGACTGGGGAATAGGTTTCTTCATAGTCAACACCATGAATTTGCTTGAAACCTTTTCCACCAATCCAGCTTTGGATATCACCATTCACATCAATTTCCTTTTGAAAATCTATTTACACTCAATGGTTTTTGCACCATCGGGTAAATCGACCAAAGTCCACACTTGGTTCTGTGACATGGATCCCATTTCGGACTCAGCGGCTTTCAGCCATTTTCGGAGTCAAGGCCCATCATTGCTTCTTCAAAATTCGCAGGCCCGTCACTTTCAATGATCAATAGATCACGGCAATTGGTTACAAGAAATCCACATTTCTCGGGTTCGTGACGGATCCTTTCGGATCTGCGAGCTTCAGTTTTGTGTAAAAGTCGCGCACATATCTCATATGTATACTTTTACCATGACCTAATTAACCAAGATTTAAACCGTAGTTAATTAAGTCATAAGCCAAAATCAATATTTTGTTCGCGATCTGTGTCGATCGATACAACTTTTGTGTCGATCGACACTTCTTCAGAAACTCGCCTTTTGAATGTATATCGAATATACATTCACCAGATCCTTGCAAACCTTAGGCATCACAGGTGCAGGTTCTACAATTCCTTGTAGATCCAACTGCTGCTCTTCCTCATCAGGTTGAGCAGTCTCCTGTGATTTTCGAATTTTTTTGAGTTGTACTTTACTCCCACTGTTCTTCTTGGAAAGAAAATCTTTCTCAAGAAAACATGGTTCCGAGCAACGAACAATTTGTTCTCGGACCGGTTGTAAAAGTAACATGCCTTGGTTTCGTTAGGACAACCAATGATGTAGCACTTATCGGATTTGGGTGTGAGCTTATTAGAGATTAAACGTTTTATATAAGCCTTGCAACCCCAAATCTTTATGAAGGATAAGTCAGAAACATTTACAGTCCACATCTCATGTGGTGTCTCTGTAACTGATTTTGATGGAACCCTATTTAACGTAAACGCAGATGTTTCTAGAGCGTATTCTTAGAAGGATAATGGAAGATCTGAGTGACTCATCATTGATCGAACCATATCTAATAAAGTCCGATTCAGGAGGAGTGAATTGTGAAACAATTTCACAATCTCTCAGATGATCACTAAATTCTTGACTTAAGTATTCACCTCCATGATCTCATCGTAGAGCTTTAATACCTTTGCCAAATTGATTATGTACTTCATTCTAGAACTCTTTGAACTTTTCAAAAAATTCTGACTTATGTCTCATTAATAAGACATAACCTTACCTACTGAAATCATTAGTAAAGGTAATGAAGTACTGAAAGTTTCCTCTAGCACTAGTGCTCATTGGCCTATATACATCCATATGTATAAAGCCCAATAAGCCTCTGGCCCTTTCATTTTTGTTCGTTCGCAACCTGTATCGACCGACGCACCGTTTGTGTCGATCGACACTACCTTTTGTTGAAAGGGGCCTTTGTCGTTTTACTTAATAAACAAGATTCGCATTTCTCATATGATTCATAATCAAATGAGTCTGAAAGCCCATCACTATGGATTTTATGAATCTGTTTCTCATTTATGTTGCCTAAAAAGACAATGCCAGAGAGAAGTTTGATTCGTATCATTTGACTTGAGTCTCTTGGTATTAATGTTATAGTTAGGCACATTTGGTTTAGAACATAAGGTCCATTCTCTAATGGATTGCTACTATAAAATATATCATTGCAATCAAATGAATAACACGTATTCTTAATTTGAAAACTGATATCCTTCTATATCCAAACAAGGATTAGAAATTATCTTTCTGCTCATAGCAGGTACATAGTAGCAGTTTTAAGTTCAAAACATGCCATAAAAGAAAACAAACGAAATACTCCTACGGCTAATGCAGCAACTCTTGCTCCATTTCCCACGCGTAGTTCCACTTGTCCTTTCTCCATAGTCTTACTTTTGCTCAGGCCCTGCACATTTTCACAAAATATGAGTACCACAGCTGGTATCAAATACCCAATAAGTAGGACTGTAAGAAGTAGCATTTGCTTCTATAACATAATACCTGAAGAAGAAGTCTCGTACGTCTTCTTCAGCTTCTCATAATCTTCCAAGAATTTATTGCAGTTTCTTTTCAAATGCCCATAACCATTACAATAACGGCACTTAACATCTTCAGAAGGACTGGTTTTAACCTTAGGAGCATGGCCAGACTCGCTTGGATTCACAATCGAGCTCGTCTTGCCATCACCTTTGTTCTTACCAAGTTTCCTAAACTTTTTACCCTTTTGTACCATAAGGACATTTGGGGTGTCCTTCTTGATGTTAGGTTCAGCAGTCTTAAGCATCCCATGCAATTCAGTCAACGTCTTCGTCAAGTTGTTCATGTTGTAGTTCATAACAAACTGATCATAGCTTGACGGCAGTGACTGCAGAATGATGTCAGTAGCCAACTCTTGGCTAATGGGATAATCCAGTTTCCCCCAGGTTATCAATATAACCCATCATCTTAATGACATGAGGACTAACTGGTTCGCCCTTTGGTAGCTTGCACTCAATCAGAGATCTTACCGATTGGTATCTCTGTGTTCGTGCCTGCTCCTGAAACATACTTTTCAGGCCAGTGATTATCTCTATTGGCGACTCCACGTACTCATATTGCTTCTGCAATTCCGAGTTCATGGTAGCCAACATGAGACAACTCACATCCACCACATCATTAGAATGCTTATCCCAAGCATCCTTATCTGACTGCCAGGCATTGGCTCGGTACTTCTTGGGGAGAACTTTCTCAAGGACATAGTCCTTTTTCTCCTGTTTGAGAACAATTCTCAAGTTCCGATACCATTCAAGAAAGTTTGATCCATTTAACTTGTCCTTCTCAAGGACGGATCGCAAGGAGAAATTGTTACGATGGTTTGTGCTAGACATAGCTTGAAAAACAAGGGAGATTTAGTTATGATGTTCAACAAATGAGAAGTCTTAACATTTAAGAAAACTCGCATTATATTCAAACAATGTTTCCTCAAATGAATATAATGATCCAAGACCCATACTTCACTAAACTTGAGTGAGCCACTGGCTATCACCCAAATTTAAGCTATCTAGGTAAGCAACAACTTTACTAGTTATATCCAATATAACTCTTGGTTGTGGATTGACATCTTATGTCCAATCCTCCTGATGTCTTTGAGCCCAAAACAATTTTGGTGGCCCAGTCAAGTAAACCAATCTCTTAAGTCATGTAATTGTTGATGTCTTGCACTGCAAGTCCATCAACACGATTACCTCCTGTCTTACTCATGTAATTGTGGACATCTCGCACTACAAGTCTATCGCACAATGAAATGAATCTTGACAGTTGACAAGATTGGAAAGACATCAAGTATCACTTGATATTTGGTTGAGGAACGGAACCATTTAAAACGTTCAGTTTTATTATGTTTTAATTCTTCTAATTAATTGATTTATCTTGCTTTGGTTCTGTGATTTCAGGTTCAATAACCTAAACCATCGAATCTGATGTCGACCGACACTACTTTAGTGTCGATCGATGCAGAATAACCAAAAACAAACCGCGATAACCGATCAATCCAATTGATCCGGTTTTGAATACTGGTCAGTGTCGATCGATGCTACACTAGCATTGGTCGATACCAACCTAATAAAACAATCGCAATTAAACATTCACAGTGTTCAACCATTATAAACCAAACTCGATAACCGGTCCAATCCAATTGAACCGATTCATCAATCTCGCGAGGTTTGTGTCGATCGACACAACTCTTGTGTCGATCAACACTAGGCGAAACAAATTTTATTCGGGTTATCCTTCTGTGTCGACCGATACCGGATTGGTGTCGATCGACACAGGGCGATAAACCCTAATCGTTTTTCATGCCAAAAACCTAAAACTAGATTTTTCATGAAAACGAATTTTAGCATGTTTGTATCAACTATACAGAGATCCAGATTCAACCAATCTAATCAACATGCTACAGATTCAATGGAACCCTAAGGCTCTGATACCACTGAAGGAATTTCTAGCAGTTCTAATCAGGATTAGCAACCCTAGGTATAAATTCCAAGCCTAGGATCTAAGGTTCATATAATTGAATCTATCCAATCTCGAGATTACCTTGTGAATTTGCAGCGGAAGTTTTGCAAGTAGTCGAGATCACGAAGCACCTCAAACGCTGTGCCTCTACTGGTATCCACACGCACACAAACTGAACAGCATGGATGCTAGTGCCTATTGAGATCAAATCTCTTGAGAGGTTTCTATTCTAGTTCTGGTGGCTGTGAATTAGGTTAGGTCAGTGTTTAGGTCGACCATATATCTTATATATGTCGACTTATACCACAACCGAATCAAAACAACGATTAAACCGAATTTAATCTGGCAATTCGCGCGCCGTGTCGACCGACACACTTATTGTGTCGATCGACACTGCCGATCCGTATCAACCGATACACTTATTGTGTCGATCGACACTGCCCCAGAAATTTGGTATTGAATGCATATCAAATATGCATTCACCCGATCATTACATTAATGATCAACCTCATATACAACATCCAGTTTGCTTAGTTGTGTGACCCTGTAGGATCATATAACACTAGCAATAAGTTCTCAACTGATTGATCATAAGTGGCTTCTAGCAAAGCATTATGACTGCCTAGTGTCATATGATTGTCTCATCTCGACAATACGACTTTTACTTAAGAGCAAGTACAATAGATTTCAGGACATTCCCAACAAGGACAAGGTCGACATTGAATTCACAACACTATGTGAGCTTGTGGGAAAAGGATCTGTCACACTATCCTCTTTTCTTGGTCCTCTGGTGAGAGAGAATGTTGCAGTACTGCTTGATGATTGGAGGCACCTGGATGAACCAACAAAAGACATTATGTGGGAGGAAATACATGTATTCCCTAATATCAAAACTTACTGTGCTTTTTCCGAATGTATTGTATAAAATCGCAGTAATGTTTGTAATTTTATGATTGTTGCAGGGAAGGTTCAATATCAATGAAGAATGGAAAAAGATTGTGTTTTTATGCAGGTAGGATGTTTGTGGCGTGCTTCTAAAGCCAGACTTACTTCAAAAGTATGTAATACAAGTAGGACGCAAATACCTTTGTTGAAACCAAGTAACATCCATTCTCTCTCAGCATGGAAAAACTGGGTGAAGAATAGAAACATCGTCGAATTTAAGGTTATGTATCCTATAACTTTCTTATGTTGTTTTCTGGTTTTTGGAAATCATTGAATATGTTATTGCTCTTGTAGGTTCAAAGTGAAAGATATAGGGAGCTGAGGAGGGCGCAGATTCCCCACACAACAAGCCGCAAAGGAATGAATTGTCTAACTCATGATATGGTATATAGATTACTGTATTGTACTGTCTAGATGTTTGATATGAGGACAATAAATGGCTATGTTTATTGTAGAAGAAGAAGAGTGATGATCCTTCCAAGGTGAGTAGGATTCAAGTGTGAATAGCATGACATACTCATGCAAATGGGGCTCCTGTGAGACCTGAGTTTGCAAAAACAATTTTAAGTTAAATCTGTAACAAGTTATTTCATGTATCTTTGCTTATTGTGTAGTGAACTATAATTATTGTTGGGTTTTTTTGTATCAGGAACAAATCAAATCTATTGACAGTGAGTTAGGTTCCACTGCTAGTACTAGTATCAGGGAGCAGTGAGTCAAGTATTAGGGAGAGACAAGGCTGGAAGACTTTTAGAGGAATGGACCGAGGGGTTTCTGCAACAAAACTAGCTTTCCTGCAGGCTAAAGACGCACATGTGCAGAAGCTAGAAGCTACACATACATAATTGATCAACACGATTAAAGATCTACAAAATGAAGTTTGTGGCTTAGCCAAAGGAAAGCAGGTTAGTTAATCTCTACTAATACAATTTACTATGAAAAACTTGTATGATTTACATATTTACTAACTTATTGTGAAAACAGTTTGAAGATGTGTGTATGTCAGAGGCTAGTACACCTAGCAAAGTAGTAACTAGGTGTCAGTTACTTGATTGGTGTTCATATGATGATGTTGTTTTCGGGGAAGGAGAGTTCTGCTCAGTTGAACCGATGTATAAGATTGGTCGTATTCCTCTTGGCCCCAACGATGCTGATGTTATTGTCACATCTGTATCAAAAGAGGATGCATTTATTTGGAGGCCAACAACATCAATTCAATCTCTAGGCCAAGTTGTAGGTACAAAAATTACATGGCCAGCTGAGAAAATTATTTTAGAAAATGATATGAACTCCCCAACTGATAATCACACTGCCGGTTCATCGGTAATGTTTTCTGATTTTACAATCTTATTATGAGTTTAGTATAGTGATATGCATTCTCTTCTAATATATACTATTGTATTTATGCATGACTTAGGTATCACCAGATAGAGTCACCATATATGATTAGAACTCAGACGATGTTGTAGTTGCCGAGGGTACTTTTTATTCAACTAATCCCAAGCAAATGGCCAACAACATTCCTCTCGGACCCAATGTTGCACTCGTGAAAGTGGAGAAGGTGATTGTAAAGGAAACGTATTTGTGGAGACCTATTAGTGATGAATTGTATTTGATTGGTAATGCACTTCATGACTTTATCGTCTGACCTATTGAGAAGATAGGGCTCACTAGTCCTTCAAAACAAGCATCACCTAAAGCAACATCATCAAAAGCAGCATCACCTAAAGAAACATCATCAAAATCAGCTTCACCTACGGTAAAATTCTATCCCTACATTAATATAATTGCTGAATATTTTCTGTGTTGGTTTTGATCTACTGAATCTCTTCTACTGGATTATTTGTACTTGTTTGCTCTGTTGAATCTTTTCTGCTGAATTATCTGTGTTGGTTTTGCTCTGTTAATTAGAATTGGTTTGTTGAATGTGTTCCGTTTGATTTATCGGTTGGATTTTTATTAGCTGAATTCCTAATGTATGGTATTGTATTGTGAGTCACAGAATGTTAGTTGCAGCATGGAGAACACCAAATCGAATCAACATAAGAGATGTAAGCTGTTAGATGTGGATAACTCGGGAGAAATAGTTGCAGAAGGCACAGTTTTTTCCAGTAATCCGGATGATAGAATCCATTTTGTCCCCTTAGGACCGAATGCGAGCAAGGTATGGGTACAAGTAGTTAAGGTTGGAATAGCAAAGGTGTGGAGACCAAATTCATAGGTCCAATTCATTTCTGATGCTTTAGGAACTACAGTGGTATGGCCTAATGATAAACTTGTGTCTATGTGATTGTTATGAAATATCTGAACAAGGAAAAAAAAGTTGTGGTTTAAGATTGAACTATGGTTTGTGATATTTGCAGTTATGTAATATATTTCGTTTTCTATTTGATAATTTGCTAATTATATTTTTTAGAATTTTAGAAAAATAAAAAAACAAATGTTATGAATTTACGAATATTATAAATAAAATAAATGGGATGCTATATTTAATAAGTAGATGACAATACTAAAATGCTGTTATATAAACATTGAATAGCAAAACAACAATGCTATTAAAACATATCAAATAGCAGAAAAAGAAACGTTATAGTAAAATGAAATACCATAGCAAATTTAAAAAGCGATATCTTAAGTGTCATACTTTTTAGCGCGGGCGATGACATAGCGCTATCTTAAGTGTCAGACTTTTTATCGCGGGTGATGACAGAACACTTACTAAACCACTATCGTATTGAATAATAGTGTTTTCCATGCGCTAATAATACACAATAATCTTGTAGTGATATAACTCTCAAAATCATCACAGTCTAGTAATCTCTTGTCAAACCTAAACTGTTTTCTTTGTAGAGGATTAGAGAATGATATGTGCACCATAACAGGTTTATAATCCGAACCATAGAGTCTCAGATATTCTGCTTCAGATGCTTGAAAATTCATTAACCACTGAGAGTTAACGATAACTCTATCTAAACAACTTTTGATCGTGTGTTTGTATCTCTTCCCAAACCAAGTGAACTTATCCCCTCTGTACCAAAGATCCACCAAATCACAAGAGTTATACATATTTTTAAGGTCGTGGAAGGTTTTTGTCTTCTCTTATTCTTCCCCCAACCTTTTCATTATTGGATAGAATTTCACTAAAGTCACCCATGAGGATCCATGGACCTTGTCTATGTGTTCCAATTCTTTATATTATTTTCCAAAGGACATGTCTATATTTTGGAATTGGATTACCATAGACACATGAAAAATAGAAATTCATACCATGCGCATTAACTTCAACATCCAACAATCTTACATTCCAGTAGAGTTTCCTAATAGATATATCATTTTCCATAGTAGAGCTAAACCACCACTCCTACCAACATGAGGAACTGAGAAAACATTATCAAATCCTAAGGATACAACCATATCTCTAACTACATCACAACAGCTAATATTTGCACACAAGAACAATACATCCAGTTGAACATTTTTTATGATTTCCTTCAACCGTGTTTCAGTCAGCAGCCCTCCTAGCCTGAAAATTCTAACTGCATATCTTCATGGAGACAATGGAGCTATCGGGCCCTTCGTGCCTCTGTCTAAAGGTGAAGTTTTTTAATTGGAATCCTGTGATTCCTCATGTTTTTCCTTCTTCTGGATCGGAAACAGGTCCAACCAATCCATGTTCCTTGGTGGCGATTGAAGAATGTCTTCAATCTCCTGTCGCTTCCTCTTGTGTATCGATATCTGCTTCTCATATTCTTTAAAGACATCTCTGAACTCATTCTCACGAAATTTTCCTTTGGCTGCCTTTGCTTCATTGTATCGCATACATTATGTAGCCGTATCATGATCCTTATGTTGAACTTGAAACATCATATGTTGAATTGTGTATGCATTTGGTGGTTGTTCTGCAGGTGTGTTGTTCTCTGAATTTTCGTGAACTATTCCACCTTTTGGTTGTTCCATAATGCATGCAACATCTTCATTACCCGATCTTCTTCATTGTCATCATCATTATCAAAGTCATGTGGATTGTTCCAATCATCCTCATTTTCTTCCGACCGCTAAGGGCAAACCTTCCTCTCATGTGTCATCATGCCACATGTTTTACAGAAGCTTGTCAGGCGTTCGTACTTGAAAGATAACATTGTGTTCTCGTGCTGTCCAAACTGAAAATTCCTTCGAAACTTCAAAGGATGATCAGCGTTCCAGAGAACTCTCACTCTTACTGTTAAGTTCACTGTGAAATTCAACACTCATTCAGTTAAGTAGAGGTTAACCGGTTTTTAGGGTTAGTTCTATTGGTACATTGATTAGGTTGGTTAATAGCTGGTTGTTATTTGTATCTGGTTTAATCAGGTTGTACCGGATTCCTTTATATATCAACGGATTGGGTAAGAGTTTGCTGGTTCGATTCAGTTGTAATGGTGAGAGCTTCAAGAGCTGAGAGGTGTGAGATCGAGTGTAAATTCTTGAGTGATATTCTTCTTGTAGCTCGGTGAACTCTTGAACATAGTGAATCTTCTTGCTTGCGCCGTCAAGCTCCAGACGTAGGGTTCTCAATCTGAGACCTGAACTGGATTATCAAATCATTGGTGTTCGTTCATTTCTTCTTTGTTTCAATCTGTGAGTAGTTAGTTATCGATTTCAAGTTCTGAGTAGATTCAAGCAGTATTCACTACAAGTGGTATTAGAGCTCAAGGTTTGGGTTCGGAGAATCTATGGTGAAATCGATTGGAAAACCTCGAATCGAGGTTGCGATCTTCGACGGGCAGGGTGACTTCTCAATGTGGAAGAAATGGATGCTTGCTCTTCTATCAATACTTGGGTTAAAGGGAGCATTGGTAGAGGAAGCATCGGATTCAGCTACAACTCCCAAGATCTAGAAGAAGAAGGACGAAGATGAAGGAGATTTCCAGGAAAGACTGAAGAAGGAAGAAACGAATCGAATCGAGAAGGCAGAAATGGCGATGGATATGTTGACGCTAAACCTCGGAGACCACGTTCTTCGGAAACTAGATGCTTGTAATTGTACCACAGCTGCATCCGTCTGGTTCACACTTGAAAGGTTGTATCTCTCTAAAACTTTACCTAATCGTATTCATCTTCAGCATATATTTTATACGTTTAAGATGGTAGAATCAAAAACGATTGATCAGAACATTGATGACTTCTTGAAACTGGTCGCAGATCTTGGTAGTGTAAATGTTTCTGTTTCAAATGAAGTACATGCTTTCATGTTATTGAGTTCTTTGCCAGCACAGTATAATCAGCTTAAGGAGACTCTGAAGTATGGGAGGGATTATTTATCTTTAGAAGAAGTAACAACTTCACCTAAGTCAAAAGAAACAGAGTTGATGGAGGCAACAGAATGTAACAATTAACAGAGAAGTGGTGAAGCCTATACAGCTAGAGGAAGGCCATAGAAGAAGGAGTCATACAATGGAAAACATAAAGGGAGGTCACGATCTCGCTCTTGCTCTAGAGTTACTTGCTGGTTCTGCAAGGAGGGCCATGTAAAGAAGAACTGTTTTGCTCGTAAGAAGAAAATGGAAAATGTAACCGGAGATGCAGCTATAATGGTTGACAAGTTATTGGAGATAGATGCTTTGTCAATAATTGATCAAGATCCAAAGGACAGATGGGTGATCGACTCGGGATGTTCCTACCACATGACATCAAGGAGAGAGTGGTTTGTTGTGTTCAAAGAACTTTATGGTGGACAGGTCTTGCTGGCCGATGATAGAAGTGTATTAGTACAAGGAATTTGATCGATACATATCAACATAAAAGGAGGGACAGTCAAACGGCTTATCAATGTGAGGTATGTTCCAAATCTTAAAAGGAATCTAATCTATGTTAGTTCTTTAGATGTGCAGGGCTATAAATAGGAAGGTGGAGACGGTAAAGTCAAGTTCTTCAAGAATGGAGTGTTGGCACTTCAGGGCACTCTTATTGGAAGTCTGTACTTACTGGATGGTGAAACAATGGCTTTGATTGGTAACACTTGAGTAATCGCGGAATTGCGGAATTGCATTCAAAAACGCGATTTCACAAGTATTGCGTTTAAACGCAATTCCGCCATTCCGCGATTACTCAAGTATTACCAATAAAATTAATGTTAATTCCGCAGAAAATCTAGTTAAACCTCACTTTTCTGCGGAATGGATTTCCTTTGTATTTTTTTCCACGAAAACGCAGACCTGCGTTTTCGCGTTTTTTTTTCTATTCCACAAATTTTTGCGATTCACAAATTTTTTGCGGAATGGCGTTTTTAAACGCGATTCCGCCATCCGCAGCTTACCAATCAAGGCCAATATTGCCAGAAGCTAATTCTGCAGCACTAAAGGATGAAACTGCCTTGTGGCATACAAGGCTTGGCCATATGAGCATGAAGAACCTCAAGATACTGGTGGATAAGGGTAAGGTTGATAAGAAGAAGATTGGTGAGCTTAAATTCTGTGAAAGCTGTGTCATGGGAAAGAACAAACGCATGAGCTTTAGTATTGGAAAACACAACTCAGATGGAGTTCTGAAATACGTTCACGCTGACTTGTGGGGCTCAACAAACGTCCATCTCTCTCTATCCAAGTAGCAATATTTCTTGTCAATCATAGACGATTTCTCCAGGAAGGTGTGAATCTATTTCTTAGCAACCAAGGATGAGGCTTTCAGTAAATTCTGTGAATGGAAACTTCTGGTAGAGAATCAAGTTAACAAGAAGGTTAAGTGTTTACGAACGGATAACAGTTTAGAATTTTGTAACTTGGGCTTTGATGGATTCTTCAAGGAGAATGGGATTGAAAGGCACATGACATGTTCATACACTCTCCAACAGAATGGGGTAGTTGAGCGTATGAACATGCCGATTATGGAAAAGGTAAGATGCCTTCTAAGTGAGTCTGGATTAGAGGAGGGGTTTTGGGCTGAGGCTGCAGCAATATCAGTTTATCAGATCAATAGGACACCCTCTAGTGCTAATGATGGAATTATACCTGAGAAACTATGGCTTGGAAAGGAACCAGGATATTCACACTTAAGGAGATTTGGTTATGTGGTTTACATACATGCTGATAAGGGAAAGTTGAAACCCAGAGCTCTAAAGAGGATATTCATTGGATATCCTTGTGGTGTAAAAGGTTATAAAATCTGGCTTCTAGAAGAAAGGAAGTGTGTGGTCAGTAGGATTGCAGTTTTGACAGAAGACAAAGTCTATAAGGATCTGCTTCAAGAGAAATTGTCTCAGTCAAATCAGTCTGCTAATACAGAGAAGAGTAAAACTGAAGTAGAACTTCAAGAAGAAACTTAAGATACTTCAGGATCAAATGGTGATGATAGTCTTGAAGTTGGAGCTATTGAATCTGTACAAGACAGTTAACAAGATTCAGACACTGAGTCTGAACTAGTAAGAAGCCATCATATAGCTCGGGATCGGGTAAGGAGAGAGATCAAGCTTCCACATAGATACATAGATGAGGATGAAGAAGTTTTAGCTTTTGCACTTTCAGCTGCAGAAGTGATTGATCCAGAGGAACCTAAGGATTATTATGAAGCCAAGAGGAGTGGTAATTGGGATAAGTGGAAGGATTCTTTTGAAGATGAGATGAATTCTCACAAGAAGAATCACACTTGGGATCTAGTTAAGAAACCAAAAGGCCAGAAGATCATTGGATGCCGATGGGTTCTGACACGAAAACATGTATTCCAGGAGTTGAAAAGCCAAGATTTAAAGCCAGGTTAGTGGCTAAGGGCTATTCCCAAAAAGAAGGCATAGATTTTCAGGAATTTTTTTCTCCTGTATTTAAGCAAGTCTCGATTAGGATGTTGTTATCTATAACTGTTAATCTGGATTTAGAATTGGAACAGTTAGATGTTAAAATAGCATTCCTGCATGGTAGATTGGAAAAGGATATATTCATGGATCAGCCATAGGGATATGTAGTTAAAGGGAAGGAGAACTATGTCTGTCATCTTAAAAAATCTCTATATAGCTTAAGACAGGCACCTAGACAATGGAATAAGTACTTTGACCTGTTTATAATCAAACAAGGATTTGAGAAAAGTCAGTTTGATCATTGTGTTTATCTGAGAGAGGTTGGGGATATATATGTGTATCTATTTTTGTATGTAGACGACATGTTACTTGCCTCCTTAAGTATTTCAGAGATCATGAAAGTTAAGAAGATGTTGAGTGGTGAATTCGACATGAAGGATCTTGGTCCAGGTAAACGTATCGTATGTATGGACATTGAAAGAGATTGTGAGAAGGGACTGCTTACCTTGTCACATGCAACATATATTGGAAAAGTTCTGCGAGTATTCAGAATGGAGGAAGCAAAGGCTGTTTCTACTCCCATTGGAGCTCATTTTAAGTTGGCATCAATCAAGGATAGTGATGAGGCAGCAGGAGAGGTTCCCTATAGCAATGCAGTGGGTAGTATAATGTATGCGATGATAGGTACGAGACCTGATGTTGCATATGCCATTGGCTTGGTAAGTCGCTTCATGAGAAATACTGGAGCTATACATTGGTCTGCGGTTCAGTGGATATTGAGATATTTGAAAGGAGGACAGGACAAGAAGTTGTTGTTTACTAAAAGTTATAAGTTCAGAGTTGAAGGTTATTCAGATTCTGACTATGGAGCTGATTTGGATCGAAGGAGGTCGATTACAGGGTATATCTTCACTGCAGGAGGAAATGTAGTAAGCTGGAAGTCAAATCTTCAACCAGTAGTGGCCCTCTGGACTACAGAGGCTGAGTATATTTCACTTTCAGAAGCTGTAAAAGAGTCTATTTGGTTAAAAGGTTTAACAGAAGAATTGGGTTTTGAGCAGGGTCCTATTAATGTGTGGTGTTACTCGCAGAGTGCGATTTTTCTTGCCAAGAATAACGTCTTTCATGAAAGAACAAAACATACGGCAACGTACCATTTCATTAGGGATATAATTGAGGATGGCACTGTGAAAGTTCAGAATATTCTAACTTCAAGAAATTCTGCAGACATGCTTACTAAGGTCATTCTGGTTCAGAAGTTTGAGCAGGCTCTAGCTCTGCTTAAAGTGGCCAGGTGATATGCAAGTGGCCATGCTTGACAGTGCAAGGTTTACAAACTCTAAGGTGTTGATATCAAGGTGGAGATTTTTAAGTTCACTGTTACATTCAATACTCATTCGGTTAAGTAGAGGTTAACCGGGTTTTTGGGTTAGTTCTATTGGTACATTGATTAGGTTGGTTAATAGCTGGTTGTTGTTTGTATCTGGTTTATTCAGGTTGTACCGGAGTCCTTTATATATCTAAGGATTGGGTAAGAGTTTGTTGGTTCGATTCAGTTGTAATGGTGAGAGCTTCAGTCAGTTGAGAGGTGTGAGATCGAGTGTAAATTCTTGAGTGATCTTCTTCTTGTAGCTCGGTGAACTCTTGATCATAGTGAATCTTGTTGCTTGTGCCGTCAAGCTCCAGACGTAGGGTTCTCAATCCGAGACCTGAACTCGATTATCAAATCTTTGGTGTTCTTTCGTTTCTTCTTTGTTTTAATCTGTGAGTAGTTAGTTATCGATTTCAAGTTCTGAGTATATTCAAGCAGTATTCGCTACACTTACAGAATCAACCCTTGTGGAATTCTCATCAAAATCTATATCCACAACCGGAGCAAAGAACCGTGCAATGAAGTCTATCATTTGTCGAGTCACAAATTGCATAGGAATACCCATGATCTGAATCCAAAACAGGATGATCTTTTATGTGTCATCGAAGAGATTTGGTGACCAATGGTGGAGTGTGATCATTCATTCCGCAAAGGACCACATACCAAGACGAAGAACCAATTTCATTGTCTATTCATTCGGGAAAAGAAACTGCCTTCTCTGGTCCAATTTTCTACTCATAACAAAACCATCAAGACCCCAAACGCAAAGCAATTGATTCACTATCGCTTGCAAGTTCTGCTTCTTTGAATTCAAGCGAGTAACCACCTTAGTGTACTGGTTCGATGACACCACTTCATTACATACATCGATTGGAAAGTGATTGGTTCATCGTCGATACCAAACATAAGGTTTTGCATGTTATCATTCATATTTTGTTTTATCAGAAAGATAGAAGGGATGGAGCCCTCTATAGATATAGCGACTTTTTATTAAAGAAAATGTTACAATTAAGATAATTGAATGATAACTTTGACAAGAAAGACTGAATAATATCTATAGTAAAGATTATGATTACGCAAATACAAAATTTTATGTAGTACAAAGAAAAATTCATAAATGATTCGAATCCACAGGACCACAGGTAAGCGAACTTGTTTTTTTTTTTGCATTAAAATGCACAAATGTCACAAATTCGATAAAACCGAAGAAAAACGAGGGAAGAAGTATCATTTGGTTCATTGACCACCGAAAAAGTAACATTTGGTTTCACACAACTCTTCATCACCATATAATATACAAGATCCAAATGAAAACTCAAACCATCTCCTATGGAAAAAAAAAGTACATTACAAACAGCTGTTAAATGGCAAACCAAATAGGGTTATTACATGTAGTGATGATCATCACTGCTTGGTTTCTTTACTCGGCACCTAACATCCATGCCTGGGGAATATAAGGTCACACAGCTTCTTACCTACATCACTGCAGCTGCATCAAATTCACAATGTACCCGTAAAACTCATCCACACAAATTCCCTTATTATCTCCCTCACATTTTCTCTTCTTATCTATTTTCTTCTTGTCAGACAATTTAACAGAAGCCCTGCTCTTCCTGTCTCATTTCATGGGTGATAACCATCAGGTATATAATCATATATTCGATCAAGATCACATATTTCGTATGTGGGGTATGTTTAAATAGCATACTTGTAAAAAATGAAGCCTCTACATGTGGGTTTCGCTTCAGACAAAGGAGGGAACACCATCGAAGTGCATTGGTAGAGGAGACAAGCTTGTTAACAGAAAATTAGCACTGAATTTTAGTAGCCGTTGGTTTTGAATAAGTTTGAATTAGTCTTTGGTTTAGCTAGAGTCAATAATATGACTGAGTCTTATGGTTCACTTAGTTAGTTTTTATTCACTTCCTTAAGTTTCTCTTTTCTGTTATTGTAAGGCTATTTAATGCCATGAATCTTTGATCAATGCCAGTAAGTTTTCAGCATTCTAAATCTAAGAGCTATTGACACTAACAAATTGGTATCAGAGCTCTGTTAGCTTGTGAAAACTTTGAGAGAAGAAGCCGCAGCTTCAAAAATACTTGAGAGAGATGGGCGATGAAAAAATGAAATTGCCACAATTCGATGGGCATTGGGATCAACGTAGTGAGGTTATGGAAAATTTATTCAGAGCAAGAGGTCTATGGGTGATGATTGAAACCGGCTATGAAGTACCAACATCCACAACAGAGCTCACGGCAGAGCATACACAGCAATTGGAAGAAGCCGAGACAAATGATCACAAGGTGAAGCACTACCTCTACCAATCCATCGATAGAGTGACATTTGAACAGATCCTGGACAGGAAGACTTCCAAAGTCATATGGCAATCCATGAAATGGAAGTTTGGTGGAAACGACCGTGTGAAGAAGTCCCTTTTGCAGAATCTGAGAAGAGACTTCGAAGTGTTGGAAATGAATGAATCTGAAACTGTGAACGAGTATTTCATCAGAGTACTAGCAGTTACAAATCAGATGAGGAGCAATGGAGAGATCATGAATGATTCAAAGGTGGTGGAGAAAATCCTCAGAACGCTTAGTGAGAAGTTCATGTACGTGATGGTATTTATTGAAGAGTCTAGGGAGATTGAAAGCATCTCACTCGATGAACAGCAGAGTTCTCTGACTTTTCATGAGCAGAAATTCAAAAAGCATGATAAAGGTGAAGTTCATGCACTCAAAATAACACACGGCAGAGGAATGTGATTTAGGGGAAGAGGCTTCAATGGAAGAGTCAGAGGAAGAGGTCGTGGCAGAGACAAAAGCACTGTGGAGTGTTATAATTGTCACCGAATAGGACACTTTCAAAGTGAATGTCCAAGGTGGAAGGAGGAAGCAAACTATGCTGACTTCGATGAGAAAGAAGAGATGTTGCTCATGGCTTACATTGAAGATGAAGAAAGAGATGATAAGTCTGAGATGAGCATTGTAGAAACTGCAGAAAGGATGCTGATGGCGTACCTTGGGAAGAATGAGGGCATGAGAAAGAGAGCCTGGTTCCTTGACTCAGGTTGCTCAAATCATATGAGTGGGAATAAGGATTTGTTCTGCACCATGAATGAAGGTTTCACACACTCTGTCAAATTGGGAAATGATAAGAGGCTAGAGGTTGTTGGTAAGAGAAATGTGAAGCTGGTCTTAAACAATGTTGTATACATAGTCAGTGATGTGTACTACATTCCTGAACTCAGAAACAATCTGCTAAGCCTCGGACAACTTCAAGAAAAGGAGCTGGCGATTATCATACAAAAGGGAGCTTGTTAGGTTTATCATGAAGAAAGAGGTCTTATTGCACAGAGTGAGATGAGCTCAAACAGGATGTTCATGTTGTTTGATCAAATACCATGGAGGAGAAGCAAGTCAACAACACTGCCTCCAGACACGCTCAGAATACACACCTAGACTGTGGCATGAGCGTTATGGACATCTCAGCCACATTGGCATGCAGACGTTACAAAGCAAGGAAATGGTACGAGGTCTTCCAAGCTTTGATGTCTAGAAGTTTACATGCTCAGATTGTTTGATGGGTAAACAACCAAGAAATCCTATATCCAAGAAGAGTTCATGGAGAGCAAAAGAGGTGCTTGAGTTGATTCATTCAGACGTATGTGGACCCATCCCCATGACCACAAGTGGAATCAGATACGTGTTGTGTTTCATTGAAGACTTTAGCAGAAAGGTGTGGGCATACTTCATGAAGGAGAAGTCAGAAGTATTTGATCACTTCAAAGTGTTCAAAAAGAAAGTGGAGACAGAGACAGGAAAGCAGATCAAGTGTCTAAGGACTGATCGAGGAGGGGAATACAAATCATTTGAGTTCACTAAGTTCTGCAAGGAACACGGAATTCGAAGGCAGTTAACCACTGCATATACACCGCATCAGAATGGCGTGGCGGAAAGAAAGAATCGCACAGTCATGAAAATGGTAAGGTCCATGCTATCAATGAGAAAGGTACCAAAGTTTATTTAGGCAGAAGCACTTAATTGGACCTTCTATATTTTGAATCGATGTCCCACATTTGCGGTTAAGAACATTACACCTCAAGAAGCCTGGAGCTGAGTTAAACCAAGCGTGGAACATTTCAGAGTATGGGGACGTCTAGCACATGTTCATGTACCAAATGAAAGGAGAGGAAAGATGGATGACAAAAGCTCTTGTATACTACTTGGTTTCTCAGAGGAGTCAAAGGGGCACAGATTGTACAATCCAGAAACCAAGAAGATAGTGGTAAGCAGGGATGTGGTCTTTGTGTTGGGAATGTCCTGAAATCTACCGTACTATCTCTAGAAAGTATGATAAGTGTCGAGATCAGACATAAGTCATAAATACTGGGTGATCATGATGGCTTGCTAGAGTCCGCTCATGATCTATGAGTTTAGGACTTATTACCAGTATTGTATGATCCCGAAGGGTCACACACCATAGCTAACGGGAAAGTTAAATGGAATTAATACGGTAAGATGCAATGGCATTTACTGTATTGGATCAGAGAATTGGGCCAGACAAAATGCAGGCTTTTGTCTGATTTGTGTCTTGGGCCCAAAAGATTAATGAACCATTAGTCTAATGACTTGGGCCCATTAATGAGAGAAAAAAAAGAATGAGAAAACCCTAAGGAAGAGAAGAGGCTTGCGATTTTTCTCAAGGGTGGCCGCGAGTTTTTCATGCTCTCTCTCTAACCTCTCTCTCTGATCTGATCCATCTCTTTGGTCTAGCAGCCATCCCTTGCTTGTAAGAGTGTGGATACCGAAGGAGGAATAGGTGATTCATCTGTTCTGAGCTGATCTTGTCATTACCATCAATAATCCGCTGCAAAAGGTAATGTCACAGGTTTGATTTATGATTCGTTTTGCAAGAACCTAGATCTGTTTAAGATTATGTGTTAGGTTGTAATTTGGGAATTAAACCTTGAATAAACGCTATAATCCTTTAACCGGTTAATTAATTGTGGTTCAAGCGGTTAACCCAAATCGCGGTTTGCTGGAAATTATTTAATACTTGGTATTATTTAATTTCTGGTTAAACCGGATTTAAATTCAAAATTGAATTTTAACCTAAACCGAAGGCTGGTCTAAGTTTGATTTGGTTGGACCAAATAATTTAGAGCTGGTCTGGTTTAGTAAATAACCGATGGTTTTGATAGTTAATTTGGTCTTGGACCAAAATTAATAAACCGAATCGGTTATGTCAAATTATTGGGCCAACTGGAATTCTATGGTCTTGGGCCAAGAATTGGGCCTATAATTTGTGACCAAACCCGAAAATATTAATAAAATATTAAATTAGAAATTTCTATTTTTAGTAAGTTACTAAATTTAGAAAGTTTCTAAAATAAGAAAGTTTCCCAAAATAGTAATCTTCTATTTTTGGAAATAAAACTTAAAAATCCTCAAAAGCAATATCAAGCTTAGATGTCTTTCCAATCTTGTCAGCTACTTAACGCTTATTTGATTACAGATATGGCTTACAGTGTGAGGTGTCTGTTTTCGCGTAAGTAAAGTAGTATATAGTCACTAATTTCATTGGGAGTCCCAGATTTTAGTGATTATTTGGCTGTAAGAGATTGGTTTCCTTGACTGGGCCATCGGGAGTCCCGGGCCTTGAGACATCTGGTGAGTTTGGGCCTCGGGTCCAATTCACAACCGAGAGTTATTGGTTATAACTAGCTGTGTGTATGCTTACCAAGTAAAGCTAATTCTGGGTGACGGCCAGTGGCCCACTTTGGATTTAGCTAAACATGGGTCTCGGAATCATTGTATTCTTATGAGGTTAAACAAAGAAATTTTGAATACAATGCGAGTCTTCTTATAAGTTGTTAAGATTACTCTTTTATGAACTTAATAACTAAAACTCTATTTATCTCTAAATTTCAGCTATGACAAGCACAAACAATCAAAACACTTTCTCGATCCGGTATGTCCTTGAGATGGACAAACTGAACGGATCAAATTTCTTGACTTGGTCGCGGAACCTGAGGCTAGTCCTCAGGCAGGAGAGAAAGGACTATGTCCTTGAGAAAGCTCTCCCCGTGAGGATCGGGTCCAATGCCTTTCATGCAGTATATGATGCTTGGAATAAGCATTATAATGATGCGGTAGATGTGCGTGGTCTGATATTGGCTACCATGGACTCAGATTTGCTGAAGCAATATGAGAACATGGAGTCGCCAATAGAGATGATCAGCAGCCTGAAATTGAAATTTCAGGAGCAGGTAAGAGTGGAGAGATACCAGTTGGTTAAGTCTCTCACTAGCTGCAAGCTACCAAATGATCATCCAGTAAGTCCTCATGTCAGTAAAATGATGGGTTACATTGATAACCTGAGGAAACTGGATAATTCAGTTAGCCAGGAATTGGCAACTGAGATCATTCTGCAGTCACTGCCGTCAAGCTATGATAAGTTCGTAAGAAACTATATCAAGAAAGGCTTAACGAAGACGTTGACTGAACTGCATGATATGCTCAAGACAGTTGAGCCAAACGTGAAGAGTACCCTGTACAATCTCATGAATGAGAAGGGTAGGTTTACTAAACCTAATGCTGAAAAGGGTGAAGACAAAGTTGTCCAGATTTTGAATCATGGCAAGCGCGTGTCTTCTGAGCCCGAGTCAGATACCTCTTACGTTGATAAGTGCTGCTACTGTAAGGAGACTGGGCATTGGAAGAGAGATTGCATTAAATTCATGGAAGATTATGAGGAGTTGAAGTCGATGTATGAGACTACTTCCTCAGGTATTCATGTTATTACTTCAAGTTATACCTTATAGGTATTGGATACTGGTTGTGGCACTGATATTTGTTATAATATGCAGAGCCTGAGCAACAGTAGAACGTTGAAGGAAGGGCAAGTGGAACTGCGTGTCTGGAAGGAGCTTGGGATGCTGCCTCAGCCGTAGGGTTTTTCACTTGTAGATGCCTTTGAGGCTTGGTTTTGTATTAAGTAATTGCTACAATGTACCTGCTTTAAGCAGAGTTGTTTTTCATTTTCTTGTAAAGAATTTGAATGTTTTTCATTTTGATAAAGGACAAGTTTTGTTCTTTTGATCTTAATGAAATGTTAATTGTAGCACCCTATTCAAGGAATGGGTTTTATGTCTTAAACCAAAGAGTGCCTAAATGTAACATAAATACCGAATTGGTTTAAATCTGATGAATTAAACCTGATTTTTCTTGGCATAAATGTTTTGGTCACATAGAGTAAGTCGGATTCAGAAACCCCATAGTTATGGACTTTTGGGCTCATTTGAATGGATATCTTATGAGACTTGAATTCTTCTTACTGGACTAAAACACAAAGGGCCCATCTTAGCCGAGCTAGAGAAAAGCCCAAAGGCTTATTGGACATTGGACATACTAATGTATGTGGTCCGATGAGCAGTAATGCCAGAGAAAATTTCTTGTACTTCATTGTCTCTACTGATTACTTCAGTGAGTGTGACTGTGTTCATTTGATGAGACACCAGTCGGAATCTTTGATATGATCGAAAGAGTTCCAAAATGAGGCATAGAATCTGAGTGACAGAAGTATTAAGACTCTGGATTAGATCACGAGTGAGAATACTTAAGTCATTGATGGTATGATCATCTGAATGAGTGTGAAGTCGCTTCACAGCTCATTTCTCCTGAAAACCTGGAGGTGTTTCTGTGAGAGAGAATCAGATCTTATTAGAAATGATTCAAGATGAGTCACACGAATCTTCCATGATATTCTTTAAGAATAACGCTCTAAAATATCTACGTTTACGCTGAAATAGTTCCACCAATATCAGTTGAAAGACACCACGTAAATGTGGATTGGAATCGATCCAAATTCGTCTTTACTGAGTATTTGTAGTTGTGTTACTTCGCTGGTTGTCCTAGGGAAACCAAGGCTTGTTACTTTTACGTCCATTCTGTTTTCTAAGAAGGGAAGTTACTTTCCAAGAAGAACAGTGGGAGTAAAAGTGTAACTCGAAGAAATTCGAGAAATACAGGAGGTTGCTCGACCTGTTGAGGGAGAGCAGTGGATGGATTTACAGATTTCTGTAGAATCTACACCTGTAGAGCCTGAAGTTCGCAGATATGAATGAATCAGTCACTAATCCGAGAGTGATTTCTCGTCACTAGTTGAACCAGATGATCATTGAAAGTTCGCATGATCTGATGATCATTGAAAGCGACGAACCTGCGAAATTCAAAGAAGCGAAAGTGAGCCCGGACTCCGAAAAACTACACTATGTGTAAGTTAGCTTCATTGATCCATTCTGAATGGAAGCAAACACATCGGAGTTGGAATCTTCGTTCTGTTAAAGTAGTCAATGTTTTGACTTGAACAGGAACGAAGTGGAACTGTGCGTTTACTAAAAGATAAGTGGGAGCAATATTGCATTTCTCATAGTGTATGTCGATGACATACTGATTCTCGAAAAGAACGTTCCAATGCTGCAGTCGGTAAAGGACTGGCTTGGGAGTTGGTTTTATGATTGACATGGGTAAAGCCACGTGGTTCTTGGATTTTGGATCTAAAGATAAAGATCCAAAAGAGCTGGTAGGACATAGTCAGGATTCTTAAATTGACAAAGTCCTACACGTAATCAGCAATCCAAGAAGGGTTTTATGCCAATGTCACATGGCAATTCATTAAGCAAGATACAGTGTCCTGCGATATCTGCTGAGCTTGAATGCATGGATAGGATTCCATATGCGACGGCAATTGGATCTATCATGTATGCCATGACACGTACTTGTCTTGATGTTGCTTTAATGCTAAGCAAGACAAGTAAAGACCAGTCAAATCCAGCAAAGAATCACTGGATTGCCGTAAAGAATATTCTGAAGTATTTGAGGAATACTTAGGATAAGTTCTTGATTTACGGAGAAAGTGAGGTGCTACAAGTCGATAGAGTCTGAAAGGCAAGTTTCCAATAGACAAAGATAATTCCTGGTCACAGTCCGGCTATATCTTGTGTCTAACTGGCGGTGCAAGGCACTGTTGCTGACTCCATGACTTAAGCTGAACATTTCGCAGCTTGAGAAGCGGCGAAAGAGGATGTTTGGATAGAAGAGTTCATCACTGAACTTGATGTGATTCACAGCATAGATGAGCCTAGCTGCACATCAGAGGTCCAAACACCTTGAGGGTAGGTATAACCTATTCCGTGAGATAAATGACAGAGGTGTTAAGTAGATAAGCAAGTTTCATCGAATGAAAACGTTGCTAATCTATTAACGAAGCCACTCCTTATGCCTAAGCACGAGTCGCGGACTGTAGCTGTAGGATGAGTGAAATTAAGATGTAGTCTTAATTTCAGTGGGAGTTTGTAAAGGGCTTTACTTAGTTGTTTTGAAAGGTTCATGTAAACATAATATTTTATGTTTATGAAATCTAATGATTTCTGGATTATTTTAACTGTGATATAAATAATCGTTCCAAAATGATTCATGTCACTATATATGGGCCATCGAAGTACATGAGTAGACTTGATCCTGAAACTCCATATTTAACGAAGTGACATAAATCATAGTGTCCATAGTCAAAGGTTGTTGAATTTGGAACACCAACAACCTGTTGAGACTAGATTGTGTTGAGACTTATGACCAAGTTTCGAGGGGTCATAGATGCGCGGCATCAAAGTCGACACATAGGTATATGTAGGGGAGCATATGACCGGACATGGCCCGCAAGATGAGAACTCTGCAAGATATTAATATCTGTGTCATAAGAAGTTCTCATATACGACTATAGAGTATAGTACTTAGACCTGAGTTCGCATACATGTGGCTGCACATGGAGTAATGCGCTTTGATCATTGTCTAACGATGTTTCGTAACTGGGAGCTATACGGACCTTGGTTGGGTGTATTATGAATTGTGTAGTTCATAGTGATGGAACAAGATGGGATTTGTCCCTGCCGTTTAACGGAGGTAATATCTCTAGGCCAATCGGAGATTTGATAGCTGGTAAGAGAATGGCCATTCCCAAACGGACTTGCCCAAGTCGTTTGAATTGTCAGTATCAAATCTGGTCCGATAAACATGGTCTGGCTATATAAGGATGACACGCATCTTGCCTTATGCCAGATCGAGATATTGAGACAAAAGGATTAGGGAATGTAGGATTCCAGTACAATCGAAGATTGTTGGGAATGTCCTGTGTAGGATTCCAGTACAAGTGGGAGATTGTTGGGAATGTCCTGAAATCTACCGTACTATCTCTAGAAAGTATGATAAGTGTCGAGATCAGACATAAGTCATAAATACTGGGTGATCATGATGGCTTGCTAGAGTCCGCTCATGATCTATGAGTTTAGGACTTATTACCAGTATTGTATGATCCCGAAGGGTCACACACCATAGCTAACGGGAAAGTTAAATGGAATTAATACGGTAAGATGCAATGGCATTTACTGTATTGGATCAGAGAATTGGGCCAGACAAAATGCAGGCTTTTGTCTGATTTGTGTCTTGGGCCCAAAAGATTAATGAACCATTAGTCTAATGACTTGGGCCCATTAATGAGAGAAAAAAAGAATGAGAAAACCCTAAGGAAGAGAAGAGGCTTGCGATTTTTCTCAAGGGTGGCCGCGAGTTTTTCATGCTCTCTCTCTAACCTCTCTCTCTGATCTGATCCATCTCTTTGGTCTAGCAGCCATCCCTTGCTTGTAAGAGTGTGGATACCGAAGGAGGAATAGGTGATTCATCTGTTCTGAGATGATCTTGTCATTACCATCAATAATCCGCTGCAAAAGGTAATGTCACAGGTTTGATTTATGATTCGTTTTGCAAAAACCTAGATCTGTTTAAGATTATGTGTTAGGTTGTAATTTGGGAATTAAACCTTGAATAAACGCTATAATCCTTCACTTTGAAGAAACCAAAAGATGGAACTGGGAAGGAATTCAAGACCACATCAACACTGAGCTAAAATGAAATGATGATGACTTACCATGGGAAGAAAGCGTCAGTGACAAAGAAGAAGAAACAGAACAGCCTGTGAATGTTGAAGAAGAAGGTCAAGAGGAGCAACAAGTCATGATCAGGGAGGGAAGAAGGAAGAGACCTCCATGTTATTTGAGGGACTATTAGCATGTTCGTTGTAGATTCGCTGATACAAGCGACAGCGACTAAAAACTAAACGTAGATAAAGCTGTAATTATTGAAAGGAATCGCAGCTGTTTCCAAAAAGAGTCGTGCTACTGTTGCAAAAGGTTGCCGCAACGGTCGCCTGAAAATTCAGTGACACCTTACCTCTCTCCTGCGACAACTTACCTCTCTCCTGCGACAGCTCCGTCCTCATATTTTGCGTCTGTTATTGTCGTTTTACTTTGTTGTTTGGTGCCGTCATCGTCGTATTGATCTGTTGCGGAGACGGTCGCTGCGACTCTTCTCCTAACACGGCTTATGTCACTGAGAATGTAGCTGCACATTAAGAAGATGAGTTAAACATGGTTTAAATCAACTCATCGGACTCATTGACCTCTGAAGAAGCAGAGAAGTGTGACAAATGGAGAGAGCCCATGGATGCTGAGATAAACTCGATTGAGAAGAGCCAGGCATGGGAGTTATCAGACCTACTTGATTGAGCAAGGTGCATTGGGGTCAAATGGATATACAAAATGAGCTATGAGAAGTGAGCAAGCACAAAGCGTGATTGGTGGCGAAGGGTTACTCTCAAGAACACGGTATTAACTATACTGAAGTTTACGCACCTGTTGCATGCATGGAAACCATCAGAATCATCTTGTCCACGGCAGCTCAGAAAGGTTGGGATATCTTTCAATTGGATGTTAAGTCAGCATTCCTTCACGGTGCCCTTGTAGAAGATGTTTATATACAACAACCAAAGGGGTATGAGATTGAGGGAAGGAGGACAAAGTCTACAAGTTACACAAGGCGTTGTATGGGCTAAAGCAAGCTCCAAAGGCCTAGTTCAGTCGGATTGAGGAGTATTTTGTCAAGGAAGGATTTTAGAAATCACAGAATGAAGAAACCATGTTTCTTAAAACCAACAAGCAAGGTAACTTTCTGATTTTTAGTGTATATGTGGATGATTTGATATACACTGGAGATAGCATTTCACTGATGAAGGAGTTTAAGCTATCAATGGAGAAGGAGTTTGACATGTCTGATTTGGGGAAAATGAGATATTTCCTGGGAATTGAGGTACTACAGACACAACAGGGAATCCACATTTCCCAAACGAAGTATGCAATGGAAGTTTTGAAGCATTTTGACATGGAAGAAGGCAAGGCAGTAAGAAATCAAATGGTCCCTGGAAGCAAAGTAGATATGGATGAAGATGGAGAAATGATTGATGAGACTTTCTACAAGCAGATTATAGGGAGTCTCATGTATATCACAAAAACGAGGCCAGACCTGCAGTTTGCTGTAAGTCAATTGAGCCGCTACATGTTTAGGCCTACGAAACTGCATCTACAAGCAGCTAAGAGGGTGCTGGGATTTGGTACAAAGGAGGAGATGGTGAGCTGCTGGTGTATACTGATAGCGATTTTGCAGGTGATATTGATAGCAGGAAAAGTACCACTGGCTATGTGTTTCTGATGGACAATGCAGCAGTAGCATGGATATCAAAGAAACAACCAATAGTTACATTGTCCATTACAGAGGTAGAATATGTTGTTGCATCAGTTTGTGCCTGTCAAGTTATATGGTTTAAACGGATTATGGGAGAGTTGGGGTACAATGTAGAGGGAAGCACATTCATCTTGTGTGACAACACATCAACAATCAAGCTTTCCAAAAACCCAGTCTTCTATGGAAGATGTAAGCACATCGGGATGCGTTTTCATTTCCTGCGTGACTTAGTTAAGGAAGAAGCAATACAGCTGGAGCATTGTGGGTCTGAGGAACAAGTCGCTGACATTTTCACAAAGCCGTTGAAGGTTGAAGGGAGAGACTTTCGAGAGATTAAGAAGTCAGCTTAGAATTTGCTCACTGAAAGATAATCTAAATCTTGTTCACCAAACTTAGTTTAGGGAGGGTTTTGTTAAGAGAAAATTAGCAATTAAGTTTAGTAGCCGTTGGTTTTGAATAAGTTTGAATTAGTCTTTGGTTTAGCTAGAGTCAATAATATGACCGAGTCTTATGGTCCACTTAGTTAGTTGTTACACTTCCTTAAGTTTATCTTTTCTGTTATTGTAAGGCTATTTAATGCCATGAATCTTTGATCAATGCAAGTAAGTTTTCAGCATTCTAAATCTAAGAGCTATTGACACTAACAAAGCTTCACCATGTAAGAAAACAAAAATAAATAGAAACTTCTGACAAAGGCCTATATAACTTGAACAGATATTATATTACAAAGTTCTAAGCTTTAGTTTCACACAGATTTGGTATTCCAACATTATTGAGACCGCTGAAGAAGAAGATCTCTACAACTCGGAACTAGAAAGAATGGTGGATGCAATAAAAAAAAAAAGAATAGCACGATATTCATATGGAAAAAGATGGGTTTTTTACCTCTATGCTGCAATACAAGGCGTTTCTGACTTGTTGACACACATTCAATGAAATGCAGACAGAAGGGGCAAATCAAGTCAAGATGTGGGATTTTTGCACAAAGAAGACTGCAGGCCCAGATATGTAAGTCAGATACAAGATTACACTACCTCTGAACAGAAGTGATTGTTATTCAGGCCAGCAAGAAACCAGATTTTAACTTCCACTTGCTTTCTTCTGCAGCTATGCATCCGAAGGAATTAAAGCCGCCTGTGACTGGTCATACAAAGGAGTAACTGAAGGAGATACTCTACAAGTACAAGGTAAAGAATTCACCCAAAAAACTAGTGATGATTCACAAAGTAAAGAAGCTAGCAAGAACAAAATAATGTCAGATGAATACTTTTATTTACGCCTATCGATAGTGTATCATCAGCACTTAGCACAGGGAGGGGTGAGACAAGCAGCTACACTAAACAGGATTTTGGTCGAAGCTGAGTTTATTAGCATGTGAATTGTTCTAAGTACGGAACAACGAAAAAAGAACAGGGCAAAGCTCGTTCTTTATCAAACAAATTTTATATTATGCGCATTCATAAAGTAGTACACAAGCAAAGCATTATTTATCAATATGTTTACAACACACACATAGAGCAAGCCAAGAGAGAAGAAGGGTCTTCAAGCCTTTGTCCTCACCACAAGAACTGGGCACTTAGCCTTGTTAACACAGTAATTGCTAACACTTCCAAGGAAAGTCCTGTCCACACACACAAGACATATTATCATCTTCCAAAAGCTTAACTCACCAGAGCTGAAGAATCATCTTAATGGTCTTGTTAAAACATTGAACACACCTTTCTAGTGCCCCTTTACCATGGCTCCCAACGATAAGCAAATCAACACCAAGCTTCTCAACAGCTTCACATATCGCTTCTTTGGGATTTCCAAATTCCATCACCGTCTTTGGGGTAACCTGTTACACAACCAGAGCAAGAAGTGACCCCATACCATTTTAAAAATAACGATGCGTTTGGGTTTGGCTCAGATCATTAAAAGAGTGGTTGAGGTGAACACAAACCCCACTCTCAGCACAAATCTTGGTCCCATCATCAAGCCGATTCAAGGCGGCGTTCTTATAATTCTGTTGCATTGAGTTTATCAGTTCCATCGCTGCAAAACATTCGCCTAAATTTCAACACGTGTGTATTTGAAATTCATAAACAACAAATGATATCGCCGGGATCGATTGCTAACAGAAACAGAAGATGAAGATTACTAACGAGCGTCGCCATAAGAGGAAGCATAGACGGAGCTAAGATCAAGTGTAGGTTGAGCGGTGAAGAGGATGATATCGGAATCGGCGAGGCTATCTTTGAGATAAACGAGCGTCCATCGGAGAGCGTGTTTACTGCAATCGCTATCATCTATCGCCACCATCACTTGCTTCTTCCTGCTTTTCTCTTCTGCCATGGTTTCTTACAAGTGATTGTCCGATGATCAGAAAAGTAAGAAAAGCAAGCGAGTTTGGTTATTTCTTCTTACAGAAACAAGAAACGGGACGACAACGAAGCGTGGATGCACGTGCTGATGACGTGTTGATCCATAGAGAAGCCCACGGCACTCTTCTGGAGAAATCAGTTAAATGGGCCTAGTGCAACTTCGATTTTCCTACATCAAGTATCAATGAACAAATTTTTGTTACTATTAAGGCTCTGGCAAAATATCATGGTCATATTCCCATCCGAAGATCTAAACTGAATTCAATTTAAAAATTTGGTATCAAATTAAATCTGGAACCGATAAAATATTCAAACCAATTATAAATTCTAATATCCGAACAACCGAACTTGAATTCAAATTGAACTGATAATCTAACGGATATCCGAAATACATGAAAACAATTATATATTCAAAAATATTAATTATATTTAGATTTAAAATAACTCAAATAACCAAAATTACAATTATAAATTCAAATATATCTTAGACCAAAATAATTGAAATATCCAAAAAAAAATTAAATATATGAAAATGTTTGTTATATTTGTTAAAATTTAACAAATTTTATTCACATATAATTAATTTTTATCTTTATTTTATTAATTTTTTTTTATATCTAAATTGGAATCTAATCCGTAAAAAACCGAAAAGAAATTGACCCTAAAATTATAAATACCCGAAATGGTGTTATAGCCGTAAACCTAAAATTCCAAAAACCCTAAAAGAATCAATCGAACTGGGATTCCGGAACGTCTAGCCCTAGTTAGACCATGAACATCAATGAACCCACTTTGGGGATTATTAACATTTTTTTTAATATTTTTATTTTTATTTTTTTTTACAGATGCAAGAAAAAAAATTTAAAATAAAAAAAAAGAACCAATCAGAACGCGACACGTGAACAGTTAAGGATTGGTTCTTAGCTAAGGATCGGTTCTCAGGGGAGTTCTTAAAAATAATATTTTTTAATTATTTTACCTAAGAATCCGAACCCTTTAACATCCTTCCATGTACATGCTCTAATTATTATTGGTTTTACCTAACTTTAGAAACATCTGATATTTATAAGAGAAAGGTCATAAAATAGCACAAAAAACATACCATATCATAAATATAGCACCAAGGAAAATAATTCACATTTTTAGCATTATTTTAATTACAAAGACTTTTATAGCATTATATAATTTAGGGTTTAGGGTTAATTATTTAGGGTTTAGGGTTTATTATTTAGGGTTTAGGGTTTATTATTCAAGGTTAGGGTTTAGTATTTAGGGTTTAGGGTTTAGTATTTAAGATTTAGGGTTAGGGCTAATTTAGTGACAAACCATGTTTTGTGCTATTTTTATGATTTTTCTTCCTTGGTGCTATATTTTTGACAAATCTTGTTTTTTGTGTTATTAATGCGATTTGCCCTATTTATAAACTCGTAGTCGACTCTCTTCGACGCTCCCCGCCAAGTACGTTCACAAATCATAATTCATAACCTTGGCTAATTAATTTCGGTTCATTGGGTTTTGATTCGATACTTGTTTCTCCCTTGAAAATTCATGCTTCATTTGTTCTTGTGTTTGGCCCGTTAGGGTTTTCACTTATCAATTGAACTTTAGTTGACGTCGTTAACTCTCTCTGTAATTATACTTATGGATCATCCTGGCAGGACCAAGAAAAAATGGTTTCTGGGTTAATCAACAAGAACCCAATTGTGTACAAGAGAAAAGAGCGTCATGTTCGTACTGACAATACCGATGAGCTTTCAGCAGAACCAATCGATCAGCTCGAGATTTTTGATATCCTTTTTCGATTGCACTTATACTGTTTCCATAAAGTTTTTAGATTCAAACAAGTCTAGTATATTGGGTCATTTTAGTTCTACTTAACATTGAGCACATCATATAAGAGATATCAAAGATCCAGAACATCCTAAGTCTTTGGAACAACTCAAAGTACTTACAAAAGACTTAGTTGAAGTAGATGATGGCAAGAGTTATGTTAGGTAAGAAAGATGACGTCTGCTATTGAACTTTTTTGTGGTTTCTATTGTATGAATTTTTAGTTTTCAGTTATAGCCATTTTATTTGTTTTTTCAGGGTTACATTCACTCCAACTATGGAACATTGTAGCATGGCACCCATTATCGGTCTTTGCCTCCGCGTGAAACTTATGCGAAGCCTTCCTCCTCGATACAAGGTACACAAGCTTTTCGATATTTTTGTTTTCTTAGATTCTCTTTTTCTCAATTCTCTTTTCCTGCGTCTTTTGAGTCATTTGAACATACTAGAAGTAAGAACATGTGTCGAGAAATCATGTTCATATTCTCCTTGTGATATGTGAGGCAAAGAACCTCTTTTTGCTTCATTGCAAAGCTATTGTTCTGATGATTGCTAAGAGAATATAGCTTACAATATGTTATTACGAGTGCCTTAAAAGTGCACACACAATGTTGAATGTGCCTCAATCCTTTGGAACTATTCTTTTCTTTTACAGATTGATATAAGGGTAGCACCCGGTACTCTTGTAACTGAGGCTGTAGGTATGTCATTTTACGATATCCTTTTGTCTGCGTGTTTTGTTTTTCTAATCAACCTTGTCGCCATTAAAGTAGTAAAGTGACAGAGCAAGTTTCAGTTAATTCTTGAAATAGCAAATGAAACATAAAACTGCACTCTATGCGCAAAAGAGTAGATTCATATTTTGTTTGAAGTTCATTAGTACAAGTGTTCTTGTTTTTAGACATTTATTGTTTCAATTCCTCTGAAAATGCAGTCAATAAACAACTAAACGATAAGGAGCGTGTGGTGGCTGCACTAGAGAATCCAAGCCTTGTGGAGATGGTCGATGAATGTCTATTTCCATCATTTGAATGATGCTTGATGTTCTCAAGGTACACTATCATATATGTCGCTGCTTTTGCCTGCAAAGATTTTGATCGACTAGGGCTTATTTTTGTTAGAAGACTGAGAATATTCGATGTTCGATGACAAATATCTTAGGCCTAACGCTATATCTCAAAAAGGATTATTTTAAATACTCTTACGTCTCCTTGTTCTCTCATTTGTTCCATTTGTTTCCATCTTAAACTAACAGTTTGTATATCTTTAGCGCGTTTGCTTCTTGTGCGTGAGGACACATAAGACGATAGACGGCAAAACAATACCGGCACATCGGCGCTGTTTTTCTTCTTATGGATCATATGTCAAATCTAATTCTAATTGAAGTTTTGCACCACTCGGCATTTGCATTTTATGACATTTTGTGTTTTGTTTGTTGAATTTATCTATTTATTTTAATTTGATCCAATTAATCAAAATCAAATTAAATAAACCGATTAACAAACAAACTGGTTTAATTCATTAACAATACTATATATTCAAATAAAAAAAATTGAGTTAACCAAGTTTAACTTAATTTCTCCAGTTTCGTTTAAATAAAATATATAAAATAGTTATTTTGAAAAAGAAAAAAAAATCAAAAACTCGATAAACGAACCAAACTGAACAATTGTTTATTTCAATATTTTTTTTTTGTCAACTTGTTTATTTCATTTTATTTTGGTAAGAGTTTAAATATCAGATTATTCAATAAACTATAAACCAACATATTACCGAAAGGAGATATGGAAATTAGACATATTACCAAAACTGCAACATTTCTTTTGGAAGTGTATATCTGGAGCAGTACCAACAAATAAAAGACTATTAACACGGATGATCAATGTTGATCCAGTGTGTCAAAGGTGTATGGCTGAGACCGAAACAATAGGGCATGTCATGTTTGAATGTACTTATGCTAAAGCAGTGTGGCGTTATGCAGGTATTTTGTGCTTTGAAGGAGTACAACGAATTTTTGAGGAGAATGTGAACAAGATGGTGGAGTTAGCTCGGGATAACAGGTATGACAGAAAACAGAGATATATTTCATTTTGGATATGTTGGCAACTATGGAAGTCTAGAAATGAACTGTTATTTAGCAAGAAAGTTAGTCAGCCAAAAAGTGTAGTTGAGAGAGCTTGGATAGGAACAAATGAATGGTGTGACAATGTATATGAACAGGCTACAGACATCCAGAGCTTACCAATGAGTAGAGAACAATGATCCTCTTGTTGGGAACCACCGCAGGAAGGTTGATTAAAATGTAATTTCGATGCAAGCTATGTCCATAATACCAGAATTTGTTATGCAGGTTGGGTACTAAGAGATCATATGGGGAAGCATATCTTATCTGGTTATGCAAGGCTACCAAATAGAGGATTAATCTTACAAGCAGAGGCCTCGGCTTTCTTATTTGTGGTACAACTGTTATGGGTGCAGGGCATAAGGAATGTTTGGTATGAAGGAGATAACAAGGAGTTGGTAAATTTGATAAACAAGCAAGGATCAAGTACGGAAGTTGCGAACATCTTGATTGATATAAGGTATTGGATTAGGAAGATGCGAGAATGCTCTTTGGAACATGTAAACAGAGAAAAGAATCAAGTTGCGGACCATATGGCGGTAGTTGGTAAAGAGAGCTTAATGACTTATGTAATATTTTCTAATCTAATTTAAATTCTTAGGAAATATTTGTATTACCCATATACAGTTTAACTTAATAATATTAAGATGTTATAAAAAAAAAACTATAAACCAACATGAACCGAACCGTACTCAAACTCGCACATATCAAACGAGTGTCACTAATATTATACTGATAATTGATCAAAAATGTTAGTTTATTATTTAGTAAAATGATAATGCGGACACACACATGTCTAATCGACTTTGTTTTCTTTATTCCTGGTCTTTAGGCTTTATTTAACATTTTTTGTTGGGTGAGTTATCATATCATCTTCAAAAGATTGGTTTAAACAGTAAGTCAGGTATTATTAGCAACACCATATGTTTTAATACATGCACTTAGACATTTTTGACTTCTCGGTTTTAAAGCGATACGGACCTTATTTTCCTTAAATTATTATTTGTTTAACAAAATATGTTTATAGTCTTATAGAATACAATATGAGTTTGAAAGTTTACTGACAAATGAAAACTTAGGAAGACGCCTTGAATATTCAAAGTTTGAAGGATATATGCTATCCGAAGTCAGGATAATTAGCTGGCTTCTAGATATAGTGCCGTTAAGAAAAACAATTAGCTGTCTTCTAGCTTGATCACTTACATCAATGTTGCAACTCATATAATTATAAAATTTGTGTAAATCCATATATGTCGATGATATGTTTTTTTTCTAGAATAAACATCTCGAATAGATATATGGAAACTCATAATGATCCTTGATGGGTGAAAACATTCGCGGTGTGTTTTGTTCCGAGTTTTGGATTGTCTCCGTTCAGTTTTTTTTTATTCTTATCTTTTGAGTTGTCTTGAATTAAGTTTGAGCTTTGGTTTTTTACCATATTTTCTTAGTTTTTTTTTTAAAGGGTTTTCATTAACTTAAAAAAGTAGATTACAAAGCGATTAAGAAAAATAACTAAAGTTTAAAGAGAAAGAGGAGGAAGGCCTCTGTGTTACAGAGGAAAACAGAGAAGACATAGATAGAGTATAAATCTACTAGGTTTTAACTATCTAGAAGACCAGTAGGAGACTAAAGCATCCCCCCATTTAGAACCCAGATTTTTCAAAGCTGTAGACTTGCTCTTGATAGCTCTGAAAACTTTTTGTTGAACCATAGAGACAGGGACAGAGATGCAAGAGTGGAATCTCAGATTCCTCTCCTTCCATAGTTCATAAATGCACGCTTGCCACAGCTGAGAAAGAGCAAAGAACAGCAACCTATCGTGAGAGGGAGATTGTAAGAATACCAGAACTGCATTCCAATCTAATGGCGGTGCTAAGACCCTCAATTTGCCACATGAAGCTCGCCAAAGGTCACTAGAATAGCTGCACCGAAAGAACAGATGGTTCCTAGATTCCGGCAGCAGTCCACATAAAAGGCATGTAGGCTCAACCTCATAACTCCACGCTATCAGTCTATCCGTAGTCACATTACGATTCAGTACAAAAAGCCAAACCAAAAACGCATGTTTTGGAATAGCAATCTTACTCCAGACCAGAGAATACCAGTTCACAGTCAGTTTTTGGACCCTAATAGCTTCCCACATCGCTTTGGTTGCAAAACTAGAGTAAGATTTGTCACCAATACACCATTCCATTTCATCGTTTTGAGAAGATGGAGTAATACCTGAGATAGCAGTCATCATGACCAGTTGATCCGATCGTGCGGAAGGTAGCAACCATCCATTCTCCGTAATATAATCACTAACTAGGGAATTAGCAGGGATTCCCATTTCTTGAGGTCCTTGAGGACCAATAAACTCAATCAACGAACCGAGAGAGGTCCAAGGATCCCACCAAAAATAGTTTTCATCGCCTCTTCCTATAATGATCTTGATAAACTGTTTTGCAACAGGCCGCAGCTTTAGTAGTCTCCGGAACATCCACGAATAGGAGTAGTTTGTCACTTTTAGAGACCAAAATGAACAGCGCGATAAATACTTTCTTCTCATCCACGAAACCCACAAGGAACCTCCTCTAAAAAAGAGCATCCAAATTAACTTAAGGCCAAAGATAACATTCCACGAAGAAAATGGTCTTAGTCCTAAACCACCCTCAGATTTCGGATAACAAACATCCTCCCACGCTACTTTAGAGCCTGTCAGACGATCAATACAGCGGTGCCATAAGAACGAGGATGTTAGACTTGTTATCATCCTCAGTACCTTTTTGGGTATACAAAAAGCTGAGGCCCAAAATCCAATAATACCCGGAATAACTGAGCTTATAAGCTTAAGCCTACCAGCAATACTCAAATGCCTATGCATCCAACCATTATACTTTCTTCTAATCTGAGAAAGAAGAGGATCAAAGTCCCTAACCTTCAAACGTCTAGAGCATAAAGGAAGCCCCAAGTAACGAATAGGAAGGGAGACCAGAGAGAGAAGGTAACGGTATCGGATCCTTTCTAAAGTAACTTGGTTGACACCGGCTCAGAATAAAGATGTTTTGGATATTTTTACCGCTAAGCCGGACAATTTTTCGAATTGAGAAAGCACCGAGAGAACTCCAGCAAGAGATTTCTCTGACCCGTCCAAAAAAATCAGAAGGTCATCTGCAAAGGCGAGATGAGTAAGAGCTGAATCTGCACAACCAATGTGATAGTCAAAAATTCCGTCAGCTGCAGCTCTATTTAGCATGATGGACAACACATTCATCACGATAACGAAGAGAGGTGGCGAGAGTGGATCGCCTTGCCTTAGACCAGTTTTTCTTTAAAATATCCTGAGCTTACTCCATTTATACTAACTGAGAAGGAAGGGCAGGATATGCAAGCTTTCACCCACTTTATAAAATGATTCGGAATATCTAGAGCCTCAAGAGCATAGAGAACGAAGTCCCATCTAACTGAATCAAAGGCTTTAGAAATATCAACCTTGAGAGTAATCCGTGGAGAAGGGTTTGCGCTATCGTACCCCTGCATTAACTCTGAAGCAAGAAGGACGTTCTCAAGAAGTAGTCTATCCTTCACAAACGCAGACTGATTTGGGAGAATAATGTTTGGGAGTAGTGTCTTAATCCGATTAGCAATTAACTTTGTTATCACCTTATAGGACGAATTCAAACAAGAGATCGGCCTGAAGTCTTTAATATCCTCTGCTCCAATCCTCTTTGCAATTAGAACCAGAGTTGTGGAATTAAGAGCTGCTGGCATAAAAGGATTAAGGAAGAAAGACCTTATAGCAGCAGTAGTTTCATACCCTACGATACCCCAAGTAGCTCGATAGAATTCTGCAGTAAGACCATCCGGACCCGGTGTCTTGTTCAGTTTCAGCCCAAGGAATGCTTGTTCAATCTGATCGTAAGTGACCTCTTGAAGGAGAGTGACTCTTTGCGTAGAGCTACACTTTATAGTAGTGATCCTGTTTAAATAGGCTTGGAGAAGAGCACAGTAGTCTCCTCAGACTGTAGTGTACATCAATTTGAAATGAGCAGCAACTAACTCATGAGTTTCTTGAAGAGATGTAGTTCTCGTCCCGTCTTCACGCAACAAATACTTGATAGAGTTTGATGCAGCCCTCACTTTGCAGATCATGAAAAAGAACTGAGTACAAAGGTCTCCAGATTCCACCCACCTGATACGGGATTTGTGTCTGAAAGAGGACTCCTCTGCAAGCCTCAGGAACGTCCACTGCTCTCTTAGCTGAGATTCCAGAAGGGTAAAAGCAGGTGTAGGATCTGACAACATAGCAGATTGACAAACGACCAGTTCACCATGAGCATCAGACACCCTTCTTTCTATATCACTGAATGCTTCCCTTGCTAGCGATTTAATTGGGGCTTTCAATCGCCTCAGTTTGTAGCACAGGTCCTTAAGACTAGAGGTCTCATCTCCCATGTCATCCCAGTTAGCTTGAATAACCTGGACAAAGTTAGGTAGAGTAGCAACCTGACTGAAGAATTTAAATGGCCTTGTCCCAAAGGTAGGAGCCGGAGTAGTTAATCTAATGTGACACGGGGTGTGATCAGAAAACTCTGGAGGCTCAAAAGTGCAGTGACATGATGGAAACTGAACAATAAAATTATGATTTATTAAACAGCGATACAGATGCTTTGCAATAGGGTCAGATGGTCGATGATTAGACCAAGTGAATCGAGGACCTTGCAAGGCCATGTAAAACAATCCCGAGTCTGGAAGACAAGAGCTAAACTCTCGCATCGCAGTAGAAGAGACTATCGTATTACAGTTTGATGTTTCTGCCGGGTTAGTGATCTCGTTAAAATCCCCGCACACCAACCACGGTTTCGAACTCATGTCAAAAGCCACAGAAGTATCTCAGAGAGAGTCCCAAAGAACTTTCCGATCCACAAGTTCGTTTGAAGCGTACACCGCCGTGAAAAGGAGTGACACTCCATCTTGCGTAACTACTTTCGTAGTAATAGACTGATCATCCTTAAAGAGAAGAGAGACAATGGTTGGATCTCTATATACAATCCATATTCTACCCAGCTCTGAAAATAGATAATTGGAAATAACTTTCCATTCCAAACCTAAAGCAGACAAGACCGAGAGCATATTTGCTTCTCTAACATGCGTTTCCAAAATGGCACCAAAACTTATCTTCATTGAATTAACCCAAGCTATAAATGGGCGATGCTTCGACTGATCGTTGATACCACGCACGTTCCAAAAAAATGTGTCTACCATAAGAAGATTTTATTGGTGGTTAACATTCCCGATAAGGGGAAATCTACCACCGGAATCCGGGGACCGTTGAGAAATTTTTCTCTTCTTCTTTGTTTGTCTCAGGAACTGAGCTGGAGGCGAAGAGAGCTATCCCAAAGCAGGCCCTTGCTGGCAAGTGATTAACGCTTTAGAAGTAATAGGTTCCTCTAACAAAGTTGTATCTTCCTCAATTTGAAGAATTTCAAAAGAGTTAGCCAAAAGAGGCTTAGGGAGTACCGTTGCTTTTGCAGTAACCAAAGATGAAGAGGCCACTTTAGTTACCAGAGCAAAAGAATCATCAGGTCGAGGCTCAGCCACAGATGGAGAAGACCCCGTGGCCCCATTAAGTGACATGTTGATCGAAGCACTTGGAAGCTTCAAAGAAGCATTACTGACCCCTTTCAACAACTCTGTAAAAGACGTTGAAGTCTCTGACGAAGATGCCTCCTTCCCTGCAGGTACCTCAGCCGAAACCTCGACAGCCTTACCCTTACCCTTCAAATCTTTTGGCTTGGTTGGGAGAGAAACAGTATGGTCGACATGAAGACCCGGTCTATCCACCTTAGGGAGAACATGACGAGACTTTTTAGGCTTGATGTGGTCCTTAGAGCCAACATCAGGGACATTACTGTTTGATTGTGGACAGAAGGAGGCTTTATGGCCGATTTCATTGCAAACCTCACAAAGTGGAGGTAGCCATGGATAAGAAACCAAAATGACATCCACCTTACCACTTTCTCTTTCAATTTCCACAAAGGATGGTAAAGGATTTGTCAGATCAGCTATCACCTTAACTTCGACCGAGCTGACACTGGAAAAGGGTTTAGCATCTATAATCTGACCTAACGGTTTAGAGAGGATAGCTAACCCTTCATCAGTAAAGAGGTCGAAAGGAACTTGAGTACACGAAGCCCAAACCGGAGCTCGCTGCAGTGAGGGTGGGTCGAGACTAAAAGAAGCTTTCCACTCCGTAACGAAGAACGGCGAGTCACCTACTCTCCATAATTCATGTTGCAGGATTTTACGACGGAGAGACGCAGAGGGAATGTGGAACAAAAACGCATTTTTGGTCAAGTTGTGGATTGAAACCCGCTTGTTCTTACCCCACAAGTAGTTTAGGACGCCCCAAATCTTTCCATAGGAAGGAGCATTCCCATAAAATATACCGACAATATAGTCAGAGTGTATTTTTGCACCTCGCTCGAAGACCGCATCAGGAACTTTCACGCGAGGAACTCCATTAGCTTGGACTGTGACTGGCACATAAGATTTGGGAAATTTGGATCCCGACTTAGCAATAGATGCCCAAGAAAATGAACTTTTAGCAGGAGCTACCGGGTCAGATTCCCGCGACAAGCCCGAAGGTCCTTTGTTAAACGGCTCAGCCTTATAATCCTTAACAAAGACGGGAGTCGAATCCTTTGGCTGAGCAGAGGCAGAAGCGTTAACAACCTGGACAGGAGGGTTAGCACCGAAAACCAAGGAAGTTGGGACAAATTGCGAAGCTACAGACATCGTAGGCATCGCCGAGTGAACCTCCGACATTACTGAGTCAACTCTGGAAGGAGAGACAACAGGAGCATGAGAGAGGGCAGAAGAGAGTGCAGGGTCGAGGAAGAAGAGGTTCGGTGGAGCCGGAAGAACCGGCGGAGAGGCCGTAGAACCGGACATCGGAAAAGGTAGGGGAAGTCAACGGGGAAATTAGGGATTTTGAAATCGCTTTTTCGAGAGAAAAAGCTCTAGCCGCCTTCAAAGTAATATATACCCATATTTTCTTAGTTTGGGTTCGTTTTCAGCTATTTGATAATTAGTTTTGTATTTTTTTAACAAATCAATAATTTATGCCACATCACCGTTTTTGGGACTATTTGTTTTGGCTCAAATCGGGCATGTATGACTAAAAATGCTTTCAAAACATCATCTAAGATGGTGGTGTGGCCTAGAAACTAGGCTAAATCTTAATATTCAGGAAATCTATCATTGAAATATCGAAAACCGATTACTGTGCAAGACTCAGATTTTGAATATTCCATTTTCAATTTTTTATTTTAATGGGAAAAAATTCATAAAAATTCTCCAAAAAGAATTTTTCCAAGAACCACGAGCTGAGCTGGCTAGATGGCGGTGATGTGCGCGCGTGGTCTCTCTCTCCTCTCTCCATCGCCATGTAAACTATGTTATGGATGAGTCCATATATACACCTCAAAAATATTTTCTACTTCCAATGTGAGATATTTTACATCTCAATTACTCTTGGAATCTTAAAAGGCTTTGCCAACAAAATGATTCATCCTCACTTCAATTCATAATTCACAAATTATCTAAAGCCCAATAAACATTCTTATAATTTTGTTCCAACATTAATTTGGGCTATGAAATGCATGAGATTCTTCCTACAAGAGAAAATTGTTGTCACTACAGATTATTTTGAGCTGATGAAGATGATGTCTAAACCAAATGAGTGATATGCATTTACAGTTCATGTGAAAAAGTTCGAGAGATGAAAAAAATTCTTCAAACCCTTCGAAATTTTTTTGATCCTACAAGTAAAAAACATAAAGGTGAATAAACTATCAAGGAATGCTCGCGTTCAACCTCACATATTTTTCATGTCGATTCTAAACTCTGACATTGATGACTAAGTCGTTTTAGTTTGTTAGAATTTTTATTTTGTTGACCAAAAAAATTTATCACAACCAGAAAACGAAAGACTATGGGTATATGAAGGACTGACCGTATGGTTTGCCATAAAACTTCCTCAATAGAACATTCATTCAAATCCATTGTTGACTAAATGCAAAGTTTAATCTCTTTATAAAAAAAAACAGAAACACATGTTTGAAAAAATGTTTTGGTTTGAATAATTATTTTACATTGAATTCAAAAAAATATCGAAAACCGAATTCTTATATTATAAGGCAAAATTAGAGAGGTAAGAGTTAAATCAATTAATCTTTGGCATATTGCAAGGAAATATTAATCGTGAATGACTATTGTAAACTTTACCAGTAAAATTTATTTATTTAAAGGATCTAAACTGTACTTCTTCTTCCAAAATGCTGTTCCATATTCGTTCCACGTGAACAATCTAATCCATATAGTTAAGTCACCATATTCCATTCCGTTTCATCATCACAAAAAAAGTTAATGAGACAGACACTCTCAATATATTCTAGGGATTTTTTTGATAAAAAAAAAATTCTAAGAAAATTTGGTTGAATAACCAAAAAAAAAAAAATATATAATTCATTATATAACTACAACAAAAAGTATGATATTCTTCATATAAATTACAATATATACGATTTTACCCGTAAAATTATGCTACCTCATCATTTTCTGTTCTATAATGTTTTTGTCCTGTTCTATTTAGAATTTTTTTTTCCACATCTTTAATGTGGATTCTTCGACTGGAATTTATTGCACTCAATATTCAATGTATCTTTTTTTAAAAATAATTACAAATTTATATCTTTCTAAAACCAGTTGCAATATTGTTTTTTTTTTGTAGGTCCCAGCGAAAGAAAGATAGATTTACCTGCACAGGTGAGAATAATGCTTACAAAAGTCAAGGATAAATACTATCCTTCGCTCTTTTATTGGATGGACACAGATAAGTGTCATACACCACACTTCACATAAATCATGGATAGTTTTGTTTCAAATATTGATACTAGGATATAATTGGTCTTGTTTCAAATATACATCTATGGATAATCATACTATGATCTATTAATGGATAATCATTTTAGTTTTCAAAAAATAAACATGACTTGGTGGTTAGGCAAAGTAATTTTAAGGTAAAGAACTAGTTATATGTGATCATTAAGGATATTATTGGTCTTGTTTCGAATATACATCTATGGATAATCATACTATGATCTATTAATAGATATGTAACAAAACATGGATACATGTATGTCTGTCCATATGTGGAAGATATTAGCATAGTCAAGTTTGGCTATCCATGAGAAGCGTCCAACACATGATATGATCGTGGTAGTATCCACGAATAGATGAGATTGTGGACACCTACTCTAAATTATCCATTCGGAATTTCCGTAATAAGTCCGATTTTGATTTTTTTTTTTTGAATTCCGGTACATCGGACGATTTTAGCTCCATTCAGCTGGTCTATATTGCCGGAATCCTCCCCTCCGACAATCCATCAACCTTCAAAAAATATGGGGGTGAAATTAATATAACGTAAGAAAGAGAAAGAGGGAAAGAAAAAGAATAAAAAATAATAAAAATGAAGGATAGTTAGGACTCCTATTCGTCAGGAGATTTAGTCGCGGATTCTAGCATGTTCGCAAGGGGTAAAACTGTCTTTATTTCGGTGAAACCTACAAAAAAAGATACAATATTGCAACTGGTTTTAAAAAGATACAAAACTGTAAGTAAAACATACAAAAGATACAATACATGCAATTGACCCAACTGGCCAAATTGTCTCTTCCGGGTGAATTTATTGCACCGGATGTATCTTTTTTGAAAAGTAATTACAGTTTTGTATCTTTTGAATTCTACTTACAATTTTGTTTCTTTTTTGTAGGACCCAGCGTCAAAAAGACATAATTAACCTCAGAGGAGAGAGAAATGCATAAAAAGTCATAGATAGATACTATCATTCTCTCTTTTCTTGGACGGATACAACTAGGTCTCATACACCACACTTCACATAAATCATGGATAGATACTATCCTTCTCTCTTTTAATATTGGTCTTATTTCAAATATACATCTATGGATAACATACTATGATCTATTAATGGATAACCATTTTAGTTTTGAAAAATAAACATGACTTGGTGGTTAGACAAAGTAATTTTAAGGTGAAGAACTTGTTATATGTGATCTTTAAGGATGGATAATTGGCACATTTGGTTTCGGGAGTGAGCTTTACCTAAATGATGGATAATTTTTTTTTTGAAGATAATACTCCAATAAATTATATGTGAAGATAGATACTAACTAGGTAACAAACCCTGGATACATGTATGTCCGTTCATATTAGCATTGTCAAGTTTGGTTATCCATGAGAAGCATCCAACATGATATAACTAGTTATATGTGATCTTTAATATTGGTCTTATTTCGAATATACATCAATGGATAATCATATTATGATCTATTAATGGATAATCATTTTAGTTTTGAAAAAATAAACATGACTTGGTGGTTAGGCAAAGTAATTTTAAGATAAAGAACTAGTTATATGTGATCTTTAAGGATGAATAATTGGCAAATTTGATTTCAGGAGTGAGCTAAATTACCTAAACGATGGATAGTTTTGTTTTTGAAGATAATACTGTTGGAATTATGTCCAGTAATCTCTGTACTGTCTCTAGAAAGTAAGAGTATGTCAATGATCAGACATAAGTCATATAATACTGGGGGTCATGATGGCTTGCTAGAGTCCGCTCATGATCTATAAGTTTTGGACTTATTGCCTTTATTATATGATCCCATATGGGTCACACGCCTAAGCTAACGGGAAAATACGAAGGAACGGTTTAGCAGAAGTACGGTAAAAGTGCTAGGCATTTACGGTACTTGGAGAGACTAAAAGGCCTGATTAAATCCAAGGGATTTAATCAGAACAGAGAATTGGGCCCAAAAGCCCATGAGAACTAGAAGGGATTTTAATGACTAAAATCAGACCTAGCTCTCTAATTTTTCTCAGTCTCTGCGCCTCCCATCTCTCTCTCTGCGCCTCCTCTCTAAGCTGGTCTAGCAGCCAAATTTCCCGGTGTGCGTGTGTGAGCCTTTGGAGGATCCATCTCTTGGTGGTTCTGCTGATCTCTGACCCTTACCTCCCATTCCGCTGCAAAACAAGGTAACATGTGAGATCTATTATGTTTCTATTCAAGAGAACCTAGATCTGCATGTTTAGTAGGATGAATCAATCTGAGAATTGAATCAGGAGACACTAAACGATCCAATAGTGGTATCAGAGCCATTGGTTCTGTGGTTTTTCTTGTTTAGAATCATGTTTAGGATTGTTTAAAGAGGTGTTTTTGAATCAATCTACTGATAAGAGAAATCACTTAAGAAACAAAGAATTAAAACCTAAACAAACAAGAAATCGCATGATCCAATCTATATGAATTGGTATGCGTCGGATCGTCCGGATCGAGACAGACGCACAAACCGATCGACGAGGATCGTGTTGCGTGGTCGCGTCCCGATCGAAGGATGGATCGAGTCCCGATCGCGTGGATGGACCGAGCTGATCGCATGGATCGGAAGCTGCGATCGTCCCGCTATCGACCCGCAATCGTCCCGTCCCGTCCCGTCCCGTCCCGTCCAGCTGACCGTCTCAATCTTGGATCGCTCGCGTGCGGCTTGCGGCTGGGCGATGGTGATCGAGGAGCTAGGTCACGACCATGATTGGTTCGTGACCAATTCGGTTCGGTTCGGTTTAAAATTTTAATTAAAATTAATCGTCACGGTTTAATAAACAGACTTAATAAATTTATTAAGTTCTGGTTAAAGCGGGATAAGAAATCCAAAGTCGAAAAATTGGATTTTGTGCCTAAACCAGTGATTTTCTAATTTGATTTGGTTGGACCAAATAAATTGAGAAAATCTGGTTTAGTAAATAACCGGTTGACAATTGTGGTCATCGTAGTAATTAATTTTGGTTTAGACCAATTTTAATGAACCAGACCGGTTATGTCATTTAATTGGGCAATTGGGTTATGTCTTGGACATGAACCAATTCTTGGGCCTCGGGCCAAGAAGTTAAAACAATTGGGCCAATTATTTGAGTCTTTTCTTCAGAATTAATTTAAAATTTATTTTTATAAAATTATAAAATCGATTTTAAGTTAATAAGTTTCCAAATTTGAAATTAGAAAGTTTCTTAAAATAGAAGTTTCTAGATTTGCATGTTTTGGATTTTAGGAAATTTCCATTATTAGAAAGTTTCCAATTTAGGAAGTTTCCAATTTTAGAAAGTTTCCAAAATTAGTAGGTTTCCCAAAAGGGAAAGTTTCCCAAAATAGTAATCTTCTATTTTGGGATGAAATTTTAATAAACCTACAAACCTCAAATAATATCAAGCGTTGGATGTCTTGTCCAGTCTATGTCAGCTGTCGAAGCCCATTCAATTGTACTCATGGCCTTACAGTGTGAGGGTGTCTATCTTTTGCGTGGGTAAGACGGTTTGTGATTCATAAATGTCATTGGGAGTCCCAGACATTAATGATTACATGACTGTATAGTCTGGTTTTCTTGACTGGGCCATCGGGAGTCCCGGGCCTTGAGACATCAGAGTGGATTGGGCCTCGGGCCCAGATTCACAACCAAGAGTTATATCACGGATATAATTAGCCGACATAGGGCTTACCGATATAAGCTAAGGTTGGGTGATGGCCAGTGGCCCACTTTGATCTTAGTTATATGTGGATCTTGGAATCATTATATTCTATTGAGGGTAACTTATGTTATTGAATATAATGCATGATTAATCATATTAAATTTAATAAAAGATTAATCATATTGAACATATTAACTAATAACCTTTTATCTTATATTTCAGCTATGACTACTACAAGCACTCAAAACACATTCTCAATCCGGTCTGTTCTCGAGAAGGATAAGCTGACTGGAACGAACTTCCTGACGTGGTCAAGGAACTTGAGGCTGGTCCTCAAGCAGGAGAAGAAGGATTATGTCCTTCGTGATCCCCTCCCCGAGAGGCCTCCTAACAATGCCGCCAGGACTCTGCATAATGCTTGGGAAAAGCATTCGTCAGATGAAAATGATGTCTATTGCCTGATGTTGGCGACAATGACTGCTGAGCTGCAAATGCAGTTCGAGAGTGTGTTGTCACCCATCGAGATAATGGCAAGCCTGAAATCGCTTTTTCAGGAGCAAGCAAGGACTGAGAGGTTTCAGACAGTTAAGAACCTCTTAGACTGCAAGTTGGCTGCAAATGCGGCAGTGAGTCCTCATGTCTTGAAGATGATGGGTTATCTCGATCATCTTCAGAAACTCGACTGCCCTATCAGCCAGGAACTTGCCTGCGACATCGTTCTGCAGTCTTTACCTGCAAGCTATGATCAGTTCATTCTGAACTTTAATATGCATGGCTTGAGTAAGACATTGCCTGAGCTTCACGGAATGCTCAAGACTGCAGAGCCCAACTTGAGGAAAACCGCCAAGGACCCCAATGTGCTTATGGTACAGAAGGGCAAGGGCTTTAAGAAATCCTCTGCTAAGGATAAGGGAAAGGCTAAGACTGTCCAAGTCTCGGACAAGGACACGCCAAATCCCAAGCCCAAGTCTAAGGCTGGGCCTACTGACATCTGCAGGTTCTGTAAAGAACCAGGGCATTGGAGGAGAGAATGTAAGAAATTCCAAGAAGGTCTAAAGGAATTGAAGAAGAAGACTCTCGAGACTTCTTCATCAGGTATTTTTGTTATAGAAGTTAATACAACTACTTCTGATAATACCTCATGGGTTATGGATACTGGTTGTGGGGCTCATATTTGTACTAATATGCAGGCACTCAGCAACAGTAGGAGGCTGAAGCAAGGACAAGTGGAGCTACGAGTTGGGAATGGAGCGAAAGTTCCTGCACTAGCTGTAGGCACATACTTGTTGTCTTTACCTTCGGGATTGGTTTTAGAACTCAATAATTGTTATTTTGTACCTGCGATAAGCAGAAATATTATTTCAATTTCTTTGTTGGATTTGGAAGGTTATGATTTTTCAGTTAAGAATAAATTATGTTCCTTCAATCGCAACAATTTGTTCTATGGTTGTGCCCCTCTTACGAATGGGCTTTACATACTTAATCAATCCGCGCCAATTTATAACATTGATACCAAACGGTTCAAACCTAATGAGGAGAACCGAACGTTTCTATGGCATTGTCGTTTAGGGCACATCAGCGAGAAACGCATCAAGAGGCTCCATTCGAATGGACTTCTTGGCTCATTTGACTTTGAGTCATGTGAGAAATGCGAATCCTGCATGATGGGCAAAATGACCCCGGCCCCCTTTAATAAACCTAACGAGAGGGCCAGTGACTTATTGGACCTGATACACACTGATGTGTGTGGCCCAATGTCCACAAATGCAAGAGGAAACTATCAGTACTTCATTACCTTCACTGATGATTTCAGTAGGTATGGATATGTTTATTTAATGAAACATAAGTCTGAATCTTTTGAGAAGTTCAGAGAATTCCAAAATGAAGTACATAACCAACTTGGCAAAAGCATTAAGGCTCTTCGGTCCGACCGAGGAGGAGAATACTTAAGCCAAGAATTCAGTGATCATCTAAGAGAGTGTGGGATCGTGTCCCAACTCACTCCTCCTGGAACACCTCAATGGAATGGTGTGTCTGAGAGGAGAAATCGGACCTTATTGGATATGGTTCGATCTATGATGAGTCACAAAGACCTTCCAATATCCCTTTGGGGATATGCTCTGCTAACAGCAGTGTTCACTCTAAATAGAGCGCCATCGAAAGCAGTAGCAAAGACACCATATGAATTATGGACTGGAGTAGCTCCAGTGCTGTCTTATCTTAGAATTTGGGGTTGTGAAGCCTATGTCAAGAGATTAATCTCAGACAAGCTTACACCAAAGTCTGATAAATGCTACTTCATTGGTTATCCGAAGGAAACCAAGGCTTATTACTTCTATCTACGTTCCGAGAACAAGATCTTTGTTGCCCGGGATTGTAACTTTCTTGAGAGGGAGTTTCTCTCTAAGAAAGACAGTGGGAGTAAGGTACTGCTTGAAGAAATTCAAGATGAACAGGATATTGCTCAACCTAATGAGGAAGAGCAGCAGGAGGACCTACAAGAAATTGTAGAGCCTGAACCTGTAGTACCTGAAGTTCGAAGATCCGGGAGGATCCGTCACGAACCCGAGAGATATCAAGGATTCCTCGTGACTAACTGTCATGATCTTCTGATCATTGATGGTGATGAACCATCGAACTTCAATCAAGCTATGATGGGCCCAGATTCCTCTAAGTGGCGTAAAGCCACTGATTCCGAAATGGACTCCATGACAGTCAACCAAGTGTTTTCGTTGGTTGACTTACCCGCTGGTGTAAAAGCCATCGAGTGCAAATGGATCTTCAAAAAGAAGATTGACGTGGATGGAAATGTCCAGATTTATAAAGCCAGGTTGGTGGCAAAAGGTTTCAGACAAGTTCACGGTGTGGATTACGATGAAACCTATTCACCAGTGGCTATGATGAAATCTATTCGGATTCTTCTAGCAACTGCAGCTTTTCATGATTATGAAATTTGGCAGATGGACGTGAAAACCGCCTTCCTGAATGGTATTCTGGAAGAGGATGTGTATATGACGCAACCTGACGGTTACATAGATCCAAAGAATGCTGGAAAAGTATGCAAGCTTCATAAATCCATTTATGGATTGAAGCAAGCATCGAGGAGCTGGAATCTTCGTTTTGATGAAGCGATCAAGCAATTTGACTTCATCAGAAACGAAGAAGAACAATGCGTGTATAAGAAAACTAGTGGGAGCAAGATAGTATTTCTTATTCTGTATGTCGATGACATACTGCTTCTCGGAAACGACGTTCCAATGCTGAAGTCGGTAAAGGACTGGCTTGGAAGTTGTTTTTCCATGAAAGACATGGGTGAAGCCGCATACGTTCTTGGAATCAGGATCTACCGGGATAGATCTAGAAGGCTGATAGGCTTGTGTCAAGATTCATACATTGACAAAGTCCTACAAAGATTCAGCATGAAAGATTCCAAGAAGGGCTTCACGCCAATGGTACATGGCACAACGCTAAGCAAGAAGCAGAGCCCTACGACGGCTGCTGAGCTTGAGCGCATGAAGAATATTCCTTATGCATCTACAATAGGATCTGTCATGTATGCCATGATCTGTACTCGTCCTGATGTTGCTTATGCATTAAGCATGACGAGTAGATACCAGTCAAATCCAGGTGAAAACCATTGGATTGCCGTCAAGAACATCCTGAAGTATCTAAGACATACTAAGGACAAGTTCTTGGTATACGGTGGAAGTGATGTGCTTAAAGTCAGTGGATTCACGGACGCAAGTTTCCAGACAGACCAAGATGATTTCCGGTCACAGTCCGGTTATATCTTTTGTCTGAATGGCGGTGCAATCAGTTGGAGAAGCTCCAAGCAAGACACCGTTGCTGATTCCACTACAGAAGCTGAATATATCGCCGCTTCAGAAGCTGCGAAGGAAGCTGTTTGGATACGAAAGTTCATTATTGAACTAGGTGTGATACCAAATGCGGCTGAGCCTCTGGCACTGTTTTGTGATAACAATGGTGCTATTGCTCAGGCAAAGGAACCAAGATCACACCAGAAATCCAAGCATGTTCTAAGAAGATTTCACTTGATACGTGACATCATTAATAGAAAGGAAGTCAAGATCAGCCGAGTTCAGACTGATGATAACGTCGCTGATCCGTTGACAAAGCCACTCCCAAGACCTAAGCTCGAGTTCCTGACTGAAGCTGTAGGCATTAGAAACATTGAAATGTAATCTAAATTTGAGTGGGAGTTTGAGGGCTTTATTTAGTTATTTGATATGTTCTTGTAAAACATTTTATGTTTAATAAAATTATTATTTCAAGATTATTTTAACTGTGATGAAATAATCGTTCCAAAGTGATATGAACCATTTTGTAGGTCATCGAAGTAAGTGACTTGATCTTGAGTTATCAAAGTCATTTAGCTTGATCATGAGACCCTATATTTGATAGATGGCTTATATCATCATGTCCCTAGTCGAAGGTTGTTGAAATTGGAACACCAACAACCGTGTGAGACTAGATTGGTATGTGACTTATGACAAAGTCTCAGTGTGTCATAGATGCGCGGCATCAAAGTCAGTACATAGGTGTATGTAGGGTACATACGACCGGACAAGACCCGATTATAAGAACTCTTCAGGATATTTATATCTGTGTCATAAGAGATTCTTACTACGACTATAGAGTATAGTCCTTAGACCTGAGTTCGCATGCATGTGACTGCACATGAACTAATGCGCTTTGATCATTGTCTAATGCTGTCGTTAAGCGATAGTTATAAGGACCTTGTTTGGGTGTATTATGAAATGAGTAGTTTACAGTGATGGAACAAGACGGGATTTGTCCCTCCAATATAAATGGAGTGAATATCTCTAGGCCAATCGGAGATTTGAATACTGGAAAATGCATGGCCATGCTCAAACGGACTTTCCCGAGTCGTTTGGATTGTCAGTATCAAATCAGAGTCCGATGAACAAGATTAGGCTTTATAAGGATGACACTAATCTTGCCTTATGACTAATCGAGATATTGAGACAAAAGGATTATGAATACAGAGATTCCAGTTCAAGTGGGAGATTGTTGGAATTATGTCCAGTAATCTCTGTACTGTCTCTAGAAAGTAAGAGTATGTCAATGATCAGACATAAGTCATATAATACTGGGGGTCATGATGGCTTGCTAGAGTCCGCTCATGATCTATAAGTTTTGGACTTATTGCCTTTATTATATGATCCCATATGGGTCACACGCCTAAGCTAACGGGAAAATACGAAGGAACGGTTTAGCAGAAGTACGGTAAAAGTGCTAGGCATTTACGGTACTTGGAGAGACTAAAAGGCCTGATTAAATCCAAGGGATTTAATCAGAACTGAGAATTGGGCCCAAAAGCCCATGAGAACTAGAAGGGATTTTAATGACTAAAATCAGACCTAGCTCTCTAATTTTTCTCAGTCTCTGCGCCTCCCATCTCTCTCTCTGCGCCTCCTCTCTAAGCTGGTCTAGCAGCCAAATTTCCCGGTGTGCGTGTGTGAGCCTTTGGAGGATCCATCTCTTGGTGGTTCTGCTGATCTCTGACCCTTACCTCCCATTCCGCTGCAAAACAAGGTAACATGTGAGATCTATTATGTTTCTATTCAAGAGAACCTAAATCTGCATGTTTAGTAGGATGAATCAATCTGAGAATTGAATCAGGAGACACTAAACGATCCAATAAATACTCCAATAAATTATATGTGAAGATAGATACTAAGTAGGTAACAAATCATAGATACATGTATGTCCGTCCATATTAGCATTGTCAAGCTTGGTTATCCATGATAAGCGTCCAACATGATATTATTGGTCTTATGTCGAATATACATATATGGATAACGTAATATAATCTATTAATGGATATGTAACAAACCATGGATACATGTATGTCCGTCCATATGTGGAAGATATTAACTTAGTCAAGTTTGGCTATCCATGAAAAGCGTCCAGCACGTGATATGATTGTGGTAGTATCCACGAATAGATGAGATTGTAGACACCTACTCTAAACTATTCATTCGAAACTTTTGTAATAAGTCCGATTTTGATTTTTTTTTTAAATTTCGGTACATCGGCCGGTTTTATCTCCATTCAGTCGGTCTATATTGCCGGAAACCTCCCATCCGCCAATCTATCAACCTTCAAAAAATGGGGGGGGGGGTTGAATTAATATAAAGTAAGAAAGAGAAAGAGGGGGGAAAAAAGAAAAAAAATAATAATAAAAAGGATGGATAGTTATGAAAAAGTGGAAAACTATCCGTCAAAATGCCATGTACAGAATACGCAGGGATAAAACTGTCTTTCTCGAGTGGGACCTACAAAAAAAAGATACAACTTTGCAATAAGTTTTAGAAAGATACAAAGTGTCATAAAAAGTTAAAAAGATACAATACATGCAATAAACCCCCTCCGGGTCTGCATTTTTTTTCAATCACATATAATCAATTTGATTAAATTTTTCAAATTCACTAAAAAGAGTAGATTTTTTCCGCATCTAACATGATTGGGTGAATTGCACTGGCTGTATCTTTTTATATTTTTTGTTGCAATCTTGTATCTTTCAAAAAGACTTTACATTTGTGTATCTTTTTTTGTAGACCCCACGTGTAAAAAGACAATTTTATCCTCAAACTTTCTTTTCCTCACATTTTTCTTTTTCTTTTCCACCGAAAATCAACTCATTCCTTTTTCTTTTCTTTTTCTTTTTTCTTTTCTTTTCCTTTCCCTTCTCTTTCTTACTTTTTCATTTATTTTCACCCCTTGGTTTTTGAACGGTGGATAGGTTCCGATATAAGATATTTTTGGCCATTTAGATCAGCGGAATGGAGAGAGAATTTAACGATCTACCGGAATTCGAAAAAAAAAAAATTTGGACATAAAAAAAATTTGCGAGTGGATAGTTATGAGTAGATATCTACAATATCTATCCACGTGGATACTACCACATACAAATATTGTCCATCATAAGTGTTTAGCATGTGATATAAGTCATTGTAGTGTCCACGAATAATCGAACCAAAATATTTTGTGTCTACGGATCACAATAATGTGATCTCTTGACCATCCTATTGTCCATCATAAGCGTTTAGCACATATTTTGGACATCTTGTCCATCATCATTCATGTTAAACCATCTTGTTAAGCGTCTTGTTCACTAATAATCATATGTTAAACGTTTACCCATGGTAAACATGGTCTACACCTACTCTATGTCCACAAATTCACAATCATATGAACTCTTAACCAACTTTTGTCCGTTAGATCCGTACTTTGTGTCCACGGATCATAAGCGTTTACCCATGGTAAGCATCTTGTTAAGCATTTTGTCCATCATATGTTAAACCATCTTGTTAAGCATGAGATGTGATAAGGTTCCAAATTCTTGTTGAGCATCTTGTCCACGAATAATCATATGTTAAACATTTACCCATGGTAAACATATTTTTGGATTCATCATTCATGTGATCGTCTAACATCATATGTTAAATCATCTTGTTAAGCATCTTGTCCATCATAAGTATCCACGTGGATGGATAAACTATCCATTCGCAATTTTTTTTTAAGTCCAATTTTTTTTTTTTTTGGATTTCCGATAGATCGATCGATTCTCTCTCCATTCCGATGATCTATAAGTCCGAAAACCTCACCCAATTCATCCTATCCACAGTCAAAAAAACGTGGGGTAGAAATTAATACATAAAGTAAGAAAGAGAGTGTAAGAGAAAAGAAAATAATTAAAAAAAAAAATCGGATGGATAGAAGATGAATTGTGGATAGCTTTGTATAATTAACTATCTATAACTAAAAGACAAAAAACAAGGTTAAATGGTCATTAACCACCACTAAAAGACAAAAAAAGATACACAATTGCAAAAAGAATTTGAAAGATACAATTTTGCTATTACTTTTCAAAAAAGATATACTGGGTGCAATTATTCCAAGATGATTTGTGTTTTTTAAAACGGGAAAACTTTTTTAGCATGATGAAAAAACATAATACTATATGAACATGCTTAGAATATAATGTCATTTATTATACTATTTACTATGTCATACCATTCTATTTACTCAGAGAATGAAAATTGTAAATTAGGAATAATTGAACCCAAAGAGAAACACGTATTGTATGATACCGCCAAAGAATATATACTGATAGAGAACTAAACCGTATAATAGAAATAGTAACAGGAAACTATCGAATCCAAATAGAAGATCTTTATCGGTACCATAATGTACACTCTTCTATTTGAGTTTGGTAGTTTCCTAATTTACAGTTTCAATTATAGGATTTAGATTTAGTTACCAACAGTGTGTTATCCCAGTGGCTTATAATACGGAGGTTGATCTCTCGTGTCTCTGTTTCGATTCCCGTTGGGAGAAGGACCTTTCGTCATGTCTTAATTTTGACGAAAGAAAAGAAGCTCAATTCACCCCGGCTCAGAGAAATTAGTCGGGCTTAAGACCCGAATCACCTCCTGGTTAAATAAAAAAAAAACTATAGGATTTAGTTCCCTAACAGTATAAGTTTTTTGTCAGTACCATATTGTACGTTCTTCTATTTGGATTTGATAGTTCCATAATATTCATTATATGGTTTAGTTCTCTATCAATATATGTTATTTTCCAGGACCATGATGTTCGTTTAATATGCATGAATACATATAGTATGTATTGACAGATGGTGGAGTGAATTGTACCGAGTGTATTTTTTACTATTTTTTGTGCACTTTAGTATTTTTTTATGCTTACTAGCAATCTCGTATCTTTTTTCAACTTTTGTGTTCTTTTGTCCAAAATGCTTATAGCCTTTCCTTTTTTTTTTTTTCTTTTCTACTCATTCTCTTTTACTTGATATATTATTTCACCCTTTAGTTTTTTGACGGTGTATAGGATGGCGGAGGTGAGGTTTTCAGCCATAGAGACTGTCGGAATGGAGATATAATCGGTCGATGTACCGGAATAAAAAAAAAATCGGACTTAATACGGAAGTTTCGAGTGGAAAGTCTATACTAGGTGGACACTATCACATTCATATCACATGCTAGACGCTCCCAATGGATAACAGGTGGCCACGTGAAATTTTGCTTTTGGGTGGATAGTGGGGCTCATCGTAATATGTATCCACAGATTCACGATCATGTGAGCTCGTGCCTCCTTCTGTTTATCAGGATTCACGATCATATGATCATGGTAGTATCCATGAATAGTCGCTATTGTCCAAATGAGCTCTTAAAACTGTGTTTACTAGGTATCATTTCACGATCATGTGAACTCTTGGCCATCTTCTGTCCATCGGAAGCGTCTAGCATGTGTAGTATCCACGAATAATCGATATTGTCCACTATATCTCTTTTAAAATGTGTTTACCAGAGCTCAGGTGGACAGTAGCGACTATTCGTGGACACTACCACGATCATATGTAACACTAAATCTCTTGTTCATGTGTTCTATGTACACATATTCTTAATAATATGGACGCTTGACCACCTGCTATACATCAGAAGCATGTAGTATGTGATATTTATTGTGTGGCTAGGAATCATCATGTGATATGATCGTGGTAGTGTCCATGAATAGTCAATATTGTCAAAATGAGCTCTTAAAACTGTGTTTACTAGATATCATTTCACGATCATGTGAACTCTTGGCCACCTTATGTCCATCGGAAGCGTCTAACATGGGTAGTATTCACGAATAGTCGATATTGTCCACTAGATCTCTTTAAAATGTGTTTACCATAGCTAATGTGGACAGTAGCGACTACTCGTGGACACTACCACGATCATATGTGACACTAAATCTCTTGTTCATGTGTTCTATGTAAACATATTCTTGATAATGTGGACTCTTGGCCACCTACTATTCATCAGAAGCATTTAGTATGTGATATTTATTGTGTGGCTAGGAATAAATAATTAATTTGGTCCACATATTTGAGTCTTACAAGAGAATGTCCTGAAAACATACTTGCTTTTTGTTAGCAGGGATAAGGTGTTGGGAATGTCCTGAAATCATACTTGTAATCACTCTAGAGATAGTTGTGTTGTCGAGATTGGACATTCATATAATACTAGGTGATCATAATGTTTTGCTAGAAGCCACTTGTGATCTGTGAGTTATGAACTCATTGCTAGTATTATATGATCCTACAGGGTCACACACCTAAGCAAACTGGATGTATTATATGGGAATGATCATTAGTGTAATGATCTGGTGAATGTATATTCGATATACATTCAATGGCGAGTTTCTGAAGTAGTGTCGATCGACACAAAGGTGTATCGATCGACACAGATCGCGAACCAAAATACTGATTTTGGTTTATGACTTAATTAACTACGGTTTAAACCTTGGTTAATTAGGTCGTGGTAAAAGTCTATATATATGAGATATATGCACGACTTTTACACAACCTGAACTCAATTCACAGCCACCTTTGAGAAACTAAGAAATCCCTGAGAGATCCGATGTCTACGACACTAGCATCCCATCCGTTCCAGTTTGTGTGCGTGTGGATACCAGTAGAGGCGCAGCACTTGAGGCGCTAGTGAATCTCGAATACCTGTTCATCTTCCGCTGCTAATCTCCAGGTAATTCGAGATCCTTATGATTCAATAAACCTAAACCCTAGATCCTAGGCTATGGAATTTATACTTAGGGTTGCCTAATGTGATTAGAACCGCTAGAAATTCCTTCAGTAGTATCAGAGCCTTAGGGTTTATCCTATTGAATCTAACAGCATGATATTCGAATTAGATGAATTTGAATCGATATATGTGATATATGCTGCTAGATTGTGTTTGTTCAAGGTAATCGCGTTTTAGGGTTCTTGTTCATAAACGATTATGTGGTTTCGCATAGTGTCAATCGACACCAATCTGGTGTCGATCGACACCAATCTGGTGTCGATCGACACAATATGGAAACCCGAATGAAATTTTAGGTTTCGATCACAAAGGTCGAAGTTCCTAATGCCCTATCGTGTCGATCGACACAAAAGTTGTGTCGGTCGACACGGACCTTGCGAATGGTTTAATCGGTTCAATTGGATTTGACCGGTTATCACGCTTGGTTAAAATTGGCTAAATCGGTTCAATTGGATGAATCAGTTCAATTGGATTGGACCAGTTATCACAATTGGTTTAAACCGGTTTGACCGGTTAATTACGGTTTGATTGAATTGGGTTGATGTCGACTGACACAAGTGTTGTGTCGATCGACACTAACTGGTTATCGAACCGGTTCAATTTGATTGACCGGTTATCGCAAATGTTTTAGGTTTGGTAGTGTCGATCGACACACGGAGTTGTGTCGGTCGACACACCATTCGGGTTTTTTGGTTATTGAACCAGAAATCGCAAAAACCAAACTAAAGACTTAACCCTTTTCTTAGAATAATTAAAACTCAATTAGATTAGTTGTTTTAATTAATTATAATCCTTCTAAGATACATATATGATATGTATATATTAAATTAAAAGTTTCGTTCCTCAAACTAAATATCAAGTAATCCTTGATGTCTTCCCAATCTTTTCAACTGTCAAGACTCGTTTCATTGTGCGATAGACTTGCAGTGCAAGGTGTCCACAATTACATGAGTAAGGCAGTAGGTAATCGTGTTGATAGGCTTGCAGTGCAAGGCGTCAACAATTACATGGCTTAAGAGATTGATTTACTTGACTGGGCTATCAAAATCGTTTTGGGCCCAGAGACATCAGGTGGATTTGACATGAGATGTCAATCCACAACCAAGAGTTATATTGGATATAACCAGCAAAGTTGTTGCTTACCTAGATAGCTGAAATTTGGGCGATGAGCCAAAGCTCACTCAAGTTTTAGTAAAGTATGGGTCTTGGATCATTATATTCATTTGAGGAAACATTGTTTTGAATATAATGCGAGTTTTCTTAATAGTTAAGATTTTTCATTTCTTGAACATCATAACTAAAATTCTTTCCTTTCTTACTCCAGCTATGACTAGCACAAACCATCACAACAATTTTTCCCTGAGATCTGTCCTTGAGAAGGACAAGCTAAATGGATCTAACTTTCTGGAATGGTATCGGAACTTGAGAATTGTTCTCAAGCAGGAGAAGAAGGACTATGTCCTTGAGAAAGTTCTCCCCAGAAAGTACCGACCCAATGCCTGGCAGTCATAGAAGGATGCTTGGGATAAACATTCTAATGATGTGGTCGATGTGTGTTGTCTCATGTTGGCTACCATGAACTCGGATTTACAGAAACAATTCGAGAACGTGGAGTCACCAATAGAGATGGTCACTAGCTTGAAAAGTATGTTTCAGGAGCAGGCACGAACTCAGATATACCAGACGGTTAAGTCTCTAATTGAGTGCAAGCTACCAAAGGACGGACCAGTTAGTCCTCATGTCATTAAGATGATGGGTTATATTGATAACCTGGGGAAACTGGATTGTCCCATTAGCCAAGAGTTGGCTACTGACATCATTCTGCAGTCACTGCCGTCAAGCTATGATCATTTTGTTATGAACTACAACATGAACAACTTGACAAAGACTTTGACTGAGTTGCATGGGATGCTCAAAACTGCTGAACCTAACATCAAGAAGGACACCCCAAATGTCCTTATGGTACAAAAGGGTAAAAAGTTTAAGAAACTTGGTAAGAACAAAGGTGATGGCAAGACGAGCTCGATTGTGAATCCAAACGAGTCTAACCATGCTCCTAAGGTTAAAACTGGTCCTTCTAAATATGATAAGTGCCATTATTGTAATGGTTATGGGCATTTGAAAAGAAACTGCAATAAATTCCTAGAAGATTATGAGAAGCTGAAGAAGACGTATGAGACTTCTTCTTCAGGTATTTATGTTATATAAGTAAATGTTACTATCTCTGGTCCTACATCTTGGGTATTGGATGCCAGCTGTGGTGCTCATATTTTGTACAAAAATGCAGGGCTTAAGCAACAGTAGGACTTTGGAGAAAGGACAAGTGGACCTGCGCGGTGGAAATGGAGCAAGAGTTGTTACATTAGCCGTAGGAATTCATTTGTTTTTACCTTCTGGCATGGTTTTAGAACTTAATAATTGCTACTATGTACCTGCTATAAGCAGAAATATTATTTCTATTCCTTGTTTGGATTTAGAAGGATATCAGTTTTCAATTATGAATAAATGTTGTTCATTTGATTACAGTGATATATTTTATGGTAGCGGTCCATTATAGAATGGACTTTATGTTCTAAACCAAAGTGTGCCAGTCTATAACATTAGTACTAAGAGATTCAAGTCAGAAGACACGAATCAAACTTTTCTCTTGCATTGTCGTTTGGGCCGCATAAATGAGAAACGGATTCGGAAGCTACATAGTGATGGGCTTTTGGGCTCATTTGATTATGAATCATGTGAGAAATGTGAATCTTGTTTATTATGAAAAATGACTAAGGCCTCTTTTAACAAAAAAAGAAAGGGCCAGTGACTTATTGGGCCTTATACATACTGATGTGTGTGGCCCGATGAGCACAAGTACTAGAGGAATCTTTCAGTATTTCCTTACCTTCACTGATGATTTCAGTAGGTATGGTTATGTCTATTTAATGAGACATAAGTCAGAATCTTTTGAAAAGTTCAAAGAGTTCCAGCATGAAGTACAGAAACAACTTGGCAAAGGTATTAAGGCTCCACGATAAGATCGTGGAGGTGAATACTTAAGTCAAAAATTCAGTGATCATCTGAGAGATTGTGGAATTATTTCACAACTCATTCCTCCCGGAACGCCCCAATGGAATGGAGTTCCAGCATGAAGTTACTCATATCTTCCATTATCCTTCTGGGGATACGCACTAGAAACGTCTGCGTTTACACTAAATAGGGTTCCATCAAAATCAGTTACAAAGACACCACATGAGATGTGGACTGGAAATGTTCCTAATTTGTCTTTCATGAAGATTTGGGGTTGTGAGGCTTATGTAAAACGTTTAATCTCTGATAAGCTCACACCCAAATCCGATAAGTGCTACTTCGTTGGTTATCCTAACGAGACCAAGGTATATTACTTTTACAACCGGTCCGAGAACAAAGTGTTTGTTGCTCGGAGCTGTGTTTTACTTGAGAGAGACTTTCTTTCCAAGAAGAACAGTGGGAGTAAAGTGCAACTCGAAGAAATTCAAGAATCACATGAGACTGCTCAAGTTGATGAGGAAGAGCAGCAGTTGGATCTACAAAGAGTTGTAGAACCTACACCTGTGGTGCCTGAAGTTCGCAAATCCGAAAGGATTCGTCACGAACCCGAGAGATTTGGATTTCTCGTGACTAATTGCCATGATCTGTTGATCATTGACAGTGACGAGCCTGCGAATTTTGAAGAAGCAATGATGGGCCCTGACTCCGAAAATGGCTGAAAGCCGCTGAATCCGAAATGGGATCCATGTCACAGAACCAAGTATGGACTTCGGTTGATTTACCCGATGGTGTAGAAGCCATTGAGTGTAAATGGATTTTCAAGAAGAAAAGCTGACGTGGATGGTAATATTAAGATATACAAAGCTAGGTTGGTGGCAAAAGGTTTCAAGCAAATTCATGGTATAGACTATGAAGAAACCTATTCCCCAGTCACTATGCTTAAGTCCATTCGGATTCTCCTAGCAATCACCGCTCATTATGATTATGAGATCTGGCAGATGGATGTGAAAACAGTTTTTCTTAATGGAATTCTGGAAAAGGATGTGTACATAACACAACCTGAAGGTTTCATTGATCCTAATGCTGCTAGGAAGGTATGCAAGCTTCATCGATCTATTTATGAATTGAAGCAAGCATCTTAGAGTTGGAATCTTCGTTTTTGATGAAGCGGTCAAAAGTTTGACTTCATCAGGAACGAAGAGGAACTGGGTGTTTTCAAGAAGACTAGTGGGAGCGTAGTTGCATTTCTCGTACTGTATGTAGATTACATACTCCTTCTCGGAAATGACGTTCCATTGCTTCAGTCTGTTAAGACTTGGCTCGGAGGTTGTTTTTCAATGAAGCCGCATACATTCTTGGAATAAGAATCTATAGAGATAGATTAAACAAGCTAATTGGATTGTGTCAAGATACTTATATTGATAAGGCCTTACACAGGTTCAATATGCATGATTCCAAGAAGGGCTTCATACCAATGTCTCATGGCATTACCCTTAGCAAGACGCAGTGTCCTTCGACACATGTTGAGCGAGAGCGCATGAGAATCAGACTAATGCTATAGGCATTAAATCTCTTAAGATGTGATCTTGGTTTTAGTGGGAGTTGTTTTGGTTATGATATGATGTTCATATAGACATATTATGGTTATGTTATTTTAATGAAATTTGTTTCAGTATTTTTTAATTATGTTATTAAATAATAGTCCCAAAGTAATTTATGACACTTTATAGGTCATCAAGTATGTGACTTAATCATGAAACCGTATAAGTAATAAATGACATAAATTATGTTGGTCCCTGGTCAAGTTTGTTAAAGTGGGACATTAACAACCGCGTGAGACTAGTATGTGAGGTGACTGATGACTAAGTTTCATGGAGTCATTAATAAGAGTATTAAAGTCAATCACATAGATATGTGTTAGAGAACACAAGATCGGACATGACCCGTTAATGAGAACTCTACAGGATAGTTATATAAGTGTCATGAGAGTTTTCATTACGACTATAGAGTATAGTCCTTAGACCTGAGTTCATCATGTTTTCTTACATGTGAATTGGTCCGCTTTAATTTTGTCAAACGTCAGCGTAACAGGTGACTACAAAGGCATTGATTGGGCGTATCATGAAGTGTGTGAAGGAATAGGGATGGAACAAGATGGGATTTGTCCCTCATATATAACAGGAGATAAATATCTCATGGCCCATCGAAGATTTGATACTGAGAAATGTGTGGCCGCACTCAAACGAGGTGATTGTCAGTCGTTTATCTTGTCAGTATAAATCAGAGTTCGATGAACATGATATTGGCTTAATAAGGATGACACGGACTTGCCTTATGCCAGATCGAAATATAGAGACGAATGGATTATGGGAATAGATGATTCCAGTACAAGTGGGAGATTGTTGGGAATGTCCTGAAATCATACTTGTAATCACTCTAGAGATAGTTGTGTTGTCGAGATTAGACATTTATATAATACTAGGTGATCATAATGTTTTGCTAGAAGCCACTTGTGATCTGTGAGTTATGAACTCATTGCTAGTATTATATGATCCTACAAGGTCACACACCTAAGCAAACTGGATGTATCATATGAGATTGATCATTAGTGTAATGATCTGGTGAATGTATATTCGATATACATTCAATGGCGAGTTTCTGAGGTAGTGTCGATCGACACAAAGGTGTATCGATCGACACAGATCGCGAACCAAAATATTGATTTTGGTTTATGACTTAATTAACTACGGTTTAAACCATGGCTAATTAGGTCGTGGTAAAAGTCTATATATATGAGATATATGCACGACTTTTACACAACCTGAACTCAATTCACAGCCACCTTTGAGAAACTAAGAAATCCCTGAGAGATCCGATCTCTACGGCATTAGCATCCCGTCTGTTCCAGTTTTTGTGCGTGTGGATACCAGTAGAGGCGCAGCACTTGAGGCGCTAGTGAATCTCGAATACCTGTTCATCTTCCGCTGCTAATCTCCAGGTAATTCAAGATCCTTATGATTCAATAAACCTAAACCCTAGATCCTAGGCTATGGAATTTATACTTAGGGTTGCCTAATGTGATTATAACCGCTAGAAATTCCTTCATAGTCTTTTTAACATCAAAAATCATTGAAAACAAATACAAAAGTGCACCTAAACATAAAAAGATACATGTTTGCTTTTACAAACTTAAAAGATATAGGTATTGTTCGTTTGACAGTCGCAGAAGGCCTGTGACTGCGACCATTTGTTGTTCGTTTACCAATCGCAGCATCCTGCGATAGTCGCAGCGATCAGTCGCAGGTCGCCTGCGATCGGATTTTCAATCGCTATATATTTTCAGCGATGCGATTTGATTCGTGCGATTAGTCGCTGCGATTGATCGCGCGATTACCAAACGAACAACCTTGCGATCGTATATAAAATAAAATAAAATAATTTTAATAAAAATAAATTTAAAATTTAAATTAAATAAAAAATAAAAATAGATTCAAATAAAATAAATTAAAATAAAATAAAATTAAATAATAATATATGTAAAGGAAAATATAATAAAATTAAAATTTACATTTTTTTATAAATTAACATAATATATTAAACGAAAATAAAAGAAAATAAAATATTAATACAAATATATAATAAAAATAAAAAATTTAAAAATTAAAAATATATGAAAATAAAATGAATATTAATATATAATTAAAAATAAAATAAAAAATGAAAATGAAGAGTAAAAAACAAAAATATTAATATAGAATAAAATTAAATGACAATTGAAATTAAAATAAAATAAAAATAAATAAAATTATAATATTAAGATATAATTAAAATTAGTTTATTATATAAAATTTCAATAAACTAAAATAAATTAAATTAGGTGAATTTTTTTAAAAAAAAAATTAATAAAAATTAGAATAAGTTTAAAATAAATTAAAATATAAAATAAAAATTAATCGCACGATTATAAAACGAACAACCTTACGATCAGTCGCAGCGATTAGTCGCGCGACTGCAAAACGAACAATCTTGCGATCAGTCGCATCGATTAGTCGCGCGACTGCAAAACGAACAGGTCGCTGCGACTGAAAAACGAACAGGGCCACACTCATTGCAATTAACTTACAAATGGTGTCATACTATGTTTGGTGGCGATTATGGAATAGAACACATACGCAAAAAATACTTCTTAAAAAACTGTGGTCAGCAAGAGTAAAAAAAAAAGTTTGAACAGTGCAATGAATAGAACTTAGAATAGTACACATGCGTGTAAAACAATATATTACTAGGATTTTTGGTTAATGCCTTACTTTAACTTATTATGTTGGCTATATTGTTAATTCTAATGCTCAATATGGACATTTGGCAAATTGACCATATATTCTATACTTCTAATCAATCATATGCATGAACCAGGTAACCTGACTCAATTCAGGATTCGACCAATCCCAAAATAGATAATGTTCTAAACAATGTACTTAAAAACCATATTTGGATGTGTAATTTAACTGAAACCAAAACCAAATAAATTTTATAAAAGGTTGCTTAAATATATTGTAGCTCGAGAAATATTTTTAACTGCATAACACACCGTCTTTTTTTTTTTTTTTGACAAACTTTCATTCATTCACAGATTAAACTTCAAAAGTACAATAAAAAAAAAAAAAGTAAGCATCCTTTTTTTTGTCAACAACATTCTCTTTAAATACAAACATAAAGTTTAAGAATAAAAGAAGTTAGCAAGGATAAATTCTCCCGAAGGAGTGACAGTGAAGATAAGACAAGACTCAACTGCGTCAAGATGAGACTCACGTTAGAACCGGACTCAAGAGAAACAATCATATTATGTCGTGATTTGAAAACCAATCCTTACTTCCGTAAATCGTCGCTAAGACGAAACCGGTTGCATTTTGCGAACAAGATAGCAAAACAGTAAAGGAATTGAAGTATCTCTTCCCATTATAGGAAGAGGATAAAATCAATCTTTTCCGGTGAAGGAACAAAGACTAAAAAGTTCTCTCCCGTAAAAGGGAGGAGGGTAAGTGATCTCTCTAAGGCAAAGGAGGAAATTAAAAATGCCTTATGGTGTGGAAAAAATAAGAATTGAACCCTTGGTCGTTTGATAGAAGTCGATGCAAGAAACTAAGTTTGGACTTAAGATAGAGGAAAATCCCACTTTGTGATTCTCATGGTGCATGCCCGAAAAGGCAATCTGGCCGAAAGAGAGCAGATCGTGGATCATGAATGACTGCGGCTTCACGAATGGATTGGCAGATAGAGGGCCTTCCCTTAACGAAGGTATGTTCATGACTGGCTGGGAACGGGATCCGCCAGTGAGGATGGAAGCTGATGGCAACCGTTAGCGGAGTTTCTTGGTTAGAGTAGCTCCGGTGGAGATGAGAATTTGGCAAGTAGAACTCTGAACCATGAGGTGGAGGAAGCGCAAGCTTAATCCGGGAAAAGGAGGTAGTGATCTTCATGAGCTTCTGGAGAAAAGTTTAGATCCGGTGACCTTCCTACGGCGGCCGATATCGTCAGCTTCAAGATTGAAGTCTATCATCCGGAGACAAATAGATGAGGTCATGGACATATAAGAGGAGTAAACAAAACCCGATACAGAGTATCGAGGAAAGGCGACAAAGAAGGGCTCTGATAGAGTAAATGAGGAGGCATAATGTCGTTGATCAGAAATGGTTTGTCAGAGAAGTCTCCACCACATGACAAAGCGAGGCTATTGATTTTAGAAGTTGAAAAACAAGCCTCGGCGGAGATCCACAAGCCGGTAAAAGAAAAACCAGTCGTCAACCGGAAGTGATACTGCGAGGCGACAATTGACAACAAATGATGGAGGAAGGAGACCATCAGGAGGGATCTCCGACATCCTATGTGTGAAGCATGAAAGGCGACTCGCCTTAGTAATGTACCCATCTACAGAGAGGGCTGGTGGGAGCATAGAGTACATGACACTGAAGCTAGAGCAGTGTACCATCAATGTAGGGAGAACTGGTGGATCCGATGGCGGATCTGGCGGCTCTGACAGTCGAGAAGACTCTCACAACACTAATTGAACCAGATCTGATAGCTCTGCATGAAGGATCAAAGAAGATTTTTACAATGGACTACGAGCAAGAGATAAAGCACGGTAAGAGCAACGAACACTCACCAGCGGTAAAGTAGATGGCGGAGGAGGTGAGCCAGATGAGCATCACCGTCTCCAGGCGGCTAAGATTTCTTCACGCCGTGGTGAGACAGTTCTTCGGGTGAGCCCCGGAAGGGACCCGAGAGTGAGAAGCATCGCTTCTCAGGCAGAAGATCCAGCATAGAGAGCTCGTCTCCGTGAGCCCATGGCAGATCAAAATTGATGGAACGCATGGGATGTCGTGCTCGAGAAAAAATATTCCTAGAGCGAACTCATCTTTTTCTTCCCTCCCTCTTATCTTTCTTAAGTGCATAACACATCCACATATATTTTTATGTGATCACTCCTAAAAGTAAACTAAACTGGTTCGGTGTGACTTACATAGATAATCCCATTTCACAAAACGTCAACAAAATATGTTAGTTATTGTTTTAATTTTTAAATTAGAAGTCTAGTTCATTGTAGAGTCCCACAAATCCATATATCTATACTTTGTATGTATCACACAACAAATAATGTTTAATATTTTGAACGTAAACTAAGAAATTTACTTGCGACTGTCAAAAGTAAAATATACTCTCTGCTCACTAAACTGATGATAACTACTGATTATGTACCTTTACTCGTGACGATCAAAAGTAGAATACAATCGTGGACTGTTCGTCACCTGTCATACACGGGCATACTACGTATAACTCTTGAAATCTGTCATCGCAAGAACAATAAATTTCTGGACATCAGCTTTTTGGCTGCCAAGAGCTTGCATAAAGTAGATTGAGAAGATGTGTTCTACATTTTTGTGTGCTGGACCTAGTTTAACACACAACAAGGCAAAAGTTCCCTGAAAAATTGTTTACACGCCAAAGGTTGAGGGAGGACTTGGAGTGAAATCGATTAAGGAGAGAAATGTGGTAAGCTGTTTAAAGCTCATATGGCGTCTGGTTTCTGGACATTAATTGGCTTTGGGGTTCTTGGAATCATTTGACTCTGTTGCGGAAGCAAAAAAAATTTAGGATGTGAAGAGTACGAATCAAGGTTTTTGAATGTGGAAAAAGTTAATAAAATACTGAGACAAGGCGAAAGAGTTCCACAAAATTGAGATTAAAAAATGGAGAATCAGTCTCTTTCTGGTTTGACAAGTGGGCTTTGCAAGTCGATTATGTGAAATAACAGGTGTGAGAGGGTATATCGATTTGGGCATCACGACAACATCCACAGTTGCAGAAGTCATTCGAGATCATAGAAGAAGAAGACATAGATCTGACAGTCTGAATCTCATTGAGGATGAGATAGATAGAGTCAAGAAGGAAAGAGTGAATCGGCCGGATATTCATCTCTGGAAAGCAAATCTGAGTAAGTTCAAAACCCGTTTTAGTACGAGAGAGACTTGGAATCTGATAAGAGAAATCAATCCGATCACAAATTGGCACAAAGGGATATGGTTTAAATATGCCGCGCCTAAGTACTCCTTCCTGAGTTGGTTGGTGATTCAAAATAGACTGTCGTTAGGAGATCGAGAGCGTAAATGGAATCAAAATCATATTGGGGAATGCTTGTTCTACAAAAATCCAGAAACCGAGACCACATTTTCTTTGCTTGATCTTACGCAGGGTATGTATGGGCTAATCTAACGAAAAATATGTTGGGTACAGAGTACACAACCTTCTGGGCAGACTTGTGGAGTTTCTTCATACATCTCCATTTGAGAGGATAACAACATTTCTATTCCGCTATGTGTACCAAGCAGTCGTGTACCACATATCGAGGGAAAGGAATAACAGAGCTCATGGATAAAATCCAGTTCCTGTTACCCAGCTAATCAGAAGTATTGAGAAGAACGTCAGAAACAGAGTGTGTTCAATCAAATGAGAGGAGATCAGTCTTACGAACCCTACGGCTTTGGTTCCACCTCCGATCGTATATCAACAGAAGCCTTTAATAGTTTTTGCTTTCTAAATCAAAGTCTATTTGTTTTACTGTCACACATGATTAACTTATGATGTAAACAAGTTTTTTGGTTTGAATATAATTTAATATTCATTTCAACAACAAAAACTAAGAATTTTTGTTTTTTATACTAAAAAGTTTATTGTTATCTATATATATGTTATCCAATTGATGATTAAATAATCGTAAAAATAATAAGAGACGTAAATTTTAATTAATTTTGAATTGAAAAAATGAAAATATCATACTCCACAAAAGATCATTTACAATTTTTTTATGGAGTATAATTTAATATATTTTCTCACTAAAACTTCACTTAATATGATACACAGTGAATATAAATGTATAGAATGCCATTTTCTGTAACAATATCCTTTACGGGTTAAACCAAGAAGCTAATTAAGGAATCTTATAGTATATAATTAGCCATTTTACTTTCCATTTAGGGTGTCCAACTAGGCAAAATAAAATATTTAATAATTAAGTTTATTTAAATAGTCATTTAATACATAAGTTTATATAATATATAGATTACTACATTTAATAAATATAAGTTATATACAGTTGAAGTAAAATGAAAACTCATTATAAAAAAAGAGAACAATAGTAAAAAAAAATTAAACAAGAAAAATGGACAATGTATTGTAATTTTAATAATTCACCAATAATATTAAACCCAACAAAATAAAATGATTTATTGGTAGGAATTTTTTTTCACTTTCAATAGTAATAATATATTTTAATATGAAATGTTAGATTTTTATACATTTTCGAATTTTAATAGATTTTGATTATTATGGTGAAATACATTTAAATAAATGTATTTCTATAAATTTTTTAAAAAATAATAGTATTTTTACATTAAATATTAAAGTATGCAGTATATTATGAAATTTGATGTAGTCTTATTATAAAATAGAATCTAATTTATAATATTACAGAATAGTGTACATTTATTAGAAAAACAAACATATTGGTTAAAAACCATGATAATAATTATTTATTTTCAATTAAAACTAAATTATATTTGAATAGGAAAAATAAAAATTTGGTCTATCTAAAATAAAATTACGGTAAAATTTATATATTTGTGAAATACAATTAAGATGAGAACTACTCAAAAATGTAAAATACAAATTTTGGAATAGAAAAACAGTTTTGCATTAAAATAAATTAGGCTAGACCCAAATGTAAAACATTAAACTCAAGATTAGTAAATGATAGGAATACCAAATAATTATTAATCTTGAAATAGGAAACTGATAAATATTTGTGGCAAGATTATTTTCGTTTCTAAGGCAAATTCAAGGCTCTGCTATATAATATAAAAAAACGTGAAAATTTTTCTCTCTGGCACAGGTCCCCATGGAGAAGAACCCCTGGTTCTCTGATCATGTTTCCGACTTGAAATCCAAGCCCCAATCCACCGGTGTCCATCCCTTACCCAATCCTCCCATCCCTCCCGACCCCCTGACCCAAACCCTGCTTTTTCTCTCTCTCATTTCCCTCCCCTCTCCTCTCCTTCCTCAAAGCGGTCTTCTGTTGTTTCGCTAATTGCTCCGGTCAAGGGGCCAGCAAGCAAGAGGTCTCCTGCCTCTGCTCTCATTACTGATGTAGATATGCTTAGGAGTCCCTCCTCTTCTCCTGTAGCAGCTGCATCTATCCCAACTGTTAGCTCTGTTCATCAAATTTCTAGATCTGGTACTGTTCATGAACAGTTCAAAGTTCTTCAACCCAAAGCAAACTCTCTTCTTCATTCCAATAAGGCTTCTGCTCAGCCTTGCTTGGTGAATAAGGGTAATCCTCTTCTCCCAACTCCTGGTGTAGCTGCTAGTACGTCACTGCCAAAGGGTAATGAGGCTTCATCAGTTCACCCTGCTTCTTCTCCTTCAACTACTGCTCCCTCTGCTGCTGGCCCTGTCCCTGTTGAAGGAAAACCAGTTTCTAATCCCTCTTTGGTTGAGAAAATTAGAAGGTATGAAGATAAAACATTGAGGAGACTTGCTCCTATCTCTTACTCTGATAAAGGAGTTCCTTGTGTGTTTATACCGGATGAAGTGTTTCTGAAGGGTGCGTAGATGCATAAAGATTTTATATTATGCTTCTTCAATGGCAGACCTCCTCCCTATAGTCAAATTCAGAGTGTCATAAACCATATATGGGGCAAGGGAACAAAGGTTGAAATCCACAATAATCCTCTATCAAGGTCTATGCTAGTTAGAATTCCGAATGACTACCTCCTGTCGAAGATCCTTGAGAAAGGCATTTGGTATGTAGGTGACTCTCTCTTCCAAACTGTTCAGTGGTCTTCATCAGCTTCCAAACAGGCTCCAGCCTTTTACTCTATGCAAATTTGGGCACATCTCACGGGTGTTCCTTTGGATATAAGGCATCAAGATGGGCTGAGCTTAGTGGCAGGTCTGGTAGGAGAACCATGTGAAACTGATGTTCTCACCAAAAACATTGTCAGCCTCACTCTTTCTCATGTTAAGGTAGAGGTTAATCTCTCAAAGCCTCTTCCCTCGGTGGTTGAATTCTCTAGAAAGAGTGGGGAAGTAGTGGAGGTGCTAGTCTCATACCCTTGGCTCCCTCCGACATGTTCTCATTGTGGCGAGATGGGACATATTGTCCGCAATTGTCTGCTTCTCCCCCAAGCGCCAAAGGTCCACACTGCTCCGAATGACAAAACCAAACAAAAGTATCAAGTGAAGAGTAAGGATAAGTCTCATATGCCTGATTCATTAGGCAGCTCTAAAGGCAAAAGCAAAGCAAAGGAAAACACTACAGCTGATAATGATAAGATATTGAATCAGTCTTCAACTGTCTTACCTGACTCTGCGGGATCCTCTGAACCTTTGGGTTCTGTTCACTCTGCTCCTACTGTGTCTGCTCAGCCCTTATCAATTGTTGAACCGAGCATGAAACAGTTTCTTTCGCCAGTCTCTCTTGCTCAGAACTCTCTTCCTTTAACTCCAATAACAAAAAGCTTTTTACCTTCATCCTCTCCTTCGCCTTTATCTCCTCCACTTCCCTGGTCCCTTTAACCATCTCTAAATCGGCTACTGATGGCCTCTCTTTCTCTTTAAACTGTTCTCCTGAAAGAGAAATGGAAAAACATCATACAAACGCGCCCGTCCAGATCCAAACACAAGCTCAAACACTTTTCCTTCATTCTCTTCTCAACAAGCGTTTTTCTCTTTGGGGTCTAGTAATCAAGCTCCTAATCCTTTAAAGTTTTTGGCTCCTAATTCCTTTTGTCTTTTGTTTCCTCAGGGTCCTAACCTTCCAAAGGATGGGACCTTCAATCAAAATTAAATATGAGTGCGAAACTCTTTTTTGGAATGTTCGTGGTCTAAATGACCCGGATAAGCATATAGCTTTCGGACAATGGCTTATAAGTCATCAACCCATTTTTGGTGCCTATTTGGAAACTCATGTCAAGGTTAATAACTTAGACTCCCTAATGTCTAAAGTGTGCCGTGGCTGGAACTACTGTTCTAACCTTTTGTCTGATGAAGATGGGCGTATTGTCGTCATCTGGAAAGATCCGGCGGTTGTCCAGCTACTTCATCAAACGAGACAGACTCTCACATGTGAAATAAAGCTCTCAAATGCTGTCAGATTTTACTTCACTTTTGTCTATGCTTCCAATATAAGAGGGGAACGGTCTGACCTTTGGGTTGATCTCATTAATATCCAGCAATCCTTCTCTTTGTCCAGTTCTTCTTGGATGGTTGGTGGCGACTTCAATCAAATCAGACATCATGCTGAGCACTCCAATACTGATGTGAATGTCATGGATAATCATATGATAGAGTTTAATGATTGCTTGCTTCAGCTTGGCCTATTTGATTTGCGCTTTCAAGGTCCCTTACACACCTGGTCAAACAACCAACCCCTCAGCCCAATAGCCAAGAAACTTGACCGCCTACTTGTCAATAACCATGCTATAGCCACTTTTCCCAACTCTATTGCCACTTTTCTCCCACCAAACCAATCTGACCATTGCCCTTGCTTACTTGATCTTGCCCATCTTATTCCTAGAGCTGGTACCAAACCGTTTAAGTTCCTAAATTACCTAACCAAACACCCAAATTTCCAACAGGTGGTTATGGATGCTTGGTTTCAGGTCGGAAATGTTGCATCAAATCTCACTTTCCTGTGCTGGAAACAAAAGAATATCAAGAGAGCACTAAAACAGTTAAATAAGGATAACTTCTCTAAAATTCAGGAGAGGGTTTGTGAGGCTAACCTATGTTTGTCAAATGTGCAGGTACAGGCTCTGAGCAACCCTTCCCCTTATTTGTTTAAGTTAGAAAGGGACCTTCATGCTAAATGGCTTTTTCTGAGACAAATTGAAGAGAGTTTCTTCCAACAAAAATCGCGGGTTCTTTGGCTCAAAGAAGGTGACCAGAACACTCCTTACTACTCCAGAATTTGTCAAACTCGCCAGAACTATAATGCAATCAGATCCTTCGTGTCTGCGTCGGGGCTGCTTGTTTCTGATCCTCAAGAAATGAGTTTGCTAGCCATTGGTCATTTCAAAAATATACTTGGTCCGGAGGTACTTCCTCCTATCCAAGTTGTCTCGCCACCTGATTGGTTTCAAGCCTTAACTGCCTTCTCTTGCACCCTCCAACAACAACAATCCTTGTGCTCTGTTCCTGGTGGGGATGAGATCTCTCGGACTCTACTAAAACTGAACCCACGAAAGGCTCCAGGACCTGATGGTCTGTCCTCTGGTTTCTATAAGGCAGCATGGAATCTGATTGGGGATGAGGTGGTTTCTTCAATCAGTCACTTCTTCTCTTCTTCATTCATGCCTTCATCTACAAACGCTACGATCCTGGCCTTAGTTCCAAAACGCCCTGGAGCCACTTCAGTCTCTGATTTTCGTCCTATCGCCTGTCTAAACACCTTATACAAGACTGTCTCTAGGTTACTAGTGAAGCGCCTGAAACCGTTGCTACCCTCCATCATCCTGAAAATCAGACAGCATTTGTTAAAGATCGTCTACTCATAGAGAATACGGTTTTAGCAGGAGAATTGGTCCATGGTTATCACAAGTCAAGAAGTCCTAAGCGAATCACAATCAAAGTGGGCATTGCTAAAGCTTTTGACACTATCTCGTGGGACTTCCTTTTCAACTGCCTACGTGGTCTAAATTTCCCCGAACTCTATCTTGGCTGGTTAAAGGCTTGTGTGTGCTCAACTAATTATACTATTGGGTACAATGGAATGATCAATGGTTATTTCAAGGGGAAATGAGGTTTAAGGCAAGGAGATCCCTTATCTCCTTACCTATTTGTCATTGCCATGAATATATTGTCCCACATGTTGAGCCGGGCTGCTGAAGAAGGTAAATTTGGCTATCACTATAAATGCAAATCTACAAAGCTCACTCACCTCTGTTTTGCGGATGATCTTCTGATCTTCACTGATGGCTCCCTAGACTCTGTCCAGCAAGTCCTACAAGTCCTCCGCGAGTTTGAATTGCGTTCTGGTCTGGCTGTCAGCGTCCAAAAATCCTCATTCTTTGCGTCAGGCCTAACAGATTACGAAGTGGATATCATTAAGTTTTCAACTGGAATGCCTAATGGCTGCTTACCTGTGAGATATTTGGGCATACCTTTGTGCACTAAGAAACTCAGTACTACAAACTGTGAGGTCCTCATTCAGCAGGTGAAAGGCAGACTATCAAATTGGAGTGTGAAAATGCTCTCCTTTGCTGGCCGCCTTCTGCTAATCAAGACAGTCATTTCTGGCATCTCTACCTTTTGGTGCTCGACCTTTGTCCTACCAAAAGAAGTCATCAAACGTATCAATACAATGTGTGGAGTGTTTTTATGGAAAGGTAATATTGATGCGGCTCATAATGCAAGAGTGTCTTGGGAGATAGTGACAAGAACCAAAGATAATGGAGGGTTAGGGATCAAAGACTTATTCACTTGGAATAAAGCTTGCATTCTAAAGCTGATTTGGTTACTATTCTTTCAAGCAGGCTCTGTTTGGGTGGCGTGGTTTGTGGAGGAAGTTCTTAAGGGAGCTGTATCTAACTTCTGGACTGTGAAAACCAACCCTCGCAATACTTGGTTGGCTAACAAG